>OY728145.1:72332144-72957144 GCA_963277665.1 Viscum album
GGTATTAACTATGTGGGTTATTTTTCCTTGAGTTTTTCATGTCACACAACTTGTGCATGATTAGGCAAATTGTGCAATGAGCATGCAATATGGCTCTGTATTTAGAAAGTGGCATTTGGAATGGTTATTGCATGGATAGATATGAATTTTGTGGAATACCTAGGGGAAACCATGCTAATGATTTTTTCTTAAGTGGTGTCAACTATATGGATGGTGCATGGTTAACCAAACTGTGTGGCCTGACCAGATCACTTAAAAGTGAATTTCTAGTTTTTCCTCTTCGATTTGAATAACCCTAAGGTATTCTTCTCTTCTTCCTATCACTCATCCAAGACAGGAAATCACCATGGGAGGTTCTTCCCTCCCTTTCCTTTTATTTCTAATCCCCCAAATATATTTTTATGCATATTTATCCAAAGTAATCCCTCTACTCCCCTTCCTTCTCCTCCACCTTCCCTTTTCCTTGGGTTTCTCCCACTCCCATGAACCTTAAGGCTTTTGGGGTTTGGATTTGGTGTTTTGGATGGTTTATTCATGGGGGTTTTTCTTGCTAGTTCTTTTGTGAGGTCCCTTGATGTTTGTTGGAGCATCTTTCATTGTAGACGATGACTTATAACTTTATTATAATTGAATTGAGGTGGGTGTTTTTTGTGATTTTTCTTAAATTTACATCTCATTGATTGATTTTTAGTGTAAATTCCTTATTTTATAAATTAAATCCATATGTGGTGGATTGGTTTCATTTAAAATGTGTTCAAGGAGGATTTTATCTTGGCTTAAGAGTTTTACTTGGAAATTCAAGCATAACTTGAAATGTCAAGTAGTGATAAATTATTTAAAGGATGGTTTTTGAATAAAATTTGCTGTTTTAAAGTGTTTTGACCCCATTTGAGTCATAAAAAATTGGGAAGTGTGGTTTTGGACTTCCATAGGATTTATTTAGGTAATCTGGGTGGTTATTTAAAGTGTTGAGTGTTTTTAAATTGTTTTAAAAATTGTTTTAAATAGATAATGATGTTTTAAAAACACCCTGACCTCATTTTGGGTTATGAGTTGAACAAAAAATGGTGTTTTAAGTCCTTGTAATTTTAGATGGAAAAAAATATATTGACTCTTGAAATTGTTCTCTAAAATGGTTTTGAGTGGAATGTTTTGAGAAGATGATTTATAAATGGTTTTCAAGGGTTTATTGAAAAGATGGTTTGAGGTGGGACATCAAACCATGGAGAAATGAATTGGCATTTTGATTCCTTTTGATAAAGGCCCATTTGTAACTTTTAGCAGTTTCCAAATGGTGTGTGCGCATGTGTGACCCTCTTGATCCCCTTTATTATATTGTGACCCCCAAGGGGGATATTGGATATTTCATGAGGTGAATTATGGATCAAGGGTCATGTTTTATATTGCAAGTGATATGAATAAAATGTGAAAGAGGATGTTTCTTGTGAGAGTGTTAGAGGTGATATGGGATTTATTTCTTTTGATATATTGATGCATGTGATTACTCAACTCCATTTGATACATTTCATGGGAGCCCTAGGGGACTAACTAGAAGTCTAGATAAGGGTAAGTCTTAGTGAAAATGGTGTTATAACAAGGAACATTGGCTCACTCGACTGAGAGAGCTAGTGAAATTGAGTGTGGCCCACTAGACCAAGTGATCTAGTGGAATCTTATTAGGGTCTATCGTAACACTATGCACCTAGGATTTTTATCTCTAAATAGTTTGACAGTATTACTAGGGACATTATAGGTTCGGTAGTGTTAGCCTAGGGATCATGCCTCCAATTTAGACCATTGTACTTGATTCCTAGGAGGTTTCCCATGATAGGTTTGATCCTTTTGGGATGAATTAGGGAATTTTAACATATATGAGTTTGGTTTATATCCCCTATTCATTGATTGGTTTATGGAATAATTGTTTCATTTAGCCTCTACTGTGTTTGGTTTATTTAGGTGCCATATGCGTGTTACTCTTTTTTGAGTTGCAAATTTTAATCACATTCAAATTGGTTTGTGAAAATGATTTGGAAAGTGGATTTGAAAAACAAGAGGTGTGCTTTTGGAATGAATATTTAAAAAGTTATTTGAAAGAGGAAAATGGGTTTTTGGTTAATTTCACAATTTCTAATAAGTGGTCCTCTTTTGGTGTTTTAGAGGTGTTTGGAAAGAGGTTTTGATTCGTCCCTTGTTTCTTTTTGAAGAAGGGGGAAGATTTTTATGAAAAGGTTTTGAGGCCCAAGAAATGGTTTTCAAGTGATTGTTTTCATTTAATCCAAATAAATGGATTTTTTTTAAATGAGTGAGTGTGATTTGGCATTTACATACTTGTGTATTGAAAACTTTTTTTCAATTATATTTTCAAACTTGCATTAAATGGATTATATTTTATAATAATTGCACAAACTCTATGGTGCTTATATACTAGGATTGGTTTCTATCACACCCTGCATACACCACTTGGTGTATACGGCTCCTATGATTTCTTTTAAGTTCCTTGTATTTGGTCTCCCTTGTATTGGGGTATAGTTTATACAGGATGTTTGGATTAGGATGTAGAGAGTGATTGAGGGTCAAATGAATATTGTGGATAGTAGTTTTGTTCTTTTTCACTTTTGATTGTTTATGTATCATCTTTTTCTTTAGACTTTATGCTTCAAGGAGTTTGTTTTTATTCATTTATGCTCAGTTGCTTATGTATGTGATGTTGCCTTATTTATTATTCAATCTCTGGTTGTCTCTTTTTATTCCTTCTACTTAATCTGATGGATTCTTTATAATCATCCAGGTTTCTATATAAAAAGGGTGAAATCTTTCCCACCAATCATTTTATAAGACTCAAGAACTAGTTTCTAGCCCAAGGCGATTGGGAACGTGCCTCGGGTATTTACTGGACCGGTTCAGGTGCCCAAATCAAAGGGTGAACCAAGTTAGTTTGTGAAAAAATGGTATTTAAGCCCACCCTCTTATTATGTGGAGTGGTTCTAGGTTGTATGGAGATTAGGATCGTCGTTGGGGATCAGGTAGAGGGTGTGGGAAAGTTCTTGGCCAACTCTTCATCGCACTGAACCTTAAATTTCCATGGGTGTATTGGGCTTGAGTGTTGATTTTGAGTTTGAATTTGGATATCTTTGATGAATTTTGATTTGTTGTGATGATGCTTTCGTCCTCATTGAGTGTATTAGTAATTTTTAGGGTTCGGTTTGAGTTTTGAAGGAAAAAATAGTGAATGAACTAGAGCTGCACAGTTAGCATGCACGGTCTGATAAACCATGTGATTCCCATGCGGAATGGCTCTTCCACCATGACAGTGCAGATCACATGGTTGGAGCATGGTTTAATAGCTCATGCGGCCAAACTGTGAAGAGTGTAGTTTCTCCTCTAGATGTGTTGTCTTGCCTCCCTTGCTCCCTAGATTAATTCAAATGGTATATGTCATTGGCGTGTTTTCAATGAAGGGATATTTCTTGGGGTTTTTTGGAAATTTATGTGGTTGGATGTGGTTTGACTTGAGAATTATGCTTGTTTGCTTGGTTTTGTTCCTTGGGGACTTTTTTTATATGTTGGAAAATGGTTTTTGATATGGAAAGAATAAATTTATATAGTATTTTGTTTTTGAAAACCCATTTTTTAATAATTGTGGAAAGATATTTGGTTTTATGCATTAAAAACAAAGTAATGTTTTGTGAAAAATGGGGGCTAAGGAAATTGTTTGTTTGAAAAAGATTTTTTGTGGAGGTTTGAATTCTTAAAAAGGATATGTCTAAAGAATTGATTGATTGAAGTGTTTTCATTTATGGGTGTTGGGTGCCTGACGTTGGCAAAAAACGTGGCATTCAACATCAGAGAGGAGAAGACGACGGTGGACCTGATGAAAGCTCTCGCGAATATGTACGAGAAGCCTTCTGCAGCAAACAAGGTGCACTTGATGCGATGATTGTTCAACCTGAAAATGGAAGAAGGGAGAATCATTGCAGACCACATAAACGAATTCAACACCATCATCAGTCAGCTGACATCGGTGAATATTGATCTTGGTGACGAGGTATGTGCACTAGTCTTACTTTCCTCTTTACCTGATAGTTGGGAAGAAACTGCAACAACTATGAGCAGTACCTTGGGGAATACCAAACTGGTTCTGAAAGATATACGGGACCTAATCCTTAGTGAGGATGTTCGAAGAAGAGAATCGGTAAGATTATCTGGTTCTTCTCTAAACATCGAAGGAAGAGGAAGATACCCACAACGAGACATTCGTAGAGGGCGATCAAGGTCAAGAGGGAAAAGCCGAGACAAGGCAAAGGGGGATGGTCCTACCTACTGGATATGCGGGAAGAAAGGACATGTCAAAAAGGAGTGCAGAGAAAAACAGAAGGGACCTAAAACCAGTGGAGCAAACACGATGGTTGAAGGAACTAATGATGTGCTACTGTTGAGCGTGGACAGCCCAATGGAGTCTTGGATTTTAGACTCTGGGGCGTCTTTCCATTCTACATCAGAGAAGGGATTTCTGTAAAATTACATTTCTGGAAATTTCGGCAAGGTACATCTTGCTAATGATGAGCCCTTACAGATTGTGGGAAAAGGCGATGCAGGAATCAAGACCAACAGTGGGAGCTTGTTGGTTCTGGAAAATGTGAGGTACATCTCTGGTTTAAGAAGAAATCTCATTTTAGTGGGATAGCTTGATGATGCAGGGTTGATTACCACATTCACTGGTGGTTCATGGAATATCACCAAAGGAGCTATGGTCATAGCTCGTGGATCAAAGAATAGTACCCTATACAACATGAAAGAAACTTGCATGGACATGGTTGCATCACTCAAAACTGTATGAGATTCACAATTGTGGCACAACAGGATAGGCCACATGAGTGAGAAGGGGATGAAGGTGCTGGCAACAAAAGGGTTGCTACCAGAGCTGAAGTCAGTGGATGTTGACCTATGTGAAGATTGTATCTTCAGAAAGCATAAGAAGGTGTCTTTTTCAAAAGGAGGCAGAACACCAAAGGCTAGGAAACTCGACCTGGTGTACATAGATGTTTGGGGGCCTTCACCAGTACATTCCCTTGGAGGGTCACAATACTATGTGACATTCATCGATGACTCAACAATGAAGGTATGGGTTTAATTTCTAAAAAGTAAATCTGATGTGTTTAAAATGTTTCAGAAGTGGAAGTTTATAGTGGAGAATGAATCAGGAGCTAAGCTAAAATGCTTGAGGTCTGACAACGGTGGAGAGTATGGCAGCCAGGAGTTCATAGAATTATGTTCTGATAATGGAATTCGGCGGGATAAAACTATCCTAGGAACACCACAGCAGAATGGTGTATCTAAAAGTATGAATAGTACGTTGAATGAATGTGCCAGAAGCATGAGGTTACACTCGGGGTTGCCCAAAACCTTCTGGGTTGATGCAATGAACATGGCATCTTATCTGGTCAACAGGAGTCCATCTGTGCTAATGGGAGAACGTTTCCCCGAGGATCTCTGGTCTGGGAAGGAGGTAAGACTCTCACATTTACGAGTCTTCGGAAGTTTGGCATATGTTCATATTGATGTTAATGCAAGGGACAAGCTTGATACTAAGTCCAAGCCATGTTTCTTTATTGTTTATGGTGCTGAAAAGTTTGGTTATCGCTTTTGGGATGATCTCAAGAAGATGGTCATCAGGAGCCAGAATGTGGTATTCAATGAAGGTGTCATGTACAAAGATCATCATGTAGTTGAAGATGAAAATAGTAACATTGAATCAGAGTGCAAAGAGAAAGTGGAGCTTGAAGGTGTATCCGAGTATGAGAGATCTGAACCGGTGGAACCTACTACTCCAGTAGAGTTGAGGAGATCAATGAGGGTGAGAAGGCATGTGCAGAGGTATTCAACATCCCTACATTATCTATTATTGACTGACTGTGGAGAACAGAATGCTTTGAAGAGGCAATGCAGCTGAAGGAGTCGAAAAAGTGGAAATTGGATATGAAGGAGGAGATTTCCTCATTGCATGATAACAACACTTGGGAGCTGACACCCCTGCCAACAGGAAAGAAGGAATTGCAGAACCAGTGGGTCTACCGGTTCAAGGAAGAACATGATGGAAAGAGGAGGTTCAAGGAAAGGCTTGTGGTGAAAGGCTTCCAACATAAGGAGGGAGTGGATTTCACTGAAATATTCTCACCAGTAGTGAAGATTACCACCATCTGGGTGGTTCTTAGCATTGTGGCATCATAGGAATTGCACCTTGAGCAGCTTGATGTCAAGACTACTTTCCTTCATGGAGATTTGGAGGAGGATATCTACATGCAGCAGTCTGAGGGATATGTAGAGTTGGGGAAGGAAGACCTGGTGTGCAAACTCCAGAAGAGCTTATATGGACTGAAGCAAGCACCGAGGCAGTGGAATAAAATGTTTGATTCATTTATGTCTAAAAATGAATATAAACGATGTGGCATGGATCAATGTTGATACATCAAGTCCTTTGGTGATGAATACATTATATTACTTTTGTATGTGGATGACATGCTCATTGCAGGATCTTGTATGCAGAGGATTAATGAGCTGAAAGGGCGGTTGGCTGAGGAGTTTGAAATGAAAGATCTTGGAGAAGCTGGTAAGATTCTGGGGATGAAGATCAAGAGAGACCGCAGAGCTGGAATGTTGATGTTGTTACAGGATGATTACATTGGAAAGGTTCTGAGAAGATTCATTATAATGGAAGCAAAGGCAGTCTATATTCCCCTGGCGAGCCATTTCAAACTATCAAAGGAGAAATCACTGAAGACGGAGGAAGAGGTTGAGTACATGGAAAAAGTTACATACGCATCAGTTGTTGGAAGCCTGATGTATGCCATGGTCTTTACTCGACCTGACATCGCTCATGCAGTGGGAGTTATGAGAAGGTATATGGCTAACCCTGGAAAATAATATTGGGAAGTTGTGAAGTGGATACTAAGGTATTTGAAAGGCAGTAAGGAGGTATCTCTGTGCTTTGGGAAAGGAAATTCATTACAGGGGTATGTGGATGCTGACCTTGGAAGCGATGTCGACAGCAGGAGGAGTACCACGGGTTATGTCTTTACCTGTGGAGGAACTGCAGTAAGTTGGATATCACAATTGCAGAAGGTGGTGGCTTTTTCCCCCCAGAGGCTAAATACATATCTGTAACAGAAGCTGGAAAAGAGATGGTTTGGCTGAATAACTTCATGTATGAATTGGGAAGAAAGCGAGAGGATAATGTATTGCACTGTGACAGTCAGAGTGTTATACATCTTGCAAAGAACCTAGTGTTTCATGCCTGGACGAAGCACATTCAGTTGAAGTACCATTTCATCAGATGATTGAAATAGGATGGGTTGCTAACTTTGCATAAGATCTATGGAACCAACAATCCGGAAGACATGTTGAAAAAGCCTATGGTGATACAAAAGTTGAGGCACTACTGTGCCTCTGTTGGTCTCCACTGATGAACGGAGGATGAGAGGCAGAATAATGGAGGACATGATGGGAGAACAAGAGGAAAATAGTTTGTATTTCATGAATTTGTGAATGGAAAGCACACCACTGGTGAGTGAAGAAGAGGAAGAACTCAGATTAAGTTGTCTTCATCAATTGCATCGAAGCAGTGCGGTGGATCAAGCTCCAAGTTAGAGATTGTTAGATTGGTGTAGCCCGATCCGGTTGGACCGAATGCTTATGGCCCGCAACTGTCATGGGTTGAGCTCCGTAGTGATCTCATTAGGGGTTGCAGGGGGCAACGCGCCACTGCTCTGGGGGTCTGGGGGTCGAAGGCCCTCGGCCCAATTTTTTCGGACTGTTGCATCTCTGACCACTGTAGCGGAGCTGACCGACCGACACCAAAAGGCACTGTAGCAGTGCGAACTTCGAAGTCAATAGTACTGTATCACTTTTGAAAAAGTTGGTCACCGTTCACTGTAGCGACTCGGACTTACTTTTCAGAATAGTGATCATCTTCTTCATTTTATAGCCAATTTTCAGGCTAGGGTTACTACTGCAAAAATTATGTATTTTGTGCTCCCGATATTAGTGAATTTTCTGCCTCTCTGTGGACATAGGGTTATTCCTGAACCATGTAAATTTGTGCGTCCCATGTATATTTTCTTTCTTCATTCTTCTTTCGTTCCGTGTTTCTGTCGTTGCACCTCCCGACGATTTCGCAACACGTTTTTGAAATAAAATTTTCAGGTATTGGGCTTTAGCTGAAGAAGCATTTCAGAAGTAGCTAGTTTCCCGGAACCTGAACTGAATTTGATCCTCTACAGGGGACATGTTGTGTAATTTATCAGTGCATGTTTTTATAGAAAATTACACATCATGATTCAAGGCACCGGCTCCAGGTATTCTGGGGTCGGGTCCTCACATGGACGGTAATGGATTTTGGATCAGTATGTGGACCTTATGGATTGCATGGATGCTTTTGGGTTTTTTGGGGTTTTGGGGTTTTGATGCATGAATCACTATTTTAGTTGCCTTCTTTCAGGTTTTTTTGTATCTTCTTGTGTTGTGGCTGATTTGAGGTCAATTTCTTATTGGATTGATAATGGGTGGCCTTTAGGTCAGAGCTTGGGTTTTTAAGATGGGTGTACCTTTGGGAAGTTGAGCACTCGGTAGTGCAAGCTTTGTGGGGTACAGTGTTCCAAGATGGAGATCCTGGTTTACCCATTGAGTACAGTGACCAGAGTCAAGATCCCATGATTTTTCTTATTTTGGCATGCTTTTGAGTTATCTCTCGAGGGTGTGTTGCATGTTAAGCTTAATGGTGGATTTTACCTTGCGGATGTTGAGTTCATTTGGGACATGGTCACCTTGGGAATTAGAATGGTTTCTTTGGTGATCATACATGCTTGATGGGATTTGGGTGACTTCTGAGGAAGTTCTCAGAGATGTGTTCTCATGGTTAGTGTTTTTCCTTGATATGTGTTCTCATTTTGTTGCACCATTTAGAGAATTTCAAAATAGTGGGGTGGCCTATGAATAGTCTTCGTCCTCTTTGGGCCTTGTATCGATTATTATTGTTGTGATTTTCTTGGATACATACCATAGTTTTATAGACTTGATGGTTTGGGATAGAGGAATCATTGGCGTGTGAGGGTTTCCTTAAATCATTTCATGTTTTTATCGTCCAACTCACCTCATTTCACGGGGTGTGGTTGTGACTCGCTTTAGTTACTACTGCTCTGACTAGGGACTTTCTAAGGGCAGAAAGTGGCCTAGTGGGGATATTGTAACACTTCTTGTCGCTATATATTTTAACATGTTGATCAATTTTTGGAGTAATTTAATTTTTGTTAGTTTTTAGCTTTGAATTTTAATTTTTTTGAAAATTTTGCTTCTGTGCGTAGTTTGGGGTGCACGATTTAGAGGAAAATGTGTGGGTACCCTTGTGTGGGGAAGTTTTCAATTCTTTTTGAACGTGCAAAGTTTTACCTACATGAGTAGCACACGGTTTGGGTGTCTCTTGGTATTAATTGTGGGGATTCTTTTTCCTTGAGTTTTTCCTAGCTCGTGACTTGTACACGGTTAGGAAAATCATGCAATGAGCATATTATATGGATCTTTATTTGGAAAGCGGTGTTTGGCACATTTAGAACATGGATAGATGAATTGTGCGGAGTCCTTAGGGGAAACCATGTGAATGAGGTTTTCTTAAGAAGTGTCAATTGCACGACTAGCGCACGGTTTACCAAACTGTGCACCATAACCAATCGAGCTACCCAAAATCACTTAAAAGTGAATTTCTGGTTTTTCCTCTTTGATTTTCAGATCCCTAAGGGATTTCTCTCTTCCCCCTCTCATTCGGACAAGCCAGACACGTACCATTGGAGGTTCCTCCCTCCCTTCCCTTTGATTCTCAAGCTTCCCCCAACCTCTTTTTATATAGATTTCTCCAAGGTAAGACCTCTATTCCCCTTCCTTCTCCTCCCCCTTCCCTTTTCCTTGGGTTTCTCCCTCTCCCATGAACTCTACTATTGTCGGGGTTTGGATTTGGGGTTCGATATGGGTTAGTCATGGGAGTTTTTCTTGTTAAGGTTAACTTGAGGTCCCTTAATGCTTGTTAGAGCATCCATTGTCATAGGCGATGACTTTTGACTTGATTATCGTTGAACCGAGGTAGGTGTTGTTGTGATTTTTCTTAAATTGAAATGTCATTGAGTGATTGGTAGTTTAAATTCTATATTTTCTCAATTAAATCCTTATACGGTGTATTGGTTGGATTTAAAACGTGTTCAAGGTGGATTTTCTCTTGGATTATGAGTTTTACTTGGAATTTTAGGTTGAACTTGAAATGCCAAGTAGCGATAAATTATTTGAAGGATAGTTTTGAATAAAATGTGGCGCTTTGAAGTGATTTGGCCTTTTGGGTCATAATTGTTTTTGGGAAGGGTGGTTTTAGACTTCTGAAGGATTTTTCTTAGTAATCCAAGTGGATATTTTAAGTGGAGTGATTTTAAAATGTTGAAATAATTGTTTTAAATAGAGCATGATGCTTTAAAAATGCCTTGGCCCTATTTGGGTCATGAGTTGAATAGAAAAAAAAGGGTGTTTTAAGCCCTTGGGGATTTTAAGTGGAAAAAAAGGTGTTGACTCTTGAAATTGTTCTCCCAAACAGTTTTGAGTAGAATGTTTTGGGAAGATGCTTTATAAATGGTTTTCAAGGGTCGATTTTAAAGATGGTTTGAGGTGGGGCTTCAAACCACGGAGAAATGACTTGGCATTCCGAGTCCTTTTTATAAAGGCTTATTTGTAACTTTTAGTGGTGACCCTCTTAAGCCCCCTTGTTGTATTGTGACCCCCAAGGGGGATATTGTGTGTTGCTTGAGGTGAATTATGGCATGAGGGGCATATTGCATATTTCATGTGATATGAATGAAATGTGAACGGGGCTATTTCTTATGAGGTTGTGGGGGTGAGATGAGATTTATTATTTTTGATATATTGACGCATGTGATTTCTCGCCTCAGTTTGATACATGTCATGGGAGTCCTATGGGACCAAGTAGAGGTCTGAATAAGTGAAAGTCTTAGTGCAGACAGTGTTTTGGCTGGGGACAGTGGCTCGCTAGACCGAAGGAGTTAGCGAAATTGAGTGTGGCCCGGTAGACCGAGTAATCTAGTAGAAATTTATTAGGGTATGTGGTAGCATTGTGCACCATGGGGGGTTTATCTCCAAATAGTTCAATGAGACTATCGGGGGCATGACAAGTTTTGTGGTTCCGACCTAGGGATCATGTCACCAGTTTAGACCATTGTACTTGAGTCCTAAGAGGTTGCTCATGATGCTTTGATCCTTTTTAAGATGATTTAGGGGATTCTAATGTATATGAGTTTGGCTTATATCCCCTAGCAGTTGATTGGTTTATGGCATCGTTGTTTCATTTGGCCTCTTTGGTGTGTTTGGTTTATTTAGGTGACATATGAGTGTTACTCTTGTTTGAGTTGCAATTTTTAATCATTTTCAAATTGGTTTGTGAAAATGATTTGGAAAGTGGTGTACTTTTGGAATGAGTATTTGAAAAGTGCTTTGAAAGAGGGAAAATGGGTTTTTAGTTTGTTTCACAGTTTCTAAAAACGGTCTTCTTTTGATGTTTTAAAAGTGTTTGGAAATTGGTTTAGATTATACCCTTCTTTCTTTTCAAAGAAGGGGGAAAAGTTTTATGAAAAAAAGGGGTCCGAGAAATGGTTTTCAAGTGATGTTTTCATTTAAGCCAAATAAATAGTTTTTTTTTTTGTTGAAATGGGTGAGCATAATTTGGCTTCTGCATACTTGAATATTGAAAACCTATTTTCTATTGTGTTTTCAAACTAGCAATAAATGGATTATCTTTTGTAAGAATTGCACAAACTCGGTAGTGCTTACCAACTGGGATCGGTTTTGCTCTCACCCTGCATACACCACTCGGTGTATGCAACTCTTATGGTTTTCTTTAAGTGTCTCGGCTTTGGTCTCCCTTGTATTGGGGTGCAATTTGTGTGAGGTGTTTGGCTTGAGATGTGGAGAGTGACTGAGGGTCACGCGGAAATTGCGGGTGGCAGAGTTTTGTTTTGTTTCCCTTTTGATTGTTTATATATCAGCATTGTCTTTAGTCGTTGTGCTTCGAGGAATTAAAGTTTATTCATTTATGCTCACTTGTTTATGTATGCGATGTTGCCTTCTTTATTATTCAGACTCCAATTGTCTCCTTTTCTTTCTACTGCTTAATCTTATGGATGTTATGATCGTCCTGCTTGTTGTATAAAAAGGGTGAAATTCTTCCCACCAATCATGTTATGAGACCCTGGCACTAGTTGTCAACCTGGAGCGATCGAGAATGTCTCTCGAGTATGTCCCAGACCAATTTAGGTGCCCGAATCAAAGGGTGACCCGGGTTGGTCTGTGACAAAGCGATGACAACAAGACGAACGTGCTTCCAACCCCACATCATTGGAGTAGCTCCTGCAAGACACCTCTAAAACCCACGACCCACCGAAAGAGCAACCTAGTTGATGAACCAATTGTTGCAAAGCCATCAAGTATAAGTCAACACCACTCTGGGTTGGAAGACCTTTCAAGAAAACCACACATCATCACCAAATTAGGGACATGGGTCAATCAACAACAAAAACATCGCTCAGGGATCCATAGACACGAGCACTAGCTCTGGGGGACACCAAAAATGGGAGATCGAAACCAAGATAAAACCAAAGGTGAGTTGTAGCACGAAGGGTGAGGTGAAAGGAACTACGGGGAGAGGGGGTCATCCACAGGTGCACTCGAAAAACCAACCAAAGAGCGAAAACCAGGCAACAAAATGGAAGATAAAACGCCATGAAACAAAAAGCTAAAGCCTTCAAAGGGAATTGAACCAAAACCACTCCATCTAAATGAGAACTAAAACAAAAGAAGGAACGTCAATGAGCCATAAGAAGAGGGGAGTGGACGTCGAAGGAGGCCGATGATGCCCTCGTAACGATGAGAGGAGTCACGACCCAATACCCAATATACCTCCAAAAGAAGAACTTATATTTATTTATAATGAATGATGATGATGACATAATTCTTAACATTCAATGTGAGACTCACATAGTTTTATATATATTACAATCAAATTCAGGTTTATTTCAATAATAATTATAATAATCTGTTAAAAATTAATAATAATAACAATATGATTATTTTATTTTTCATTATAATTTTTACAATAATAATAATTTATATAAAAGGATTGAAGTTTAGGAATACCCTATTAGAGGTGCCTGAACCGACCTGAATCGTCAATAGATAATAAAATTATTGTCCAAACCCAATTAAAAACCCAATATTAAACACCCGATCCTTTAATAATATCGAGTAATCTTTTGAGTGAACGGGAAAAAAACACTGCTATTTTCTAAACGAAAAGACCAGCAGTGAAGGTTCAAACTAGAAGTCTATGAACGGCTACAGATGAATCCAGCTCCTGAGACAGTAAGTGCCCACAAGGAACCATCCAAGCAGCAGGCAGCCAAAGGCTGCCACGAACTTCAAAAAGGTCCACCCACCAAAACCTATTCCAACAACGTACAAAACAACACACGGCAACACAGATCCAGCCATGGCCAATTTGCTCACCCACCGACCCTTGACGAACACCAACGTTGCCAGGTTCACCACATTCCACCCCCCACCGCCGCCTAGGGACCGCAATCTATTCAGACTGTTGGCCACGAAACAGTGGCAATTGCAGGTTAGGAGGTTGTATGACAAGTGCTGGAATTCCTGGGTGCTCTTCTGCAATGCATCATCCCATAGCATACCCTCGCTCCCCACCCCAACATCATCATCATCATCATCCTGTTCATACTCAACCTCATCATTATCATCATCATCATCATCTTCATCTTAGACCCGACATGTACCTTTCCCATGTTTATCTGGACGTAACGAACCACCTTCCCGAACGTGAAATTATCTACACACACAAAATTAGGCCCCGCGAAGTCCAGGATTACCCCATCCTCTCTGCAGATGCCCATGTGGCCAACAAACGGGAACAGCCATGAAAGTACCGGAAGGGGTGTCCATACAAGGCAAAACGGGAACCGAGATCTTTTTGGATCAATGTGCATCGGCCGTGGAATGTGTTCTTTGTTTTCTTCCATCGCCAAAGCGCTTCGCTGGTAACTAGCCCTGCAAACGAAACACGGGCATATGGTCATCACATAGAAATCTTCAACAACTATGCATAAGATGTATCAAAATGAAATGCAATCATAAGGCACATACAGGGCTTGTCAAAATGGTAAGTTGAAACGATGTAATAATGAGAACTGCCTAATACTAGATAACAGACGAGTCTGAAATGAGAGTGCTTGGGTAGCCAACTAATGCACAGGCCATATCATCATGTACAAAACATGTAAAATAACAAGGTATGGTACAGGGCACTCCATGAAGGCACAAACAAATTGATAACGGGTGAATTTAAAGCTATTTTACCTGATCTAAGAAATGTGCCGCCTTGGATCTTACTCAACATCCCTCACCCCAATTCATGTTTGGAGAGAAACCTCAGACTATGAACCTGACCCGAAAACCCAACATGACACAAGTTAAACGAGTTTGGATCAGACATAAATAGGTTTTGATTGTAATCGGGTTGAGTAATCAAACAGGAATAAAATTCGGGTCGGGCTTAGGTTGACCATTCTTGACATGTCTAAATCGTGTAACTCGATTAAAAATATAATGATAATATAAGTACTAAAAATATACAACAACGAAGTCTTGAACCCAATTAAATAGGGTTGGCTACATGGATCAAACGCCACAAATTAGCTCTATTGAAGATCATATAACAGGTTCAAACCATCTTAATCGAGTCTCAATCATGTTCTCATCAATCAGAGTCAATCCAATTTTCTTTCAAATACATTCATTTCTAATCATATCTATCTTAGTATATCCACATGTCCATCTTAATGTTGGATTGGTGTTGCCCGATCCGGTTGGGCCGAATGCTTGTGGCCCGCAACTTTCGCGGGTCGACCGACCGACACCGACAGGTACTGTAGCGGTGCGGACTTCGGGGTCAACAGTACTGTAGCGCTTTTGACTTCCAGCCGACAGACACTGTAGCACTTTTGACAAAGTGAGCCGCCGATCACTGTTGCAACGCGGACTACTTTTCAGAACAGTAGACCGTCTTCTTCATATGTAGCCCATTTCGGGCTAGGGATTTTATCGTTGGAAATCCTCTGTAATTTCTGTGCTCCCGAATTTTAGTGAAATTCTGCCTCTCCCGTGGACGTAGGGATTTTTCCCGAACCACGTAAATCGCCGTGTTCATTGTTGCTTTTCTTTCTTTCGTTTTCTCGTTTTTCTGTCGTTCTGTCTCCCGGTGATTCCGCAACAACTGGTATCAAAGGGTGAGTTCGGAATTCTCCAACGATGGCTTTGGATGAAGGAAAAGTGAAGATCGATCGCTTCGATGGAACTGATTTCAGTTTCTGGAGGATGCAGATCGAGGATTATCTTTATCAGAAAAAGATGCACTTGCCGCTTCTGGGTGTGAAGCCAGCGGAAATGGAGAAGTCAGAATGGGAGCTACTGGATCGACAGGTTCTGGGTGTTGTGCGCCTGACGTTGGCCAAAAACGTGGCGTTCAACATCAGAGAGGAGAAGACGACGGTGGACCTGATGAAAGCTCTCACAAATATGTACGAGAAGCCATCTGCGGCTAACAAGGTGCATTTGATACGACGATTGTTCAACCTGAAAATGGTTGAAGGGAGAGCTGTTGCAGATCATATCAACGAGTTCAATACCATCATAAGTCAGTTGTCATCGGTGGACATTGACCTTGGTGATGAGGTATGTGCTCTGGTTTTATTATCTTCGTTACCTGAAAGTTGGGAAGCAACTGTAACAGCTGTGAGCAGCACTTCGGGGAATACGAAGATGGCTCTGAAGGATATAAGAGATCTCATCCTTAGTGAGGATGTTCGAAGAAGAGAATCAGGCAGATTCTCTGGTTCTGCTTTGAACGTTGAAGGAAGAGGAAGGTACCCACAGCGGGACAATCGCAGAGGACGATCAAAGTCGAGAGGAAAGAGCAGAGACAAGGCAAAGGGGCCTGGTCCTACCTGCTGGACATGCGGGAAGAAAGGACATGTCAAGAAGGAGTGCAGAGATAACCGGAAGGGACCTGAAACCAGTGGAGCAAACGCGGTAGCTGAAGGAACTGATGACGTGCTACTGCTTAGCGTGGACAGCCCGATGGAGTCTTGGATTTTAGACTCTGGGGCGTCTTTCCATTCTACATCGGAGAAGGGTTTCCTGAACAATTTTGTTTCTGAAAATTTTGGCAAGGTGCATCTTGCTGATGACGAGCCCTTGCAGATTGTGGGGAAAGGAGATGCACGGATCAAGACCAACAGTGGGAGCTTGCTGGTTCTGGAAAACGTGAGGTACATCCCTGGTTTAAGAAGAAATCTCATTTCTGTGGGACAGCTTGATGATGCAGGGTTGAGTACTGTTAGCGTCTGTTTCGTTGTTTTCTTTTCATTATGTGTCCAAGCTAGGTACACCTAGCTTGAGGGGGAGTGTTGGAGTCTGCATCCCACATCGGACTTGAGGTCCGGTGTGGAGTTGAGCAGATCATCAAGGGTGAGAAGACCCGTGCAGAGATATTCACCATCATTGCATTACCTTTTATTGACTGACGGTGGAGAACCAGAATGCTTTGAAGAAGCAATGCAGCTGAAGGAGTCGAGCAAGTGGGAGCTGGCTATGAAGGAGGAGATTTCCTCATTGCATGAGAACAACACTTGGGAGCTGACACCTCTGCCAAGAGGAAAGAAAGCATTGCAGAATAAGTGGGTCTACCGGGTCAAGGAAGAACATGATGGAAAGAGGAGGTTCAAGGCAAGGCTGGTGGTGAAAGGCTTTCAACAGGAGGGAGTAGATTTCACTGAAATCTTCTCACCAGTAGTAAAGCTTACCACCATCCGGGTGGTTCTCAGCATTGTGGCGTCAGAGGATTTGCACCTTGAGCAGCTTGATGTCAAGACTGCTTTCCTTCATGGAGATTTGGAGGAAGGTATCTACATGCAGCAGTCAGAGGGATATGTAGAGTCTGGAAAGGAAGACTTGGTGTGCAAACTCCAGAAGAGCTTATATGGACTGAAGCAGGCACCGAGACAGTGGAACAAGAAGTTTGATTCATTTATGTCTAAAAATGAATATAAACGATGTGGCATGGATCAGTGTTGCTACATCAAGTCTTTCGGTGATGAATATATTATATTGCTTCTATATGTGGATGACATGCTCATTGCAGGATCATGTATGCAGAGGATTAATGAGCTGAAAGGGCAATTGGCTGAGGAGTTTGAAATGAAGGATCTTGGAGAAGCTGGCAAGATTCTGGGAATGAAGATCAAGAGAGACCGCACAGCTGGAACATTAATGTTGTCACAGGCTGATTACATTGGGAAGGTGCTGAGAAGATTCAGCATGCTGGAAGCAAAGGCAGTCTCTCTTCCATTGGCGAGTCATTTTAAATTATCAAAGGAGCAATCACCGAAGACGGCAGAAGAGGTGGAGTACATGGAAAAAGTTCCATACGCATCAGCTGTGGGAAGCCTGATGTATGTCATGGTCTGTACTCGACCTGACATTGCTCATGCAGTGGGAGTTGTGAGCAGGTATATGGCTAACCCTGGAAAACAACATTGGGAAGCTGTGAAGTGGATACTGAGGTATTTGAAGGGCAGCAAGGAGGTATCTCTGTGCTTTGGGAAAGGAACTTCATTGCAGGGGTATGTGGATGCTGACCTTGGAGGCGATGTCGACAGCAGGAGGAGTACCACGGGTTATGTTTTTACCTGTGGAGGGACTGCGGTAAGTTGGATATCACAATTGCAGAAGGTGGTGGCTTTATCCACCACAGAGGCAGAATACATTGCTGTAACAGAAGCTGGGAAAGAGATGGTTTGGCTGAAGAACTTCTTGGATGAATTGGGAAGAAAGCGAGAGGAGAATGTATTGCACTGTGACAGTCAGGGTGCTATACATCTTGCCAAGAACCCAGTGTTTCATGCCCGGACGAAGCACATTCAGTTGAAGTACCATTTCATCAGAGGTTTGATACAGGATGGGTTGCTGACTTTGCAGAAGATATGTGGAACCAACAATCCGGTAGACATGTTGACAAAGCCTATGGTGATACAGAAGTTGAGGCACTGCTGTGCCTCTGTTGGTCTCCACTGATGAACGGAGGATGAGAGGCAGAATGATGGAAGACTTGATGGGAGCAGAAGAGGAAAACAGTTTGTATTTCATGAATCTGTGAAAGCATGGCACTGGTGAGTGAAGAAGAGGAAGAACTTAGATTAAGTAAGTTGTCTTCATCAGTTGCATCGAAGAATAGCAGTGCAGCGGATCAGGCTACAAGTGGGAGATTGTTGGATTGGTGTTGCCCGATCCGGTTGGGCCGAATCATTCATAACATTACTAGACAATCATTTGCTAAAAGATATGGGCTTAAAGTCGGACCTTGATGCAATTCTATCGAGACTAGGAAGTTTGTAGTGTCACTTACTGGAGTTCTAGCTCGAGTCAAACTCCTTTCATACATGTCTTGGATGAGTTTAATATACACCAACTGCACCCATTTTCTTTCAAGAGCTTTTCATAAAACCTCTCTAGGAACTTCATCATGTCTTTTTTCCAAATCAATGAAAACCATATGTAAATCTTGAATTTTCCATCGATAATACTTCATCAGAACTCTAATCAAACAAATTGCCTTTGTGGCTAAACGTCCAGACATAAAACCAAATTGATTAATAGAAACTTTAGTTTCCCTTCGAATCCTTTGTTCAATCACTCTCATCCAAAGTTTCATGGTATGACTCATAAGATAATGTCTCTACAATTCTCATAACTTAAAATGTCTCCTTTATTTTTATACACGAGTACTAGAGAACTCTTCCTCCATTCATCGGGCATTTTCTTAGATTTCATGATTTCATTAAATAACCTAGTGAACCAATTAATACCCAACTCCCTTGAATACTTCCAAACTTCAATGCAGATGTTATCCAACTCAACTGTTTTACCATTTTTCATCCTTCTTAAAGCCTCTTTAACCTCAGAAGGATGAATTTTTTTATAATAGCTGTAATTGAGCTCCACTCTACTAATACTTAGATTATCTAAGTCTAATCCACACATTCGTTCTTAGAATGTAATGAATTGTACAGCTCCGCAAAAACTTGAGATTTAGTCCCACTAACTGCTTTAGTAGCCTCTCTACGAGCAACACGATATCGAACCCAAGCATCTCCGTTACTACAGAGGTGTGAAGCTTTAAAACACTCTCGTTTCACTTTAAGTTAAACATTCTCATTCCACCACCACGATTCTTTTCCTTTAAAACACTCTCGTTTCCTTTGGGACAAAACCCTTTGGTGGTTCCTTGAACTTCTCATTCCACTTCTTTCAAAAATTTGTTCTTAACTCTCGAATTCCTTAATGATTTCATATTTCTCTTAAAATTCTTAAATTGTAGGTCTAAAACTAATAAACGATGTTAGGTGGTCATACTTTCACCGGGTATAACCATATAATCCTTAATAAATCATTTATCTGACCTTTTTACCAAGAAATAATCAATTTGGGATCTTGCGACTCCGCTTTTGTAAGTAATAAAATGTACCTCTCATTTCCTGAAGAGCGTATTTGCTACCACAAAATCACAACTGTAAGATAGTTGTGTTGGTCGGAGTGAGTAACTCAAGATTCCCAATTTAATGAAAACGCTCAGTTAATCAAAACAGTAGAAATATATAAATTTAATCTTCCAAAAAATTTCTCAAAAGCGGGATCAAGGCTCCAGTTAAAATAACTTTTAAATACTTTTAACTTTTGAAACTAAGTTACTTAATCAAAGACTTTATATAAACACAAATTAAGACAAGTATCGAAGTAAAGTTGTGTTGCAGTTTAAAAAATAGAAACCGATATGTAAATTAAAACAACATAACTAGCAAACCACACAGCGGAATTTAAACAAGGGGTCGGTCTCAAGCCGATACTTAATCCACTTCACTTGGCAATCACCTTCTATCAAGCAGTTTATTATTAAATAAACCGATCCACAACTTGGATCGGGTATTACAAACAACAGTACACAAGATTCTCCAGGTACAGAGCCTTTTCCACAGTTCGTGGGATGAAAAAGATACCGGGCCACGCAGGACATCTTCCACAATTATTCATGGGAATACAAATAAAGGATTTGAGAGAATATTGAGTATTCTTCAGTTTAGCACAGAAGACTGTTTTTACAGATAAACAGAGCAATATGAAACACAGCTCGAAAGTTTAAGCATAAACGAAGAGAACAAGAGATTAGGAATGAGAAAATGTGAAGCACCTCGATCCAAATAGCTTCGCTTGTCCAAATTCCTTGAATTTGTCATTTGAAAGAGCTTGGACAAGTTTCTCAGGAAATTCTAGAAAACGAAGCGTCGTAAAGTCTTCGTTGTAACACAGGTGCTCGGGTAAAGGATCATCTGTTATTCTCTGTGTAAGAGAAAATGTTTTCAGTACTTCTCTATTTCTCCACGCGAACGAATATTTCTCTTAAAGAGATCTTCATCAAAAGCAGTCGTTGGAGAATAATCATTCTCCGTTAAATACAATGACGCTCCATTTAATGCTTCAAAACTAACCGTTGGAGATTTGAAACGCACCATGCTAAGTTAGACAAGGCAAGTTGTCTTCACTTAGAGCACGGTTAGTTGAGCTCACGGCAACTTGACACGATCAGTTGATGCGGCAAGGTGACACGGTCGGTTCATCACTTCATGCAGTCAGCTCATTTGCGCATGCGGTAAGTTCATGACTTCATGTGGTAAGCTTGTTTCTTCGTGTGGTCACTACATTAAAAGACATAGTCAGTATATGAAACGCTCCACTACTAAGTTAGACGCGACAAGTTATCTTCACTTAAAGCACAGTTAGTTAAGCTCACACCAACTTGACATGGTCAGTTGATGCGGCAAGGTTACACATTGGTTCATCTCTTCATGCGGTCAGCTCATTTGCACATGAGGTAAGTTCATGACTTCATGCGGTAAGCTTGTTTCTTCATGCGGTCACTACATGAGAAAACACGGTCAGTATATTACTTTATGAAAAATTATACATACCTTGGCACGGTAACTTGATCTCTTCATGCGATAGGTAATCTCCTTCATGCGATCACTTCACTGATTTGCACGATCAGGTCTTTTGATCTCACGGTGGGTTGGTTGTACATGCGGTAAAACGCGCGGTAAGCTAAATCTCCAATGTGCGGTCAATTCATGACTTAGACAAATTTTGTTCATCCGACTCACAGTAAGCAATTTGTTCATGCAATAAGATGATATGGTCACTTGACCTTCACACGGTAAGGTTGGCACGGTAAGCTTAAGACTTGTCATTTCTACAATTTTTGTCAGTAAACTGTTTTCTAACATAAAATATAAAAAACATTAATAACAAGATAAACATAATTTGAGATCATTAAAATAAGAAGGTGCTAGTCTAAGCCAACAAGTTGATCCTTCATCATTTACTACACCCAAACCAAACTCTTCATGGCTATCCATGTGATCTCTAGAATCCTTTCCTATATGTCCATTTAAGTCAAAACCTATAAAAATCTTCACATGTGAATCAAAGTTTCTAAATTAACTCGAAAAGTAGATTTTGTTGTACATCGAGACTTACTTGAGGCGCATAAACACCAACAAAGTTGAAAGTCTCGTTTCCTACAACTATCTTAACAGCTATGATTTTATCCCCTAATCTTACAACGTTAACCACTTTATCTCTTAAAGTCTTATCTACCAAAATACCATCACCATTTTTAGTCTTAGTTTTACCCGAGTACCAAAGTTTGAAATCGGAGTTATCCAATTCTTTTGCCTTTTCTCCCACCCATTTAGTCTCTTGTAAACACAATATATTAATCTCCCTTCTAATCATAGTATCTACCAATTCCATAGATATACCTACTAAAGTTTCAATATTCCAACTAGTTGTCCTAAGCTTGTGATTTTGGACTAGCTTTCTTACCCCCACATTCGGGCAGAAAGGTGTGAAGATTCCTGCTCATTTAACACTACACCTGGGCGTCAATGTAGCGACTCGAGCTCATTTGACACCACACTCGAGCAACGCAACGCATTGCTTCCGGACTGTTGGATTGGTGTAGACCAATCTTTGGATGTTGTTGGGCCGAATCTTTGCGGCCCATACAGCGCAACATGCCGCAACTTTGCGGGTCAAGCTCTATAGTGAGCTCGTTGGGGGTTGTAGGGGCAACGCGCCCTTGCTTCGAGGGTCCGAGGGTCGAAGGCCCCCGGCCCAAATTTGGGTGGCATTGTAGCAACTCTAACCACTGTAGCAGGGCAGACTTTTAGCACAACTATTGTAGCTCCGAGGACTTCCAACTACCTTTTATTGTTGCACAATGGACTTTTTGTGCGGTTGGTGGAATAGTGTTTCATCCTCTTTATCAGCCCATTTCAGGCTAGGGTTTCTGTGTGCGTGAAACTCTGATACTCACTGCAATTTGTGCTCCCGAAACTAATGATATTTCTGTCTCTACGTGGACGTAGGGATCATTTCCCGAACCACATAAATCTTTGTGTCTTGTATGATTCTTTCCTATGTCTTTTCTTCATCTGCAAACCTATTCTGTCATTGCGACTCCCGACGTTTCAGCAACAACTGGTATCAAAGGTGGAGTTCAGAATTCTCAAATTGAACAATGACTATGGAAGAAGGCAAGGTGAAGATCGATCGCTTCGATGGAACTGACTTCAGTTGCTGGATGATGCAGATCGAGGATTATCTTTATCAGAAAAAGATGCATTTGTCACTTTTGGGTTTAAAGTCAACGGACATGGAGCAATCGGAGTGGGAACTACTGGATCGACAGGTTCTGGGAGTTGTGCGCCTTACGTTGGCCAAAAACATGGCGTTCAACATCAGAGAGGAGAAAACGACGATTGAGCTGATGAAAGCTCTCTCGAATATGTACAAGAAGCCTTATGCGGCAAACAAAATACACTTGATGCGACGATCGTTCAATCTGAAAATGGTTGAAGAGAGAATTGTTACAGATCACATCAACAAATTCAACACCATCATAAGTCAACTAACATCGGTGGAAATTGCGCTTGGTGATGAGATATGTGCACTGGTTTTACTGTCTTCATTATTTGACAGTTGGGAAGCGACTGTAACAACTGTGAACAGTTCTTCGGGGAATACCAAGCTGATTCTGAAGGATGTACGGAACTTGATCCTCAGTGAGGATATCCGAAAAAGAGAATCGGACAAATTCTATGGTTCTGCTCTGAATGTAGAAGAGGAAGATATCCACAACGAGACAATCGTAGAGGACGATCAAAGTTAAGAGGAAAGAGCAGAGACAAGGAAAAGGAGACGGGTCCTACCTGCTGGATTTGCGGGAAGAAATGACGTATCAAAAAGGAGTGCAGAGAAAAACAGAAGGGACCTGAAACTAATGGAGCAAACACAATAGCTGAAGGAACTGATGACGTGTTGATGTTGAGCATGGATAACCCTATAGAGTCTTGGATTTTAGACTCAGGGGCGTCTTTTCATTCCACGTCGGAGAAGGGTTTCCTAAACAATTTTGTTTCTGGAAATTTTAGCAAGGTGCATCTTGCATATGATGAACCCTTGCAGATTATGGGGAAAGGAGATGCCCTGATCAAGACCAACAGTGGGAGTCTGATGGTTCGGGAAAACGTGAGGTATATCTCTGGCTTAAGAAAAAATATTATTTCTGTCAAGCAGCTTGATGATGTAGGCTTTAGTACCATGTTTACCGGTGGGGCCTGGAAGATTACAAAGGGAGCTATGGTCATAGCTCGGGGAGCAAAGAATGGTACCTTGCATCAGTAAATGTTGTCGGGGGTTCAAAATTGTGGCACTACAGGCTAGGCCACATGAGTGAGAAGAGGATGAAGGTGCTGGCAACAGAAGGACTGCTACCAGAGCTAAAGTCGGTGGATGTTGGCCTTTGTGAAGACTGTATTTTCGGAAAGCAGAAGAAGATATCTTTTGCAAAAGGAGGCAGAACACCGAAGGCTAGAAAGTTGGACCCGGTGCACACAGATGTTTGGGGACTTGCATCAGTACATTCCCTTAAGAGGGTCACAGTATTATGTGACATTTATTAACGACTCAACAAGGAAGGTATGGGTTTACTTTCTGAAAAGAAAATCTGACGAGTTTAAGATGTTTTAGAAGTGGAAGATCATGGTGGAAAATGAGTCGAGATCAAAACTGAAATGCTTGAGGTATGGCAACGGTGGAGAGTATGGCAGTCAGGAGTTCAGAGAATTTTGTTCCGATAATGGAATTCGGTGGGAGAAGACTATACCAGGAACACCACAGCAGTTGATCTAATAAGGAGGAAAGACTCACATTTACGAGTCTTCGGCAGTTTGGCATATGTTCATATTGATGCTAATGCAAAGGAAAAGTTTGATGCTAAGTCCAAACCATGTTTCTTCATTGGCTATGGTGTTGATGAGTTCGACTACCACTTTTGGGATGATCACAACAAAATGGTCATCAAGAGCCAGAACGTAGTATTTAATGAAGGTATCACATACAAGGATTGTCATGTGGCTGAAGATAAAAATGGGAACAAAGAATCAGAGTGCAAATAGCAAGTGGAGCTTGAAGGTGTACCTGAGCATGAGATATCGAAACCAGTGGAGCCTACTATTCAAGTGGACTTAAGAAGATCAACAAGGGTGAGAAGGCATGTGCAGGGGTACTCACCATCATTACACTATTTGTTATTGACTAACGGTGGAGAACCAGAATGTTTTGAAGAGGCAATGCAATTGAAGGAGTAGAGCAAGTGGAAGTTGGCCATGAAGAAAGAAATTTTTTCACTACATAACAATACTTGGGAGTTGACACATCTGCCACAAGGGAAGAAAGCATTGCAGAACAAATTGGTATACCGAGTCAAGGAAAAACATGATGGCAAGAGGAGGTTCAAGACAAGGTTAGTGGTGAAAGGCTTTCAACAGGAGGGAGTGGATTTCACTGAAATTTTCTCACCTGTAGTAAAGTTTACCAACATCCGGGTGGTTCTCAGCATTATGGCATCAAAAGACCTGTATCTTGAGCAGCTTGATGTGAAGACGGTTTTCCTTCATAGAGATCTGGAGGAAGACATCTATATGCAGCACCCAGAGGAATATGTTGACTCTAGGAAGGAAGACCTGGTGAGCAAACTCCAAAAGAGCTTGTATGGGTTGAAGCAGACACTCGGGCAGTGGAACAAAAAGTTTGATGCATTCATAACTAAAAATGCATACAAACGATGGGGCATAGATCAATGTTGTTACATCAAGTATTTGGGTGATGAATATATTATATTGCCTCGGTATGTGGATGACATGCTCATTGCAGGATCATGTATACAGAGGATTGATGAGTTGAAATGGCAGTTGGCTAAGGAGTTCGAAATGAAGGATCTTGAAGAAGCTAACAAGATTTTGGGGGTGAAAATCAAGAGAGACCGTGCAGCTGGAGCCTTAATGTTATCACAGGCTGACTACATTGGCAAGGTTCTGAAAAGATTCAGTATGTTGGAAGCAGAGTCAGTCTTTATTCCCCTAGTGGGCCATTTCAAACTTTCAAAGAAGCAATCACTGAAAACGGAAAAAGAGGTTGAGTACATGACAAAGGCTCCATACGCATCCGTTGTAGGAAGCCTGAGGTATTTGAAGGGCAGTAAGGAGGTATCTTTGTGCTTTGGGAAAGGAAATTCATTGCGGGGGTATGTGGATACTGACTTTGGAGGTGACGTCGACAGCAGGAGTACCACAGGTTATGTATTTACCTGTGGAGGTACTGCAGTAAGCTAGATATCACAATTGCAGAAGATGTGGTTTTATCCACCACAGAGGCATAATACATTGTTGTAACAGAAGCTAGAAAGGAGATCGTTTGGCTGAAAAATTTCTTAGATGAGCTGGGTAGAAAGCGAGAGAAAAATGTATTGCATTGTGACGGTCAGAGTGTTATACATCTTGCAAAGAACCTAGTGTTTCATGCCCGGACGAAACACATTCAGTTGAAGTACCATTTCATCAGAGGTTTGATACAGGATGGGTTGCTGACATTGCAGAAGATTTGTGGAACCAACAATCCAGCAGACATGTTGACGAAACCAATAGTAATACAGAAATTGAGGCATTGTTGTGCTTCTGTTGGTCTCCACTGATGAAAAGAGGATGAAAGACAGAATAAGGGAAGACACTATGGAAGCACAAAAGGAAAACAACTGGTAGTCCGTGAATCGTCACCTTGAAATTGAAGTTGTGAATGGAAAGCACGCCACTGGTGAGTGAAGATGAGCTCAAATTAAGTTGTGTCTTAGTCAATGGCATCGAAGCAGGTCAGCGCAGTGGATCAAGCTCCAAATGGGGGATTGTTGGATTGGTGTAACCCCTCTTTGGATGTTGTTGGGCCGAATGATTGTGGCTCATACTTCGCACCAGGTCGCAACTCTGCAAGTCGAGCACCGCGGTGAGCTCGTTGGGAGTTTCAGGGGCAACGCGCCCCTGCTCCAGGGGTCGGGGGGTCAAAGGACTCCTGCCCAAATTTGGGGGCATTGTAGCAACTCGGATCATTGTAGCAGAGCTGACCAGCCGACACCGACAAAGCACTATAGCAGTGTGAACTTTTAGCACAACTACTGTAGCTCCGAGGACTTCCAGCCACCTTTCACTGTTGCACAGCGGACTATCAGTGTGGTTGGTGGAACAATGTTTGATCTTCTTTATCAGGCCATTTCGGGCTAGGGTTTCTGTGTGCGTAAAACTCCGATACTCCCTGTAATTTGTGCTCCCGAAACTAGTGATATATCTGTCTCTCCATGGGCGTAGGGATCATTTCCTGAACCACATAAATCTTTGTGTCTTGTGTGATTCTTTCCTCTGTTTTTTCTTTATCTGTAAACTTATTATGTCGTTGTGACTCCCGACGTTTCCGCAACACGGACAACAACCTAGTATGATAGAGACCTGCTATACGGGACCAGGGGTACAAGTGTCTTTTTAGCAGGAGAATATTAGCTGTTAGATGGAGAGAGATTATGGTTAGTATTTTGTTAAACCGAGTCCACAGGGATGTTAGGATTCCAATATAAATAAGTGGCAGGGGGTGAGAGTAGAGGGGAGAGAAGAGAATTATGTTAGTTCGGCCTTGGGCTTGGGACGTCGGGCACTGTTGGCTTGCACACCTCTCAATTTCTTTCTTCTTCACTTCTGCTTCCGTAGCTCTCTGTTCTGTTCTAGTTTGAAGTTCTGCTTATAGTTCTAAGGAGGTTGATGTTGGATTGGTGTAGAGCGATTCGGTTGGGCCGAATGCTTTTGGCCCGAAAATGTCGCGTGTCGAGCTCCGCGGTGAGCTCGTGGGGGGTTGCAGGGGCAACGCGCCCCTGCTCTGGGGGTCCGGGGGCCGAAGGGACCCGGCCCAATGTTTCGACACTGTAGCATCTCTGACTACTGTAGCGGAGCTGACCGACCGACCACCGACAGGCACTGTAGCAGTGCAGACTTCGGAGTCAACTTTACTGCAGCGCTTTTGACTTCCAGCCGGCAGCCACTATAGCACTTTTGACTTGGGTGACCTCCTTTTCAGTGTAGCGACGCAGACTTACTTTTCGAATAGTGATCGTATTCTCCATTTTTTATAGCCCATTTGGGGGCTAAGGTTACCACTGAAAAACCTCTGTAATTTGTGCTCCCGATATAGTGAACTTTTGCCTCTCCTGTGGACGTAGGAATTATTCCCGAACCACGTAAATCGTTGTGTTCTTGTTGCTTTCTTTCGTTTTTTCGTTTTTGTCGTTGCGTCTCCCGCCGATTCCGCAACAGTTGATTACGTAAGGGTTGGGTTCTATCATTTGGTCCGACCTGCCTTCTTCCCCGCTCCTCTTCTCAAACAGAATCCGTACTACCTGGTTTGCATCATCTTCTCACTGTTGGCTTCATCTTCAGCAGCAGGCGCACTGAGGGGGACGTGCGCTACCCGCTATAGTTCCGGTGCGGGAGGCTTGAGGCTTTTCACGCGCACAGCTGCTGCACTCCGCCTGTCCGTTGGCACTCGACGCACCACACACGAGAGGAGTTGCGCAAAACCTGGCGACCAAAGGTGTCCCACACCCGCCACGACGCTCTTGCACGAGTTTCCTCTCAATGGGCCGAGGCGGGCCAATACTGCGGAGTGTTGCGATTTTTTTTTTACGGAGACTACTGGAAAAACAAAACAACAAATCTCCTCTTCTGCAGAAGGCAACCGCGGGTGTTCTATTTCGCACAGGCAGCGTCGTCCTGTCGGACAAATTCTCTCCCGGCGCACTGCTACTCGTCGGCTCGTCATCCACCACTATCGACCTTAGGGACGCAACGGCGGCGGCGGCTTCGCACGACGTGCAACTCTCTTTCCCAGCGGCGCTCGCTCTTCTGCTCGCACATGAGGTGAGCGTGCCTGGAGATCTGATTGCGCAGGAGGGGAACGCACCGGGATCTTCCGATCGCGCAGAAGGAGGCGGCCTGTCATTTTTTTTCCACACAGGTACAGTTGCACTACAGTAAAATAACAAAAAAAACCGCAGGGGCGGCCCGCGTTTCGACCTCGGGAGGGAAAAGCCGGAACAAAAAAAAAAAAAAGGAACGGTGACTTGTGCCCCCAATTTTGAAGTAAGGGAGGCACGCCAGAGGAAGTTGCCTCGGAAGGTGATAGTAGAAAACAAACAAAAAAAAAACAAAAAAACAAAAAGAAAACAACACAGAACACTTTCCTGTTTGGAGACGACTCTCAACTCCTACAAATGCAGTCCACCCCGCTGACGTGGGAGGAAAAATGGGACCCTCACTGGCGTGAGGAGGCAGAATTTTGGAAAATGATGATACAGTGGCTGAGTCGTCGTGAGGACCTGCAGCAGCTAACGGACGAGTTTGCTCCACCATCACTGCCGCAACATGCGCTGGAGGATGTGCTGGAGACTTAAAGGGCAACACTTCAGTCGGCACCGACTGTAGGTTCCGGGCGCAGCGAAAGCGCGTTGGTGGGTTTGCCCAACTTTAATTTTAACGTTAAACAATGTTCAATCCGAGATCCGTCAAGATATAAAACGCCGAATCTTCGGAATAGAACGAAGAACGAAAAGAAAAAAGAAGAGTCCCGGAACCCTTGAGGAGGATCATCATATGTTGATTATAATTAATTTAATTAATGCATAAGAATTACCTCGTTGGAATTCTTTCTTCGTTGATGTGTCCGGTCACGATTCGGTGATCCGTCGTTGCGTCGTAGAATCCAAGTGTAGGATTCCTCTAGCGGTGATCCACACGTGTGTCACGTATCTCCGGACGTCGCCGAAGGGATCTCCGGGTGCTAGCGCGGAAGAACCTTCGCTTGCGATGTCCGCCTTCGACCGCCTTGATCCGGTGGAGGATCTTGCTCTCGTAACTTGAGGGCGTTCTTGGTGGAAAAGGAATTCTCTCTTGGCCTGAGAGTATTTCCAAATCCGTTGTGCACAACAAATGGCCCTACAAAATGTTGGGGTTGCGAGGATATTTATAATCGGGTTTGAGGTTAATAGAGTTATGACAATAAATAAACGCGTTACGCGTTTTATTTATTTCATCAACTCTTATTGAAAACCCCCATGTCGAATTATTAATTCCTTGACATGCGTCCACGCTGATTATAATAAATATCATTTAATAAAACAATATTAAATCCTCAAAATCCCAACTGGAAAAACTACACGGTGTGTAATAATTAATACACGGCGTGTACTTGTTTTCCATAAAACTACGCAGCGTGTATATTTAATATACGCGGCGTGTACTTTTATTTTCCATTTTTCTCCACCACATTTATTAGACCTTGAGTAATGACTATTTATTTCTTAAATAAATGTAACTGCATTACTCGCTAATAAATATATTATTTCGTCCACAATATATTCTCTCGAATAACTAGTGTCAAAATAAATGCGATCAGACATCCTTAAATAATTATTAAACCACAGTCGGGAATAATATTTATTTAACTTGTTAAATTAATATTTAACTGAGATACATGGACACATTTAATGTGTGACCCTCTAGGCCTCTTTCTTAGTGGCATTAGGCTGAGCCTGCCTAAAGTCCAAGGTTAGCGTCTAGCAACACGCCAAGGCACCCATAGAGAAAGAAGTTAACGCCGCAATGACGTGTCACCTCCTACGAACGCTTACCGTGTAATATAATCTCTTTGTCTCGATATCTCCAATCAAGCGGGTTGCATGCTAGTGCCATCAACCCATGTGCTTGATTATTATTTCTTTGACTTCCCGAAATTGAACTTGCCCATACCTTACCATGGCCATGGATTTATTTAGGCTATATTAATTCCATCAAAGGGCCTGAGATATCTACTTCCGTTATGGAACGGAAGGAACAAATCCTTTCTCGCATTATCTATTAATGCGGTATTACTCGTGACGCACCCAACGTATCCTACCTCGTTGCGAACAGTGTGTCGTCACAGTTTTCATCAATACATCTAAGTGCGTGAGTTGCAATACCCATTAATAATAATCTTAAAGTCTAAGGACCAATACACACGTCCGCAGATAGGAACATCCAATAACACTATGAAATGTGGATTTCCTACTAGCAGGTCTCGTTCTCATAATATCCTTCTGGATATTACCAAGGGCGCACATCATGAGAAGGTGCATCAAAGTTTTATGAGTCCTCACCCCTAATGACTTGTATTATTTGTGTCCCTCAAATAATATCATTCGGCCATAAAACATACATTCAAGAACAGTGTTATGGCACTTCCGGGTTCTCATCATAGCAGAGATCCGCTACGACCCTTTAATGCAACAGCTGTCCTTAGGACATTATTACATGACATGTCACGCAGAAGAACAATCAAGATGTAATAAGGAATTTATTAATGAATAAAGTACAAAGTAGTTGGTTCTAGGCCACCAACTCCAACACCGACTACGGAAGCGATCAACTCGCGTTCCCAGGCAGTGCATCCGCTTCCACTGATGACCGCGCAACAGGAGGTGCACTCTGTCTTCGTACAACCTGTCGCTGGCGATGACACGAATGAACCGGGAAAGCTGGAGGCGGACGCGCATCAGGATATGTTTTTCGCGACCCCTGTTACTGGCAATATGCAGACTTCAACTCTGGACGGTGTAGCGGTGAAGCAGTTTGGAGGGGGTGTTGTCAAGCCACACATCGACGGTGGAATTATGGCCAACCAGTGTAGCTGGACATCAGGCAATCGGGGGGCTATGCCAGCGGGGGGCAACAATTATTCTGATGGAGATCACTGGGAACCGTCGAAAGCATATGACGGATCACGACCCCTGACACCGACAGAAGCAGCATCGCAAACCGTTGACAGGCCCTCTGCAGGCTTATCATCATTCAGGAAGGACTATATGAGAAATTGCTTGTTAAGTCGCTATGTTCGGGCCGCAGCACACACGAAGGGTCCACAGTCCCGGAAGGCCCATCTAGGAGATTGCCTGGGGAATATGTGAAGTCAAGATACATGGAGCACGACTGGTATGGGAGATTGCTTGGCATGCCTGCAGCTTCCACCACCTTGAGGACAAGGTGGTTTTTCGAGATGGTGGCAGTGATAGAGAACTGTTATAGGAGAGCAGGGGTATAAGTGTCTTTTTAGCAGGAGAATATTAGCTGTTAGATGGAGAGAGATTATGGTTAGTATTTTGTTAGGCCGGGTCCACAGGGATGTTAGGATTCCAATATAAATAAGTGGCAGGGGGTGAGAGTAGAGGGGAGAGAAGAGAATTATGTTAGTTCGGCCTTGGGCTTGGGACGTCGGCCACTATTGGCTTGGGCGGGAGTGCTTTCAAGCCTCTCGATTTCTTTCTTCTTCACTTCTGCTTCCGTAGCTCTCTGTTCTGTTCTGGTTTGAAGTTCTACTTATAATTCTAAGGAGGTTGATTACGTAAGGGTTGGGTTCTATCATAGTATTAGCATATTGATACATTTGGGTTTAATGCTTGTTTTTGTTTGTTTAAGAAGGTTGAGTTACAACATACATAAAATATATGTTCCATATTAATTACGTTTATATTTAGTCTGAATTGTTTGCCCAAATGATTCAACGGCCAGAAGTTAAAGACCCAAACAGTAAAAGATGAACACACGGTTTTTTAAATTAGTTCAGATCAAAGGATCCTACATCTACTCTTCGAAGTTTCTACTCCTCGAGAGGAGTGGATCACACTATAACATGATTTTTACAAGGAAGTCGTAACTCAATTACAACATATCTTTTTTAATGGAGGCGTGATAGGAATGTGAGGGAGAGGGACATTAACTCCAGGGAAGGAGAGTCCCTTGGAAGTCCGCTAGGAAGTCGACCCAGACCTCCCATACACTACACGTACTAAAGGGGGAAAGGTAGTAACTCCTAACTACCAGGGGCAGTGTTGTAATTTGCATTTAAATGGTTTGTTAGTCTAGGAGTATAGATATGGGTCTGGCTTAGAGGGAGGACCATTCGGTTATTCCGTTAGTTGGAAGGCAGTCCCACCATGGCCTGAGGAGGTGTGTTCTCACAAGTGTTCTGAGTGCTCCCTAGATCATTCTAGAGAGTTTGCTGTAATTCTGTAATAGTAACTGATCAGGTAAGAAATTCCTCAAGCTTCCTGTTCATGTTCTAGTTTCTAGAGCGACTCCTCCTTGAAAATCCACTTTTCCCTCAATGTGGAAATTAGGGAACTGAGCCTTCATCACCCCCTCTACATCTCCCCATGTTGCTTCTTCATTCGTTCTACCTTGCCACTTTAGCAGCCACATAAGAGTCCTTCCCCGAATCTTTTTTGTCAAAATTGCTACCGGATAGTCCCTAACATCAACAAATTCTCCGGGTAAAACTTAATTTGCAGGATGTTTCCCAACCGTTGTCTTCAATTGGGACACACGAAACACAGGATGCATCCTGTTGTTTTCAAGGAGCTCGAGTCTGTAGGAACCAGCTCCAACCTTCTCAGCAATCGCAAATGGCCATAATACCTGGCAGCCATTTTTGGGTTGATCTTAGATACAACCCCTGGTTTACTTGGTTTCAAGTTGACCCAAATCAAGTCTCCTTTGTAAGTCACCTCCCTTCTGTTGGATTGGTGTTGCCCGATCCGGTTTGGCACTGTAGCAATGTTGACCATTGTAGCGGAGCTGACCGACCGACACCGCCAGGCACTGTAGCGGTGCGGACTTCGGGGTCAATTTTACTGTAGCGCTTTTGACAAAGTCAGCCGTCGTTCACTGTAGCGACGCGGACCAATTTTTCGAACAGTGATCGTCTTCTCCATTGTTTTATAGCCCATTTTCGGGCTAGGGTTTCTACTGAAAATTCTCTGTAATTTCGTGCTCCCGAATCATAGTGAAATTCTGCCTCCCCCGTGGACGTAGGGATTTTTCCCGAACCACGTAAATCGTTGTGTCCCTTGCTTTCTTTCTTTTCGTTTTTTTCTCGTTTCTGTCGTTGTGTCTCCCGGCGATTCCGCAACACCTTCGATGTTGGTTAGCAAACTTCGCTATTATATGCAGTGCCCTCTGCAAATTCATCCGGAGTTGCTTTAAGGCTTCATCTCTGTCTCCTAATGCATTTGTCACAGCCTCAACCGCAGCTTCCCCCGTGGTGTAATAAATAATATGCGGAGGTTTGCGTCCATATACAATTTCGAACGTTGTCTCCTCGATAGAGGTATGATAAGAAGCATTATAGCTAAATTCAGCACATGTCAGCCATATCACCCAATGTTTCGGATGATCAGAATAAAAAAACCTCAAGTATACCTCCAAACACCTATTAGAGCCAGCCTTTTTTAATGGATGCACAACCAGTACAACACTGCCTTTGGTGGCAGAACATAATACTAAGGACCTTTTATGGAGGTATAACCAGTACAAGACTTGTTTTTTATGGGAAAAGCATAAACCAATTACAAGAACACAACGAATAGAGATACGAAATTACAGACACAAAACAATAAGAACCGGATTGGAACGGAGAAGCCCGGATGATTTGTAACAGCACGGTCACACAACAAAGTTGCTTCAACACGATGTAGCGGCAAAGAGGTTTCAGCAGAGTAACAGTAGTGATCTCAATTTGTAACTCGTTGGTTCGTTCTTGATCTGGTTTTCTTCTCCTTTTATAGACAGATTGGATTGAACGGTCTTCCCACCTAAATCTATATAGTTTCCAAAATTCTTGGATCACCAATTCATTCCCTCGGTGTTTGCAAATTGTTATACCCGGTTAATTGTATTTCCGGGTAAAGGGTATTTTCGAGCCCCACGTCGAATTATCCCAACTTGCAATCTTTTTTACCCATCTATAAAAGAATGTTTCTGTCTCGCCATGAGGTAAGGGGAATTCACCATCCACATGGTATCAGAGGAAAACTCCCAATAATTTTTTTTTCCCTCCGCTCATTCCTCCTGACGAAAATTTCCCTCCGCCCCTCGTGCGATATCCCGGCCCGCCTTCCTTCGGCGTCTCCCGGCCCGGCCTTCGTCGTGGTCTCCCGGCCCCCGCCTCCCTCACGGTCTCCCGACCCCCGCCTCCTTCGGCGTCTCCCGGCCCCACCTCTGTCGCAGTCTCCCAGCTCCCGCCTATTAGTACTCAAGAGAAACCAACTCCCTCAGGTGATGGTATTTTTCCCTCAGGAAGCCCCATGTTTCCCCCAATTATTCAAACTTATCAAAGGAGGGGTAAAAAGGGAAAAATTAGTTGGTTAGTTATGCCAGCCTGTCAATTGGTTGGATAATTAAGCCAGCCTGCCAGCTCCTATGGTTTAGTTAGTTAGAAGTGTCAGCCTGTCAGTTGGTTTGTGCCAGCCTGTCACCAGATTATATCACTACTAGAAATCAAGGTATTTGCGACGGGACCCCGTCGCAAATAGCCCGTTGCAGAAAACGCCGTCGCAAAAAATATTATTTTCGACGGGCCTATCGCAAATAATATTTTTTGCGACGGGAAACTTCACCGTCGCAAATAACCAGCGGCGGTTTATAGCTTTTTGCGACGGAATGTCGTCCCGTCGCAAAAGGTGTGTCGGCAGAGACTATTTACGACGGGTCCCGTCGCAAATAACTTTTTAACAGCCAACAGTAATTAATGTGGGCGTAGGTATTTGCGACGGGTCCCGTCGCAAAAAATACTATTTGCGACGGGATACCCGTCGCAAATATTCTAAGCTATATATACACCCATCGGTTTTTCCTCTCATTCCACTCAAATTTTAGATCATGTTTCTCCCTAAACTCTTATTTTAGAAAGAATTTTTCTAAGTTAATTTAATTGTTCACGAAAAAGTTGTGAACCCGTCTGCATCAATAGAAATCAGTCTTAAAGGTATTTATGTTTTTTTTAATTTATTATTTATTTCATTTTTTTATATTAATTTTTTTTATTTTTGATTAGTTGTATTTAAATTAAATTGAAATTGTTTGTTATTAGTGTTTATTTGTACTAAAAATTGAAATTTTTAGTATTAATTTTTAATAATTAGTAGTAATTATTAATTATTAACGATAATTAGTAATGTATATAATTAATTTGCAGTAATTAATAATAATTGATAATAAATATCAATAAATAGTAATAAATAGAAATAATTAGTAATAATTCGGAATAATTAGTAATAATTAGGAATAATTAAGAATAAATATTAATAATTAGCAATAATTAGCAATAATTAAGAATAATTAGCAATAATTAGCAATAATTAGCAATAATAAGGAATAATTAGCAATAATTACTAATAATTAGCAATAATTAGTAATAATTAGCAATAATTAGTAATAATTAGCAATAAATAACAATAATTAATAATAATTTGTAATAAATTGCAATACTTAGTAATAAATTGTAATAATTAGTAATAAATTGTAATAATTAGTAATAAATACTAATAATTACTAATAATTACTAATAAATACTAATAATTAGCAATAAATACTAATAATTAGGAATTATTAGCAATAATTAGAAAATAATTAGCAATAATTAGAAATAAATAGCAATAATTAGCAATAATTAGCAATAATTGGTAATAATTAAAAATAATTAGGAATAATTAGCAATAATTAGGAATAATTAACAATAATTAGGAATAATTAGCAATAATTAGCAATAATTAGCAATAAATAGCAATAATTAGCACTAAATAGTAAAAAATATGAATAATTAGTAATAAATAGAAACAATTAGTAATAATTAGGAATAATTAATAATAATTAGTAATAATTAATAATAATTAGTAATAAATTGTATTAATTAGTAATAAATACTAATAATTACTAATAATTACTAATAATTAGCAATAATTAGCAATAATTGGGAATAATTAGAAATAATTAGCAATAAATAGAAATAAATAGCAATAATTAGCAATAATTAGGAATAATTAGGAATAGTTAGCAATAATTAGCAATAATCAGTAATAAATAGCAATAATTAGTAATAAATAGAAATAAATGAGCTGTCGGACAAAAGCGCCCCCTTTTCTTCGATGAATCATCTTCTTCCAACTTTCACCGCCTGAAAACATTATAAAAAATATGATCCTACGAATGCATACCCAATCTCGTGTATATGAGATTGAATATGCCTATGTAGCAGCACATTTTTCATATTGTTTTGAGTCGATGAGAGTTGAAAGGAGAAAAGTCATCGAGCAAAAGGAGTGTCATCAATCCACTGAAATTGTGTCAGGTTCTTGGAATTTGTTAAAATTTATTAAAATTTCTTTCTATCTATTCCTAACTAATTATTACTATTTATTACTAATTATTACTATTTATTACTAATTATTACTAATTATTCCAATTTATTGCTAATTATTCTTATTTACTACTAATTATTCTTATTTATAACTAATAATTCATATTTATTACTAACTATTACTATTTATTACTAACTATTACTATTTATTACTAAGTATTACTATTTATTAATATTTATTACTATTTATTTCTATTTATAATTATTTATTACTATTTATTACTAATTATTACTAATTATTACTAGTTATTACAATTTATTACTATTTATTACTAATTATTCATAATTATTGCTAATTATTCCTAATTATTGCTAATTATTCCTAATTATTGCTATTTATTTCTAATTATTGCAAATTAGTTCTAATTATTCCCAATTATACCTAATTATTGCTAATTTTTACAATTTATTCCTATTTAGTGCTAATTATTGCGAATTATAGCTTATTATTGCGAATTATTGCTAATTATAGCTAATTATTCCTAATTATTGCTAACTATTCCTAATTATTCCTAATTATTCCTAATTATTCCTAATTATTCCTAATTATTCCTAATTATTAGTATTTATTAGTAATTATTACTAATTATTAGTATTTATTAGTAATTATTACTAATTATAGCTAATTATTACTAATTATTGCTAATTATTCCTAATTATTGCTAATTATTCCTAATTATTGCTAATTATTACTAATTATTGCTAAATATTACTAATTATTAGTAGTTATTCCTAATTATTAGTAAATATTACTAATTATTAGTATTTATTCCTAATTATTACTAATTATTCTTATTTATAACTAATTATTCGTATTTATTACTAACTATTACTATTTATTACTAACTATTACTAGTTATTACTAAGTATTACTATTTATTAATATTTATTACTATTTATTACTAATTATTACAATTTATTACTAATTATTACAATTTATTCCTATTTATTGCTAATTATTCCCATTTATTGCTAATTATTCCTAATTATTGCTAATTATTCCTAATTATTGCTAATTATTGCTATTTATTTCTAATTATTGCTAATTAGTTCTACTTATTCCTAATTATTGATAATTATTACAATTTATTCCTATTTATTGCTAATTATTGCTAATTATTCCTAATTTTTCCTAATTTTTCCTAATTATTCCTAATTATCCCTAATTATTAGTGTTTATTAGTAATTATTACTAATTATAGCTAATTATTACTAATTATAACTAATTATTACTAATTATAGCTAATTATTTCTAATTATTACTAATTATTACTAATTATTGCTAATTATTACTAATTATTAGTATTTATTCCTAATTATTAGTATTTATTCCTAATTATTAGTAAATATTACTAATTATTAGTATTTTTCCTAATTAGTACTAATTATTCCTAATTAGTACTAATTATTCCTAATTATTACTAATTATTCATAATTATTACAAATTATTCCTATTTATTAATATTTATTGCTATTTATTACTAATTATTGCAATTTATTGCTAATTATTGCAATTTATTGCTAATTATTGTTATTTATTGCTAATAATTGCTAATTATTACTAATTATTGCTAATTATTGTTAATTATTGCTATTTATTTCTAATTATTACTATTTATTTCTAATTATTGCTAATTATTCCTAATTATTGCTAATTATACCTCCATGCGCGCGGCACCCGCCCCTCCCAAGGCGGTTTTCCCCGACGACGCTCCTCCCGCGCGAGTCCAAGCTTCAGTTCCCGGCGACCCTTAAGGCTGGCCGGCTGCGCCTTTCCCGCCGTGTTCTTCCGGGCGGACCTCCCTTCCCCGGCTGCTCCCTGCCGGACGACTCCCCGCGCCGGCGGCCTCCCTTCCCCGGCTTGCGGCTCTTTCCGGCAGCCCGCCTCCTGTGCAATCTCCCGCCGGCTCTGTTGCAGCCGGCCTCCACCCCTGCCGGCTTCCATTCCTGCCGGCTCCTCCAGCAGTCGGCCAACAGCCCTGCCGGCCTCCCGTGCCACCTCTGCTCAACTGCTCCCTCCATGCCGACCTCCTACTGCAACCTGCGGAATCCCCGCCTCTCTGCCCAGTGCCTCCTACGAAATCTCCGCCTCTCTGCCCGGCATCTCCTGCGGAATCACCGCATCTCCATACCGGCCTCCTCCTGCGGATTTCCCGGCGCTTCGACGACCGGCACCCGCCATTGCGGATTTCCTTGGCACTGTGACGACCGGCCCTCCCGAGCGGATTTCTCGGCGCTTTGACGATCGGCCCGACATTACGGTTTCCTGTCGCTCTGCCGACCGGCCCGTAGTGCGGATTTTCCCGACGCTCAGGCGACCGGCACCCGCCAGTGTGGATTTCCCGACGCTCTGTTGTCCGGCCCCGCACTTTTCCGGCGATGACCCATCATTTTTCAGCGGCATCACATTACAATCTTGAGGGGGAGCAGCATCATCAACGATTTTATTATTTCTGTTTCTTTTGTTTTCGTCTTGTTTTGTCATCACGTTGTGTATGTCCAGCTTGAGAGGGAGTGTTTGCAGTTTGTTGCTTGCGTTGTTTTTTTTTCATTATGTGTCCAAGCTAGGTACACCTAGCTTGAGGGGAGTGTTGGAGTATGTGTAACTTCCTGCCCCACTTCCTTTGTAACTTCCTGCCCCACTTCCTTTGTAACTTCTCTTTGTAACTTCCCTTTCTTTTCTATAAATGAGGGTCCTCTCCTCACCTTGAGTGTGGTGGGGATTTCTGAGTTTACATGGTATCAGAGGGGGTTTGATCTCTCCCTCACATATTTTTTTTTCCGTGGGGGCGGCGGCCTCCATGGCTTACGAGCCATAGGAATTCTCCGCCGCCCCCTGCCGGGGATCCCTTCCCGGAGGATTTCCCGTCCCGACGGCTCTCCAGCGCTGCTCCCCGTCGCGGCTTCCCCCGGTGCGCCCTCGCTCAACGTCCGGCTGCTCCCTTGCGGCGGCTCCCCTTGCGGCGGCCCTCTCTCCAGGCGGCCCTCACATATTAGAAGGGTGGGGGGATTTCTTATTTTACAGTATTTATTAATAGTTATTACTAATAATTACAATTTATTACTAATTATTACAATTTATTACTAATTATTATTAATTATTGCTAATTATTACTAATTATAGCTAATTATTACTAATTATTGCTAATTATTGCTAATTATTGCTAATTATTGCTAATTATTGCTAATTATTACTAATTATTAGTAAGTATTACTAATTATAAGTATTTATTCTTAATTATTCCTAATTATTCCTAATTATTCCTAATTATTCCTAATTATTACTAATTATTCCTAATTATTCCTAATAATTCCTATTTATTAATATTTATTTCTATTTATTACTAATTATTGCTATTTATTACTAATTATTGCTAATTAATGCTAATTATTCCTAGTTATTTCTAATTATTCCTAATTATTGCTATTTATTTCAATTTATTGCTAATTATTTCTAATTATTCATAATTATTGCTAATTATTGCTAATTATTAGTTTTTATTACTAATTATTAGTAATTATTAGTATTTATTACTAAGTATTACAATTTATTACTAACTATTACAATTTATTACTAACTATTACAATTTATTCCTAACTATTACTAATTATTCCTAACTATTACTAATTATTCCTAACTATTACTAATTATTCCTATTTATTACTAATTATTCCTATTTTTTACTAATTATTGCTATTTATTACTATTTATTGCTATTTATTTCTAATTATTCCTAATTATTGCTAATTATTCCTAATTATTGCTAATTATTCCTAATTATTACTAATTATTGCTAATTATTGCTAATTATTGTTATCTATTGCTATTTACTTCTAATTATTGCTAATTATTTCTAATTATTGCTAATTATTCTTAATTATTAGTATTTATTGTTAATTATTAGTATTTATTTGTAATTATTACTAATTATTAGTATTTATTACTAATTATTACAATTTATTACAAATTATTACAATTTATTACTAATTATTATTAATTATTGCTATTTATTGCTAGTTATTACTAATTATTGCTAATTATTGCTAATTATTACTAATTATTGCTAATTATTCCTAATTATTGATAATTATTCTTAATTATTCCTAATTATTACTAATTATTAATATTTATTCCTAATTATCCTAATTATTACTAATTATTAATATTTATTCCAAATTATTCCTAATTATTACTAATTATTCCTAATTATTACAAATTATTCCTATTTATTACTATTTATTGATATTTATTACCAATTATTATTAATTACTACAAATTAATTATATACATTACTAATTATCGTTAATAATTAATAATTACTATTAATTATTAAAAATTAATACTAAAATTTTCAATTTATTAGTACAAATAAATACTAATGACAAAACAATTTAAATTTAATTTAATTACAACTAATCAACAATAAAAAAAATTAACATAAAAAAATGAAATAAATAATAAATTAAAACAAAACATAAATACCTTTAAGACTGATTTTCTATTGATGCAGACGGGATATATATAGGTTAGATTATTTGCGACGGGATTATTTGCGACGGATATCCCGTCGCAAATAGTATCTTTTGCGACGGGACCCGTCGCAAATACCTACACCCACATTAATTACTGTCGGCGGTTAAAAAGTTATTTGCGACGGGACCCGTCGCAAATAGTCCCTGCCGACACATCTTTTGCTTCGGGACGACATCCCGTCGCAAAAAGCTATAAACCGCCGCCGGTTATTTGCAATGGGCCCCATCGCAGATACTTAACTATTTGCGACGTTGGATCTCACCGTCGCAAATAACTTTCGCGTGGTTTGGCGCGCTATTCGCGCCAAACTATTTGCGACGGGAGACGAAATCCCGTCGCAAATAGTTGTTTATTTGCGACGGGTCGTTACCCCCGTCGCAAATAACCTCTTGGACGGACCTTTTGCGATGGGATTTATTCCCGTCGCAAAAAACCCTTTTTCCGGTAGTGTATATGGGGGAAGGAGTTCCATCGAGAGGGGGAGGGGAAGTATTTTCCAGATTGGAGGGTGCGCAGCTTGGGAGCAGGTGCACAGCAGAGTGGTGGTCTCACTCTTTCTCTTTTCAACACAGCAGCGGCAGCCTAGACCGTAGGAGGTGGTCTCTCTCACTCGTTTAACATTCCTTGTGTTTCAAGTGTAATTCTGTTCTTTCTGCTATTCGTGTACGTGATTCTTTCCTGTGGAAATATACAAAATTGTCGATTGATACTAGTTGTGCACATAGTCCTAACATTTTGGGCGACTCCGCTGGGGAACTCTTGTTCACTGTTGGAGATACGCGCGATACGAGAGTAAAAGTTTTTCTGTAGCTTTTGGCTGAGCAGACAGGGGAGGACGATCGTGACTGAGAGAGAGTTCGATTTCTCAGAAGTGTTCTTCTGACGCAGGTGCAGAAAAACAGTCAGAAAGTAATCAAGTTGGCTCGTGTGTTCAGTTTGAGTTTTGGAAAGGAAATTTTCAATCGTTCTTCCAGCGAGTGGATGCGGACAAGAATGGAGTCGAGAATTGCTTCGGTCGAATCTACATTTGATAGTTTCAAACATAAGTACAAAGATAAGGAGCGCGACCATGGCCAAACTTTGTCTTCTATACAGGAAAATTTGGCTAAATTGCTGCGCGGACAGAACGAAGGTCAACAGATAGCACACGAACAACTGCAGTTAACCGAGGAGCGGGTGGCACAACAAGTGCGAAACCTAGAGGAGCAAACTATGGAAAAAATCAAGGAAATTGAATTGCGTACAGAACAAATTTGTAGGAGTGAAAAACAAGGTATGTCCGTGGCAGAGAGTTCTGTAGGAAATGGAAAGGGAAAAACAGACTCTGGATGTGGATTCAATGGTAAAACAAAATCAGATGATTGCTTCCAAACAATAGAAAGTCAAAGTGTGACGAGGCGTGGGAAGCGTCCTATTTTTTCTGGAATGGATCCATTTGGAAGGATAAGGAGAGTCGAAACATATTTTTTAGTAAATCGGATATTGAAAGAAATGAAGCTACACCTTATTCAGATCAGCCTCGAGAGCTCAGCATTGTATTGGTATCTTTCTTGGCGAAGTGCAAATCCAAGAGCAGCTTGGGAGCAGTTCAAGTCGGCTCTTATGAAACGGTTTGCAAAGTCCACCGAGGGAAATCCTTTGAGGCACTTCAAGACGCTTCGACAAATAGGGACTGTGGAGGAATATATTGAAGGAGTTTGAGCAGGTAGCAGATTTTCCTAAACCATGGTATATGAGCTTGTTTATGGGTAGGCTACGTCCGGAAATTGAAAATCGTGTGTCCACACACGAACCTGCTAACAAGTATAAAATGCAGACACTTGCCAGGAAGGTAGAACGTGAGCTTATTGGAGTACTTAAAAATTTTCATGGCAAACCTCCTGTTAGTCCAGTTTATCGTGCATTTGGGACGATGGGAAAATCAGCAACCACCCGGTAGATTCATGGTGGACGGGTAAAAAAGAAGAGGAAGCTAGAAAAATCGTGGTTGAGGATCGATGGAATAGAATGAAAACTGTTAATGGTGAATTCCACTTACCTCAATGTGAGGTGGGGATACTCTTTTATAGATGAGTAAATCTAAATACAAGGAGGGTAAGTCCGATGTGGGACTCAGAAATACCCATTTAAACTTAAATGGGGTCCAACACTCCCCCTCAAGCTGGACATGCCCAGATTGGATAGAGTCCCACAAAGAAAAAAGTGAACAAGACACAAGACCATCTCATACTCCCCCTCAAGCTGGGCCATGGAGGCTGTGAATACCCAGTCTCGTAATGAGAGACTCAAGGCGAGCTCCTGTGAGACCTTTGGTGAAGAGATCGGCAAGCTGATCTGTCGTCGGGATATGGCCGAAACTGATATGGTGCTGCTCCAGATGGTGGCGGAGAAAGTGACAGTCCACCTCGATATGCTTTGTCCGTTCATGGAAGACGGGATTCGAGGCAATCTTCGTGGCGGCCTGATTGTCACACCAGATATGAGCAGGAGTCGATGCTGGGAAACCGAGCTCATGGAGGAGATGACAAATCCAGAGGATCTCAGTAGTGACTGTGGTCATGGCTCGATACTCGGCCTCGACACTCGATCGGGAGACGACAGTCTGCTTCTTGCTGCGCCAAGAGATGAGATTACCGGCGAAAAACACGGCGAAACCCGAAGTAGACTTGAGGGTAGCGAAACAACTGGCATAGTCCGCATCACAGAAGGCCTCAATATTCATGTGAGCATGATGTAAGTACTTAAGGCCACGTGCAGGGCCTTTCTTGAGGTATTTAGCAATGCGGAGGACAGCATCCCACTGAGATCTGGTGGGATGCTCCATGAACTGGCTGACTTTGCCAACGGCACAGGCAATGTCGGGACGCATCATGGTGAGGTAGTTGAGTTTACCGACCAGGCATCGATAGCTCTCAGGATGAGGAAATGGTTCCGAGTCGGAATGAAGGGAGCGTTCCCCAGGCTCAAGTGAAGTGTCCACAGCGGTGGCAGTGCTCAACCCGGCATCCTGCAAGATATCAAGAGCATACTTGCGCTGGCAGAGAGAGATAGTGTCTGTAGTCCGGGAGACCTCGATGCCAAGGAAGTGAGGGGACCAACATCTTTGGTGTGAAAGTGCTGGTGAAGATGCGTCTTGAGGCTGGCGATGCCTCTGGAGTCGCTCTCTGTGATGATGATTTCATCAACATATACCACAAGCAAGATACAGCAGTGCGTCGTCGTACGGAAGAAGACTGTGTGATCTTTCATACTCCGAGAGGGGCCAAAGGCTGTGACGACAATGCTGAAGCGGCCAAACCATGCACGAGGGACTGCTTGAGAGCCATCGGGATTGAGACGGATCGTGAAAATCCATTTACAGTCGACCGCCTGTTTGCCCGCCGGAAGTGGAACAAGATCTCATGTATGGTTGTCATCCAGAGCTTGCAATTCATCCCGCATTACGGCTAGCCACCCGGGGTGAGATTTGGCTTCACCAACTGTTCGAGGAATCGACACGGTCTCCAGAGCTGACAGACCCCTGTAGGAAGATACAAAGAGAGAAGTAGTCTGACACGAGCGAGTACCTTTCCTGAGCGCAACCGGCAAGCCCTCGGGAGCTGTGACAGGAGCATCGGACGAAACGGGAACAATGAGAGAGTGGTGGTCACTTTATTCGGCGCCACTGGTTCCAACATCACAAACTTAGAAACGATTGCCTCCCACATGGCAGTTCGGCCATCCCCATTCATCAAATCCATACATGAATCCACTTCCTCCGGTTGCCACTTAAACAGCGCAAGCATTAACACTGTTTTTTCCTTGCTTTCAAACATCACCGATCTCGGCAATCACTGTGAATCTTATGTATGTTATAACACTTCTTATGTCTCAGACTAGTAATTTTCATTTTAGAAATTTCCCCAGGTTTCATGCTCATAACAACAAGTTCTAGAGCTCCAACACCCCCTTTATCCAGAGTATCCATAATGTGTGGTTCCAAAACACCAGTTGTTGTGCGGCAAATAAAACGAGCAGCAGGTAGACGAACCTGTAATTCTAAAACTGCTTCGCCAATACTTGTTAATTTTCCACCATCCCCAACATACTGCACTACAGTCAGAGAAGATAACTCTATAATGTGTTTGGGATACAAAGGATCAATAGGAAGCCTGGAAAGGCAGTTATCCGTAAATGTTTCTCCTGCCTTACCACCAACATCTTCTTCCCATCCCCACACCATTTCAACAGCCGCCTTATCACAGAGAAAACCATCAAATCTTTCCTGATTGGTGTCTTGCAGAACGTCAGCCCCTGCTTCTGAATTTCCTCGCATCGTTAGAGCTAGCTGTTGTTGCACTGCCTCCTCGACTGGCTCCAATGTGCACGCAGTTGCGCAGCAGGATCGGCCCACCGTACATGCCTCACTACGTTCACCCAGAAGTTGAGGTTTCTGAGGCTGCAAATGCGGACAAAGAACAAGTTGTTTTGCACTCGCCATATCGAAATCTGCCAGGAATGTATCATAAGGTTGTTCACTCGGCCTCCAATCTTCCGTAGCAAAGTACTTCGATCGCAAATCAGTCTCTTGCTCCACAACTCCATGTTGCTGAAGTGCCCCCAAACGCCACAGTGGATCCTTCTCTGTCGACTGCCCATATTTTTCCAAGAGCGCTGGTTTCAACTACTCCCATGTCGAATCTGGATTTTTGCTCAGCCAAGAAAGGAACCATAACAAAACTGTGTACTCCAAACTTAACTGCACATAGTGAAGCTTCATGTCCTCTGCTGTATGATTTTCCAGGGAATAAGTCTCTGCTTTTGTGATCTAAACAAGTGGTTCCTCACCTGAAAAATAAGGCAACTCAACTCTTCTCGTCACGCTCATCAGTCCTCCAGCTAGAGCAGCATCTTTCAGAATAATGTTTCCATCTCGTCTGTTGCCATCCTCATACCCACCGCCACTTCCGCTCAGTAATGCAGGTGTTGTGTTGCTCTGTTTTCTGGTATCGGAACCGCATTCCTTCTGCAGCTTGTACCCCTGGTTCATCTCTGTTGTCTGATCCCTCAAATCGTGAATCTTAACTAACATTTTTCCTCCAGCTTGTCGCGACAGTGCATCCGTTGAGCGTCAGTACTCAAACAGTTCATGTTCCATCTTATCCAAACTGTCATGCATAGTCATCAGCGCCCGCTGTATCTTTTCTACGGCTGATTCAGCTTTAACAACTATGTTCTCCATCCTTGATCTCAACGAGCAGCAGACTCCGATTGTCCACTCAACGATCGTAACACTCTCCACAGTTTTGGCACAGTAAAAATCAGGTAAAGGAGAGAGGAACAAAATACCGAGCAATACTCGTTTTTTTTCCCTCCCTGTTGCGTCTGTAACTCTCTAGACACAATCGGTTTGCTTTCCCAACGATTGCATCCCCAGCAACGATCTCCCTCTCATGCGATTTCCCCAGCGGAGTCGCCAAATTGTTATGTAAAAATGAGAGAGTGGGAGGAAATAAAAGTAAACTGTATATATTGAAGTAGCAGCAGATCACAGTAGTAGAATTACAGCAGAAAACTAGCAGAAAAACAGCAATGGAAGGAGAGAGAAAAAAGAAAAGTGTGAGAGAAAGAGAGGAAACTCGTGGAAGACCACTCCCGAGCCTCCTGCTGATCGTCCCAACGAACCAGCCCTCAACAGCAGCCTGCTGTGAAAATATTCCAGAAAAATCAGTCCCCCTTCCTAACACTGGCTCCCCTTATTTCAACAAACCAACTGCTCCAGGTGGTCCCCCTCCCAGCCAGAATATTCCCCTCTCTTCCAACAAACCAACTGCTTCAAGTGGTCCATCTCCCAACCAGAATATTCCCCTCTCTCCTATCAACCCAACCACCTTCAAATTCAGGTGGTCCCCCCCTCCCAGCCAGAATACTCCCCTCTCCGCTAACAGCCCAAGTGTGAATAGCCCCCAACAAAGCCACAACAACCCCCTGCCATCCCCTATTCCTAACACACTCTTTCTTTTCAACACAGCAGCGGCAGCCTAGGCGATAGGAGGTGGTCTCTCTCACTCGCCTAACCTGTGTCTCAAGTGTAATTCTGTTCTTTCTGCTATTCATGTACGTGATTCTTGTCTGTGGAAATATACAAAATTGTTGATCGATACTATTTGTACACATAATCCTACCACCACCTCCCTCAGAATCTCCCGACCCCGCCTCCCGGCCCCGCCTCCTTCAGCGTCTCCCGGCCCCGCCTCCCTCACGGTCTCCCGGCCCCCCTCCAGCGACGGCGTCCCAGCCCCACCTCCCTCCAGGCCGGATCTCCCTCCCTGTGACAGAGGACTCCAGGCAGATCTCCATCCCTGCGCGCGACAACTCCAGGCGGGATCCCCCTTCCCTGAGCGCGGCAGCACTTGCAGCAGCCCCACCTGCTCACCAGCCCACCCACATCAGTGCCACTCATCCATCGGCGGCCTGATTCATCGGCTGCACCCTGCGCAAGCAACGCCTCCTACAGTTGCTCTGCACCCCTCGTCACCGGCACCACCAATTCCAGACGCACTGTTGACCAGCCTCACCTGTGCGAATTCCAGACTATACAATGGCCGACTCTTCCGTCTTTCCTCCGCTGATCACTGATACGTGTATTTCATGCATATTGTTGGACCCCATTTTAGTATAATGGGTATTTCCGAGTCCCACATCGGAATATCCCGCCTTGTAATTTATTTTACTCATCTATAAAAGAATATCTCCACCTCACATTGAGGTAAGGGGAATTCGCCATCTACATAACAATAGACGATGTAAAGATAGCATTACAATTGAAATCTTTGATCAGCTTACTAATGGGTAGAAGGTTAAAAGGACTGCGTGGTACATGGGCCACCGATGATAAGGTGAAGAGATGAGGTCAGGGAGCATGTACCAAAGCCAGCAATGGGGATAGTGGAACCATCAGCGACGGTGATGGCTGAGAAACCAGTATAGGGACTGTAGTTGGATAGCATACCTGCATCACCGGTGAGATGGTCGAACGCACCTGAGTCAAGCATCCAGGCAGGGGAGCGATAACTGACAAATGCAGTAGAGCCACGAGAGTGGGCAAGAGATACCGATGAAGAGCCCGATAGGGAGGTGGTCCTACGATCGTGAATCATCTGGATCTCAGCCATGGAGAGATCCAGAGATAAAGGAAGAGCGGCAGCAAACTGGGATGCATCCTGGACCGCAGTCTTGCCCTCCCGTGGGTGCGGAGAGGGACGACCATGAAGGACCCAGTAGCGGTCAACCAGGTGGCCGAGCTTGCCACAGTGCTGGCAGAGGGGACGAGGTCGGTGTTGGAGTTGGTGGTCTAGAACCAACTATTTTGTACTTTATTCATTAAATAAAAGTCTTATCTCATCTTGATTGTTCTTCTGCATGACATGTCATGTGATAATGTCCTAAGGACAGCTGTTGCATTAAAGGGTCGTAGCGGATCCCTGCTATGATGAGAACCCGGAAGTGCCATAACACTGTTCTTGAATGTATGTTCTATGGCCGGATGATATTATTTGAGAGACACAAATAATACAGGTCATTAGGGGTGAGAACTCATAAAACTTTGAAGCACCTTCTCATGGTGTGCGCCCTTGGTAATATCCAGGAGGATATTATGAGAACGAGACCCGCCAGTAGGAAATCCACATTTCATAGTGTCATTGAATGTTCCTATCTGCGGACGTGTGTATTGGTCCTTAGACTTTAAGATTATTATTAATGGGTATTACAACTCGCGCACTTAGATATATTGACGAAAACTGTGACGACACACTGTTCGCAGCGAGGTAGGATACGTTGGGTGCGTCACGAGTAATACCGCATTAATAGATAATGCGAGAAAAGATTTGTCCATTCCGTTCCATAACGGAAGTAGATATCTCAAGCCCTTTGATGGAATTGATATAGCCTAAATAAATCCATGGTCATGGTAAGGTATGGGCAAGTTCAATTCCGGGAAGTCAAAGAAAGAATAATCAAGCACATAGGTTGATGGCACTAGCATGCAACCCGCTTGATTGGAGATATTGAGACAAAGAGATTATATTACACGATAAGCGTTCGTAGGAGGTGACACGTCATTGTGGCGTTAACTTCTTTCTCTATGGGTGTCTTAGCGTGTTGCTAGACGCTAACGTTGGACTTTAGGCAGGCTCAGCCTAATGCCACTGAGAAAGAGGCCTAGAGGGTCACACACTAAGTGTGTCCATGTATCTCAGTTAAATATTAATTTAACAAGTTAAATAAATATTATTCCCGACTGTGGTTTAATAATTATTTAAGGATGTTTGATCGCATTTATTTTGACACTAGTTATTCGAGAGAATATATTGTGGACGAAATAATATATTTATTAGCGAGTAATGCAGTTACATTTATTTAAGAAATAAATAGTCATTACTCAAGGTCTAATAAATGTGGTGGAGAAAAATGGAAAATAAAAATACACGCCGTGTATATTAAATATACACGCCGGGTAGTTTTATGGAAAACAAGTACACGCCGTGTATTAATTATTACACGCCGTGTAGTTTTTCCAGTTGGGATTTTGAGGATTTAATATTATTTTATTAAATGATATTTATTATAATCAGCGTGGGCACATGTCAAGGAATTAATAATTCGACATGGGGGTTTTCAATAAGAGTTGATGAAATAAATAAAACGCGTAACACATTTATTTATTGTCATAACTCTATTAACCTCAAACCCGATTATAAATATCCTCGCAACCCCAACATTTTAAAGAATCATTGTTGTGCACAACGGATTTGGAAATACTCTCAAGCCAAGAGAGAATTCCCTTTCCACCAAGAACGCCCTCAAGTTACGAGAGCAAGATCCTCCACCGGATCAAGGCGGTCGAAGGCGGACATCGCAAGCGAAGGTTCTTCCGCGCTAGCACCCGAAGATCCCTTCGGCGACGTCCGGAGATACGTGACACACGTGTGGATCACCGCTAGAGGAATCCTACACTTGGATTCTACGACGCAACGACGGATCACCGAATCGTGACCGGACACATCAACGAAGAAAGAATTCCAACGAGGTAATTTTTATGCATTAATTAAATTAATTATAATCAACATATGATGATCCTCCTCAAGGGTTCCGGGACTCTTCTTTTCTTTTCGTTCTTCGTTCTATTCCGAAGATTCGGTGTTTTATATCGTGACGGATCTCGAATTGAACGTTGTTTAACGTTAAAATTAAAGTTGGGCAAACCCACCAACGCGCTTCCGCTGCGCCCGGAACTTACAGTCGGCCCTCTCCACGTCCGCGTCCACGAGGTCCGGTAGAGCGGCTACTGCCACGACCCGGGAGAGCAGTGTGATGAAGGCTAGGGGTGGGTGGGGCAAGGGCCCGATGAGCCTTCCCAAGGCGATGATAGACCTGCGGAATCTCCAGGGAAGAGGGACATAACTGGTCCCGCTGGGCTAATGCTTCTGCAGATGTGTGGAATGGGCCAAAGCTCAAGCAGTTCGTCCCTCCTCTGGTGTCTTCCCCTGCTGGTCATCATTTTGGGACAGTCTACTCTTCATCGCCTCAAAGCCCGTCTAGTGGCGGCTTTCGTGCCTCTGGAGCCGACTCCCATGTTCGCCGCCTCCATCGATCCTTATATAGCCTCAAGCAGTCTCCTCGTGCTTGGTTTGGCCGCTTCAGCACTGTTGTCACAGCCTTTGGCCTCTCTCGCAGTATGAAGGATCACACCGTCTTCTTCCGTACGACGTCAAACGATTGTATTTTGCTAGTAGTATATGTTGATGATATCATCATCACAGGGAGCGACTCCACTGGAATCGTCCAACTCAAGGCACACCTTCACCACCACTTCCACACCAAAGATCTTGGTCCTCTCACCTACTTCCTTGGCATCGAGGTCTCCCGTTCTGAGGACACAATCTCTCTCTGCCAACGAAAATATGCTGTTGATATCTTACAGGATGCAGGATTGAGCCAAGCGACTGCAGTGGACACTCCTCTTGAGCCTGGGGAACGCTCTCTCCAGGCCGACTCGGCACCCTTTCCTCACCCAGAGAGCTATCGTTGACTGGTGGGCAAACTCAACTACCTCACCATGACACGACCTGACATTGTCTGCGTTGTTGGCAAAGTGAGTCAGTTCATAAAACATCCAACCAGATCTTAGTGGGACGGTGTTCTCCGCATTGCCAAATACATAAAGAAAGACCTTGCACGTGGCCTTCTGTACTCACATCATGCTCATTTGGATGTTGAGGCCTTCTGTGATGCGGACTATGCAGGTTGTCTTGCTACCCGCAAGTCTACTTCTGGATTTGCCGTGTTCTTGGCCGGTAACCTCATCTCATGGCGCAGCAAGAAGCAGATTGTCGTCTCCAGATCTAGTGCAGAGGCAGAATACCGTGTCATGGCCTCAGTCACCACTGAGATCCTCTGGCTACGTCATCTCCTCCATGAGCTTGGTTTCCCAGCACGGACATTTGCTCATATATGGTGTGACAATCAGGAAGCCATGAAGATCGCATCGAATTCCGTCTTCCATGAACAGACGAAGCATATCAAGGTGGACTGCCACTTTCTTCGCCACCATCTGGAGCAGAACCATATCAATTTTGGACAAATTCGGACGACGGATCAGCTTGTGACATCTTCACAAAAGGCCTCACAGGAGCTCGCCTGGACTCTCTCACTACCAAGCTGGGTATTCACAGCCTCCACGACCCAGCTTGAGGGGGAGTATGTATGGCCTTGTTCGATATCGTCTTGTTTTTCTTTTTGTGGGGCTCTCAGTCCAAGCTGGGCATGTCCAGCTTGAGGGGGAGTGTTAGACCCCATTTTAGTATAATGGGTATTTCCGAGTCTCACATCGGAATATCCTGCCTCGTAATTTATTTTACTTATCTATAAAAGAATATCTCCGCCTCACATTGAGGTAAGGGGAATTAGCCATCTACACATATATTTTAGAGTATTTATGTATATTGAATTGTGTATTTAAATGATTAATCTTGCCAATTTTGGAATGATTTCACTTGTTTTATGTTTTATAGCAGGAAATGACGGATTTTTGAAAAAGAAACGAAAAGGGGTGAAAATATGAGCCGAACGACCCTTCGCGCCGCTTCGCTTCGCTCGCAGCGCGACACTGGATTGTGGAGATGAAGAGGAGCTGGAAACTGAACAAAACGACTACACGTCGTGTACTGAGAGTACACATCGTGGCCGTTTCAAGTGAAACAGATTTGCGTTGGACAGGTCATGACGAGCATACACAGCGTGAAACAAAAGTACACATTGTGTACCGTCAGTACACATTGTGACGAAAGTCAAACAGACAAAGCAGCGTTCGCGGATTCGATGCGGCGGAGGAAAAATTGGATTTGAAGTACACGACGTGCAACCCAAGTACACGTCGTGACAACGTCAACGCGCAGAAAAATAAAGTGACACGGACCGCGGGTTGTGACGAAACACCTATAAATATCGGCCTTGGCAGCCCTTCCAACGTACTCTGGGACTTACGAAGGCCAAGCGACACTAAGGGACAACCACCGGACGATCCGAAGACTCTTTGCCGCCTTTCTTCTTCAGGTAACTATGTCGCTCGCTCTCATCATGAGCAGGTAGTCTCTTAGTGTCGGGTGACGTGATCATAGGGAGATGTGATGCTAGGGATCATTTTTATCTATTATTCATGTTTTGGATTGTTGCAAACTGCTTATTCAATTTCAATTCTTCTTTTCGTATTCCATGATCATTGTTGCGGTCTGAAATTGTTAAAATTATTGCATCAATTAAACACCTTAGTTTGTGTATTACCATTATGCAATACTAGGTCAGTTATGTTTAAACATGGTTTTGGGTCGCCTAATTCTGTGACTGCACTAAGCAGATGACCATTCCAAAGGTGTAACCACATTGTTAGGGCGGGATACCAAGACCAAAGATCCATGTTGACCTAATTCCGACACCAAGCATGAATAAACCCATAATCAATGAAATCCCTAGCACACGAACCCGAAATCACTAAACCTGGCATGCCTCTCATCTTGATTCACACCCCAATCATTACAGTTATTGTTTCTCTTTTCTCAAATCGAATCAAACAATTTCAACCTCTATTTTCCTAATTAATTTAAAACATACACTCTGTCTTTGTGGGTTCGATCCTGAACTTACCTAAAACTACATTTCAATTAATCGAGTAGCATAGTTTGGGTTTTATAAATTTTGTTTTGCATAGTACTGTAGGGAACTAACGAGGCCCTGGGGGGCTATCAATCACCGTCTCCACTCGCCTTATTGATGAGCGGATTGATTCAACAAAATTTTTTGTTTGGTGGAAGACGGTCTCGATGTCTCTCACTGGCATGGACCTCGACTCACACCTCGATGCTTCTCGGTCTTAAGTGTTTTCTATTTTTCAGACCTTTTATCACGAAATTCATAGTCAATTCTCCACCTCCATTAAAAGTCTCCGCTCCAACAATGGACGAGAATATTTATCCGCTTCCTTTCAGCAGTCTCTCGGGGATAAAGGCATCCTTCATCAGACATTCTGCCCCGATACACCTCAGCAGAATGGAGTGGTTGAGCATAATCATATTCTGGAGACTGTTCGTTCCCTCCTATTCCACATGCAGGTGCTTCATCATTTCTAGGGGGATGTCATCCTTACTGCTACATACCTCATAAATCGTCTTTCCTTCTTCTATCCTTTGGGGGGGAACTCCTTTTTGAGCTCTGTTCTCCTCTCTCTCTTCACCCACTCTCACTTTGTGTGTTTGGGTGTCTGTGTTATGTATGTGACACTCGTCCCAACCCCTCCAAGTTTTCTCCCAAATCTCTTCGTTGCATATTCCTCAGATATTCCCACACTCAGCGCAGATACCGATGTTTCTCTCCAAACTTATGGCAGTATATCATCTCTGTTGATGTATTGCTTGTTGAAAACTCTCCTTTCTCTCCTCCCTTTTCTCATCCAGACACCACCATCGATGACTGTCTTCCTCTCATCATTCACCCACCTCTACCTCTGGTGTCCCGCTCTACTGATCACCGGTTTGGTACTGTCTACTCTCGTCGCCCATCAAATGTGTCCCCCGTGTAGGCCGAAGACACCATCTCCCCAGCTTCGTCTGACGCTCTTGCTCCAGCAACAGACGACTTGCCTATTGCATTGCGAAAAGCTACTCGTTCTTGCCATAATACTCCTGTTTACACATCCTCATACATAAATCTTTCCACTCTGGAGACGATATTTATTCCTCGCACGGTTGGCGACGCCAAATCTCACACTGGGTGGCTTTAAGCGATGCGGGATGAATTACAGGCTCTGGACGACAATCATACTTGAGATCTGGTCCCCCTTCTGACAGGTAAACAGGTGGCCGGCAGCAAATGGATTTATACAGTCCGTCTTAATGCAGATGGCATTCTTCATCGCCTTAAAGCCAAACTTGTGGCAAAGGGATTTGCTCAGACATATGGTATTGATTATTTTGATACTTTCTCTCTGGTTGCAAAGATGGCATATGTTCGATTATCCATCTCTCTTAACGCTCATCATCGCTGGCCTCTTCATCAACTTGATGTCAAAAATGTCTTTCTTTGTGGCTTTCTTGAAGAAGAGGTATATCTGCAACAACCTCATGGATTCCGTGTCTCAGGAGCAAACTCTCATGTCTGTTGACTTCGTCGCTCTCTATATGGACTCAAGCAGTCTCATCGTGCTTGGTTTGAAAGATTCAGCACCGTCGTCACTACATTTGGCCTATCTCGGAGTATGAAGGACCACACTGTCTTCTACCGCACGACGTTCTCCGGTTGTATCCTGCTAGTTGTGTATGTTGATGACATCATCATCACTAGGAGGGACTCAAATGGAATCGTTCATCTAAAGGGGCATCTTCAACACCACTTTCAAACCAAAGATCTGGGTCCTCTGACATACTTCCATTACATTGAGGTCTCTCGTTCTCCGAACATCATCTTTCTTTGCCAACGAAAATATGCCTTGAATATCTAGTAGGATGCTGGTTTGACTCAGGCAACTGCCTTTGACACTCCTCTTGAGTCCGGGGAACAGTCACTCTATGACAACACGGAACCATATTCTCACCCAGAGAGGTATCGTCGTTTTGTGGGAAAATTCAATTATATCACCATGACTCGTCCAAATATTGTATGCGTTGCCGGCAAGGTTAGTCGATTCATGGAACATCCGACAAAATCTCAGTGGGATGTTTAAATACATTAAGAAATACTGTGCTAGTGGTCTTCGGTACCCACATCACGATCATCTGAATGTTTAGGTCTTCTATGATGCTGATTATGCTGGTTGTATTGCTACTCGAAAGTCTACTTTTGGGTTTGCCGTTTTTCTGGCAGGTAACCTCATCTCATAGCGAAGCAAGAAACATATTGTCGTCTCCAGATACAGGTGTTGAGTCTGAATACCGTGCGATGGTGACGGTCATTACTGAGATCCTTTGGCTTCGTAATCTCCTCTATGAGATTGGTTTCCCGCAGCAGACGTCTGCTCGTATTTGGTGTGATAATCAGGCAGCCACGAAGATTGCTTCTAATCTCGTCTTCCATGAACGTACGAAGCATATCGAGGTGGACTCAATTTCTTCGCCATCACCTCGAGCAGATCATGTCAGTTTTGGCCACATACCGACGGCAGATCAGCTTGCCGACATCTTCACCAAAGGCCTTCCGGGAGCTCGACTAGACTCTCTCAGTACCAAGTTGGGCATCCACAGCATCAGTGACCCAGTTTGAGGGGGAGTGTGTATGGTCTTGTTTGGTGTCTTCTTTCTTTTTTGTGGGACTCTTGTTCCAAGCTATCATGTACTAGCTTGAGAAGTGTTGAACCCAGTTAATTGTATTTTCGGGTAAAGGGTATTTCCGAGTCCCACATCAGATTATTCCAACTTGTAATTTTTTTTATCCATCTATAAAAGAATGTCTCTGCCTCACCTTAAGGTAAGAAGAATTCACCATCTCCACAAATAATGAAGTATTTGTTGGCACGATTAATTCCTGCTTCCTTGATTGCCAATACATTAATGCGCTAATGTTGTCCTAAGAAACCACTTAACAATACATTAGCAAACTCTTAACAAAGAGTTAGTACCTGACAATACGTTGGCGTGATAACGTAGACTATGTCCACTTACTAGTGTTGCATTCTTCACTTAATATAGTCTCATGGTGACTCTTGAGAATGGGTTGGCACACTCAATGCGTTGGTGATCTTGACAATACGTTGGCTCAACACTGCTCTGCAATAGTCTTTCGTGATACATTTGTGTGGTGAAGTTGTCTCGCGCAACTCCTTAAGATAGCGTTGTTATCCAACGTAGCATGCGTCAACTTATCTGTATTACGTTTGTATCAACACTCTTTGCATTCACACTTGAGGTTTCTTTGCCCTACTAACATAGTCTTAGTTTAACCTCTATCTCAACAACGCTATTTACGTTGGCTTGACCCCTTCTTAGGATAACCCTTGATACAATGTTGGCTTCTGACGTAATCTCAACCTCGCAATTCATCATCTTCCTCACTCGATTTCAAATTCATCGAATCTCGGTAGAGTTTCATCCTATCTTGGCTTAACCTCCATATCAGCAACGCTATTTGCATTGGCTTGACGCCTTCTTAGGATAACACTTGATACAACATCGGTTTATGACATAATCTCAACCTCACAATTCATCATCTATTTCGATTTCAAATTTATCAAATCTTGGTAGAGTTTTATCCTGTCTTTCAAGTAAAAACACACAAGCAAATCTATACAAACAAGAAGGTAACCATTTGATTCAGATCAGATAAACAATGAAATCACAAAGAGATGGTCAATCCACTAATTTCATGAAAACAAGGGATCATAACGCCTATTATGCCAACTTGAGATCGTAGCCTTAACCTTTAACACACGGTGTGTTGGCTCTAGCATAGTGTAAGCTTCCAACATAGCTTTTGTTTACTCTGATGTTGCCTTAACCTTCAACGTAGTGTGAACTCCCCTTTACAAGTACACGAGCTTCCAAATTACTCTTAAACCACAAAAGAAACTAAGAGATACACATACTAAGCCACAAATCTGTTCAAACAAAAACAAACTAAGCATGAGTTAAAAACAACAATTGTTGTAATTATCAAAAACAAGATCACTATTGGATCATGGATCCAACATGAATGGGATAGCTCAATTTAGTTAGGTCGTTGAGTTTTTTTCAGAAGTCAACCCTAACCAGACCTACCAACCCATTTAACTTTAAAATGGATCGTGTTAGGGTTGAGCTTAAATGGGTTCACGAGATGGCAAGCCTACAAAAACACAACTCATGAACCTGAACTGCCACCACTACCTGAGACTAAAACACTGCATGAGATTTGACCAGATTCCTCCTATTACTTGCCATTACTGGTCAAACTTTAACCCTATAAATGGTAACCCCCGGTCCCCATTGACAACCTTCATGAATGAGATAATACTAGAATCTTGGCAAAGATAATCTTTAATCCCCTCTAACAATCTTCATTGATTGGACTATGCCACTCACTAATGGAAAATGCCGTAGTTTGGCATAAGGCAATAATAACTTGCATTGGGGGATATTTTTTATCACACAACAATTGTGTAAATATGCCCAAGATGGAGTTAGAGATATAATAAAACTTAACCATCAAATCTCACATGACCACAAATAGACTCTCAACACATAAACTTTTAGCCTATGTTTGGTTATCTTTTAGTAAAAGAAAAGAAATGATTTCCTATTTCATAAAAGAAAATAAAATAAAAGAAAGGATTTTGATTTCTCACCTTCGGATGCGAAATTTAGTAAAAGAAAAGAAAAGATTGTAATTTCTCTCCATCCTGTTTGATGATAATTTTTAAAAGAAAAGAAAAGAAATGTTCTGAAAATATGACACAAATACCCCTTATTAAAAAATATAGTTTAACAATACTTAATTATTCCAAATAAAAAATATTATAATTTCAAATTGTATCTTTGGTTTTTATATCATGTTAATTAAATATACATTTAATTTTGAAAAATATATTTGCAATGATATTTTCTTTTCAATTTTATAATTATTTATGTTAGATGTGTATACATATGAAAATTGGTATTATCTTCACTGTTTTTATATCGCAACAATCATATATACATTTTACTTCAATAATATAATTAATTAATTTTTTGAAAAAAATTGTTTAGTTACAAGGAACTATACATTAAAAAAATTACATAATCACGAGACACAATTATTTTAAATTCATTATATTTTACCTTGATACCTTATTTTCATTACAGATACATTATTTTTGAACTTTTAATTTCAATAATTATAAAAAAATATTAATATACAAACATACAAAATTTGAAAAAAATATGATTTACATATAAATCAAAATAAATACAGTTTTAAATATTAAATAGCATTTACGAATAAATATGATTTTATATAATTTACTAATGAATATTAAAATAAATATAATTTTATCATTTATGAATTCATATTAAAATAAATATAATTTTATAATTTACGAATAAATATAATTTTATAAAAATATAAATTTCTGAATAAATATAATCTTATAATTTAAGAATTATTATTAAAATAAATATAGTTTTATTATTTATGAATAAATATAATTTATGGATATATCATTTTATAAATACAATTTACTAATAGATTTAATTTTAAAATAAATATAATTTATGAATAAATATATTTTTATAGTTTTATCATTTATGAATAAATACTAAATATAATGTTATAATTTATGAATAATTAAAATAAATATAATTTTATATTATTTTAAATTTCAATAACCATTAAAATTATTTATAGGTTAGGTTGAAATTAGAAAAACAATTATTTGTTAGTATTATTAGACATAAAGGGAACTATTATTTATACACATATAGGGGCAATATGATAAATTTCAAAAAACATCCAGCAACAGGCGCATCATTTCCGTCCAAATCATCCCAATATTGGGATGATTTGAAAGGGCTGGACGGAGAGAAATATTTCTCCCCGTTTCTCCCCGTTTCTCCCCCTCAATCCCTCGCTATTCCTCACCAAACAACGGAAATACGTTTCCGTCGCCTCAAATCGTTTCTTTTCCTCTCATATCTCGCCTGCCAAACGAGGTCTTAAGCAACATAGGCCACCATTATCAAGATCATTCTTCCAACTCAGACCTTCCAACCCCAACACATAGCCCAATTAGGGATCCATCATAAAACCAATTAGTGATGGGAGTGGCCCATTTAAGCATATATGTTAGCCAACACTCATTTCAAAAACCAATGTGGGATTTGGCTTTGCACCCAACAGTCCTCCCCTCAAACCAAAGATCTCACATTTGTCTCTCTTTCAACAATAATTCACCTAATCCAAACATCTCGCACCGTTGTTTTTTATCATCGGGAAACGTCGTATGATCGCTGCTATCAGGGAGACTTTCAACACAAGGCACCACTAGATCCACATGCACCAACCAAGCCACCATTATCATTGCAAGGTCAAACCGAGAGATATGTCATCCAAATCACAACCATGGCTCTGATATCACTTGCCAAGATCATTCTTCCAAACTAGACCTTTCAGGCCCAATACTTAAGTTCAATTAGGCCTCCATGCTAAAACCAGTGGGGGGTAGAAGTAGCTCATTCAAGCTTATCTGTTAGCCAACACCCATTTCAGAAATTGGTGTGGGATTTGGGTTTTCACCCAACAACCATGGTTCCCTAGCTTCATCTCAACCCCATCTTGGCATAACGCCATCCAAGCACAATTAGAACCTAGACAAAGGCACACAACAAATCAATTCACAAACTATTACACATAATTTTCTACAGGACTGATCATAAGCCCCCTCCATGTAATTTATAATTTCATTAGCATATGGTTTCAATGACACGTTAAGTTTGTCACATCCCGACATACTAACAAGTGAACTTCCCAAGCCCGCCTCCAGTAGATCAGGGGCTAGAGACCAATGTTGAGGTATCCGCTCAAATGATGAGAAGCGTTACCACTAAATACAACCTGTCACCTGTTATCATGCAACATCATCCACCATGACATAAATAAATCAACAAACATGTCGTAAAACACATGCATATATATATAATCTCCATAATACGATGTAAGGTAAATAAATAAATCACTAGGTACAACACATCCCGAACAAATGTAAGCTCAAATATTGTCGACACAAGTGTGGTCGTCATCAGCTTCCATATCAACTGCCATCTCCAACCTCCAAGATCATCAACCATCTGCATTTACAGATTTGCATGGACACAAGAGCAAACAACGCAAGAGTGCGCATGCATTGGGCAATAGTACTCAATATGACTGTCCCATGCAGTGAAATGACAACCCCAAGAACATTTAGTGTCTACGTGCATCGATAATAAATAGTGTAGACAAACCAATGTCACCAGACATCATCAGTAAAAACAATTTTCATGATCAATCTTTATCAAGCTACTCATAGCACACTTTCAACACACTCACCAAATAAACATTTACAAATGTATACATATACCCACGCTTTTATAAGAATAAGATAAACGGTCCCTACGAACTGCGTCCTGCTAGAGTGACGTCAGACTTTCATGGCTCAATTCGGTATCCCACTCATCGAAGCCTGGGTACAACCCTAACCATCTATTCTCACTGCATCTTGGAAAATAATATTCTTGCACCTTTTCATAGTTTTCTCGCCCAATAATTCACCCTACATACACCGATAGGAGTACGTGAGGCTGAGAAGTGGTGGTACTATTTGTATATAAGGGAATTTGTCAAGGGCAGAGTTGTAACTGCTATGGGGGGATTTGTTGGGCTAGCTGGAGTTGTTACAGGGGGCGGACAGCTGGGGGTTTGTTAGGAGAGGGTCTCGAGCTGTTAAATAGTGAAAAGGCTTTTGAGAGAGGAGTGGGGGGGGGGGTTATTCTCTTTGGTTAGGCTATAGGCTTGGGGGAGAGCTTCCTAGGGACTCTTGAAGGTTCTTCCTCTCCCTCTTGCATTCTTTCTTCTTCTTCCTCCTCCGCTGTAATTCTGATCAGCTCTTCCAAGAGCATTGTCAGAATTCAAGCACACTGCCGGATTTCCCTCACTGCGGAGGGGAGCGCTGTCGGAAATCTACTCACCGAAAGGCAGAACAAACGATGGAGACATAGCTACCTGCTCGACTTGAACAGGAGGACCAGCCTTTCGGGCGCTTGACGACAACGTTGTCCAAACTGGCTTCAACAATGAAAAACAGCACCCACATTTTGTGGACCCTCGGCTCAAGGTCTTATCAATTGGTCCGACCTGCCGGAACTTCCGAGGGAGGAGAGCACTACCGGATTTCCCTCAGTGCGGAGGGGAGCACAGTAAGAAATCTACTCATCGGAAGGCAGAACAACTTGACGGAGACACAGTTACCTACTCGACTTGAAAGGGAGGGCCAACCTTTAGGGCATTTGACGACAATGTTGTTTAAGCTCGCTTCAACAGTGAAAAATGACACGGCGGTGGGAACAAGAGCAGGACGAACAAGAAAATTTTCATACAGAAATTCGACGCATTCATGAATGCGTCACCTAGAGAAGCAACCACTGCAGGAGGAAACGTGACTGACTCTGGTTACAGAAGGGTCGAGCGAGCGAGCGGGTGGACTCGGCACTTGGGAGACGCGGGGCGGGAATGTGATCCAGACATCGCATGTGGCAAGCGACATGTGAGCTTCGATTTCGAGCCGATTTCTGATGACGCGGATCCACAGGGATGGATTACACAAGTTGGGCGGCACTTTTGCATCCAACAAACTCCTAAAGACTCAAAGGTCCCTCTCGTTCAGGTATGTGTGGCGGGAAATGCTAAATCTTGGTTTCGTAATGTGATGGAGGTCCATCCGGATCTATCATGGACAGTGTTCAAAGAGGAATTCATGGAGCGTTTTGGAGGCCTGGACAATTAGAATCCATATGATATCAAATACAAGAGCAGTTTTACAAGAGACCCCACACAACGACATCTGGAACAGACGATGCACGACAATTAGTGTACGTGGAGGCATCAGACACGCCGACGCTTGGAATCATAGAAAAGGAGAAGCAAGTACAACCAACGGCGTTTGCACAACTCTCGATACGACAACTCTTTCTCGAGCAAATGAAACAAGCAGCAACAGCAGCAGAAAAAGCTTGTTTGAGGGATGGAGTATACGACCACTGTTCTGCACGATCAAATACAAGTCGCTTGGGGAGCTCAAACACTAGAAAGGCTTTGTATTTCCAAGGGAAGCATGTGCACAACAGGGAACGGAATTTGTGGAGCAGGACAGTGAACCGGAAATTCACGTATACGAGGAGTCAGCGGTTCTTCAACTGCAGGAAGTTGTCCAAGAACATACTATGCAATTTGAGTACCGAACATATCTAATTCTGCACCAACCTGATCTACAGAAGGAAGTACACCCTTCATTAGCAACAATAGTTGTCGATTGGGGACTACAAAGGCTTCAAGGTTTGGGAGAAGTGGCATGATACAACCTGGGAATACTGTGAAGGAAAAATGCTACAGTAGAAACACCAATGCAATCGAGATGCCAAGGATGTACGGGCTACCTGCAGGGTCGGTGTTCAACACACGCATCAATTGTGAAGGATTTTCACTCATGGTAGCAGCTCCTCCCAAAAGCTAGTTCAAAGTTGAGGAAATCATCTCAGTTGGGGGAGCAGCACACTCTGTTCCGGGAGGAATCATCCGAGAATGAGTATATGATTCGGGTATTTTTCCCAAGAGTTGACTTGTCTTCCCCAAACACAAGGTTTATGCTTGCCTTCGGTAAGAGAGGTCATGATCTTGTTTCTAGAGCTAGCACTAATGTACCTCTAGTCCTACATGAGGAAGATCTCGAGATCTGCAGAGCCTGCCAACTCAAAGCTCAAATAGATGACTATCTTGTTGATCGTTCAATCATTTCTATTGAAGGTGTAGAAACTTTAGATCCTGAGACAGGATCCAAAAATGAGGAACTACTTAAGTGTCTCTTATGTAATGGTCTGGACCTCTCCGGTCCATTCCTTTGTGAAAATGTGGTGGTGGAGGTGTTCCGGGAGGTCAAGGTGACTTGGGGGTGCGTTGGGGTGGACTTCCAAGGAAAGCTAAAGGGTAATAGCTTTCGCACGGTTGGCGCACGGTTTGCCTAAATCGTGCGGCCAAACCGTGCAAGGCTGGTCTTGGAGGCAGTGGCTAACGCACGGTTAGCGCACGGGTTGTCTAACCGTGCGGACTAACCGTGCGAGTAGTGTTTGGCGAGGCAGAAGCTAACGCACGGTTAGCGCACGGTTTGTTAAACCGTGCGGGCACTTAAATTTAGATCCTAAAATTGTGGATCTAACTCGTTTTGCCTTTAATCACCTCGTTTAAGCTCCTAAGTGGCCATAACTCGGGATTACTCTCCCTTGAAGGTTAGAAAACCTCTCCCAAGCATTTTGGAGGCAATCCGTAGGCTTTTCTTGGCGAATCGAAGCCGGTTCTTGAGGTATGCGGTCGTTCTTGCTTGACTTCTTAGATCTACTTAGATCTACTCCTCATCTTCTCTCAGTTTCTTGGATCTACGCCCGTTATGGGTAGATCTAAGCGTGTGGATGTCAAATATGATGAGCTTTGGTCTTGGTTGTGTTAGGAGAGGAGACCTAAGGAGGATTCGTGGAGAATCGACCCGGTTTCTTGGGCGTTCACATCGACCATTGTGGTTTTCCTCGAAAACCTTTGAGGTAGGGGATTCGTGGCTTCTCTAATTGTTTATGTGCAATCGTAGAGTTAGCATAATTTAGCCCTTTGGATCACAATGGAATTGACCTAATTAAATACTTGAACCGGATTAAAAGAATTGGTTTGATCGCATGTTGTTGCTTTGTACCGTGATAACGGTTTACCTCTTGATTTGCTAGATAGTGTGATATCTATGTCTTGCTTGTTAGCATTGGGTTCTTGATGAAATTGACAAAGAACGTAAAGCCGGAATTAATTGATAATTAATTGGCTAAAGATAAAGAGGCATGTAAACGAATCCGGTTGTTGTTGTGGTTGTTGATCCAAATTGATGTTAATCAAATTGATGCCGATGTATGTGTTTAATTCAGTTGGTTGGTAAACCTGAAATTTGTTGGTGCTTGTTCTTTGAAGGCCGAATGCCTTATTAAAGGGCCAAAAGCCCAAATTTATGTGATGTTTGTTTTCCTGCTGCTTGTGCGGTGATGTGACCCTGGGAGGGTGTTGTGATATGTGGGGGCATGGAGGCCTTGTGGTTGTGGCAGCGGATGACGCCTAGAGTAGCGAGATGCATCGGTTTATGCATGTGGGTGTCAGGGAGGACACTGGGGATGATGCAATGGGATGGATGTGATTGTTGGATGCTTGTTGATTCTTGGTTGTTTATCTGCTTTACTTTTCCCCGCTGCTCAAGGCAGCTGGTCTTGCTTACCCTTCTTTCGAATGAGGCGAAGACACGCGGGGTATGCCACGTGTTTTCCGTGTTTAGCCTCTCAAGGGAGCATGGGTCTATGCTCTTGCTATAGGCGGCAAAGACTCGACGGGTAGTACGTCTACTCACCATGTTGAGCCCCCTTGTGTTTAGTAGCATAGGTTGCTTTTCTAGAATGCCTGGGAAAATGGGAAAGTAATTTTGTAATGAATGTTTGAATAAATGATGTTAACCCATGGGGTTGGAGTTTGATGAAACTTAATGATGAGGTTGAGAACTTTTGAAGGGACAGTGGTTTTTGGATGTGATGTTAATGGAACTTAATGTGGAATTATTCTTGGTTAATTAATGTTCGAAAAATTAATTAACGTATAGTGAAATTGATAAAAAGGGGAATGAAGTAATCTAATAAAGCCCTTTAAATGGTTGTGTGCTTATAGGATACCTAGTCTTATAAGTGGCAACCCGGAGTCCGAGAGACGTTAGCTGCAGTCGTGTCTAAGACTAGGTTATGCCCATAGTGTGGTTGTGAGTTATAATATATTCTGTACTTTTTGTGTTTCTATACGCTACTCCACCCTGTCAGTAAGGGCAACTGACACCCCGAGGATTCTGAGCCCTGGGGGGGTGTGTTTTCCCCAACATTCCGGTGGGAGGATGAATGGATGACTACCCCCTTTTGACCCCGCTCTCTTCTCTTGGTAGATACTAGTGTCATGAGACACAGCGGTTAGTTTTCCACATATATGTGTGTAGAGGGTTGTAATGGCCTGTGGTTATTCACACACATATATTCTAGGTATAGTATCCTATGGACTACTATAGGTGTAACGTGTATAGGCTGTGATGGCTTGAGAATCCTTACTCGGTGCATGGGTTGTAATGGCTTGAGGTATAATACCCAACGTATGATACACGTTATGCGAGCTGTGGTGGCTGCCGGAAACTACCTGGTTACTTTTGGTTGTGAGGATGGTGTGGTGCTTAGCCCAGGTGTCTGCGGGCAAACCTTTGTGGTGCACGTGGTGCAGATTGTAGAGCTTAGCCCAGGTGTATACGGGCAAGCCTTTGGAGAGAGATGCACAGGACGTATGTCGTTGGGGAAAAGCGGCAAACCAGTGGGGAAGTAGTAGCGGGGTACCCTTGATATCCTTTATTATATGATATATTCTTGTATTCGTTACTTGGTGAGAGTAGCCATGGTGAGGTTGGGAACTTAGTATACCTGTTCAGGTGACGAGTTAGTTTCACTTGTTGTTCACTGTGCTTTAGCATGCTTTCTTTACTTTTGCACGAGAGGTTTCGGGGAGGATCCTACTGAGTATACTGTTATACTCACCCTACGTATATATAAATTGTTTTTCAGGTCACTTGGAGCAGGTTGGAGATCAAGCTGGTTACTACTAGCTTGTGGTTGGAGGAGCTGTTCGGGCTTGTGGTCGCTGCCGTTTTACTTTCTTTTGGGTATTTGTAGTTTTTCCGTCCAGTTGTAGTACTTTTGCATGGCATTTCATATATGTACTTGGGTTTCTTTTATATTTCAGTTCTGAGTTGGAGTTGGTTGGTGTCTATCTTATTTCTCTCTTCCGCATCTGTTCTCTTAGAGGGTAATGCCTCCCATTTGAGTGTTTATTATACCCTCGGTGCTAGTCGCCAACCTAGGGCCTACTAGAGGCGGGACTCAGGGGTCATTATCTCCCTTTTCACATTGTCGGCCCAAGAGGGGTACGCTTTATGGGGAGGGGGTCGTGACAGAGTGGTATCAGAGGTCTGGTTGAGAGATAGGATGGAGTTTGGAGTTAGGCACAAGTGAAGTTGAATGGGTTGGTAGGGCAACGGTGTCATTCATGTTTAGCAAGTGAGGTAAACACTGGAGACCGGCTGAGACATAGGCGTTTAGGGCCCCCTATGATCTGATGTACGGACCTTTAAGTTTACAATGGCTACTAAACAGGGTGATACTGGTTGCAGGGTAGAGACCTAGGAAAGGATCATACATCATTCTTCTTTGTGCCTGTGTTTGAATGGGTAGACCTTGAGATATGTTAACCTAAAACGAATAAAAGAAAACAATTAATTAATAAATGTTGAGTCCTCCATATTTCAGGCTTAGGAGCTCTAAGTGTTTGTTATTTTGCAGGTATGGCTCCAGGTCGATGTCCTCGTCAGGTTTGCGTAGAAGATGTCCAGCAGGCTGTTCCAGCAGGTCGCTGCAGGGTAGAGGTTGACGACGACGGCACTTGGAGGAAGACACTCCGAGAGTTTCAGCGCCAGAGTCTGCAGAAGTACGAGGGCTCCGTTTCAGATGCAGACACGAAAGACTGGTTGGAGGAGGTCGAGATAGGCTTCAGTTTAATCCGTGCTCGGAAGGAGCACTGGGTCTCCTTAGCTGTGACGATGTTGCGTGGAGCAGCAAGGCAGTGGTGGTTCTTGTTCCTCGGGGATCGTGAGGAGTCAGCGATCTCATGGGAGGAGTTCCGAGACAAGTTCATAGTCGAGTTCCTTTCCTCGACTGCAAAGGCGTCCAATCGCCAGGAGCTTCTTACCCTTCGACAGGGGAGCTCCAATGTTCGGGAGTTTGGGATCCGTTTCAGGAACCTTTTACGATATGCTTCGGACCTGTTACCAGACGAGGAGGTCAGGGCAAGGCATTTCGAGGAGGCTTTGCGTCCAGAGATCCAGCGCCAAGTCACCCCATTTATACTGAAGACATATCTCGAGGTGCTGGCGAGGGCGGACGTTGTCGAGAGGACTTTGGCCAGGACCGGATCATCACGAGAGGGGAATCAGCATGCTTCCTCACGAAGCAAGGTTGTGGTCTGGGGTTCCCGGTTTTCAGGGCAGAAGAGTTTTCGTTCAGCCGGGGGTAGGTTCCAGCCCTTCACATCTCGTTTCTCCGGAGGCAGCAACTCTCAGGCCTATGCCGAGGGATCAGACGCTTGTTTTTCTTGTGGTGGTCGTGGTCATCAGCAGCGGGAGTGCTCGACCTTTCAGAGCAGTCATCGTGCACCAGGTGTTACGCTCCAGGTTCTTCCGTTGAGGCAATTTCCCCCGAGGCATCAGCAGCCAGTTGCACCGGCTTTAGATCAGCAGAGGGTAGATGGGGCAGGAAGAGTTCAGCCCCATGACGCTCCCCGTCCTCAGAGAGCAGAGAGCGGTCGTGGTGGTGGTCGCCATCAGGGTCAGAGAGGTCGTGGAGGAGGTCGTGGTCAGCTTCATGCTCTAGCGTTGCCTACACCAGACGAGTCAGATGTCGTTCGAGGTACCATTTGCTTGTTTTCTACCTTGGTGTATGCCTTGTTTGATTCAGGAGCAACACACTCATTCATATCACCTACCCTTGTCCATGCTTTGGGGCTTGAGGTAGAGGCTTCCAGTGCCCTTGGCGTTGACTACGCCAGTTGGAGGTCGAGCTGACTTGTTTGAAGTATGTAGAGACTGTGAGTTAGTGTTGGGGCAACACCGCTCTTGGGGAGATTTCTTATGTTTATGGATATAACCATATGATGTCATCCTCGGCATGGATTGGTTGTATTCGGTGCAGGCTATCGTGGATTGCTTCAGGAAGAAGGTCGTTTTCTTTGGTGCGGATGGAGAGCCGGTGGTGTTTGTTGGTGAACGAGATCCTCGAATGGGTCACAGGCGCGTTCCATTATTATCGTCCATGATGGCTGAGATGATGCTGAGTTCTTCAGAGGTTCGGCAGTTAGCGTTTCCTAGGGTCGTAGAGGAGTACCCTGATGTCTTCCCAGAGGAGGTTGTAGCATTACCCCCTCGACGAGAGATCGAGTTTGGGATCGAGCTACAGTCAGGAGCTTCTCTTATCTCTATGTCTCTATATAGGATGGCCCCTTCTGAGTTACGAGAGCTACGTATACAGCTTTATGGTCTGTTACAATGCGGTTTTGTTCGACCAAGTGTGTCACCATGGGGTGCACCAGTTCTGTTCGTGAAGAAGGCCGACAGCAGTTTGCGGTTGTGTGTCGATTATCGTCGCTTGAACAAAGTGACAATAAAGAATCGCTATCCTCTTCCGCGGATTGATGACTTATTCAATCAACTGAAGGGTGCAAGTTGGTTCTCAAAGATCGACTTACGATCAGGATATCATCATATGCGTGTGAAGGATGAGGATATCTCGAAGACTGTTTTCCGTTGTCGTCATGGGCATTATGAGTTCGTTGTAATGTCGTTTGGCGTGACTAATGCTCCAGCTGTATTCATGGGATTGATGAATGCTGTGTTCCGTGAGCTCCTGGACAAATTCGTGGTAGTTTTCATCGACGGCATCCTTGTGTACTCCACATCTGAAGAGGAGCATGCAGAGCATCTACGAGCCGTTTTGGGAGTTCTTCGTCGACATCAGCTGTTCGGGAAGTTGATGAAGTGTGAGTTTTGGGCTCGAGAAGTCCGTTTCTTGGGGCATGTTGTGTCCCAACAGGGAGTAGTTGTGGATCCCTCGAAGATTGAAGCAGTTGTGTCTTGAGCAGCTCCCAAGACAGTGTCAGAGGTGCAAAGTTTCCTTGATCTCGCAGGGTACTACAGGAGGTTCGTAGCCAATTTCTCACGGGTTGCGACTCCTCTGACAGCTTTGACCAGGAAAGATCAGGCTTTCATATGGACTGATCAGTGTCAGGCAGCTTTCGAGTATCTAAAGGAGAAGTTAGTAAGTGCTCCAGTCCTTTGTCTTCCAGCCGAAGGAGTTCAGTTTGATGTTTTCTGCGATGCTTCACATCTGGGGTTAGGCTGTGTTCTCATGCAGCAGAGGTCAGTTGTTTCTTATGGGTCTCGGCAGTTACGTCCCCATGAACGCAACTATGTCACCCATGATCTTGAGTTGGCAGCCGTGGTGTTTGCTCTGAAGTTGTAGAGACATTACCTCATTGGTGAGCGCTTTGTGGTTTTCACCGATCATAAGAGTTTGAGGTATGTTTTCTCCCAGCGTGACTTGAACTTACGACAGCGTCGGTGGATGGATTTCTTACAGGAATACGACTTCGAAATATCGTATACACCTGGAAAAGGGAATGTTGTGGCTGATGCGCTAAGCCGAAAGTCACGTAGTGATGCTGTGCGTGAATCCGGTGATTCCTGGAGTAATGGAAGAATTGTCAGCATTACATCTTTATATGGGAGAAGTTGGGGGTAGAGGCTGTCTTTTTTCAGATGACGGTGCAGTCATCCCTGGTGCAGAAGATGGAAGAGTCCCAGTTGGGGGATCTTGAGGTGGAGGTCTGGAGAGACCGAGTTGTTTGTGGTGAGGCCCTTGATGGTTGGTCTGAGGATGAACAACACAGAGTGTTGTATCATGGAAGGCTTTTTGTTCCCTTGGCGATGCGCGAGACGGTCCTCAGAGAGTTCCATGGTTCTCCTTTAGTGGTGCATCCTGGTGTGACAAAGATGTACCGATCCTTGAGGAGTCAGTTTTGGTGGCCTGGGCTGAAGCGTGCGGTTGCGGAGTTTGTGACTCGATGTTTAGTCTGCCAGAAGGTGAAGGCCGAACACCGTGTTCCTGGTGGTCTTCTCCAGCCATTAGAGATTCCTCAGTGGAAGTGGGAGGACATCTCAATGGACTTTGTTACAGGTTTACCTCGAGCTCCGGGAGAACATGATGCTATTTGGGTGGTAGTGGATCGCTTAACAAAATCAGCCCACTTCATAGCGATCAAGGAGTCGAGCTCAGTGGAGGTTTTGTCGAGGCAGTATCTAGAAGAGGTGGTGAGACTTCATGGAGTCCCAAGTACGATCATTTCTGATCGAGATCCTCGTTTTACCTCCAGGGTGTGGAGAGGTCTCCAACATGCTTTTGGTTCTCAACTATGCCTTAGCACTGTTTTTCATCCTCAAACAGATGGTCAGACAGAGCGAACTATCCAGACTCTTGAAGACATGTTGCGCTCTTGTGTTCTTGATTTTGGAGGTTCATGGATGAGGCCACTTACCCTTGGTGGAGTTCGCTTATAATAATAGTTTTCACTCCACCATCGGTATGGCGCCGTTTGAAGCCTTGTATGGCCGGCATTGCCGTTCTCCGTTGTGCTGGACTGGGGTCGGAGAGTCAGCAATTCTCAGACCAGAACTAGTGCAGAATACAACAGAGATGGTTCAAGTGATTCGTGAGAGGATGAAGACAGCGCAAGATCGTCAGAAATCATATGCCGATCAAAGAAGGAGGCCCCTAGAGTTTAATGTTGGGGATCATGTGTTTCTGAAGGTGACTCCCCAAAGTGGGCAGCGAAGGTTTAGTCGTGGGAGTAAGATTTCTCCCCGTTTTGTTGGGCCTTTCGAGGTGTTAGCTCGTGTTGGAGTTGTGGCGTATCGAGTAGCGCTTCCCCCTCAGATGAGTCGGATACATGATGTTTTCCATGTATCACAGCTACGTCGTTATCTTCATGACAACTCCCACATCATCGATTGGGGAGAGATCGATGTTGATGATGATGCCACCTTTGATGAGCAACCTATGGAGATCCAAGACCGCAAGGAGAAGGTGTTGCGCGGGCGTTCCATCCTCTTAGTTCGTGTCTTGTGGCGACACGATGGCATGGAGGAGAGTACCTGGGAACGTGAATCACAGATACGTGCTCAGTACCCAGAGTTGTTTGATGTTTAACTCTTTCCATGTATCATTGTAGCTGATGTGGTTGTGGAACTTTCATGTTTATGAGATGGCACCCTTTGTTGCTTTGGTGGCTTGCTCTCTTTTGAGAGGTATCTCGATGGGTGGTTGTTCAGACCCTGTTTCGTTTTCTCTTTAGGTGGGTTTTGGATTCTCGAGGACGAGAATGTTTTGAAAGGTATCTGATGTAATGGCCCGGACCTCTCCGGTCCATTCCTTTGTGAAAATGTGGTGTTGGAGGTGTTCCGGGAGGTCAAGGTGACTTGGGGGTGCGTTGGGGTGGACTTCTAAGGAAAGCTAAAGGGTAATAGCTTTCGCACGGTTGGCGCACGGTTTGCCTAAACCGTGCGGCCAAACCGTGCAAGGCTGGTCTTGGAGGCAGTGGCTAACGCACGGTTAGCGCACGGGTTGTCTAACCGTGCGGACTAACCGTGCGAGTAGTATTTGGCGAGGCAGAAGCTAACGCACGGTTAGCGCACGGTTTGTTAAACCGTGCGGGCACTTAAAGTTAGATCCTAAAATTGTGGATCTAACTCGTTTTGCCTTTAATCACCTCGTTTAAGCCCCTAAGCGGCCATAACTCGGGATTACTCTCCCTTGAAGGTTAGAAAACCTCTCCCAAGCGTTTTAGAGGCGATCCAGAGGCTTTTCTTGGTGAATCGAAGCCGGTTCTTGAGGTATGCGGTCGTTCTTGCTTGATTTCTTAGATCTACTTAGATCTAATCCTCCTCTTCTCTCGGTTTCTTAGATCTACGCCCGTTATGGGTAGATCTAAGCGTGTGGAAGTCAAATATGATGAGCTTTGGTCTGGGTTGTGTTAGGAGAGGAGACCTAAGGAGGATTCGTGGAGAATCGACCCGGTTTCTTGGGCGTTCATCGACTGTTGTGGTTTTCCACAAAAACCTTTGAGGTAGGGGATTCGTGGCTTCTCTAATTGTTTATGTGCAATCGTAGAGTTAGCATGATTTAGCCCTTTGGATCACAATGGAATTGACCTAATTAAATACTTGAACCGGATTAAAAGAATTGGTTTGATCGCATGTTGTTGCTTTGTACCGTGATAACGGTTTGCCTCTTGATTTGCTAGATAGTGTGATATCTATGTCTTGCTTGTTAGCATGGGGTTCTTGAAGAAATTGATAAAGAACGTAAAGCCGGAATTAATTGATAATTAATTGGCTAAAGATAAAGAGGCATGTAAACGAATCCGGTTAATGTTGTTGTGGTTGTTGATCCAAATTGATGTTAATCAAATTGATACCGATGTATATGTTTAATTCAGTTGGTTGGTAAACCTGAAATCTGTTGGTGCTTGTTGTTTGAAGGTCGGATGCCTTGTTAAAGGGCCAAGAGCCCAAATTGATGTGATGGTTGTTTTCCTACTGCTTGTGCGGTGATGTGACCCCTAGGAGGGTGTTGTGATATGTGGGGGCATGGAGGCCTTGTGGTTGTGGCAGCGGATGACGCCTAGAGTGGCGAGATGCATCGGTTTATGCATGTGGGTGTCAGGGAGGACACCGGAGATGATGGAATGGGATGGATGTGATTGTTGGATGCTTGTTGATTCTTGGTTGTTTATCTGCTTTACTTTTCCCCACTGCTCAAGGCAGCTGGTCTTGCTTACCCTTCTTCTGAAGGAGGCGAAGACACGCGGGGTATGCCACGTGCTTTTCGTGTTTAGCCTCTCAAGGGAGCATGGGTCTACGCTCTTGCTATAGGCGGCAAAGACTCGACAGGTAGTACGTCTACTCACCGTGTTGAGCCCCCTTGTGTTTAGTAGCATAGGTTGCTTTTCTAGAATGCCTAGGAATATGGGAAAGTAATTATGTAATGAATGTTTGAATAAATGATGTTAACCCATAGGGTTGGAGTTTGATGAAACTTAATGATGAGGTTGAGAACTTTTGAAGGGACAGTGGTTTTTGGATGTGATGTTAATGGAACTTAATATGGAGTTGTTCTTGGTTAATTAATGTTCGAAGAATTAATTAACGTACAGTGAATTGATAAAAAGGGAAATGAAGTAATCTAATAAATCCCTTTAAATGGTTGTGTGCTTATAGGATACCTAGTCTTAGAAGTGGCAGCCCGGAGTCCGAGAGACGTTAGCTGCAGTCGTGTCTAAGACTAGGTTATGCCCATAGTGTGGTTGGGAGTTATAATATATTCTGTACTTTTTGTGTTTCTATACGCTACTCCACCCTGTCAGTAAGGGCAACTGACACCCCGGGGATTATGAGCCCTGGGGGGTGTTTTCCCCAACATTCCGGTGGGAGGATGAATGGCTGACTACCCCCTTTGACCCCGCTCTCTTCTCTTGGTAGATACTAGTGTCATGAGGCACAGCGGTTAGTTTTCCCCATATATGTGTGTGGAGGGTTGTAATGGCCTGTGGTTATTCACACACATATATTTTGGGTATAGTATCCTATGGACTACTATAGGTGTAACGCGTATAGGCTGTGATGGCTTGAGCATCCTTACTCGGTGTATGGGCTGTAATGGCTTGAGGTATAATAACCGACGTATGATACACGTTATGCGAGCTGTGGTGGCTCCCGGAAACTACCTGGTTACTTTTGGTTGTGAGGATGGTGTGGTGCTTAGCCCGGGTGTCTGCGAGCAAGTCTTTGGAGAGAGATGCACAGGACGTATGTCGTTGGGGCAAAGCAGCAAACCAGTGGGGAAGTAGGAGCGGGGTACCCTTGATATCCTTTATTATATGATATATTCTTGTATGCGTTACTTGGTGAGAGTAGTCATGGTGAGGTTGGGAACTTAGTATACCTGTTTAGGTGACGAGTTAGTTTCACTTGTTGTTCACTGTGCTTTACCATGCTTTCTTTACTTTTGCACGAGAGGTTTCGGGGAGGATCCTACTGAGTATACTGTTATACTCACCCTACGTATATATAAACTGTTTTTCAGGTCACTTGGAGCAGGTTGGAGATCAAACTGGTTACTACTAGCTTGTGGTTGGAGGAGCTGTTCAGGCTTGTGGTTGCTGTCGTTTTACTTTCTTTTGGGTATTTGTAGTTTTCTCGTCCAGTTGTAGTACTTTTGCAGGGCATTTCATATATGTAATTGGGTTTCTTTTATATTTCAGTTTTGAGTTGGAGTTGGTTGGTGTCTATCTTATTTCTCTCTTTTGCATGTGTTCTCTTAGAGGGTAATGTCTCCCATTTGAGTGTTTATTATACCCTCGGTGCTAGTCGCCAACCCGGGGCCTACTGGAGGCGGGACTCGGGAGGTCATTATCTCCCTTTTCACATTGCCGGCCCAGGAGAGGTACACTTTGTGGGGAGGGGGTCGTGACACTTATCTAACGGAGACGTGCTTCGAGAATCGATTGGTGTCGGGGAAGCTCTTACAAGATTTGAACTAAATATTAGCATGTTTCTCTAAGAAGCTGGTTAATTTGAGTACACTTATGATGCACATGATAGAGAGGGAAAGTGATTTTGAAACTTTGGTATCAAATCCTGGCCATGCATTGTCTCTCTCCGCAGAGAGGGCACTTGGATATAATTTATTGTCTGAAATTTGTGTCTCATACATGAGAGAATTGGATGATTTAATGGATGACATTCAGTAGTCAGTAATTGTAAACGTCCGTGGAATAATAACATCTTCAAGTGGAAACCAAACTGAATATTGTGCTGACATGGGTGAAAATTTTCTTGACGCTGAAGAATCAGGGGAGCAGTTACTGAATCAGATAAGAGAAATGAGGATGCAATCAGCAGCTGGGTTAGCATTTTTACCTTATGATGATGAAAGAAAATGGGATGCTGAAAGAGGTGGAAGTTTTCCAAAATGGCAAGCCTGCAAATGTCCACACCAAGATACAAATGCGGTCAGCAGAAGCAAGGCATGTTGTTTAAACCACACTGTTTACTTTTGATTTACAAGATGAGGTGGGGGGGGACAAGGGATGGCTGCTCCCAATCACAGGAGACTGGGTGCAAGCATAAGGTTAGCACAATTTATGAGGAGATGGGAAGTGAGCTGCTAGACAGCAGCATACAGCAATTTATGCAGCCACAGGTTCGAGTAACTTCACTGCACTTGCGCTGGACCCCCACCACTGTAGTTGCATTACGATCTGGTTTGTGTCTACTTCTGGTCAACTGATCTTCGGGGAGCGGGACCGAGTCATCGCATTATGGGACACGTCCACCACCTTGAGGACAAGGTGGTTCTTCGTAGCAGTGATAGGAGTTGGTGCTGAGAAGTGGTGGTGGTGTTTGTATTTAAGGGAATTTTCCAGGGGCAGAGTTGTAACTGTATGAGGGGATTTGTTGGGCCAGCTGAAGTTGTTAGGGGGAGGGGGCGGAGAGCTGGGGACAGCTGGGGGTTTGTTAGGAGAGGGTCCCAGACTGTTAAATAGGGAAGGCTGGTGAGAAAGAAGTGGGGGGGGGGGATTATTTTTTTGGGTCCAGCTGTAGGCTTGGGCGAGAGCTTCCTGGGGACTCTCCAGGGTTCTTGCTCTCTTACATTCTTTTTCCACTGTAATTCAGGTTAGCTCTTCCGATATATATACAACAGCCCGCTCTTTGTGGACCCTCGGATCAAGGTCATGTCATACACCAATCTGAATGCAGGAGGAAATACACGCCTCCACCTATCCATGAGCTGCTGAAGGAAATACACGGTCTCCACCTATCTCATGCCAGAGATGCGGCTGTCTATCTGGTTCTCCCAAACACAGTACTATGGGTAGAAGAGACGATACCTAGTGCGTCGTTGTCCACCTCAATCCCAGAGCTACGGGAGAGAAAGAGTGTAAACACACTCATCGTCTATCATAATCTTGTACCAAGGATGTTGGAGGAATTACACATCCCCACTAATGTCATACCGGAGATGCTGGGGGAATCACAAATCCCCGCCAATATCCTTATAGATATTTGGCCTGGCCTGCCACAACCCAGAGTTGTGGGTTGTGTAGAAACAGATACACGTATAAGTTATTGTCAGTCTTCCCAAATCAGTGGGTGAGAAAGGTAAAGGTCATCGTTAACTCGCTCTAACCCTAGCCAGTGGTGAGTGTAAAGGAAGCCTCAGCAATACCCCGTCGCAATCCATATATATCCATCACAGGACTGTATCACATCACAAAATTGATGAGAACACAAAGCAGTCTACTTTATTCAAATCAAGGATCCTCTTATCAATCACACGAGACCTTCTGAATAATAGTCCAGAGCTATCATATCATCTTCAACGGATTCCCAAATTCCTCGCCCATTGAGCTAAGAGGCACTATTTTTATATTGGGGGTACAATACAACCAAACAACTCACACAACCCACCCGCCATTATACTAGGTGTCTCATTAACCCCTCCAAGGGATGAGAACTCAGTATAGGTACTTTATTTATGCATTATCTGGGTCTGCAGGCCCCACAATTGAGAGGCTCAAGGGCCCCCAATACATGACCCGAAGTTCCCAATTGAAACACGGCTCGTAGGTCCCATCTGTTATCGGCCCATAGGGCCCATTACATGGTCTGGCCCATCCCTCGTGCGCCTGCTGGTCTTGGCCTGCTCCGCAACCTCTGCGCCCTTGCTGGCCTGACCCGTGAGCCCCTGGGTGAGCCCACCCGCTTGTCTGGGCCGCCTGCGTAACACCCTCGCCGTCGAGCGGGAGTCACCATACATCGCCACTGGCACCCGCATCATTTGGGCCGCCTGCACAACACCCCTGCCATCGATCGGGGGTCACCAGAATCGCCGCCCGAGCCTGTTGACGCGGCCGTTTGCACAGCCGCCCACGCCTGCCAGTGCGGGCCATCCTCATCTCGACGTCAAATGACACCGGTCGACTGTCATCACCCTCGTTGTCAAGCGGGGGTCTGTCTGTATCGCCGCCCGAGCCTGCCGGCGCGGGCCATCCTCGTACCAACATTCATCACCCCCACCGTCCAGCAGGGATCCGTCTGCACCACTGCCTGCGCCTGCCAGCGCGGGCCCTACTTAGGCCATCATTCTTATTTATCTTTCAATCAATTATAAGACATTCAACAAATACTCTGAACACCATCATGATGGTTTTTTATCAATAGGGAGGATAATCCTTTATCAATGGAAAGCTCATTATTTGATCTCCTTTAATGACTTACAAAATTATCTATTATTACCAACGTTGTGGGTTGGTCAAGAATACAATTTAAATCTCGAGAAGAAATGTAGTGAAGTAGTGTGACTCGGGATATCTCATGAGGAGGCATCATTTCCGGTGTTTAGTCTATGTGTGAAGGTCTAAATGATGATGGATTGTGTTTTAAAACGTGTGAAGGTCTAAATGATGATGGATTGTGTTTAAAAACTAGGAACCAATGGAGCCAGGTGATTGAGTGATTTGGAACAAGTTTAAAGAGTTTTAAAATCTATGGAGAAGCAGGAGCCTTGCCTCAGTCATTCCCTCAACCTATCACTCTATCATAATTCTTCCCTGCAAATCCGAGGTGCGGGGATTGGAGGTTTGGAGGAGATGAGGTGGTGGTCGGTCAGAGTAGGGGTTAGGGTGGTTGGGCATGGAGCAGGGACGGGATGCGCGAGTCGCTGGTGCAAACCCAAGGTCGGGAGATGGCTGATCAAAGAAGCAACATGGCGATCCGACGAGGGTTCCAGTGATGACGAAGGAGGGTGGGTAACTTCGTCCGAAATTTTTCTTCCCCAAGGGAATTGTCGCTTCCACTTGTTTTTGGATGGAAACTCGATTCCATCAAACGATGGAAAACAGGATTCCAACAGAGGCCATTTCACTCGTACCAAACATTATTTTTTTATTGTTTCCCTTTCCATTTCCATTTCCAGACTATCGAGACTGTCGATTTCGCCGTACCAAACAAGGCCTTAGAGCAGCTCTCTGAGTCAAACTCAATCCTCATTCAATCGACCACAAAGTGTGACCCCACGGGCCTTTATAGCGTTGACAACAAATATGAATCTTCGAATCCATAAATGTAATCAAAGAGTGGTCTCTAGCAAAGCATCAATGCTACTCAAGCTACAAAGAGATATGGCATGATCTCCATCAAACACATGTATCTCTATACCTGTGTCCACTAGTCGCATAGCATGCTAGCGTGCACTTTCATACGCTCCTTTTGTTCAAGACATCGAGTGACCATGGGACAGGAAGTATATATACCTGTGTCCACTAGTCGCATCGCATGCTAGCATGCACTTTCATACGCTCCTTTTGTTCAACACATCGAGTGACCATGGGGCACAAAGTATATCGATCTCAAATAGTCAACTCATACATTCTCAACTTTCCAACTATAGACAGACCAAATCGATGAATACATCACATGTTATTCACTTTTATAGATGAGCACATCACATGTCCCTCACCCGAATAGATAAGCACATCATATGCACTATCTAGGTACGATTGCACACTCAGTTTATCTCAATCAAAGGTCCAGATGTCATACTCGCCATACGAGAGAACAAGTCTCACTTATGTCACGGGCTGAGCGTCTCAGCACAGCAGTTCGCCCGTGCGGCACCCCAGCCCCCTCCAAGGCGGGCGGGGTTCAGCCGTCCAGCTCTTCATATGTGAGGTTCACTGGTTTCGTCCTGCCATGGACTCATCAGGAGAGTGGCCCCAACTCCCAACCAGTGGTGTCAAGGTTGACACGCACCATCATCCTCTTTGTCGGGGCGACTCTCATCTCTTCGATAGGGACTAACCAAATGAACCGCAGCTTTGATGTTCTTGCTGGTGTGGGACAGGACCCCCATGATTGGGTCGTGACATTCTCCCACCACCATTCCATGCACGCCCTCGTGCATGCAGGATCGTGGTCTTCTGTGTGTCCGCGACTGCTTCCAACTAACCGGTTACCAAGCATGGCCTCAGGGGACGCTCCTTCCTTGTCGTTGGCATCAATGGCCCACCCACTCTCTGGGTCGCAAACCACCGTGGTCCACCCTCTCTCTCAGGGTCGAAAACCACCTCCACGAGATCCACCCTTCATAGTGGCGTCTCTGCCTCGGACTTCTCGCAAGCGCGACCTTCTACGTCGTGTCATCTCCGCATGACACCCCGGGACTCCACTCCCACCACCAAGGTCCATCCGGCAGCATTCCGCAACACCACGAGGCACATTCCCTCTGATACCACTTGTCACGGGCTGAGCGTCTCAGCACAGCAGTTCGCCCGTGCGGCACCCCAGCCCCCTCCAAGGCGGGCGGGGTTCAGCCGTCCAGCTCTTCATATGTGAGGTTCACTGGTTTCGTCCTGCCATGGACTAATCAGGAGAGTGGCCCCAACTCCCAACCAGTGGTGTCAAGGTTGACACGCACCATCATCCTCTTTGTCGGGGCGACTCTCATCTCTTCGATAGGGACTAACCAGATGAACCGCAGCTTTGATGTTCTTGCTGGTGTGGGACAGGACCCCCATGATTGGGCCGTGACACTTAGCTAAGCTCCAACCGACGACATAATCAGCAACATACTCAGTCACCCCCTAATTAACTAAGTTTCTAAGCTTGCGTAAAAAATGTATCGAAGTATGAAGGTTCTCATGCTAGGTATCTCGCCAACATCGGGTAGTAGGGATTCCAATGCATCATTAGTATACCAAAGACGGTGTATGAAACTCGATGTTGTATGCTTAGTGGGTCATCCAACACATAAAAACACTTTTGGTGCCTCATGAGCATATTCCGTATCTCCATACAAGAATCCTGCTCACTATAGCATTAACATTTTATCATAACCTATAATACTCCATGATATACATCGGTTAGAGATAACTCGAAGTCGTATTTTGAGAGGTCAGTTATCATTATACTTCACGAAACGTATATGATACAGTTTATATTCTAAAAACTCTTTTAAGAATACTTAACAAAACCCTACATAAGCACTTGTCTATCATATCATATATGATAGACCGTCAAATCAGTCATATATTTGATGTATTTTCTGAGGTTTTGTTAACTCCATATTTATATGTAATTCCTGCCACATCTCTATATGGCCACCTGATAAAACCCTCCCACTAGACTTTTAGTAAGAAACATCTATGAAGAAATCAAGTTTGGATAATGGTGAGATTTAGGAATTATATTTCTAATGTTCCAACTACTTGAACATATTCAAACTCCTTAACTGCACAGCATTAAATGTTACAATGTCAACTTTTGTTGTCTACTTAGAGCTCTTTCTTAGTTTAACATCATCATTCTTGGAACTCTTTCCATCAAACTTTTCTTTGAAATAATGTAACTATTTACATTATCACCCACCAGCACATCCTAAACTCCTTTAGGATAAAGTGACATTCACTTTGTTACAGTAACTACATGTAACTTTTTACATTTCTCTTTACCATCATACCCTAAAACTCTTTTGGGATCTTAAGTGAAATTCACTTTGAGTTTGACTGATATAATGCTTTAGGAAATTGTGATATTCACTTTCTCATGGTAACTAAATGTAACTCTTTACATTTCTTTTTACCATCACATATCCTAAATTCTTTAGGATATCAAGTGAAACTCGCCTTGATTTTTGACTGGTATAATATTTTATTTGTTAACTTCAAACTTATCTAAGTTCAAACATACTCTCACTAGCCACTTAGAAAACTATATTCTCTTTGGAGTATCATACTATGTTACACAAACTCCTTTGTGTTTAGGAAATAACTTTTATTTCATTTTAGTGGGAATATTTAACAAATAAACTATTGTTTTCATATCATACATGGTATTCTATGTGTTTGGAACATTTTCATCATAAAAGAAGATCATTCCTTAAAATATACCATTGATGAGTGACGGGAACATCTTCCCTCATATTTTAACAAACATCTGAACAAACACTTTTATCTTGGATACAACATTTTTATCTTTGTCGTCTTTTCAAAACATGTTATAGAATCCGGTGACTCATAAACCATGCGTATTGAATTCATTATCTCATATTGTTCATAACAACTCTTTGTTAACAATTTCTCTAATCATATAAAAGAAATGAAATGACTATACACATCTTTTATTTAGATTCATCTGAGCTTGATATATTCTTTTACATTCAAATATTTGATGTAGCAACTTTTTGCTACATCACTAGAATGTAAATTGCAAGTTTTATCAGTTCTTCCATTGATTTTGCACTCCTGTAAATTTACAACACTTGTAAAGTATACATTTGGTATTATATGCCCTTTAAAACCAAAGAATTGATCTCTATATCACCGATACCTGACATAGACATTTCATGGAGTTTCACAAACCTCTTCAGGTATTCCAAACAATTTCATCCTATGGAATCATTACTCCTGATTTCACCAGGTTTCAATGACCTTAATTGGCTACTAGAAGAAACATTGTTGGACTCTCCAACTAACTTTTCTTCTTTCGGTTTGAACTTTTACCCACTTGTACTATCGACATAGCACCAGAACCTGAACATCATACTCAGTTCATCTATTCTCGACACTTTGAAAATATCGAGTAAACTTTTCTTGAATTCATTCATATTGCCGGAACATTTCCATTGATGACAATAGAATAAATTCCTTAACTAAAATAAGCATTAGGGAAACCTTTAATCTCACCAAGTCATTAGCATACTCAATCATATTGAGTAGCATGTTCAATTATATTGAGTATCATTAGACTAAAATTCCTCAGGTCATTTTGCATCTAATGCCATTGAAACCCTAAGTGAATCATTCTATGCTTCTCACAAGCATCAACTTCAACAAGTTATCGCTCTACACATTGAACCTCTCCTTAAGAACTCTTTTAAGTTACCAATCATAGGAGTGTTGGATTGGTGTTGCCCAATCCGGTTGGGCCGAATGCTTGTGGCCCACAACTGTCGCGGAGCTGACCGACCGACCACCGACAGGCACTGTAGCAGTGCGGACTTCGGAGTCAACTTCACTGTAGCGCTTTTGACTTCCAACCGGCAGCCACTGTAGCGCTTTTGACAAAACTGGTCGTCGTTCACTGTAGCGACGCGGACTCACTTTTCGAACAGTGATCGTCTTCTCCATTGTTTTATAGCCCATTTTCGGGCTAGGGTTACTACTGAAAATCCTCTGTATTTTTTGTGCTCCCGATATAGTGAATTCTGTCTCTCCCGTGGACATAGGGATTTTTCCTGAACCACGTAAATCGTTGTGTCTTTATTTGTTTTCTTTCTTTCGTTTTCTCGATTCTGTCGTTGTGTCTCCCGACGATTCCGCAACAAGGAGTTGTTTACATTAAGCTTCTCCTTTCGATAGGATTGATCTCAAAGTTAAGTTTGTTGATGATGATGTTATTTATCTACAATAGAAGTTTTTATTGGATGAGTAACATGTTTTGCATTCATTTAATAAGAACTTTTATTAAATATGGTCTCACTAAAATGATGACTCCTTTTGAATTCATCATACCCCATCAGTGGATCAAGATCCATATTTCCCTAACCAAATAACTCTGCTTTGGTGTGGAACTCACCGCTAAGCTATTTAGGTAGGTCATTATGTCAATAATATATCATATATGACTCTTGGATAGTTGAGCAGACAACACCTTTCTCAATTCACCATATGGATAAACCCAACTCTATTCCTCTGGTATCCTGACCCTTGAGGTTTCTCATCTACGAGTAACCCAAAGCAAACGCCAAGAACAGGCACCCCAACTTCGGCATGAAACTACTCATTACTTATTTGTCTTACACAAGATAATTCAAGGGCACCCAACTTTGGCATGAAACTACCCAGTTGGATAATCAAGGTCTTGAAAAGTAACGCTTTGGAAGAAATCTAACACTTGGTATTTTGAAGGGGATTTAATTCTCATCATCTTATCTCATGTCATTCACTTTATATATGCCTGCTTCTAGTAATTTAGTTTGGAATCTTATTCCTTCCAACAAATCAATATGTTCAAATTATATTAATGGTTAACTCTTTACCCAACTCATAGTTTGTGTTACACACCGAAATATAGAAGCTATACATATTTACACATATCCAAATATATCTCATGCATAAGGTACATGAACTTTTCATGTAAAGGTTTAAAAATATATGAAATTAGCAATCCCATCATGAGTAAGCATGGAACCACAGATAGTCAACCCTCACCTTTCTAGATAAAGGCATAAGCCTCCAGGCCGGTAGGAAGTCTGAGCCAAAGTCCCTCTACCCAAGGATGCTTTACTCAAGAGAGATTCTAATTCATCATAACTCTAATAGTTAATATATATATAAACTATATTCAGCAACTAAATTCAAGCTAACAACTTACAAATCGAGGTCAAGAGAGATGAAAACTAAATCCATTATCATACCTAGCATGCAACTTCTTAGAAGCATGTATGATAACTTAGAAGCAGTTTAACAAGTTTAAACTAAAGCATACACATAAAACAATTTATATCCGTGAATAATATACAAGAGAATAAAGAAACAATTCACATATTTAAACATACATTTATGAACAATTCATCGATCAAAGCTAATCATAAAAACTATAATTGTAGTTATTCATTATGGATATTCCATACTCTTGAATATAAACACTTTATATTCATTTTATAATATGAACTCCTTCATATTATTCATTATATGGCATTTTACTTTAAATATATAATATTAAATGAAATATAAACATATTATATTTCAATTTCTATTATGCAAACAATTTACATAATCTAAATATCACATATGTAACATTACTTAAACCTTGATCAAATCAATCATCAAAACTCTTTTGATGTGGTCTAGATAATATCCCAAATAAGACCCTTAATATGAACAATTCAAATCAAGTATTATGTACAATTCATAATCTTAAAATATACAAACTTTATATTTAGACTTATTTTGTAATTTATAAACAATTTATAAATTACCCTTGTGATTTCTAAATAAACACTTTATTTCTAAGTCATAAGGCATGTCATACAATTTAGTAAAAAATATATTAATATTAATTCTTAATATTATGGAATATTTATTAATAAATGTTTCATAAATATTTAATTAATTAATTATAAACACTTTATAATTAATTAATTTATAAACACTAAATTAATAAATATCTCAAAAGATTTTTTATCGTTATTTATAAATAATATAATTCAATTCATAATTGACTTTAAACAAGAATAAATTTTCTTCATCTAATCGTATTTAATGATATAATGATATAGCATGAGTCATATGATACGATTAAGGGGTTGTGACGCATAAAACCTTTTATGTGTTATCAATCGTATTTTACGACTGATAATACAATCGTTGTATTTAACGATTCGTTGAGATGTCGTAAAGACAATACAATACTCTGTTTTTTAAAACCAAGGTTCAGGCTATCGTAGGATATGATACCCAGGAGTCGTACGCTACGACTAATACAAATCCCGTGGATTTGTACTAAGTAGCCACTTACAATAGCCTATATCGTAAGTTGCGACTCAAAAAGCCAGAACATATCACTAAATCGTGGTTTACGATTGGAAGTACAATGTGCAATGAAACTTCGAAATCTTCATTTCCCAGTATGATTTCACGAATCTAAAGACATGGTAAGACTATAATACCACTGCTAGGTTTCAAGGGAACTAACAACACTTGTTAGACGCAACGGAAGCGATTAAAGAAACCCAAACCAAGATCGTCGTGCTAAATAAATGAAACCATGTGTAAACTAGAAATGAAGAAACTATAAACATGTACCTTACACCGTAGATGGTCGTTGCATTCATCTTCATCCTATTGGACTACTAATGTTGATCCAACATATTCCATGTACTTTAGGTTTTGATGATCTCAAATACCCTTCTTACTTTACTGATGATCAGGTTTTCTAAGTGTGTTTATCAAGCTTAAAGTATGGATTCTGGACGTTTTGGTTGAAAACTGTCGAAGTCTGGGAAATTTGCCTACGTGAATATTTTTGGCTACGTGACGGAATTCGGCTACGTCGATCAAACGCTTATGTGAAGGAAACGAATACGCCAATCGGCTATGTTGCGAAATCACTTACGTGGAAACTGCTATATCGACAAGATCGCCTACATAAGGAATCGCCTACGTGATCATTCAGCTACGTGAAACGATTACGTGGAGTAATCGGATATGTGAGCAATCACCTGCGTGAGTAATTGGATACGTAAATCGGTTACATGAAGAAATTGGTTACGTGAATCACCTACGTGGTGAAATAGGCTATGTCGCTTCAATCAGCTACTTCAGTTTCGATAAATTGGCTACACAAAGTAAATGGCTACATCGTTTCAAATCGGTTACGTCAAATTTGGCTACGTGAAGTAAAATCGGCTACGTGATTTTAGTTCAGCAATGCAACTACGTAGCTAGTTGGTATTTATTATCGTTGAAGCACTCAAGTGATGTCTTTAATGTTGTTGTGCAAGTCTTAAATGTTCGATTTCCACTTTTAGATAAAATAGACTATAATAAGAACCAACAGAAGAAAAAAGACGAGATATATTATTTGTCTGTTGTTGCCGAGGAATTTCAAGGAAAACATGTCACTGATCCCTATTTTTAAAGAATCATGTGTGGTGTGTTTAAATAAGAGGCAGAGCATGTTTTTCAAAAAGATGAAAAACGGTTGTGTGAGCAGACTTATGCATGAAAAAGCGAAGTGAACGAAAATACAGAGTGTTCTTTCAAAGTTTCAACTGCGACACTCCGTTTTCTATGCAAATAAGAAAGAAGAAGTTCTAAACGATCAACTGTGCTTGTCGATTATCTTTGATGCGACCAGAAGACTCTCCTGGAGTTGTTTACTCTTCAAGATTATTTCTCTTAGAGATCTTTCTTCCTTGTCAGTTGTTTCTTGCAACTGTGAGCTTAAGTTTGTAAACTCGTAATTTTTATCTTTCGTTGTAAAGGTTCCCGATAAAATAAACTCTGAAGGTTGTTGATTATAGAGCCTGGTTGAAAGCTCCTATGTTTGTACCAAGTGTCAACTGCTTGCACTCGATCGTGCAATCCCTGGGAAGGACTGGCAGTCCTCGATAAAGGAATTGGACTAGTGAAAATCATCACACTCGTGAAGAAAAGTGGTGGTGGAGTGGACTAGGGGACTTCGATTCCCCAAACCACTATAAATCTTTCTGTGTCTATTTTTTTATGCTTTTATTTTCATTGCGTGTTTTATTAAAGAACAGTTCAGAAGCCAATCTTAAACAAGAGGGAAAATTTTCTAAGAGAAAATTTGAAAGAACTCAATCCACCCCCCCTGAGTCATCTTGCGGTCAGTCTCCAACAACACATCCATGCTTGATGAAGATCACAGTAGATGCAACCAAAAGATGTCCCTCATTCGAAGGTATCCACAGGCTGCTAAATCACCTGATGTTCAGGTGAGATTCCTCTTCTCGCCACGGCGTGCTAGCACCTCATAGTGAGAAAGAAAGAGAGCTTCAAGGTCGAGGGAGTTTCGGCCGACTCGGGCAAGCATGCACATAAACCATCGCATCGCAGTAAGCTCTTTATAAAGCCCTCGAGAACACTCCTCGGGTGTTCATCCATTTACTCATGCATTATAACGCATGAGTAAATGCCTCGGTCAATTCATGCAACTCTTGCATGAATGCATCTCCCGACCGTTAAATCACATGAAGCGCTTCATTTATAATGGCCAATGTGGAAGACTTCCCAAATGACAACTATTATCATTCGGGTGCAATAAGTATTGGAGGCAACGGCATTGTATCAAATAAAATGCCTTACGACATGACCATTCGTATACTACGACTAGCATAGGATCAAGCCTTATGATATGGCCAGTGGTATGATACAATATGCATTGGCAACGACATGAAACCATTATTTACAATATCCCCTTATCGTAGAATACGATATAGCCTATTGCATCACATGCAAAAAGGCTTTAGGGCATATCTCATCCACAAGGATATGAATGAAGTGTGTTACATCCAAGACCAACGATATAAAAATCAAATCTCTTTTATCAACATCTTGTCACCAGTTTGAGATCATACATAGATTTGTTCATCCTGCAAAATCGAGTTCTCCTTACCTTTTTTTTGTAAAAACTAATGGTCAGACCAAATAAATTTCTTAATTAAGATCAACATGTAGAAAAGTTGTTTTCACATCTAGCTGCTCCAAATATAAACTGCATGTAGCACATATCGCCAAAACTGCCCGAATATTTGTAAGTCCAACCATAGGAAAAAAAAATATTGAAATCAATACATCCCTAGTATTACCTTTGACCATCAGTTTCGCATGATATCATTTCACAGTCATTTCCATCTCGTTTAATCTTAAAGGCCTCCTTGTTACTAATGACTTTCCATCCATGAGATAATGGAAGATTTAAAGTCTTGTTCATGTGCAGAACTCCACGTTCTTCCTACATCACTCTTATCCATGAATTTGGACTCTAAATCGTCACCACAAAAGATGATGGTTTATCATAATCCTCCATCAATGAAAAATATGAAATATTGCTCTCAATGTCGTAATTTGAGCATCATATTGGGGCTCTTTTCTCTCAAGTTGATCGTCGTGGTCCAAACTCAATTGGCTCTTGATCACCATGCTCTAGTGATGCTTCGAAGGAAACAAGTTCTTTCGATTCACCCTTTACTGTGACTGTAACAGTTTTGGTATTCTTTCTTCACGTCTTTATCACTCATCATTCGCACCTCATTTACAAAAATGAAGTCTCTGATAGTGATGAGTTTGGGCAGCGGAATCCCAAGGCACTCCTAGATCTCAAATCTAATTTTAATCTTTCTCATGTACACAAGTCCTTTCGGAATAGGTTTATATTGAACAAACCATTCCCTTAGAGGTGTCATGTGTCGTATTGCTCCCAAGTCGATTATCCATGTCATATTGTCCCATACACAATATATTCTTTGTCTGCCTCTAGCAGTTGTGGTCGTTGCACTGAATAGTATATTTCCATCGTCAGAAGTACTAATCACATCATTTCTTTCATATTTCCTCTTGCTCTTTGACTTAGATCTGCCATGATTTTGACTCCCACCAGAGGTACATTCTATCGTTCTTGCTCTGCATTGAAAGAATCTCCAGTTGGTGTGAAGTTGTTCATTTATCTTCCTTGTTTTTGTGTTGAGTTTCTTCTTCAAGAACCGCAGTTGCAACCTCGCTGAAGAGCATGGTATCCGTAAAGATATTGTTGGTAAGGTTGTCAATGAACTGGTCATATGAATCAAACAAAGTTTGAAGCAAAATCTATGTACATTCAATAACCCCTATTTTATAACTCAATGTCGTGAGTTAAATGAATAAGGTGTTGAGTGTTAATGTGGTTAGTCACCGATGATGATTTCGTCATTCGAAAGGTACAATTTTCTCTTCAAGGAAATTTGGTTGTATAATGACTCGGTCTTAAACAATGAAACTCCACCTGCTAAGTAAAATGAATCTTGGCAATATTATTCTCATCAATGTCATTCCATTTTCCATCTGTCACACCCGTCTTTTTTTCACCAATTGGCAGGGGTCAACTAACCTGTAGGAATACATGCATCTTCCTCATCCACAACGAAGGAAATCTTGTTGTATAATGACTCGGTCTTAAACAACTTTGTCAAAGCACCCCAAATTTCTTTCATCGTCATTTTATTGACGATGTTTGAAAAAACTCCACCTGCCAAGTAAAATGAATCTTGGCAATATTATTCTCATCAATGTCATTCCATTTTCCATCTGTCACGCCCGTGTTTTTTTCACCAATTGGCAAGGATCAACTAACCTTGTAGGAATACATGCATCTTCATTATCCACAACGAAAAATTATAACCGTTGAACTTTTTGATATCAAATTTTCCTGTCACCTAGACAAATTATTCATCCAGAACCACCACAATTTCACAATGGTATATATAATAATCTCAATAAAAAAAATCTGATAAAAAAGCAGCTGAATCCATAATCACAAAACATACTCAAAATTATGAGAATTGTTAATATTCAAAAAAAGTGAACAGGGGCAAAACTTTGTTATGGTACCACTTATTGGAATAAAATGACAGACTGTGTGATACAACAATAATATCAAGATAATAAAATGAAGAGGAAAAAAAATGAACACTGGAATGTTACATGGAAAAATCTCAAAATGATTGTGGGATAAAAATCTATGCACAAATATAATGATATCATCACGGATAAATATGGATATAAAAACACTCTAAATATTAAAACAACAAATCTCACATATATTTGATAGGAACAGAGAACGGAAACTTGTATTTATGTATGAAACAAACCAGCAAAATACAACAGAGGAGATACGAGAAGACGCTCAAGAGGGATCCCACCCAAGCCTTAAGGCTGATTCCCAAGCCGAAGCTGGTTCCCATGATATTCTTCTTTTCTTTCCGCTTACTCACCCCCCGGTTAACAAACCCCCTGACAAACTAAATGCATACCCTCCCCTTTGCCAACACGTGAAACCGAATGCCCCTCCCAAATAGACTCACTCACAACACTCCTGAAACACTCCACCGATTATAATGACACTTTTACCCTCCCCCGATTATAATGACACTTTTACCCCTGCTCCCTTGTAGCCAGGTCTCACTCGCACCACATTGAAATTTAGTCTTGTCCGCTAGACTGAAAAAAATGTGTCCTATCTACGTAGTCGAGTCAAGCGATCTCCCAAATTCTCCTTCGTACTTTCGTGCGTCGAGTAGGACCAAGCAACACCGCTGACTTAGGACCGAGTTGTTGTGGTCCGTTAGCAAATCCCCTTTCTATCGAGGCATGTCAGGCTATCTCTCAGATGTTGCTCACTGTTGTATAGACCAACCATGGAAATCTAAAGTCGTGGGTTATACCGTCATCCAAAAAAAATAAAATATGAAGTCCACCGATGCAATCAGCCCCTTCCTATATTTTAGCTGCATTTGTACCCCACCTTTGTCATTGGGTCATCACCCTCAAAATTGGGTGATAAGTCATTCCACATAACCAGTGTTCCCTTTCAGTTGGAACAACCTCTGATCATGCATGAAATTGAGACAGCTCATTCGAGTTCTAAAGGAAGTTGTCCGGTATCCACTGTAAACCCGAAACCGACGAAGAGAAAAAATCTTTCCCACACAAACCAGCAGCATGACTAGCAGTGGTGGAGAAGCTGTCAACAACAGTTGACCCAGCAGGGCCGACTCCTTCAGCTGACTCAACACCCTTCGCCTGCTTGCAAATGGTTGCAGCACCACTTGGATTTTCGATTGAACTCACCATTTCCACCTCTTCTTCCGTTTGCATCGAAAACACAAGATCTTCCTTAGCGGCGTTTCCAAAATCATCAAGCATCACTTCTTTAAGTTGCGTCCAGGTGAACTCATCCATAGGTCCTTTGGCCAATATAAACCAAAGTTCAAGCATCCCTGACATGCATAGTCTTACCATTGGCACCATCATCTTGTTCGGCGTTTAAGTGATCGAGAAATAAGGCTCACCATGCGAGATCCAAGTCGAAGGATCTGTTCTAAAAAACTCCGGCAGCAATTCTTGCTTATAGTACTGTTCCAAACACCTGGTCACCCGGGCCAGTGAAGCCCAAAGCTCGTGCATGTGATTCGCCATACACAAGAAAAACAGGTTGCCCCGTTCGACCCCGACTCAACTGATGGTCTATAGTGAGAGCTTTTTTTCTCTTTCTTTTTTTTTTTTGTGCTCCCCTGTAGCGGGGTGCGCACCACCGGGGAGTGGCGGGGCGCGTCGCGTCGGAAGGCAATCGGGCGTTCGACGGTGCACACCTCCTTCACTGATGAAGTCTGATGGGGCGTGCATCCTTCGAAAGCGTTCCAACGTGGCGCACCTCCTTTGCGCGAAGAACAGCCATGCGCGCCTCGTTCGAGCTATTGGTGAACGGCAGGGCGCGCATCCGAAGAGGGGGAGGATGACCAAGGGTTGTGTCAAGCACACCTCCTCCAGGGGAAGTCTTGTCGGTACACTGCTTGTCGAAACGCGAAGCGGCGGAGTGCACGCCGTCAAACCAATGCGAGCATGGACCGCGGGTTTCCACGGGCGGAAAAGAGAAATCCTGCGGTGCGCGTGCCGCGTCCGGCCGAGCGTAGCAAGAGTCGACGGGATTGCAAGGTGCCCCTCCAACAGTGCACGACGTCGTGGGTGAGGCGGAGGAGCAGAGGGCAGGTAAAACCAATTGATAGGAATAAAGGACGCACACTTGTATTTATGTATGAAACAAACCAGCAAAATACTTGAGAGGGAGTAGGAGAAGACGCTCGGGAGAGATCCCACCCAAGCCTTAGCGGCTAATTCCCAAGCCGAAGCAGATTCCCATGATATTCTTCTTTTCCTTCCGCTTACTCACCCCCCGAGTTTACATAAAAAATCCCCCTAACAAACTAACAGCATACCCCCCAAGCAGACTCACCCACAACATGCTCCCAAAACAGACTCTCCTGTTATAATAACACTTTTACCCCTGATCCCCTGTAGCTAGGTCTCTATCATTTATCTCTTGAATCGTAAGAGAAAACATAGCTCACAAATACAAAATAAAGAGAATATTTTGTGATTAAAAACAAACTGGGAGAGTCTCCTTTTATAGGCCAGCTCCCCTCTCCTTGGCTGGTGAGGTTGACAATCAAAACTCAACAAACCCCATCTGCCCCCCCGCCCCGCGCCCCGCACCCCCAACGATTGAGGGGGGCAATTGCAGACCCCGGTTTTTTCGAGGCGGTAAATGCAGACAATCATGATCACGGTAAATCATGAATAAAATAAAACAATCGCATTAACTTAGGAATTTAGCGTACCAACATGACTCGGGGGGGGGGGCTCCGAGATCCCTTACCCGGAGTCAACCAAGGGGAGAACTGACAATTGAAGCCTGGAGCAATAAAATCTGTTCGGGTACCATACAAAATCAACGTTGCTCAAAGCGAAGTTCTGATCATGGCCCAACTCACCTAGATCGAACTTCGAGTTTGACTTCCCAGTCTCGTCGCGTAGGGTCAGGAGTAGGTTTGTGCAAGGGGAGGTAGCAGATCTAACGCAAAAAAATGGTTTCGTTCAAGGTGAGATCGTGTTGGAGTGCTGCAGTTGGGGATTTGAATGGACAGCAAATGCAAACAGTTCGATTTCACGGCAAGTCAAACCCAACCCTGGGTCTGGTTCGCAGCTGGGGAAGCAGGAATCGCAGTCGGACCATCCGACGACGCCGTACGAGATGAACCGCAAAAATGGACACATGTGTTACTTGGGCCCGGCCGGCCCACTTAATTTAGAAATCATTCTGACCCGAAACAATCTGAAAACCCCATCAAACGCAAATTAAAATCCAAAATTTACATAAAATAAGCTTCTGAATAAAAAATTCATGCAAATCAACACCATCATCCACATGTTTTATTTAAAAAAACCAAACATCATGTGCATCAAAGATGAAGTCAAGCCTCAACGACAAAATTCGATCATTTCCTCAACATGCATCCTCTATCAACTAGCGCCTGAAGTGGTGTCTCGACGACAATTCAAAGTCATCATCATGTAGACTCTTATAAGATTTGGGTGGTTATCTAATGATATTGGTAGTGGAAGCAGACTCATGTATGTTTGATTTATTGTCAACAAAATCAATATGCAAGAGAAGAGCATAAAATATTGGCGCACTCATACTATCGAAAGCTCTATCTTTTACTCTTCAATGAAGTATGTTTGACAAGGATCACTGAAGCAACAACAAAAAGACCCCTATCTCTAAGGGAATTACACTATCCCTAGATCCTCGTTCGTAACGAGAGGACTCGTGTTCTTCAAAAGGCGTGTTAGCACCTCCCCCAATAAAGATTAATAGAGAACCACTAACTAGAGAGAGTTTCAACTTAGGCTTGCATGCATCACAAACTCATCAATAGGGGGATATCATCCCCTTTATAGACTATTTTCATAAAATGAAGAGTGTTGGTGCATCGATTGTCGCCTCATGGCTACTGACATGCGATATTGCATGTTGAAGCCTTCATAGTCGTCTGAACACTTCAAAATGATTTAACTAAGTTTAGCCATTAAATGAATCAATCTCATTGATTCACAATCGAAGAAACCAATAGGGAATACGTGGCAATGACCATGCACTCGCATGCAATATCGTTAGCCAATCGTACACTATGTTAGAGCCTAATGGTGGCATTCCATGCCTCTTACGATATGAGCATATGATAACCTACGCTATGCATCCCATGCATGTCGCAACTTGCGACTTAGGGGGTGTCGTATTTTATGATATCCATTGCTTTAATACATTTCTAAGAATATCCCACCTGCACTAAAATTCCATAAAGACTTTAAACAAAACATTACAGCTCTTTTTGAATCCATCCAAACTCTTTGGATACGGTTTATCAAAATTCTCTTCATTTTGAAACAAACATTTTGTCCAAAACTTAATCCTTATCCCAATGCCTAATCACGTGACCTTGTGAGCCTTTACAACATTGAAATATAAATATGAAATCTCAATTTCATAAATGTAAGTAAAGAGAAGCCTCTAGCAAAACATCAGCGTTACTCAAGCTATAAAGGAGTCTGGTGTGATCTCCATCAAACATACTCGTATCTCCATATGAACATGTGCATCATAAGATGTATCATATACATCGTATGTATACCTATATAATCCCTTTTTTCATGACATCAAGTAAACACTAAATATGGAACATGTTAATCTAGTACAAGTCAACTCACACATTAATGACTCCTTGAAAAAGACTGACTAAGTTGATGCATACATCACATGTCATTCATCTAGTAGATGAGCACACACAAATAGAAAATGGGCCCATTGCCACAGGCCAAAAGCATGGAAATAGGCCCGGAAATCATGGTTGAAGCCTAAGGCCATGATCCATCAGGACCATGACCCCCTATTATCGTTATAATAGGGTCCAAGCTACGACCACAATCCACATAACTATGGCCATAGGTCACACACTATGTATGCTAATGTCGCCTACTACCCTGGTCTACTAAACCGCGACCGTGGCCTTTCAAAAAAAAAAAAATGTTGTCGAGGTTTGATCATGTGACCACTTCTATAATTCTTATAAGACTTTAACATTATGCCACATTTGAGTATATGTATTTATATATACACATAATTATATATGCATATATATTTATACATAATCATATATAATTATTATTACTATTCTTTAAAAAAAATAAACTATGGTGGGACCAATAAGATATGGTTGTGATCTGCATGGACCATGGTCATAGGTATTTGGATAGAAGCCTATTGCCACGATCTTCATTGACCATGGCAGTAGACATACCAAAGGTCATGACCGTTATGGACCGTGGTCGTAGGGCTTTCAATGGAAACCTATTTCCATGGTCCACATGGACCATGGTTGAAAATTGGGCCAACGACCAGGGTCCATGGGGGTTGTAGCCATAGATTTTTTTTATGGAAACAAATGGTCATAGTCCACATAGTCCATGGCCTTTGACCTAGATTACTGCCACAGTCCACATGGACCATGGCAATAGGCTTTTGCCACCCATTTCCCATGTCGTTGGGGGTTTCACGTGCTTACCTACCACCATAGTCCATATGGATTATGGCTATAGGTTGATGTGAGGAGACCTATCACCACGGTCGTGTCAGAGTTATTGTCCTAGGACCAACTGTTTGTACTCTAATTACATGTATATTCTATGATTTGAATGTTAATGAAACATCTTATTATATATTTTTCATTGTTTTATATGACTTTAATATAATAATGTCATAGAGTATCTATCGCATTGATAAGGATATAGCAGTTGTAACATCCAGACCCGGCTCACCCCTGAACCGGTGGTCGGTCCAGTCGTTACATGACCTCAAGCGCGTCTCCCCGTACATCAGAGGCTGCCGACTAGCAGCGAGGGTCTAAGAATAGTTAATGGGGAGACTATACCCTCTTATCAGAGTAAAAACAGTAGACAATATCAGCAAATGGTGGAAGCAGTGTGAATAATGATAAAGCAGCGGAATAAATAATTTTATAAATCTTGTATAAAACAAAATGGCCAACGCCAATATTATACAATGCATGCATGTTATGATGGTACACCTATGAAAGAGATAAATGATACATCATACTTTACATATCAATAAGAAAATAAATAAAATATGACTTAATCCCTGAGGGTGATCTCCTCGAGCATCATGAGCTTTCGCTCAGTCCTCTGCTCTTATCTCCCAAGTATTTGCAAATAACACAATCCTGTAACCAAATAGAATCTACTCGGGTACCCAGTGCAATGGCGGCCCGAGTAGGGTGTGAGATATAAATCTTAGTAGGCCGAGACCACCGGTGTCCACCCCAAATCCAAACATTCAATAAATAATTTAAACGGTGTGAAATCATGCATAAATAAAGCAGTATAATGTAACTATATACCCAAGTACCTGATTTAGCCCTCAGCTGGTGTCTAAACTTGCATTATATATTTGTCATGCATACACAATAGTCATCTCACATTCATTTTCATTTATCAATTATTCAAACCTCAATAAATTATATAAGTCTTGAGATCTGGCCTAAGCCTGACATCCCTCATATAAGCCACTCACAACAGATGTCTCTAAAGACCATCTAAGTAATCAAAGTAAAGACCAAATCCAAGCTTGTACTTTGGATTGGATAACGTGTCATAAGATATTCAATTTAAACTTTCATATACTATGTCCAAGCCCATCCACTAAAAATAGTGATTCGCCCAACCAATACCAAAATCTGAGCCTATCCACTAAACATAGTGATTCGCCCAACTAATACCAAAATCCGAGCCTTTCCACTAAATATAGTGATTCACTCCTGGATCCATCCACTAAAAATAGTGATTCACCCAATTCATAAACAAGTCTGAGTAAAATCCCATCCACTAAACATAGTGGTTCTCCCCTAGGTCCATCCACTATACAGTGATTCGCCCAATTCATTAACAAGTCTGAACCTGTCCACTTAAGCAGTGGTTCATCCAAGACTTTAGCAATTATCATGCACGTCATAAACATCTCAAGTCAAACAAATTGAAAAAGGCTTAGATATTTATCAACCATCTCACATGGCATATCATATATTTAAACAAATCCATCCTAAACAACTTAAGATATGGAAAAAAACACGCCTCAAAAGGCATTCTTAACCCAATCTACCTTAAATAGTCATTCTAGGGAAACACACCCAAGGGATGTCCCTCAATCAAGGTAAAGAACCTTAACCAATAACAATTCACAATAAAATCGATGCATGCTAATTAATTAATTAATTCATATCTCTTAACCAATTCATCAATTGATTAACCATTCACCATTTAATATGTAATAACTAATATATCCATTAATCATTACCAGTTTCTAATTTATCTTCCGATAAATAACATGTCAAGTAATTATTCCATATTCATTACTCTTAGTATTCAATAATGCCACAATTTACCAATTCACATATTGATAATTAAATCTTCAATTTATTACCCCACTACTCATCCTGCCCCATTCAAATCATTTAATTCACCAACTGATATACAATCAATTACGTAATTAATATTCTATGACATGGGGTAAAAAGACACATCTAAGGGTGTCCAAGTCCAAACGACATACAAGTTTCATTTACTAAGAAGACCCATGGGGTGCTTGTAGGTTCCGGGTATAGCGGAAGAGCGTTGGTGGGTGTACCCAACTTCAATTTTTGTCGTTAACGATGTTTAATCCGAGATCCGTCACGATAATAAAATGCCAGATCTTTGGAATAGAATGAAGAATGAAATAAAAGAGGGGAGTCCCAGAACCATAGAGAGGATCATCATATGTTTATTATAATTAATTTAATTAAAAGGCAAAAATTACCTTGATGGAATTCTCTCTCCATTGATGTTTCCGGTCACGATCCGATATGATCCGTCTTTGCGTCATAGAATCCAAGTGTAGGATTCCTCTAGCAGTGATCCACACATGCTCCACGTATCTCTGGATGTCGCCGACGGGATTTCCATGTGCTAGCGCAGAAGAGCCTTTGCTTGTGATGTCTGCCTTCGATCGCCTTGATCCGGTGGAGGAGAATCTCTCTCTCGTAGATTGAGAGCATTCTTGGAAGAAAAGAATTATCTCTTGGCTTGAGATATTTCTCTAGATCTGTTGTTCACAACCCACAAAAATGGATAGGCTAATGAGAATTATATAATTGGGATTTTAATTACTTAGAATAATAAAATTAATTAATTACCCGAAAGCATTTATTCATTTCATTTAATTCTTAGTAAGACCCCATGTCTAATAATAACAGTTGACTATTATTATTACTTGACATGCGCCCAACGAATTACACCTAATATTATTTAATTAAATAAATAATATTATTTCTCACAAATCCCAAAAAAAACTACATGACGTGTATATTAATATACATGGCGTGTACTTTTGTTTTTCTATTTTCTTTATTTCCTCCACCACATTTATTAGACCTTGAATAATAGCTATTTATTTCTCAAATAAATATCACTGCATTACTCACTAATAAATATATTATTTCACCCACAATATATTCTCTCGAATAACTAGTATCAAAATAAATGCGATTAGACATCCTTGAATAATTATTAAACCAAAATCAGGAATAATCTTTATTCAACTTGTTAAATTAATATTTAACTGAGATACTTGGACACACTTAGTGTGTGACTCTCTAGGACTCTTTCTCAGTGGCATTAGGCGGATCCTGCCTAAAGTCTAAGGTTAGCATCTAGAAACACTCCAAGGCACCCATAGAGAAAGAAGTTAACACTGCAATGACGTGTCACATCCTACGAATGCTTACCACGTAATGTAATCCCTTTGTATTGATATCTCGAATCAAGTGGGTTGCATGCTAGTGTCATCATCTTATGTGTTTGATTATTCTTTCTTTGACTTCCCAGAATTGAACTCACCCATTCCTTACCATGGACATAGATTTATTTAGGCTATATCAATTCCATCAAAGGGCCTGAGATATCTACTTCCGTTATGGAACATAAGGGAGAAATCCTTTCTCACGTTATCTATTAATGAAGTATTACTCGTGATGCACCCAACATATCCTACCTCGTTGTGAACAATGTTTCGTCATAGTTTTCTTCAATACATCTAAGTACATGAGTTGTAATACCCATTAATAATAATCTTAAAGTTTAGGGACCAATACACATGTCCGTAGATAGGAACATCCAATGACACTATGAAATGTGGATTTTCTACCGGTGGGTCTCGTTCTCATAATATCCTCCTGGATATTAACAAGGGTGCACACCATGAGAAGGTGCCTCAAAGTTTTATGAGTCCTCACCCATAATGGCATGTATTATTTGTGTCCCTAAAATAACATAATTTGGCCATAGAACATATATTCAAGAAAAGTGTTATGAAAATTCTCAGTTCTCATCATAGTAGAGATCTGTTATGACCCTTTAATGCAACAACTATCCTTAGGACATTATCACATGCATTATCACATAGAAGAACGATCAAGATGTAATAAGGTATTTATTAATGAATAAAGTACAAAGTAGTTGGTTCTAGGCCACCAACTCTAACAGAATCCCACTTGGACTAGAGACAACTGCTAACAACCTTTAACCCGCTAGCTCTCACATGATATTCATGCTTCTGTTGAGATATGCCTTTAGTCAAGGGGTCCACCATGTTCTCTTCCATGGACACTCTATTCACTTCAACTTCACCCCTTTGATAGAAATCCCTCAAGAGGTGATACTTTCGGAGAATGTGCTTTGTTCGTTGATGTGACCTCTGTTCTTTTGCAAGATCCACCACTGTAGTATTATCACAATACAATGTGATGAGATCTTTACTGCTAGGCACCACATCAAGCTCCTGGACAAAGTTCCAAATCTAGATGGCTTCCTTGGCCGCATTAGAAGCCACTCTATATTTGGGCTCTGTTGTAGAATCAGTGACAACTAGTTGCTTTGAACTCTTCTAGCTCACAACTCCTCCATTGAGACAGAAAACATATCCAAATTGTGACTTCAGATCATTCTAATATATCTGAAAACCAGCATCATCATACCCTCTAATGACAAGATCCTCATCTCCTCCATACAACAGTAACATATCCTTAGTTCTTCTCAGATACTTATGGATAGTCTTAATAGTAGTCCAATATTATTCTCCTGGATTTACTTGATATTTGTCTACCATGCTCAGCGCATAGGCAACATCAAGCCTGATACATAACATGGCATACATGATGGTTCCTATAGCCAAAGAGTATGGGATCTTACTCATTCTATCTTTCTACTGTTGTGTTTTAGGACACATTTTCTTAGAAAGATGCAGGTCATGTGACACTGGAGCTAATCCCCTCTTGGATTGTTACATACTAAATCTCTTTAGTATCTGGTCAATATATATGCCTTGACTTAGTCCAAGTAGCCTCTTGGATCTATCATGAATGATCTTGATCCTTAGAATGTAGGCTGTTTCACCCAAGTCCTTCACGGAGAAACACTTGTTCAACCAGTCCTTAACTAAATATAAGACCGGTACATCATTTCTAATAAGTAATATGTCATCAACATATACTACTAGGATAATGAACACATTCCCATTAAACTGCTTATAAACACAGGGCTCAAATTCGTTTTTAATGAAACCAAATTCCTTTATGGCTTCATCAAATTGAATGTTCCATGACCTGGATGCTTTCTTTAATCCATAAATGGATTTCTACAACTTGCAAACCCGTTTGGCTTTACCTGGTATCACAAACCCTTATGGTTGTGTCATATAGGCATCTTCCTGAAGGTTCCTATTAAGGAACACTGTTTTTACATCTATATTCCAAATATTGTAGTCATGGTAAGCTGTTATGGAAAGTATGATTATTATAGATTTAAACATGAAAACTGGCGAGAAGGTTTCATCATAGTCAAATCCTTGACGCTGTCTGAATCCTTTAGCCGATAGCCTTGTTTTATAGGTGCTAACTTGACCTTCCATGTCTAGTTTTCTCTTGAATACCCATTTTCATCCAACATGATTTACATCAACTGGCTCATCAACCAGAACCCAGACTGGGTTTTGATACATGGAATCCATCTCAGAATTCATAGCTTCTAGCCATCTTGCAGCTTCTGAGCTTTCTACTGCTTCCTTGTAGGATAGAGGTTCATAATTGTCCAACAATAATGATTCACCATCCTCGGTGACTAAGAAACCAAATCTCTCTGGTTCCCTTACCTCTCTTGAGCTCCTACATAGTACTTATGTTTTTGGAACCTCTTCTATAGGGACCTATGGAACTTGTTCTTGTACCAACTCTTATGTATCTTGAGCATCAACTTCTTCGAAGTCAATATTTCTCCCACTATCCTTTTTGAGGATGTGCTCCCTCTCAAGAAAGATGGATTGTTTGGCGACAATGAATTTATTTTCTGAAGGGTTATATAGGTAATATCCTTTCGTTTCTTTGGGATATCCTATAAATATACACTTTGTGCCTTGGGGTTCTAGTTTGTTGCCTGAGAAGGCCTTAACAAATGCCTCGCATCCCCATACACATGTGTGTGACAAAATGGATTTCTTTTAATTCCATATCTTAGAGGGAATTCCATTTTCCACCTTAGTTGGTACTCCATTTAATGTGTATGCTACAGTTTGTAATGAATATCCCCGAAAGGATAATGGAAGATCTGCATGACTCATCATTGATCTCACTATGTCCAACAAGGTTCGGTTCCTCCTTTCACTAACACCATTCCACTATGGTGTATAAGGAAGAGTGAGCTGAGATAGAATCCCAGACTCCCGTAGAAGATCGATGAACTATTATTTTAGATATTCTCCACCTCGATCTGATCGAAAAATCTTTATCTTCTTACTAAGTCGATTCTCTACTTCATTCTTGAATTCCTTAAATTTTCTAAGGACTCTAACTTATAACTCATTAAGTAGAAATATCCACATCTACTCAAATCATCAGTAAAAGTAATTAAGTAAGAATATCCACCTCTAGCTTCTACTGGAAATGGTCCACACACATCCATGTGCACCAATCCTAGAAGCTCTATGGCCCTTTCACCCTATCCACCGAAAGGCGGTTTGGTCATTTTACCTTGTAAACAAGTGTGACATCTATCAATTGGTTTTAGCTCAGTAGAGTCTAAATAAACATCTTGGCAGAGCTTTGTCAAGCGCTTCTCGTTTACATGACCGAGACAGTGATGCCACAACTGGGTGATGTATGAGTCATGTGAGTTTGTTTCATTATCGATTGCCAACACTTGGTTTTCATAATTTAATACATACAAACCGTTATTTAAATGCACCATACTATAACATACATTGTTCTTATAAAAGAAACAACCCTTATTTCCAAAATTGAAAATAAATCCATCCATATCCAAAAAAGATACATAAATTATGTTCTTGGTAACACTAGGCACATAATAACAGTTATGTAAAACCAAAAGCATTCCAGTTAGTAATGAGAGATGGTAATCGTCAATGGCCAACGCAACTAGCCTTGCACTATTGACAGCTCGAAGATCCACCTCTCCTATGGAAATCTTTATAAATCTACTTGGTTCTGGAATTTGAATACATATGTGAGACCCACAAGCTATATCTAATACCCAATGTGTAGAAATGGAAAGATTACACTTGATAACAAACACACCTTTAGCATCCCCATGCTTCTGGGTGCAGTTCCTCTTCCATTTGCATTGATTGCCACATGAAAAACATACCACCTCTCATTCCTTGCCCTGCCTCTGGATCTTCCCCTTCTTGGAGGGATGATGCTCAGGGGATTCAGACCATTTATGAATCCTTGGCCCCTTTTCCTTGTCCTTCCTTTTTTTATTCATCATAAAGACTGCGGGTTTGTCACGCCCCATGTCCTTATCTACCTGGTGAATTAAGGTCAGAAGTTCTTATAGGATCTTCTCATTTTTTCTCATGTTATAGTTGAAAATAAAGCTAGAGAAGGTCTTGGGCAGTGATGATAGGATGAGATTTTTACGCAACTCATTTAGGAACTTAATCCCCAAGATGTCCAGGAATCCAATGTAGCCAATAAGATTGACTACATGAGGCCCAACTGGCGCAGACTCTCCAATATTAGTTATGAACAAAGCATTTGATATCTCATATCTCTCTTGTCTCACCTTCTCTTGATAGAGATCCTTAAGGTGAGACATCATGCTATACACGTCCATGTTTTCTTGTTGCTTCAAGAGCTCATTAGACATGACCAATAACATGAAACATTAGACATATGTGACATCATCCATATGTTTCGTATAGAGAGATAGTTCCTAATCACTGGACTCTTTTCTAGGTGCAATTGGAATAGGCTCTTCTAGCATATACAATTTTCTCTCGTGGTGAAGGATGACACGTAAACGCCTCTGCCATTCCTGGAAATTAGTGCCAGTGAGAAGATTTTCCTTATCAATTATGGTTCAAAATGATATTTTTGAAGTCATTTTTCTTGCCATTTATACAAATTAAGATGATAAAAGGTTTAGTACTTTATCATGATAAAACTGAGATGGATAAATAAATTAATACTTATTAGTCTCCCACTATTTTATCGAAATCCAATGGCCCTCACCATTGACTTCAGAATATTCTGTTGCCTGAATATTCTAGTGGAAAGGATCCATATTTCCCTTTGCATTACCTCAACTAGGGTTGTTCAATCAATTTGAAGGGTTTTAGTTAGGCATTCCAAATTCCAATTGCATTAACTCGCAGCTCCTTGATCCGCTAAGTGGACTCCCCAATACTGAAATCCTTTTATTTTGGATTTCCTCAACCTTTGCCTCTTGGTCACACCAAGTCTTGTTGGGGAAGTAAACCCTTTATGTGAACCAAGTTAAGTCTACCCAAAACCTTGAATTAGAATTCCTCGATAATTGAAATCACCCCAACTAGGGTTGGTCAAGCACTTTGAACTATGGTTTGATTCTAACCAAGATTATGGAAGGCTATACCGAATTAATATTTTCTTTGAGGGATTTTATCCTTATACATAAATTTTCATTTTATTATCTTTGATTACATGCTTGTTAATATTAATTGGGATATACTTAAGTGATTAACCATGTCTAAGATAATATTTACGCATAAGTCGGTCTTATTTTAGTTCCATCTTGCATGCTTGTTTAATTCATTAATTGTGTGATCGTGACAACACACCCACAATAAATAAACCATGCAACTGACAGAAATAAAATAAATGGTATGATCATGAGTTTTCTCTATTGGTTAGTTTATCTAGCGGTTGATAAACTAACCCAAGACCTAGGAGAGAAACACCTTAAACCTTTTGGGTCCGTGTTTACAACTTTCCACCTGTCCGCCTTTGTATCTTCTTAGATTGGTTTCACCTTGGCTCCTAACTTGAGCCATTGATAAAACACTATTTTATTGAATATTTTATTGATAATAAATGATATAATTTCCTCACATTGTGTTAAATATGTTTAATTAGAAAGTATTTGGGATTAGATCATTCATTTGAATATTTAATGAAAATTCCAGTTTTACCCTTTATAGTTTACTATAGTATTTCGAATATAAATATTTGTATATTTATTATTTGAATTTTAATTTTTGTAAAAGTGTTTCTAACTTAATTATCTACAAATTTTATTCAGGACACTAGAGCTAAAGAGTGCATTTGGTTGTTGAAAATGGGCCATGAAGTTAAAGTTGGGATGGACTCGCCAGAATGGAGAAGCTTCTGTATTTCGGCCATAACTCCTTCATATGGGCCTAGATTAAGCCCAAATATTTATAGGAGATAGAGGACCCATATATGCACATATTATCCTTCTGGGAGGCCGGCCAATTCACGCGTTTTGGTAGTCAAATGGGCGGTGAAAGTTGGAATAAAATATTTGGACGAATTTCCACATTCACACTTGAAACCACTTGTAACCTCTCCTCCCCTCCCCTCTATAAATTGGAGTTTTTCTCATTTTTAGGGGTTGAGACATGCATTGGAAAGTTGAGGGAATATGATAAGTGGATCCAATCCAATTCTCCAACCATTTCAATAAGGGTAGCTCTTGAAGCAAGGATCCCTTCGATGAAGCCTTCTTCTTCTCCTTCATGTTGTAATGATTTTGTTTGTGTAATAAACTTATTTGTTCTTATTTTATTTCTTCTCTTTTATTCTATTTTGTTTAAATTTATTCTTCTATTAATCTTCCTATTTGGTTTTTAATTCTTTAGTAGAAGTGTTATTGGGTTATACCCATTATAAACCTTTTCACATACAAAACGCTTCTACGATGATTACGCCACCCATGGAAGAGTAGTTCTTTTTAGTAATCGATTGACCTCTATCCTTCTTCATTCATTTATTTTGAATCAATGAGGTACTGTAATTCACATAATATGATACATGAATTTTGTTTTTAAATTAGAATAAACTAATCAAGCAATTGAACAATTAATACAAAACACGCGAGGTCGAGATTTTGTGTAAATTGTGAGAGCACGATCTTAATCGGTAATACAAGACCACACGGGATAAATTTGTAGAGTTCAAATATAATCCCTAAACATAATTCATACTAATTTTCAGAATGGATATGTTCTATAATTAACCACTGACCATAAGCTATCCTTATAACAACAATCAAAGCAGGGTGCTGCGATTGCGTGTTCCGAAGTTAGCCTAGGGTTTAAGCAATTTCATCTTTGTGGTTAAGTTAACTCTCGTAGGGTTCGAGGGATAACAAATTAGAGGATCATAATTAAGTGGATATTTATTTAAATGATAATGATTAATAATTGAATGAAGAGGTAGAGTTATATTTATTACTCCTTTTAAAATAGATTTCTAAAAAAAACATCTTCTTATTGTGTCATTTTAATCGAAATTCATTTCAAAACTAAAAACAAAAAAATATACAATCTTCTTCCAGCAAAATTCTTCTAGATTCATAAACTATAACCAACCCCATCCTTTCAAGTAGTGTTTTTATTCTATTTTATTTTATTTTTAGAATACCTTTAAAAATTTGTTTTAAATTCACTTCCTCCTTTGAGAGATGACCTTGGTCAGCCACTCTGCTACACCTAAGTACCCCAAAATCACACTAATCATTTGAGGGAACCCACGATAGCGCTCTTTCAAATTGGTGCCGTTTCCGGGGAGACAAGTAATTTATTCAACCATTTAGAGGTATTTCTTTTATTTTTCATTTTATTATTTTCTTCACCCATCTCTTTCATCTTTCCCCTTTCTCAAGTTTTCATTTTTTTTCATCCTCTTCTTTTCTTTTTTTTGGACCATCAACTCAAACTTCTCATTTTTATTTTACTATGGTCCACTTTCTTTCTTTTCATTTTTATTTGATTTATGACACGAACTAATCCCGAAGATCTCTTAGATCTTGACCCTGAGATTGAACGTAGCCTTAGGGCTCGAACCAGACATTCTCAGTCTATGGGAAGTTTCAATATTCAACCAGTTGGTGAATTCCTCTCTTCTGGAAACATTGAAATTGGAAGCAATTCAAATTCAAACATAAAATAGGAACCTATGGCTAGAAATAATAATAATGAGCTAAATAGAACCATTCGAGAATTGGCTGCACCTGATATTAACTATCAACCAAATTGTATTGCATACCCAAATCTCAAATCAGACTTTGAACTAAAATCTGGGTTAATTCACTTACTTCCAAAGTTTCATGGCCTCTTTGGTGAGGATCCCAATAAACATTTGAAATAATTTAATGTGGTTTGCTCAACCCTAAAACCTAGAAATGTTTCTGAAGATCAAATCAAATTAAGAGAATTCCCATTTTCACTTGATGGAGCTGCAAAGGATTGGATGTAATATTTACAACATGAAGATATAACATGTTGGAACGATTTGAAACGTCTTTTCTTGCAAAGATTTTTTCCAGAATTGAGGATCAATTCCATTCATAAGGAGATCTCGGGGATCAAGCAAGCACAAGGGGAGTCAATGTATGAGTATTGGGAGCGATTCAAGAAGTTGTGTGCAAGCTGCCCACATCACCAAATTAGTGAGAAATTACTCATTCAGTACTTTTATGAAGGACTCACACCTATGGAGAGAAGCATGGTGGATGCTGCAGCTGGAGGAGCATTGGTGGACAAGACACCAGTAGCTGCACGAGCATTGATCGACAAAATGGCCCAAAACTCCCAACAATTTGGCGATAGAGGTTCACCACATGTCAGGGGAGTACATCAGGTAAGTCCATATTCTATTGAAAGTCATTTGATTGATACCAAGTTGGAAGAATTGACCACTATGGTGAGGCAAATTGCTTTGGATCAAAAGACATCCCAACCCACTCCTTCAAGGCCTTGTGGCATTTTCACTGAGACAAGCCATCCAACTGACTGTTGCCCACAACTACAAGAGACAGAGGATTGTGCAGCAGTATTCCCTGGGAGACCATTTCAGCAGCAACAACAACCATATCCCCAAAAGAAGTTTGATTCATTTGCTCCAACATACAACCAAGGGTGGAAGGATCAATCAGACATGAGGTATGGATCTGGACAACAACAAAGGCCCCCTTTTCAACAAAACTTCCAGCAGCCTCCGCCTTACCAGCAGGGTTTCCAACAACCCCAAAGGAGATTTGAAGCTCAAACATCAACAAGCCAACAAAAAGGGAATCCCCCACCCAAGGTAAATTCTAACACTGATGATCTTTTGAAGCAAATTATTCTTAATCAACAGAATGAACTGAAGAGTCAAGGTTCGGAGTTGAGGGAGTTGAAGACTCAAATGAGCCAGATTTCCACCACCCTCCATGAACTTTTGAGTAAGAATTCTGGAAATCTACCTTCCCAACCCACTCCAAATCCAAAGGGGAATGTCAGTGCTATCACATTGAGAAGTGGGAAGCAAATGAACGATACATCTATACCTACCATTCCACCAGGATTCACCTCAACTCCGGAGCAGCCGCATTCCAAACCAACTGATGAGAAATCCAAGGAGAAAGATAAAGGTAATAAAAAGATTGATGATGTTCCTCCTAAACCCCTTCCTTTTCCCAACAGGGTTGTTCAAACCAAGAAGATGGATGAAGAATCAATGCAAAATGAGGTTTTGGATACATTCAAGCGTGTGGAGATCAACATTCCTATACTTTAAGCCATTAAGCAAATTCCAAGGTATGCGAAATTCTTAAAAGAACTTTGTACCAATTGAAGAGGGCTCAAGGGAAATGAGAGGATCAACCTTGGAAAGAATGTCTCAGCACTCATTACACCAAATCTAGCAATGCCAACAAAGTGCAAGGATCCCGGGATATTCACCATCCCATGTACCATAGGGGAGTTGCACTTCTCTGATGCACTTTGTGATTTAGGTGCTTCCATAAATGTGATGCCTCACTCTGTATTCTCTTCCTTGTAGGTTGGTGAGTTGAATCCAACAACAGTAGTGGTGTAGTTGTCTGGGTAAGAGACATGATCTTCCCAGCATATTTCTATGTGCTTAACATGGAGGATGACCAGGTAAGTTCTCATTCCCCCATTATCTTAGGTAGAACCTTCCTCAAAACTGCAAAAAACTATCATAAATGTCAATGAGGGTACACTTTCCATGGAATTTGGGGATGAAGTTGTGATATTTAATGTTACGGATTCCATGAAGTACCCCTCAGAGGATCATTCTGAATTTGTTATCTCCCATTTTGAACCACCAAGTAAAAACACCATGGAATTGGATTGTCCTATGCTTAGGAAGATTATGAGTATTGGTTCTAGTTTGATGTCTAAGATTACTTCCACACCCGTTTCTAAGGAACAAGACTCTCTAAGATTTGATTTTGAAATGGAATCATATTCTGATTTTGATCATGTGAACTCTGATTATGACATAGATATAGAGTATGCTGACGGATTTAATGCTTTATTCTCTGATTTTGATGATGTATATTCTGATACCGATGCTCTTTGTGCACATATTTCAGTTCCTTCTATGTCTCCATCCATACTACACCCTCCTTCATTAGAACTCAAGCCATTGCCACCAAATCTGAAATACTCATACTTGTTGAGTGGTGAGAGATTACCTGTTATCATTGCTAAGAATCTCCCTTTTGAACATGAAGAAAATCTTTTGAATATTTTGAGGGAGAACATCAGGGCGATTGGGTGGACCTTGGCTGACATATCAGGTATTATCCCCACTATTTGCATGTATAGGATTCTCTTGCAGGATGTGGCTAAACCAGTGAGATAGCCACAAAGGAGACTCAATCCCACCCTCCTGGAAGTTGTTAAAAAAGAAGTTGAGAAATTGCTCGAGGCTGGTATAATCTTTTCCATTTCAGATTCTCAGTGGGTAATCCCTATTCAGGTTGGCCCTAAGAAGAGTGGTGTTACTGTTGTTAAAAATGAGAAAGATGAGTTAGTTCCAATAAGGGTACAAAACAGTTGGTGTGTGTGTATTGATTATAGGAAACTAAATCATTTCACTCGAAAAGACCATTTCCCCCTCCCATTTATTGATCAAATTCTTGAGAGACTAGTTGGGAAAACACACTATTATTTCTTGGATGGATTTTCTGGATATTTTCAGGTTCCTATAGCTCCGGAGGATCAAGAGAAGACTACATTCACCTGCCCCTTTGGCACATTTGCCTACCAAAGGATGCCATTTGGACTTTGCAACGCCCTAGGTACTTTCCAGAGATGAATGGTGAGTATTTTTTCTGATTTTATTGAGACCTGCATGGAGGTATTTATGGATGATTTTACAGTGTATGGGTCTTCATTTGATGAATGTCTAATTAGTTTGGAAAAGGTGTTGAATCATTGTATTGAGAAGAATCTGGTCCTGAACTTTGAAAAGTGTCATTTTATGGTAGAGCATGACATTGTCTTAGGGCATGTAGTGTCAAAACATGGGATAGAGGTTGATAGATCTAAGGTAGACATGATTTCATCCTTACCCTATCCTTCATGTGTTCATGATATTAGATCTTTCCTAGGGCATGCAGGATTTTATTAGCGTTTCATCAAAGATTTTAGTAAGATCGCTCTTCCTATATCACGATTACTTCAAAAAGATTCTGATTTTGTGTTTGACGATTCTTGTAGGACTTCCTTTGATGAGCTAAAGAAGTGTCTGACCACTCCACCTATCATACAACCCCCATGGTGGGAGATTCCTTTTGAGATTATGTGTGATGCCTCCAACTTCACGGTTGGAGATGTCTTATCTCAGAGGGTGGAAGGACGTTCACATGTGATTGCCTATGCATCAAGGATATTGGATTTGGCCCAATCAAACTACACTACCATAGAAAAGGAGTTTCTTGCTGTCATATTTCCTTTAGATAAATTCCGTTCATATTTATTGGGCTCTAAAGTAGTTGTTTTTTCTGACCATGCAGCTCTGAGGTATCTCATGAAGAATCCAGATGCAAAGCCATGACTTATCCATTGGATGATCATTCTTCAAGAGTTTGACATCGAGATAAAGGACAAAAAGGGGTCAGAAAACTTGGTGGCGGACCACATGAGTAGGCTTACTCACACACTATAGGGTGACACCTTGGACCAGGTACCACTTCGGGACACTTTCCCCGATGAGCATCTCTATACCATCTTAGGTACGCATCCTTGGTATGCTAATTTAGTTAATTACATTGTTGCCTCTGAAATCCCAATGAATTTGAAGAAACATCAAGTCCAAAAATTAAAAAGCGAGTCTAGTTTTTATGTGTGGGATGATCCTTACCTCTGGCGCATGTGTAGTGACCAAGTTATTAGGAGGTGTGTTCCTGATCATGAGTTTGAGTATGTTTTTCAATTCTGTCATACACTTGCATGTGGTAGACACTTTGGACCCCAACGGACAGCCATGAAAGTTTTAGACTCTGGATTATATTGGCCTAGCTTATTCCATGATTCCCATGTGTTTTGTAAGTCATGCTCTTGTTGTCAACACACTGGAAATATTTCAAGGAGACACGAGATGCCCCAACAACCCATTTTATTCTGTGAGATTTTTGATGTTTGGGGAATTGATTTTATGGGCCCTTTTCCTGGTTCCTTTGGTTTTTTGTACATTTTGGTTTCTGTTGATTATGTGAGTAAATGGGTGGAGGCTAAGGCCACTAGGACTGATGATTCTCATGTTGTTGTGGACTTTGTCAAAGCACAGATTTTTTGCAGGTTTAGAGTACCAAAGGCCATCATCAGTGACCAAGGGACACACTTTTTCAATAGGAATTTTTCTTCCCTCCTTCTAAAGTATGGGGTGACACACAAAACATCAATACTATACCACCCCCAAACAAATGGCCAGGCTGAGGTTTCAAATCGTGAGTTGAAACAAATTTTGGAGAAAACTGTGCAGCCAAATAGGAAGGATTAGAGCAAGCGCTTGGATGATGCATTGTGGGATTATAGGGTAGCATACAAGACCCCCATTAGTATGTCCCCATTTCGGATTGTTTTTGGGAAATCATGTCATCTCCCAGTGGAAGTTGAGCATCGAGCATATTGGGCTATAAAGAAATGCAACATGGAATTGGCCCAAGCTGGAATTCAAAGGAAGTTGCAAATTCAAGAGCTTGAGGAGATTCGACTGGCATCATATGAGAACTCAAGGCTCTACAAGGAAATATCAAAAGTATTTCATGATAAAATGATCCAGAAAAGGAGTTTCATGTTGGAGAGAAAGTCCTACTCTATAGTTCACGACTGAAGTTGATGTCTGGTAAGTTGCGTTCCAGATGGTTAGGTCCTTATATTGTATCTAATGTTTTTTCTTATGGTGCAGTGGAGATCACACAAGAGGACACTAGAAGAAGATTTACAGTCAATGGGCAACATTTGAAGAGATACATTGAGGGACTTCCTATTGATGCAGTGTAATTTTATCACACTTCATGACCCCATCATCACTTGAGCACATCTGGCTGTTCCTAACCCTTTCACTTTATATTATTTGTCCTATTTAAAAATTATTCATTTCATGTGAATATATAATCTCATGGGTTCACATTGAGGAAAATGCAATATTTTAAGTGTGGGGGAGGGAACCTTTTAGTTTAGTAATTTCAATTTTTTTCCTGTTTAAAAAAAACAAAAAAAAATTGTGTGTTTTTCAAATTTTGTGTGTTTATTTTACAATTTTCTGTGTTTTTTTGAAACTTTTGAGCTGAAATGATTCTCATCACCATTTTTAAATCCATATAAATAAGTGAAACAATTTACCCCTTGAAACTAAGCTTAAATGAATGCTGAAATAACTTTGTTTCAAGTTCAAATATTTAGTAATTTCATGAAAAGTACACTGAATTTTGAATCCCATGCCACATGTCACTGTCTTTATATTTGAAATCACTTTCATGTGAGGCTTCTAAACCATTATTTTCATATTCTTTACATTCACCTCAATTCTTGAGAGAATCAAACCATGCTTGATTTAACCAGAATTTGATCTATTCCTGTCAAAACTTGAGGGTTTGAGGTACTTATGTTTAAATGATTGAGGCATTTGTTTGGTATTAAAGACCCTATTTCAAAGAATCATTTTTTATAATGTCCTACCTTGAATATTTAATCCTTGTATCCCTTAGAAGCCATGCACAACCTGTTAGGTTAGCCACATTACAAGCCAATTTTTCCTATCCAACCAACTCTTGAAGTGAAATTGCATAATCTAGTTGAGCTTAAGTGTGGGGGAATCTATCTTGTGTTGTGCCACCACATTATGTGATACTTTGGGTGGAAAATTAAATTCTGAAGAGATGTATTTTCTAATGAATAAAGTCATTATATTGAAAGCTGTGCCTTTTCTGGAGCTTCTAATTGAGGTGGAAAGTTGTGCCCATCTAGAGCTTTCAAGAAAATCATGTTTGAGAAGATTGCAATTTTTGATGCTGAAATGATGAATGGTGTAAACCTTTCATGACTTTTCATGATGATGAAGCTGAATTGATACTATGGGGATTGATGAGAATACCATATTTAAGTGAAAATTAGATTAATGCAATTTTGCTTCAAAAAGAGTCAAGCCCTCCTCATTCAGCCTCAGAATTTTTCACATCTAAATCCTACCAACCGAAAGCCACAGAACAACCCTGAAAAGTCCTCATGATAAACATATGTCCTTGACTCACATCGGGTAGCGATGTAGGAATCTATCAATCCTATGGTGACCCTTGTATGAGTTTGGATGAGAAAGACATTGCAAAAAAATTGACATTTGTGTGATAAGAGAAAATTCAAGTGAGGTAAGTGTTTTGTGAATGGGAGGATAAATAAAGTGGAAATATATTGAATGATATAAATGAATAACTTTAAATAATGGTTTTTTATGAGGCATGATATCCTTTGTTTCTTGGTATGTAATTGTTTGATCTCAAGGATATGTGTTTTAAAATTGGTTTTGATTTGATATTGATGTTTACTTGATATGAGGTTTTGCTCAGGAGTGCAAAAGGGTAAGTGTGGGGGAGTTGATAAAACACTATTTTATTGAATATTTTATTGATAATAAATGATATAATTTCCTCAAATTGTGTTAAATATGTTTAATTAGAAAGTATTTGGGATTAGATCATCATTTGAATATTTGATGAAAATTCCAGTTTTACCCTTTATAGTTTACTGTAGTATTTCAAATATAAATATTTTTATATTTATTATTTTAATTTGAAATTTTTTAAAAGTGTTCCTAACTTAATTATCTACAAATTTTATTCAATACACTAGAGCTAAAGAGTGCATTTGGTTGTTGAAAATAGGCCATGAAGTTAAAGTTGGGATGGACTCGCCAGAATGGAGAAGCTTCTGTATTTTGGCCATAACTCCTTCATATGGGACTATATTAAGCCCAAATATTTAGAGGAGATAGAGGACCCATATAATCACATATTATCCTTCTGGGAGGCCAGCCAATTCACGCGTTTTGGTGGTCAAATGGGCGGTGAAAGTTGGAATAAAATATTTGGCTGAATTTCCACATTTACACTTGAAACCACTTGTAACCTCCCCTCCTCTCCCCTCTATAAATTGGAATTTTTCTCATTTGGAGGGGTTGGGATGTGAATTGGGAAGTTTAGGGAAGATGAGAAGTGGATCCAATCCAATTATCCAACCATTTCAATAAGGGTAGCTCTTGAAGCAAGGATCCCTTCGATGAAGCCTTCTTCTTCTCCTTCATGTTGTAATGATTTTGTTTGTGTAATAAACTTCTTTGTTCTTCTTTTATTTCTTATATTTTATTCTATTTTATTTAAATTTATTCTTCTATTAATTTTCCTATTTGGGCTTGAATTCTTTAGTAGAAGCGTTATTGGGTTATACCCATTATAAACCTTTGCACATGCAAAACGCTTCTACGGTGATTACGCCACCCATGGAAGAGTAGTTCTTTTTAGTAATCGATCGACCTCTATCCTTATTCATTAATTTATTTTGAATAAATGAGCTACTTTAATTCAAATAATATTATCCATGAATTGTGTTTTTAAATTAGAAGAAACTAAGCAAGCAATTGAACAATTAATACAAAACACGCGAGGTCGAGATTTTGTGTAAATTGTGAGAGCGCGATCTTAATCGGTAATACAAGACCACACATGATAAATTTGTAGAGTTAAAATATAATCCCTAAACACAATTCATCCTAATTTCCAGAATGGATATGTGATCTAATTAACCACTGACCATAAGCTATCCTTAGAACAACAATCAAAGCAGGGTGCTGCGATTGCGTGTTCTGAAGCTAGCCTAGGGTTTAAGTAATTTCATCTTTGTGGTTAAGTTAACTCTCGTAGGGTTCAAGGGATAACAAATTAGGGGATCATAATTAAGTGGATGTTTATTTAAATTATAATGATTAATAAGTTAATGAATAGGTAGAGTTATATCGATTACTCCTTTTAAAATAGATTTCTAAAAAAAACATCTTCTTGTTGTGTCATTTTAATCGAAATTCATTTCAAAACTAAAAACAAAAAAATATACAATCTTCTTCCAGAAAACTTCTTCTAGATTCATAAAATATAACCAACCCCCATCCTTTAAATTAGTGTTTTTATTCTATTTTATTTTATTTTTAGAATACCTTTAAAAATTTGTTTTAAATTCACTTCCTCCTTTGAGAGACAACCTTGGTCAGCCACTCTGCTGCACCTAAGTACCCCAAAATCACACTAATCATTTAAGGGCGCCCACGACAGCGCTCTTTCAGCCACCTCCACTAGCTTGGTAGCTCCATCCATTACATATGATTTTACCTCACTCGCAGGTTAGGGGTAAAACGGGTTTTACATAAAAGAAACTTTGGGCACGCAGACCCTGCATATTAATGAGGAGAAGGCTCGCACGCCAAAAAATTTAATTTAAATAAATAAATTAAACGAAACCATTCACATAAAAAGGTCTTGGTCTAGCTCATGATCATCCATACATGCAATGATATTTACGCATAAATAAAAATAGCATTCGATTCTTTAATCGTTCCTGTTTAAGATAAATCACGCTCGAATAAATTAATTGTCTTTAATTAATCAATCCTTTTATCTTAAACCCATTTTCTGAATTTCCTTGAGATTATCATCCATCATAATTTTAAACAAATAAATTCATTTAAAATTATCTTTGTACATAACTTGTACCTTGGAGGCAACCTAGTGAATTCTCGTTCATAACTACCCAATGAGTAGAAATGAACATTACAAAGATGTTAAATTAAACACATATATATAAAACACCTATCACGTGTTATGCCTCAGCTTTATTCCTACACTATGGTACACGTCTCAAGGGTTTGTATAATATAATAATAAATTTTAATAAATTTTCATAATTTGGATGAGTACACGACATGTAGTTCTGAATACACAGTGTGTACTTTTCTTCACCGTCCATCTGAAGTACACGCTCGGGGACATGGTGTGTAGATGTACTTCAGAAATATTCAGAGTACATGACATGTTCAGTGGGACACACATCGTGTAGTATCTGTGTTACACGGTTTCCAACCGGGCAAGCCGTGTATGGGGTACATGGTCCTACCCAAACCCAAAGGGATTACATGCCATGTTCAATGGACCACACTGCGTGTACTTCGAAAACCATGTGCCACCTGTTCCTGGTCAACACACAGAGTCTTAAATACTTAGATTGGATCCATTGACATGACCTAGTTTGGTGGACCAGTCCGATGCATTTAACCTAGACTACACGGCGTGTACCACCAAATACACACCGTGTGTTCTGGTGTTGTATGAACATGAATGTTTGGCACCTCTGGATGAGATCCTATGTTTTATTTTAATCAAAAATTAAAAGAAAAAATCATTTTGTAAGGTGAACAATAAACGAGAGAGGAGGAACAGATCTCAAGATTTAGATTTGAACAATTATTAACTTGAATTGAAACAAATAAATTATTAAATGCATAAATCATCAACTAAAAACTAAATAATTATAATCAATGATATGACTACTATGATACCACTTGTAGGTTTCAAGCACAGCGGAAGCGCGTTGGTGGGTGTACCTAACTTTGATTTTTTCTGTTAACGACGTTTAATCTGAGATCTGTCACGATAATAAAAACATAGTATCTTCAGAACAGAATGAAGAGAAAAAGAAAATAGGGGAGTCCCGAAACCATAGAGAGGATCATCATATGTTGGTTATAATTAATTTAATTTAAAGACAAGAATTACCTTGATGTAATTCACTCTATGTTGATGTTTTTGGTCATGATCTGATGTGATTTTTCATTGCTTCGTATAATCTAAGTGTAGGATTCCTCTAGCGGTGATCTACACGTTCTCCACGTATCTCTGGACATTGGTGAAGGGATCTTCAGGTGCTAGCATGGAAGAGCCTTCTCTTGCGATATCCGCCTTCGATCGCCTTGATCCGGTGGAGGAGGGTCTCTCTCTTGTAGCTTGAGAGCATTCTTAGAAGAAAAGAATTCTCTCTTGGCTTGAGAGCTTTCTCTAGATCCGTTGTGCAAAACCCCCCAAAATGGCTAGGCTAATGAGAACTATATAATTGGGATTTTAATTACTTAGAATAATAAAATGAATTAATTACCCGAAAGTATTTATTAATTTCATTTAATTCTTAGTAAGACCCCATGTCTAATAATAACAATTGACTATTATTATTACATGACATGAACCCAAAAAATTACACATAATATTATTTAATTAAATAAATAAAATTATTTCTCACAAATCCCCAGAAAAACTACACGACGTGTATATTAATATACACTATGTGTACTTTTGTTTTTATATTTTCTTTATTTCCTCCACCACATTTATTATACCTTGAATAATGGCTATTTATTTCAAAAAATAAATATCACTACATTACTCACTAATATATATATTATTTCACCCATAATATATTCTCTCGAATAACTAGTGTCGAAATAAATGTGATCAAGCATCCTTGAATAATTATTAAACCACAATCATGAATAATATTTATTCAACTTGTTAAATTAATATTTAACTGAGATACTTGGACACACTTAGTGTGTGACCCTCTAGGCCTCTTTCTCAGTGGCATTAGGTAAAGCCTGCCTAAAGTCCAAGGTTAGGGTCTAGCAATACGCCAAGGCACCCAAAGAGAAAGAAGTTAACACCGCAATGACGTGTCACATCCTACAAATGCTTACAGTGTAATATAATCCCTTTGTCTCGATATCTCGAATCAAGAAGGTTTCATGCTAGTGTCATCATCCCATGTGCTTGATTATTCTTTCTTTGACTTCCCAGAATTGAACTCACTCATTCCTTACTATAGCCATGGATTTATTTAGGCTATATCAATTCCATCAAAGGGCCTAAGATATCTACTTTCGTTATGGAATAAAAGGGACAAATCCTTTATCACATTATCTATTAATGCAGTATTACTCGTGATGCACCCAATATATTCTACCTCATTGCGAACAGTGTGTTGTCACAGTTTTCATTAATACATCTAAGTGTGTGAGTTGTAATACCAATTAATAATAATCTTAAAGTCTAAGGACCAATATACACGTCCGTAGATAAGAACATCCAATGACACTATGAAATGTGGATTTCCTAATGGTGGGTATCATTCTTATAATATCCTCCTGGATATTACCAAGGGCACACACCATGAGAAGGTGCCTCAAAGTTTTATGATTCCTCACCTCTAATGGCCTGTATTATTTGTGTCCCTAAAATAACATCATCCGACCATAGAACATATATTCAAGAACAGTGCTATGAAACTTCTGGGTTCTCATCATAGTAGAGATTCGCTATGACCCTTTAATGCAACAACTATCCTTAAGACATTATCACATACATTGTCACGCAGAAGAAAAATAAAGATGTGATAGGGTATTTATTAACGAATAAAGTAAAAAGTAGTTGGTTCTAGGACACCAAATACAATAGTGCTTACTGTTTAACCATTTAATGCTCCAAGTATAAACTCAACATATTCACTTGGAAGCAAATAAATAACCAACAATACATGCTTAAAATCAACACATAGTCAAGTCCTAATTCATCTCACTCAGACAAAATTACTCAATAACATCAAGGGTGTCATACATCAACATAACATATATCAACACTAGCAAGAATATGTGAAAAGCCTAAACCACAACAAGCATGATATGACATTACCACTAACCAGCAGTTTATCTTCAATCAGCATTTTAAGAAAACTTAACAGTTCTATAATCATGGTAACTCACATTCTCAATTTATTTAAAGAAGAAAATAGGAATTATTAAATAAAGAGATAAATATTTGGGACCCTACCTCGGGGTTGAACTAGATTAAATATTCAGCACTTTGATAAAAATTGACAACCAATCCACAACTGGTCAGTAGTCGCATGAGCACACACCTTCACACACACACACACACACATGTGTGTGTGTGTGTGGACATTTTCTACACTGATAAAAAAAATTCAATATATTAAACAGGTACCCAGAATCAAAGTAGAAATGACCAACGCACCTCTAACCAAGTACTGGGAACTCATATATATTATCAAACCCTTAATTGAATGATTCGAAACACAACAATGATGTATAAGACATACCCGAAACAATTTGAGTTCATCCACCTCTCCCTTGGTGGTGGATGTAGGATTATGGAACAAAGGACCCCAAAACACCATTTTCACACCTTAGTGAAAGAAAAACATCAAAATAGGGTATTTCCATCAAACCCTAAAATCATCTGGAATGAAACTGGACACAAAAAACATGTCGAATCACCAAAGAGATGAAGAAAAACATGAGAGAAAATCATACCTTGAAGGATCGAACCAAACCCATGAAGAAAATAGAAGGAATAATCTACGGGACCTGGATGGAGGGGGGGGGGTTGTGGGCTTCGAGGTACTGCCCATGGGTGTCGTGCTGCTGCAGGAGGTATAACTGAGGGAGGTATCGCGCGCCGTAAGGAGGAGGTCTGGAGGAGGGAGTTGTGACATGGAGGATAAGGGAGGAGAGGTTGTGCGGAGGAGCCCTGCACACCTGGTGCGTCGTGCCTAGGGTTGAAGAGGGTGGGGGGGTTGCGCCTCCTGTGTGCGGGGAAGGAAAGAGAAGCCCCTCCTTTTCTTTCTAACTTAAAACCTAAAAAAATAAAACACACATTGTTATTATTACTTATAATAATAATAATAAAATAACCATAATTAATTTGTGTTTAATTTATTCAATTACATTTATGATAAAAATAATAGTTATAAGGAATAAGAACAGCCATGACATTATTATTATTACACCCTTTAATCTATTCCTTTAAAACAAAAACCCCTAAATCCATTATTATTATTCTTTATAATAATAATAACAACCATAATTAATAATTATTATTACATTCATAAAACTAAAATAATAATAATCTCATTATTATTATTATTATTCAAACCTTTGATAAACCTAACACCTCTATTTATAACAATGCTTCTTCATTAAATTCCTTATTTAATTAAATGTTTCTTTGAGATACCCAAAAGTCACATTAATTTCACATAAAAGTTACACCACATTAATCATGAAATTAAAATCTTTTAATATCCAAATAATTTATGAAACCATAATAATAATAATGACATTATTATTATTAAAAAATTATTTTATTTAAACAAAAAACTTATATTTAATCTTATTTAATTAAAATAAACAAAATATTAAATTGGGTAAGCTGTATGGGTTGGACCGCAACCATGCGCAGCCCATGCAGATCCATTAAAGTATAATTTTCTAGATTCGGTGCTCCCGAGACTTATCAGGAGACCCATGAAAAATATCGGGTATTATCCCAAGTCCAAAAATGACACCTTTAAGTGTTCTAACACTTGAAATTAAGTTTTGAAGATCGTTTTAAAAATTGATCCGTTGATAAACTGAAAAAGTTCGAAAACCTTCGTATTTTAAACTTGGTTAAAAAACACGGGACTTTACAATCTACCCACCTTAAATACTTCTCTTCCTTGAGAAGTCATCAAGAACTACTACAACAAAATCTGACATACCAAGGTTGAAATGTTTCGTTTGAAATACATGTTATGTTTTCAAATGCTAAACACACTTTTAACCAAAACATAAGTCTAACCACTTTATTCTTTAAAACCTAATCCAAAGCTCACCAAAACGAAGCTTACATCTAAGGCCATTATAGGGGCCTCGTTAAAGAAAAAGTTTGAATCTTGATCGACCAATAAAAACTGGCTGCACATGATTTTCTAGAAAGACATTGCATTCCCAAAACCCACACTCACCCTTAAACTGGCAACGTGTCTTTTAAAACGATTCCATTAACAAATGCAGTACATCAAAGTCCTTACTTGACCTCCGATGACATTCTCGAGTCAAGCCATCGCTAGGCTATTTTAAAACTGTTGTGCCCCATCAAGAATGAAGTCATAACCCAAAGTAACCACACATCCTATGTACATCACAGATAACAACCACTCATCAAGACCAACATCATTTAAAACTTTAGTGCGGCGTAAGACCGACACTATCTTAGTGTCTCCATGATGGGGTCAAGATAGGGGACATGCTCGTCATATTTGGAAGAGTGCACTAAGAGAGAACCAAGGTCACTAAAAAGATCAGTCAAACTACTACTGAAAAAATCTATTCAAAAAGCTCAGCGTCACCTGCCCACATGTTTACTAAAATTGATGCGACACTACCCACCTTAGGATTGTCCATGACGTTGAAAAAAAAGTTAGTCGCTTACTAGTGCGCTATTTCTGAAACACCTTAACACATGTGTGTGACGTTCCTCAAACCATGATCACCACGTCAAACATTGATCATAAAAGCCTTAAGTTAAACCTATCGGCATGTCAAAACACCTGAGTCATAAAAAGTCCTCCCGAGTAGTGGGATGAAACTGATTCTTCAACGCTCAAGTCACTCCGCTATGAAGATGACCTGAAACCGTACTCAACGACACAAGAAGATTTATATCAGAGTCGTGTTTCCTAACACGACAATTATCCTGGATGACACTATAACTAGTCATCCATTTCTAATAAGAAGAAAGTGTCAAACGACCAACCAAGCAGTTAACCATGCCATAGGCATGTCTATCCTATTGAACCAAGCATTCCTCGATCTCTTTCACAAATTAAAATTCAAGGTACAATGACCACCCATCTGAATGAGGATGTATATTTAAATCTGGAAATTCCTACAAGGGACAACAACACTGAAATGGCACAAATGTTAAAAGTTCACAGTGGAAACAAGGCATTTCAGGTTCTAAGGGTGCTACCTGCCACGGGTTAACCCCTTATGAAGCATATGCGTCGAACCAATCTCTTGGTCAAGAAAAATAGAATTTTCTAGGCTCAAAATCACCTTCTAATTTTAGCCATTTCATTAATTAATTTCAACCTTTAAATATTTGAAAGAATTCTAACAAACCAAAAGTACTATTTTACAACAAGGCACTTGGTTTTTTTAAACAACGCCCCACGGGAAAAACAGGAAAACTATAACAAACTCCCTCTTTAGCATTTAACATTCAGTGTCATATCTTTTTAAACAGACAATTTATCATCTAAATTATTTTTTAACATAGAGGTGACCTTTGAGGGTCCCATTTATTCTAATCCAGGTTCTTCAAAAAGCAACCCACAATAGTTCAATTCAATCAAAACTCAGCAGTTTAACAATTATAACCATTCTCACATGCACTAAGGTTATACAAGGTTCAGTCACATGGGTGGTCATCTACTAATCGATAAGGCACTCATACACCTTATCACTAGCATTTGGCTCCCATTTATTACAATCAACATTCATTTAACATTTTAACTTTATCATCCCTTTTTACACATCAAAAAATTTCTAGCATGTTATCATAAGTAGTAACACAACAACATGTTATAACACAAAAGCATGAAACAATTATAAAACATGCTAATCGCAGAGATAACATGGAATATAAACACCCAAGTAGGTTAAATTTGTCACCGAAACAAGCTATCTAAAAAGGCATGCTAAGTAAGTACAAGGCATGACACATATTCAAGGCACACAATCCATATTAGCATACATCCTACTAATGTAACTACATGACATGACATTTATTCATGGCACATGAATCTCTAAATGCCTAAGATGATGTATGTATATGCAAATTTCTTTCCTTATCAGGACAAGAAAATTGTTTTTAAAAAATTTCAAAATCAATAAGTAGCAGAAAATACATCAGTCACTCATGGTGAAATCATATCAACTGTAACCTCAAATACTACAAACATCAATTCCCATCCCTGGCTACTTGGTCATTTCCCATACACAGGGTGATTATTACCAAGAACGACTATTAACCCAAGTGTCGACACATCCCTAGTCTCTTGTCTACCAACTCCAAATTAGTAAGACAAAGGAAAATAAGTCCTATGATACCACTTTGTAACATCCAGACCTAGATCACCCCTGAACGGGTGGCTGATACAGTTGTTACATGACCTCAAGTGCATCTCCCCGTACGCCAGAGGATTCCGACTAGCAGTGAGGGTATAAGGATAGTTAGTGGGAAGATATACCCTCTTATCAAAGTAAAAATAGTGGACAATATCAGAAAATGGAGGAAGCAGTGTGAATAATGATAAAGAAGAGGAATACATAATTTTATAAATCTTGTATAAAACAAAATGGCCAACTCCAATGTTATACAATACATGCATGTTATGATGGTACAACTATAAAAGAAAAAAACAATACATCATGCTTTACATATAAATAAGGAAATAAATAAACTATGACTCAAGCCCTTGGGGAGATCTCCTTGAGCATCCCGAGCTTCTGCTCGGTCCTCTGCTCCTATCTACCAAGTATTTGCAAACAACAAAATATTACAACCAAAAAGAATCTACTCAGGTACCCAGTGTAATGGTGGCCCGAGTAGGGTGTGAGATATAAATCTCAATAGGTAGAGACCACCAGTGTCTACCCAAAATCTAGATATTCAATAAATAATTTAAACAGTGTGAAAGCATGCATAAATAAAGTAAGCAGTACAATGTAACTATATACCCAAGTACCTGCTTCAACCCTCAGATGGTGTCTGAACCTGCATTATACATTTTTCATGCATACACAACAATCATCTCACATTCATTTTCATTTATAAATTATTCAAACCTCATTAAATTATATAAGTCTTGAGATCCGGCCTAAGACCGACATCCCCATATAAGTCACTTACAAAAGATGTCTCTAAAGACCATCTAAGTAATCAAAGTAAAGACCAAATCCAAGCTTGTGCTTGTCTTGGATAACACGTCATAATATATTCAATTTAAACATTCATATACTATGTCTGAGCCCGTCCACTAAAAATAGAGATTCACCCAACCAATACCAAAATTCGAGCTCATCCACTAAACATAATGATTCACCCAACCAATACCAAAATCCGAGCCCGTCCACTAAATATAGTGATTCACTCCTGGGTCCATCCACTAAAAATAGTGATTCACCCATTTCATAAACAAGTCTGAGTAAAATAGCATCCACTAAACATAGTGGTTCACCCATGGGTTCATCCACTACATAGTGATTCACCCAATTCATTAATAAGTCTGAACCTATCCACTCAACCAGTCGTTTGTCTAGGACTTTCACAATTAACATGCACGTCATAAACATATCAAGTCAAACAAACAGAATAAGGATTAGGTATTTAGCAACCACCTCACATGGCATATCATATATTTAAACAAATCCATCCTAAAAAACTTAAGGCATGTAAAACAAACATGCTTCAAAATACATTCTTGGCCCAATCGGCCTTAAATAGTCATTTTAGGGAAACACACCCAAGGAGTTTCCCTCAATCAAGGTAAAGAACCTTAACCATTAACAATTCACAATAAAATCAAAGCATGATAATTAATTAATTCAATAATTAATTAATTAAATCATATCTCTTAACCAATTCATTAATTGATTAATTATTCACCATTTAACATTTAATAATTAATTTATCCATTAATCATTACCATTTTTCAATTTATCTTTCGATAAATAACATGTTAAGTAGTTATTCTATATTCATTATTCTAAGTATTCAATAATGCCAAAATTTCCCAATTCACATATTGATAATTAAATCTTCAATTTATTACCCCATTACTCATAATACCCCATTCAAATCATTTAATCCACCAAATAATATACAATCAATTGTGTAATTAAAATTCTGTGAAATGGGGTAAAAAGACACACCTAAGGGTGTCCAATTCCAAACGATATAAAAATTTCATTTACTAAGAAGACCCATGGGGTGCTTCCTATCTAACCATTTACTGATCCAGGCATAAAATCAACATATTCACTTGGAAACAAATAAATAACCAGCAATACATGCTTAAAACCAACACCTAATCAAGTCCCAATTCATCTCATGTGGGAAACATTACTCAATAACATCAAGGGTGTCATGTATCGACATAACTTATATCAGTACTAGCAAGAATACATGAAAAGCCCAAACCATAGAAAGCATGATATGACATTACCACTAACTGGTAGTTTATCTTTAATCAACATTTTAAGAAAACTTAGCAGTTCCAGAATCAAGGAAACTCACATTCTCAATTTATTTAAAGAAGAAAATAGGTATTCTTAAATAAAGAGATAAATATTTGGGACCCTGCCTCGAGGTGGAACCAGATTAAATATTATGCACTTTGATAAATGTCGACAACCAACCCACAACTGGTCAGCAGTCGCACACACACACACCTTCATATGTGTGTGTGTGTGTGTGTTTGTGCATATTGTCTACACTAATCAATAGAATTCAATATATTAAACAGGTACCCAGAATCAAAGAATAAATGACCAACACGCCTCTAACTAGGTACCAAAAACTAATATACATTATCAAAACTTTAATTGAATGATTCGAAACACAAAAATGATGTATAAGACATACCCGAAACAATGGCGGTGAAAAAATCTGAGTTCATCCACCTCACCCTTAGTGGTGGATGTCGGATTATGAAACAAAGGACCCCAAAACACAATTTTCACACCTGAGTGAAGGAAGAACATCAAAATAGGGTATTTCCATCAAACCCTAAAATCAGATGGAATGAAATCGAACACCAAAAAAATGTCAAATCACCAAATCGATGAAGAACAACATGAGAGAAAATAATTCCTTGAAGGGTCGGACCAAACCCATGAAGAAAATAGGAGGAATAATCTACAGATGGAGGACCCAAATGGAGGGGGGGTCATGCGCTTTGGTGTACTGCCCGGGGGTGTTGCGCTGCTGCATGAGGTCTGGCCGAGGGAGGTCCCGCGTGCCGTAAGGAGGATGTCCGGAGGAGGGAGCTTCTCCATGGAGGAGAAGGGAGGAGAGGCCACGCGGAGGAGCCCTGTGCACCTGGTGCGTCACACCTAGGGTTGAAGGGGGGGTCGTGCCTCCTGTGCGTAGGGAAGGAAGGAGAAGCCCCTCCTTTTATTTATAACTTTAAACCTAAAAAAATAAAACCCCCATTATTATTATTACTTATAATAATAATAATAAACAACCACAATTAATTTGTATTTAATTTATTCAATTTCATTTATGATAAAAATAATAGTTATAAGGAATAAGAAAAGTCATGACATTATTATTATTACACCCTTTCATATATTCCTCTAAAATCAAAACCACCAAATCTATTATTATTATTCTTTATAATAATAATAACAACCATAATTAATAATGATTATTACATTCATAAAACTAAAATAATAATAATATCATCATTATTTTTTTTTCAAACCTTTGATAAACCCAACACCTATATTTATAACAACAATTCTTCATTAAATTCCTTATTTAATTAAACATTTATTTGAGATACCCAAAAGCCACATTAATTTCACATAAAAGCTACACCCAATTAATCATGAAATTAAAATCTTTTAACATCCAAATAATTTATGACACCATAATAATAATAATACCATTATTATTATTAACACATTATTCTATTTAAACACAAAAATCACATTTTATCTTATTTAATTAAAATAAATAAAATATTAAACTGGGTAAGCTGCACAGATTGGACCACAACCGTGCATAGCCCGTGTAGATCCATTAAAGTGGAATTTCTGGATCTGGTGCTCCCGAGACTTATCGGGACACCCGTGAAAAATATTGGGTATTAGACCAAGTCCAAAACGACACCTTTAAGTGTTCCAATACTCGAAATTAAGTTCTGAAGCTTGGTTTAAAAACAGACCTGTCAATAAACTAAAAAAAGTTCGAAAACCTTCGTAATTTAAACTTGGTTAAAAAACACAGGAATTTACAACAATTCCCCGCTATGATGAAAAAACCTTGAAATGGTATGATGATATTCATAAATATAGTTATATGGTTGGATAAAATTCTATGATGGTACACATAGAATGTGTCTTCAAGGTGCGAGTACTTATAAGAAGATGAGACTTCTTCCCATGAAGTTTACACTTGATAATCTCCAAGACAGTAGATTATGAGAATAGAACTACCAATAATAATTCCACATGTTTTAGTGTTATCATACATTCCTATCTATCAGCATGTGTAATGGTTCTTAGAATTTAATATTATTATTGATGCATGTCATGACTCACACACTTAAATGTATTTCACAAACCATGACAACAAGAGTTCTTAGTGAAGTTGTATATGTTGGGTGCGTCATGAATGACATGTTATTAATGGATAAGTCGAGAAAGGATTTGTCTCTTCCATATTTATAGAAGTTTATATCTCAAACCTTTGATTAGAATAGAATCATCACACTAAATTCCATTCCCATGGTGTAACGATGTGTATTTAAAAGAGTTAAAGAAAGACGTATCAAGCATATAGGTTGATGACACAGATGTGAAACCTTCTTGATGAGATATGGAGACAAAAAGATCATATTACACAAAAAGAATTTTTATGTGGTTGTCGATGTTGCGATATTAAGTTCTTTCTCTTGAGTGCCTTGATCTATTGCTAGACAATAATCTTAGACTTTAGACAAGACTGCCTAATGCCAATGAGAAAGAATCCTAGAGGGTCACACACTAAGTGTTTCCATTGATCTCGATTAAATTATATTTGAATTTAATTATTTGAATAAATATTATTCTCAAGATAAAGGAATAATTTTATTCAAGTTTTATTGATCACAAATATTTATTAATAAATGAAATATTTAACTAAATATTTATTAAGGTATTCAATAAATGTTAAGGAGTTTGAATAAATAAAGACCACATCCAGAGATAAATATTAATTTACAAGCCGGTAAAATAATATCTTTCATTGTGCAAGTTAGAACACAATCCATAGATTATTATTATTATTATTATTATGTTGCATGGGGTTTAATAAAGATTATAATATTATTTAAGGGTCAGTATGAAATTAAATAATATTTTAACCTAAAATCTAACTCTATAAATAGATGGTTGTGTCTATTGTGTAAGTTTAATCGAAAATTAAGAATAGAAAATCATTGCATACAATAGTCATCTCTCTCTCTCCCTCTCTTGAATTCCTCCTCTCTTCCTCTCAAGAATGAGAAGGACTCCTTTAATCCTGAAGGGTCTTGGAGTGATCGAGAAGAACAACACAAGACAATTGTTTCTCCATGATAGCACCTAAAAATCAATTAGTGTTTCTCAGAGATTAAAGGAGAATGTGTGGATCACTACTAAAGGGATTTTACACTTGAATCCTTACAGCGTGATGAAGGTAACCTGATATAATTTTAAAAGATCAACAACATCATCGAAGAAAGGATCCTAAGATGAGGTAATAATTTCCTCTGATCTAAATGAATTAATTATAAATTTAAGGTTTAAAGATCCTCTCTTTGGGTTTCAGGAAACTCTAAGTTAAAATAAATTTTAATTTAATGACCACTATACGTGCTTCCATTATGCCTAAAACCTTTATGTGGTATCAGAGAAATCACGTTTTAAATTTATAATTATTTATTTGATTATTGGTCTATATGCGTAATAGTGGTTAGATTTTCATTTAAAGAATTATTTGTTATTTAATCCAATTATTTAAATTAACATGCATTTGACATTTTAATTTCTTCATTCAAGACTCACAATTTCTTAATCCCAAGAATAGGTGAAGAATGACTAGAGATTACATTGAGAAGTGTCGAGGAATCTGACTGAATAGCAAGTTATTACACGACATGTAGCCATAGTACACACCATGTATCCAAGTGAACTGCACCTGGCCATGTCGTGGGATACACGATGTGCTAAGTAGTAATTACACCTGATACATTTATTGCACACCACATATAGACCGAGACAACCTAGAACATGACATGTTAGATTACAAAACATGTAGCTGGAATACATGTTGTGTAGTTTACACAGTTTAGTGGTGAAATTCGTAGAAACCATGTGGTCAAATACATGGTTAAAACCACATGATACCAACAACTTAGAGAATTAATGAAGTACATGATGTGTAACTGACATACACAACATGTAGTTCATTAATTCCTATGTCCAAAATACACACCGGGTTCCTCAGTGAGTTATGAAAACACACGATATGTGAGATCCACAGTATGTAGCTAGATTATACATGTCATGCAGTCCCACGTCTGATGAACACGTTGAGTTTTTCAGTGGACTGTGTAGATACAAGGCAAGTGGAACACACTATATGTGACTGGTTAGTACATACTGTGTAGTTTGGCCAAGGAACATGCTGAATCCCTAGGCATGTACCTTGGATACACAACAACCGAGGTACACATCATGTAACTCATAAGTACATTCCATGTAGCCTCCTAATAAAGGACAAAATTAAAATTACATTAAATTGCTAATTGCATCATTAAAACCTTATTATTTTTATTGACACTTATTATGTTTGAAAATTTAATAATGGTTTTAAAGAATTTTAAATTATCAATTAATTTATTGTAATAATCAATAATTATTGTCTCTTTCATTTATTTTCCATGAACAACTTTATGATAGGTATCTCTAAGAAAAATTCGGGTGGTCATTAAGATGAAAGAGAATTAACTAATGTATTAATTAATTAATTAATGCAAGCACATTTATCTTAATAATAAAGAATGAATAAGAAATGAATGTTAACTGGTTTTACTTTTGCATATTCATTGCATGTGTATGACCATTCATGAGCTTGACCAAGACCTATGTATGAGTTAGCTTTATTTAATTTAATTTATTTTATGAGTTTATAATTTTTTATTATTAAATTAAAATATTCGCATATGTTTCATCCATCCCTCCATTATTATGTTGGACTTGTGTGTCTAATGTTATTTATGTAAATCCCATTAACCAATCCTTTGGTTCCCCTCACTTGCATGTGAGTTATAAATATATATAATTAATAGAGTATCCCAAGGTGCGTGGAGGCTGTTAAAGATAGAACCATAATGATGTCAACCCAGGTGGAAAAGTGGAATGCTGTAACTCATGCCAAGATCGACAAAAGGATTTATTCCACTAGTTCATATGTCGATTTATTATCCGCTCAATAAATCAACCATTACATAAGCTCATGATCAGGTCATTTATTTATTTATTTATTTATTTAGTTATTTCTGTATATGTATTATTTAATTTATAAATTCAAGACCAAAATCACATAAATAAATGAATTAATGTGAAAAGAAGGAATTTAAATAAATGGATTATGTGTAAATGTTTTATCCAACATAGTTAATTAATTAAGTACAATATACTTAATATTAACAAGTCATGTAAAGGATAAAACAAGATAAAATTTATGTATAATAAATTAAAATCCCTCAACTTAATATTAAGTCATACAAAGCCTTCCATTACTTGACTGGGAATGCAACCATAGAACTAAGCGTTTACATAACCAAAATTTAGACACTTCCTTTTATCAGGGAGTTCTCATAAGAGTTTTGGGTTAAATTAATCAAACTTGTATTGAATTTAATGTCCAAATTTTGTTCAATGAAAATTTGGTGGCAAGTGTTGAGGAAATCCAAGTCAGGATTTTAGGATTAGGGAGTCCACTCAACAGATCAAGGATTTGCAAGACTATGGTGGGAAAAACCACCTACCTAAATACCTTATTATGGTTTTCATGGTCAAAGTTTCGATCATAAAGAAGATAAATATGGATCCTTGCCACTATAATGTCTTGTGTGACGGAACATTATAAGTTCAATGGTGAGGGTTTTTTGAGACTTGATAAAATAGCAGGAAATTTAATAATTTTTTTTATTATTTATAACATAAATTATAATCAAACAAATTACTAATAATGTGATCTTTTAAATTGTAGAATAAAATTTCAAGTTCATTATCCACACTATCACTATGATCTATATTGGACATGGTGAGATCAATAATGATTCATACGAGTCTTCCATTATTATTTTGGGGATACACATTACAAATAAAACCATACATACTAAACCAAGGGCCAACTAAAGCATCATATGATATAATATACCAATTGTGGGATGGAAAGAAACCCATGTTTTCATACTTACATGTGCAGGGATGTGAAGCATTTGTTAAGGCCTCTTCAGGTAACAAACTTTAACCCCAAGGAAAAAAGTTTATCTTTATAGGATATCCCAAGGAAATAAAGGGATAATACTTATAAAATCCTTCAGATAAAAAGGTAGCGGTTGATAGACATCCCACATTCCTTGAGAAGGATAATATCTTCAAAAGAGATAGTGGAAAAAATATAGACTTTGATGAATTCCAGGCTCAAGATACACAAGAGTTGACACATGAAAAAATTCCACAAAGCACCATGGAAGAAGATGTTCCAGAGACACAAGTACTATGTAGGATTAAAAGAGATGTTAGAGAACCAGAACGATATATTTTTCTAGTCACTGAAGATAATGAATCATTATTAGTTGAAAATAATGATCCTATAACCTACAAGGAAGTAACAAGTGGCATAGATGTTTCCAGGTGGAAAGAAGCCATGAATTCTGAAATGGATTCTATATACCAAAAACAAGTTTGGACTTTGGTAGATCCTCTAGTGGATGTAAATATCGTTGGTTATGAATGGGTATTTAAGAAGAAAATGGAAATGGATGGGAAAGTCAGTAATTATAAGGAATGATTGGTAAGGGTTTAAACAACATCATGACATTGACTATGATGAAACCCTTTCACCAATTTCAATGATGAAATCCATCAGAATTATACTTTCCATTGTGGCCTTCCATGACTATGAGATTTGGAAAATGGATTTCAAAACAACCTTTTATAATGGGAACCTTCAGGAAGATGTTTATATGACACAACCAGAAGGGTTTGTGACTCCAAAGGATATCAAAAAAGTTTGTAAATTACAAAGATACATTTGTAGATTAAAGTAATAATCCAGGCCATGAAACATTCATTTTGATGAGGCCATAACAGAATTTGGTTTCATAAAGAATGAATGTGGTCCTTGTGTCTACAAGTGGTCTAGTGGAGTGTAGTTGTTTTCATAATAGTTTATGTTAATGAAATATTACTCATTGGAAACGAGATACCAGTATTATAGTATATTAAGTCTTGGTTGAATAATTGATTCTCTATGAAGGACTTAGGTGAGGCATAATATATTTTTGGGATCAAGATCCATCGTGATAGATCCAAGAAGCTGTTTGGCCTAATTCAAGGTACATATATTGACAAGATAATAAAGAGATTTAGTATGGAATAATATAAGAGGGAATTGTTGCTAATGTCACATGGAATTACTATTTCTAGGAAAATGTGTTCTCAAACACACAAGGAAAGACAAAGAATGATAAAGATTTTATACACATCGGTAATTGGATCAGTCATGTATGTTATACTATGTACTAGGCTATATGTTGCCTACACCTTAAGTGTGGCGGGCATATATCAATCTAACCTAGGTGACTACCATTGGATGGCAGTCAAGACTATCCTTAAGTATCTGAGGCATACTAATGATATGTTCCTGGTATATAGAGGAGATAATGAACTAGTCATCAAAGGATATACTAATTTTAGTTTCCAAATAGATCAAGATGATCTGAAATCACAAAAGGGATATATCTTCACTCCGAATAGAGGTACTGTGAGCTGGAAGAACTCAAAGCAGGATATAGTCATAGATTCTACTACAGATTCTGAGTATATTGCAGCTCCTGAGGTAGCTAAAGAATCAGTATGGATATGAAACTTCATCCAATAGCTTGACGTGTTACCTAAAATTAAAGATCTTATCACACTCTATTATGATAATACTGAAAAAATGACTCTCACAAAGGATCCAAGGTCACATCAATGAATGAAGTATATACTTTAGAAATATAATTTATTAATGTATTTTTCTCAAAGAGGTGAAGTAATGGTGATTAGAATTCCCGTGGAAGATAATGCAGTGGACCTCTTGACTAAAGCCTTAATTTAGTAGAAACACAATTATCATGTGAGGTCTAGCAGACTAGAAGTATTAGGCAGTTGGCTCTAGTCCAAGTGGGAGTTTGTTGGAGTTGGTGTCTTAGGACCAACTGTTTGTACTTTGATTACATTTATATTTGATGATTTGAATATTAATGAAATATCTTATTATATATTGTTCATTTTCAACGTAACTTTAATATAATAATATCCCAGAGTATCTATCACATTGATAAGGTCATAGTAGTTCCCCATTATGATGAGAACCTTGAAATGATATGATGATATTATTAAATATAGTTCTATCATCAGATAACATTCTATGATGGGATGTTGAAATAGTGGGTGCCCTAGACCCAACTATGCAGTACTTTTGATTACTGTATCATGTGTACAGTTAGATATGCATGATGATATCTTACCATTATAGTGCAGAATTTTCTGCGTCCACTATAATAATGGTAATGTCCAAAGGTTAATTGTTGTGTTAAGAGGTTTTAGTAGATCCTAGGCTATAATGAGAATCTCAAGATACAATGACATTGATCTTAAATATATGTTCTATAGTCTAGATACATCTTACTGACTGTACACAGTAGATGTCTGACTATCAGGTGCCGGGGGATCATAAGCATTGAGACTTCTTCTCATGAAGTTCGAACTTGGTGATCTCTAGTAGTGAGATCATGAGGAAAAGCTCGTCAATAGGAACACCACATGTTTTGGGTGTCATTGGTTGTTCCTATCTATGGACATGTATATTGGTCTCCTGACTTGAGACCATTACCAATGTGTATCATTTAATTACGTACTTTGATGCAAGGCGAAAACCATGGCAGTAATGTCATGGCGAGGTAGTTTGTGTCAGGTACGTCATTAGTGGTATGACGTTGGTTGAATGGTCAAGAAAAGATTTGTCGCTTACAAGTTTATGAAGTTGTATATCTCAGTCCTGGTTGATCAGGATGGTTCCGTCTTCATAAGTCTTTGGCCAAAGCAGTAGAAAGGAAAATCTATCCAGATAGATCAAAAAATAATAAAGTAAGATAAGGATGATGACACAAGAGTGCGTCCTACTTTATGAGATATCAAATGACAAAGAGACTATAGTACACAGTCAGTGTTCGTAGGTTGGTAGTTGTTGCAACGACTATCCTTATCTTTTTAGGGGCCATGACGGGTTGCTAGACCCCTCTCTTAGTCTGTGGATTTTATTCACTACTATTGAGATAAGGGCCTAGAGGGTCACACACAATAGCGTATTCAAGAATCCTCCCTATTCAGTTTAATAGGTATATGGACATAATGGGACCCACCATGGGGTTCGAGCATTGTCCATGTTGTCGATCACCAAAAGAATTAAATAAATTCATTAATATTCAAGTTACGAATATTTGGGATTGAATTTATTTAATGTATTTACGAGTTTATTAAATACAAGAAAAATATTAATCGAACGAATATTATTTAATATTCAATGTTCGTTTAATATTAATCAGGACAGCGAGTCGAGTTAAATGGCTCGGTTTTATCATGTAATATATTATATATATATTACAAGTATGTGATAAAATATTAAATAATACTGGCACAGTTTATTCCATCAAAATTATTTATTTAGAGAACGTTGATATTAACGGGGGCCGGGGAACCCAACCGGGTATTTCTCAACGTCTCTATAAATAAGAGAGGAGGCTCTCTCTCTTTGGTGTGCATATCACTATTCATTCATTTGTGGAATGAAAAATTGAGATCCTCTCTCTCCTCCCAATTCCTAGAGAGAGAAGATGATGATCCAAGAGCTTGGATCAAGTTCTTCCTCACGCACCGCAAGATCAACGATGCGGTGATCCTCGGAACGTCGAAGATATTGTTGAATCGCCACGCTAGCACCCGAAGTTTGATGATCGACATTCCCATGGATTTTTAGAGCGCGTGTGGACAATCTAGAGGGATCCTGCTTTGGATCCTTCAAGCGACGATCGCCATCGGCTAGCGACAGTCGACCGTGCATTCAGACTTGAAATGAGTATGTTTTCATTTTAATTTTGTGCTATTAATAATCTACACGAGATCCTCGGACATCTCCAGGGCTCAGATCGTCGGCGACGACAAGTACCGTCATTCCGCCGATGAAAATTTTAAAATCCCCGGCCCATCGGCTTCCGTTGCGGGCCCCAGAAACCTAACAGTGGTATCAGAGCGAGTTGCGCAGATTTTCTGAGCCAAATAAAATTAATTTGCATAAATTTAAGTAGAGGGTTTAAAATCGGTCACAACCGTTCAAACCGTGATTCAATCTGATTTTGAACGACTAAGATATGGTCATTCGAATTTTTTGGAATGGATCGTGTTTTCGTTTTTGAACAAGGGTATTAAATTTTTTTTAATATAATTATAATTATTATAATTTATATTATTCTTATAATTTTATAATTATAATAATAAAATTATAATAATAATAAAATTATTATATTAAAATAATATTTTTTTATTATTATATCTAAAGGCTAAAATAGCCTTTAGAAAGTTAAAAATAAATAAATAAAAAGGGAGATGACTTGACCTGCTGGTCAAGTCTTTGAAAAAAAAATGTTACAAGTGGGCTGGGCGGTGGAATGAAACAAAAAAGGGGGAAAAAGGGGTCTGCGCGTGGAAGAGGGATCACACAAAAAAAAATGAAGAAACAACAGGGGGTCCGAGCGGACCCCCTCCCTCCCCCCGCGTGGCGCACTACAGCGCCGTCGGGTCACCCCACAGCCGCCGCACCCCTCCGCTGGCACTGCCTCCAGCGCCACACTCCCTCTCCCGCCGGGAAGCTCTCCCAGGACCTTCCTCCGCTGGCAGCCGGGCTGCTCCTCCTCCTGCGCGGCACACAGTAGGCTCGCCGGCCGAGTAGCCCGCCTCTCTTCCTCCTCTCGCTCGGGCAGAACCAGGGGGATCCTCCCGTACGGCGCACCACCCACAGAAGCCGCCCCACCTCTCTCGACGGCGCCCCACCACACAAGCTGACCCTCCCTCATGCAGCGCTGCATGCACACCGGCCACCTAGCCTGCACCGGACCCCTCCTCTCCCTTAAGTGCGGTGCACTACTGCTGCACCAGGACGATGCCCCACCGCTGGAACCCTCTAGACGGGCGCCTCCATGCAGCAAGCCCCGACCACCCGAGGGGCCTCCACCGGCTTCCCTCCGCACCTCCGAGCCGAACTCCGCCGGTCCGACCGCCACCTCCCAGGCCACCGCACCAGCCCAACCTCTGCTCGCTCCCTCCTCCCATTCGGAGCGTGCACCAGGGAGGGAGAGCCACCGTCCTGTCGCCCAGTCGGTGCTGCCGCTCTCTGCCGGAGAGGCTTCCTCCGATCGAACTCCACCGCCTCCGGCCAAATTCGTGCGCGAACCCGCCTAGCGCAAGCACAGGCAATGCAGCCGCGACCGGCCGCCCGCCTCGCTTCCTCTCTGGGAGCACCCTAGCCAAGGTTACCTGGCCGCCGCCCGGTCCTCCTAGCGGGCAGGTAACCCCTCGGGTTAAGTTAAATCAATTAATATAATTAATTAATTAAATTAATTAATATATTAATTTTAGTGAAATAATTTTTTTTATTACCCGAGGTTAAAATTAATTTAATTTTTGTAATTAATTAATTAATTAATTAAATTTAATTTTAAGTATTAAAATTAAATTAATTACATGACCGTTAGTTAATTATTTAATTAATTTAATTTTAAGTATTAAAATTAAATTAATTAGATGACCGATAATTAATTAAATTATTTGAATTTATTAATTCATTTAATTTAATTTAATTAAATAACCCTTTAATGCCTTTTAATTTTGATCGTGCTTTAGTTACCCGTCTACTGGTCTTGAGCACCGACCCTAGAATATTTGCTTTTAATTATTTATTTAATTAATTATTTAAACTGCATGCGATGTGTGTAATTAATTATAATATGGTTTGCGCATTGTCTATTTTTCGGTTAAAATGTATAAGGACCTGCGTGTCCAATTTATTTGATGTACATTTATACCCTAGTCCCCCTCACCTGCATGTGAGTATTCTTGTATCAAGGACGGAGACGATGCAAAGACGAATGACATGGACCCCGCCAAGTCGAGGCGGTGCATGTTGATGAAGAGGGTGCAAGACGATGCGTGGATTCCTCCAAGATGAGGCGGTACTCCAAGACGTGACGTCGACCCCGCCAAGACATGACGATACTGCAGAAGACCAATGGACATACATGATAGGGCAGGCTGCATCAAGAGTCAAACATACGACTCAGGTACGATGCGCTTAGGTCGTTTAGATGCTCAAGACCAGTTGGGTAGTAGTTTACCTTTATGCATTTATTTATTATTTTATGCATTTTTGAATAGCGGGAAAAATACATAAAATAATAGATAATAAAATGCATAAAGAAGCGACGTATGTTTTTCTATTAAAGTTCAGTTGTGAGCGCGACAACATAGATGAACAAGATTAATAGAAATGGATTACATTCATCGAGAGAAAAACATAAAACCCTCAAAGAAAATGTTAAGTCACAAACAACCTTCCATCATTCAAGTTTGAACAAAACCAGGTGTTTGAGGTGCCAGTTCATGCCTCAGCTGAGGGTGCCTCTTACTACCGGGGAGTTCTTATTTGTTTGGTGGGTTGACTTAACTAAAATTGAAGCAAAGATATAGCCTTAGCTAGTTTATTTTAATTTTAGAGGCAAGCGTTGAGTAAATCAGTAAATAATTTTTGAAGCTGGGACTTCACTCAACAAATCAATGAACCGCGAGCTAATGCGGTTGGCTAGTAAAAAATCCTACCTTGGACCCTCTGAGTAGTGGAGTAGCCCTAGCTTGTAGACTATGAGGGAGGTTCAGGGATCACTTCCACTAGAATACTCAAGAGTATTCCGATTCTAGTATAGAGGGTTCCTAGAATTCGAAAAATTAGTGGGAGACATTTAATGATTAAATAATCAGTAATGTCAGATTAGGTAATCACATAAAAGTACAATCTGCTAAAGTATATTTGTAGATAATGGCAAGAAATACCATAATAAAACTGCGATAAATATTAGACAAAGTTAATGTCTAAACTAAGCATGAATTTCCTAAATGTAGTATAGGCGCTTGCGCACATTACCACTACAATGGAAATTTAAGGTGCTTGTGTCCCAACCTGTTAAGCCATCTGAGGAAGCGAGGGTGTAAAGTTGATTTTAGGAGACTCATGAATAAAGCATATGATGGTTCTTTCATGATGATATCATCAAATTCTAATGTTATTTTTGGTCGCTACATCAAGACTTGGATGATGATCACATGAAGTCTCATCTCTAAGATCCTTTCGAGGAGAAAGTGAAGCAACATTTGAATGTGATGGTCGCACTCGGTTTGTGTAAAGTGAAAGGTAGTTCACAATCTTTCATGCCATCTCATTTCTTATACCTTTCACACCCAATTACTCTAGTTTCATTTAAATTTACAAATGAACCGTATAGAGTAAGTGCTTCATTACCGTTAAGGTAACATTCGCCAAGTAATAAGAATATTGGAGATAAATCCATCTTTTATTCTTATGGCGAATACATTGAATGACAAGGCGAAAAGGTTATGGAAAGTTACACCAGAAACACCTTCATCATGTACTTCAATAAAAGGTGGTTGGTTATTTAACAGGAGGTTATTTTCATCACATATTTAAATAAATTCATGGAAGTTTAAAAACTGAAATACAAGAAGCAAGTACCCACTTCTCGTTCAGTTTATATTCATCAAATAAAAGTATTGTTTTCTCTTATACTTCTTGGGTATTAAAATACAATATGATTTTCATATATATGTATTTAAATACAATAACCAAGTAAGTCGAGAAACATTACTAGAAGTAAAGTGTCTTCTTCAAGCAGCTGAGAAAGGGTGATTCCTAAGTCAGCGGGGAGAAACACGTAACTTCTAATTACCAAGTGATTGATTCAAATTGAACAAGTTATGGAGTATAACCAAAAACATTTATCTCATGTGCCCATTTGGACATGATGAGACATTATTCCATGTTTTGGAATGAATGTTGTTTGTGGTAACATACTCAACAAATAGTTCACTGCTATTTGAATCAATGGAAATACATGATGAATATAAAATGTAAGACCTACCCAGTTGTGGAAATGTGATTCTTTGTCAAGTAAAACTAAAATCAGACATCAAATATATACTCAATATGGTATTTAGTCTCATCACGGCTAATCACCTATGGTATAATTGACATCTTTAGTTTAGACAAAGAAACCTTTAGAAATAAAGGTATGCCACAAAGCTTTCGAGGTTAGTTCAAAACGAGAGTGTGAACTATTCCAAAGAAAGCTAGAGGTAAATATACTTCATAAAATTCCTTTAAGTCATTAAGGAATGTTCTCATGAAGTATAAGTTTGGTCAGAAGATATGCGTTTCTTCTGATCGGCGGGCCAAAGAATATCTTGACCAAGCAATCATCGATCATGATAATGTAGCGTGGAGTAATTCCTAAATGCATGTTACCTTATCTACATCACTGTGTTGATGTTAATAAGGAGGATCGATGATGAGTCTTACATATTAAAATTGATCAACAAAATTTAGCGTGGTTCAATTCCTAAATGCACATTTTATACATCAAAGTTATGATGTAAGTTGTATCAATGTTACAACCTGTAGAAACTTCCATTATATTTCATGATGTACTTTGCAAATAACAGCTTAAACCCATAACCAATATGCCAACTAAAATGACAAATGGATATCATACGAGTCATAGTATGATGGAAAATCTATTATGTCATAGGATGTGTTTATATGCAAAGCGTTTGTTAGGATTTAAACAAACATGCATCAAGTTAAACATGTTGTGCATCTAAATTAATTATCCTAACAGTTGCTTAGGATATTACATAGATCCCTAAGATAGAAAATATGTAGTCAAGTATTAGAATACATTTCTATAAAAGGGTACACATCTCTATTAGAGATAGTGGGAGATGAATTGACTTGGACTTAGTCAATGCTTGAGATGCACAATTGGTTGGCATATGGAACAAGTTCCACAAGTACATGTGGAATAGGAATGTTCTAGAGACACATACTGCGTAGGAAGAATGAAACCATGGTGATGGTTTTATATTCACCACAGTCGGTGATATATTATTCATTGAGAATAATAAATCCTAAAAGTAAGCAGTATATGGCAACGAGCTAATATTGACAAGATCAACTAAAATTCAATAATGGATTCCATGTATAAAATTGCAAAGGGGGCTTATGAATTGAATACTGCGGTGGGTATTTAAATAAAATGATACATGGATGATACAAGTATGGTACCAATAAGGCTCTATTAGTTATACCAAGTCGGTACGCCTAAATCTATTAGAATTTTAGTTGTCATAGCTAAACTTCTAAGATCCTTTTATTGTTCATTGGATGTCAAGATCATTTTTCGTGGAAGGTGTCTATAAGATGCAACCAGAAAGAGATGATGACATCAAATGATTCCAATAAGGGTTTAAAGTTACTGAAATCCAATTCCGGATTAAATTAAGCAACAAGATATTAGAGAATTCATTATAAATGAATCTTTGCCTTGTGTCTACCAAAGGTTAGTGGGAGATCCAATGTTTTCCAAATGAAATATGTTCAACAATATATGGAAAACAGATCTTGATCTTACAGTTAGATAAGATCAGGTTAAAAGAAATTCTCCAATGATTGACTTCAAGTAGAAACCTAAGTTCTAGGGAATAGGATCCACTCAGGTAGATCCAAAGGTTGCTTGGTCCTAGTCAATCATACATATAGTGACATTGTATTGAAAAAATTACAATTTGGAACAATTCAAGTTCAGAATTGTTGCCTATGTCACATGACTTAATCTCTCCAGGTTAACATGTTCGGAGCATGTGTAGAGATTAAAGTTGTGGATTGATAACATATGCTTTAGAGATGGATCAATAACATATGACATATTATGTACAATAATTGATACTGCCAGGATATAATTTATTATAGGCAGATATCAATTATTTCCAGGAGCACTACAAGTGATGCAGTCAGAACTTTCATCTTGTACTTCGGTAAGTAAAAATGATATGTACCTGGAATATAGAGAGGAAGGTATAATAGTTATGGTGGGACACATACTAGTATTCCTTAGATCAATTTGATCTAGTATCGCAGTTAGGAAAAGGGGATGAGCGAGTCAAGCTCATAAAAGCTTGTGGTAGCCATACCTACAAACACTGAGTACATTGCAGCTTCTAAAGCAGCTAAGAAGCAGTATTAAATTGCAACAATTTGTTCCAATTCTTGGATTCACACCTAGTGAGAAAAGTATTATAATAATGAGAATTATGATATTCTTACTAGCCAAGTTGTCAAGTTATGAAAATGGACAAAAGTAATCTACTCGGGGATACCTTATCTTGAGAAGTTTTACTCAAGTCGATGAGGTTGCATATAGCAGATATGCCATGTAGCGAAAATGTGGTAGGCCCAGCAGTTAAATCCATTACTCAAAAGAAGCATGGTATTTATCATGTGAGTATCTAACAAGTTTAGTTAGCAAGTTGGCTCTAGTGCGAGTGAGAGTGTTGAAATAGTGGGTGCCCTAGACCTAACTATGTAGTACTTTTGATTACTGTATCACGTGTACAGTTAGATATGCATGATCATATCTTACCATTATAGTGCAGACTTTTCTACATCCACTATAATAATGGTAATGTTCAAAGGTTAATTGTCATGTCAAGAGGTTGTAACAGATCCCATGCTATAATGAGAACCTCAAGATACAATGACATTGATCTTAAATATATGTTCTATAGTATAGATACATCTTACTAACTGGACATAGTAGATGTATGACTATCAGGTGCTGGGGGATCATAAGCATTGAGACTTATTCTCATGAAGTTCACACTTGGTGATCTCTAGTAGTGAGATCATGAGGACAGACCCGTCAATAGGAACACCACATGTTTTGGGTGTCATTGGTTGTTCCTATCTATGGACATGTGTATTGGTCTCCTGACTTGAGACCATTACCAATGTATATAATTTAATTACGTATTTTGATGTAAGGAAAAAACCATGGTAGTAATGTCATGGATAGGTAGTTTGTGTCGGGTACGTCGTTAGTGGTATGACGTTGGTTGAATGGTCAAGAAAGGATTTGTTGCTTCCAAGTTTAGGAAGTTGTATATCTTAGGCCTGGTTGATCAGGATGGTGCTGCCTTCATAAGTCTTTGGCCAAAGCAGTAGGAAGGTAAATCCATTCGGATAGATCAACAAGTAATAAATCAAGATAAGGACGATGACACAAGAGTGTTTCCTACTTTATGAGATATCAAATGACAAAGAGACTATAGTACAAAGTCAGTTTTTGTAGGTTGGTAGTCGTTGTAATGACTATCCTTATCTCTTTAGGGGCCATGACGGGTTGCTAGACCCCGCTCTTAGTCTGTGGATTTTATTCACTGCTATTGAGATAAGAGCCTAGAGGGTCACACACAATAGCGTATTCAAGAATCCACCCTATTTAGTTGAATAGGTATATGGACATAATGGGACCCGACATGGGGTCTGAGCATTTTCCATGTTTTCGATCACCAAAATAATTAAATAAATTCATTAATATTCAAGTTACGAATATTTGGGATTGAATTTATTTAATGTATTTACAAGTTTAGTAAATACAAGAAAAATATTAATCGAACAAATATTATTTAATATTCAAGGTTCGTTTAATATTAAGCAGGACAACGAGTCGAGTTAAATGACTTGGTTTTATCACGTAATATATTATATATATATTACAAGTATGTGATAAAATATTAAATAATATTGGCACAGTTTGGTTCGTCAAAATTATTTATTTAGAGAACGTTGATATTAACGGGGCCCGGGGAACCCAACCGGGTATTTCTCAACATCTCTATAAATAAGAGAGGAGGCTCTCTCTCTTTGGTGTGCATATCACTATTAATTCATTTATGAAATGAAAAATTGAGATCCTCTCTCTCCTACCGCTTCCTAGAGAGAGAAGCTGATGATCCCATAGCTCGAATAAAGTACTTCCTCATGCATCGCAAGATCAACGATGCGGTGATCGTCGGGACATCGAAGATATCGTTGAATCACCACGCTAGCACCCAGAGTTCGACAATCGGTGTTCCCGTGGATTTTTGGAGCGCGTGTGGGCGATCTAGAGCGATCCTACTTTGGATCCTTCAAGCAATGATCGCCATTGGCTAGGGGCAGTCGACTGCGCCTTCAGATTTGAAACGGGTACATTTTCATTTTAATTTTGTGCTCTTAATAATCTATGCGAGATCCTCGGACCTCTCTGGGGCTCGGATAGTCGGCGACGACAAGTACCATCATTCCGCCGACAAAAAATTTAAAATCCCCGGCCCACTGGCTTTCGTTGCAGGACCCGTTAACCTAACATGGGACACATAGGATGTTACTATTAGGTGTGAGTACTCGTAAGAGGATGATAATTCTTCTCATGAAGTTTTCACTTGGTAATCTCCAAGATAGAAGATTATGAGAATAGACCTGCCAATATGAATTCCACAGGTTTTGGTGTCATCAAATATTTTTATTTGTGAGCATGTGTAATGGTCCTTAGGCTTTAATATTATCATTGATGCATGTCTTGACTTGTTAACTTAGAGGTATTTTGTAAACCATGATGATAACAGTTCTTGGAAAAGTTGGATACGTTGGGTGCGTCATGAGAGACATGTTATTAATGGATAATTTGAGGAATGATTTATCCCTTCCATCTTTATTAAAGTTGATATATTAACGCTTTGATTGCAATAAAACTGTCACATTAAATTCCATGGTCATGGTGCAATGACATGTTTATTTCAAAGAGTCGAAGAAAGACATATCAAGCATATAGGTTGATGACATGGATGTGAAACCTGTTTGATGAGATATTGAGATAAAGAGATTATATTACACAGTGAGTGTTTGTATGAGGTTATTGATATTGTGACATTAAGTTATTTCTCATGGTTGCCTTGACCAGTTGCTAGACATTAATCTTGGACTTTAGGTATGCCCACCTAACGCCAATAAGAAAGAATCATAGAGGATCACACACTGAGAGTTTTTATTGATCTTGATTAAATTATATTTGAATTTAATTATTATAATAAATATTATTCTCAGAAAAAAGAATAATTTTATTCAAGTTTTAATGATTGTAAATATTTATTGATGAATTAATTATTTAATTAAATATTTATTCAAGTATTTAATAAATTCCAAGGAGTGAAAATGGGCCAAGACTGTGTCTGGTGATAAATATTAATTTACAATTTGGTAAAATAATATTTGTTATTGCGCATGTTAGTGCACACACCATAAAATAATAATAATAATAATAATAAAAATAATAATATGTGGCATGGGGTTTAATAAATATTATAATATTATTTAAGGGCCAGTATGCAATTAAATAATATTTTAATATAAACCCTAGCTCTATAAATAGATGGTTATGTCTATTGTGTAGGGTTAATTGAAAATTTAGAATAGAAAAATATTGCAAACAAAAGAGCCCCCCTCTCTCTAGAATTCCTCCTCTCTCCCTCTCAAGAACGATAAGAACTCCTTTAAGCCTAAAGGATCTTGGAGCAATTAGGATGAACAATGTAGAACAAATTTTCACCATGCTAGCACCCAAAAATCAATTGGCATTGCTCGAAGATCAGAGGACATGTGGATCACCACTATAGGGATTCTACACTCGAATCCTTATAGTGAAATGAAGGAAATATGAAAAGGTTTCATAAGATCAATAACTTTATCCCAGAAAGGATCCTAATAAAATTTAATCATTTCTTCTAATCTAAATGTTTAGTTATAAATTTAATGCACAAATATCCTCTCTTTGGGTTTTGAGAAACTATAAATTAAAATAAATTTTAATTTAATGCCCACCATAGGTGATTTTCTACACTGAAACCTTTAGTTCGCTATTGGATTGTGCAATAATCATCCCTACAACCACAATTTCATTGACCATGGATATAGGTATGTGTCCATAGGGATATTTTGTAGTATCACATATCCCCAATATAATTAACTAAACACATCACATGTCACTCAACTAATCAAGGTCATGCATTTATTCAATCTAATTTAATCATGGGGTCATATGTATGGTAACATGAGTGAAAAAAACTCATCTTGGTTGAGTTCCAACTGACGAAATAATAAAAAACATACCCAACCACCCCCTGAATAGCTAATCCTCAAGGTTTACATAAGAAGGGTATCAAAGTACGATGGTTCTCATTCTAGGTATCATATCAACCTCAGAAAAAAGGGATACACCCCTAAGTATATTGATGATTATATGACATTCCATGAGATATAATCTAGTGGTTTAGTCCAAATAATAAGTCCCCACTTATTATTTAATGAGTCCACTAGTCATGTTAATCTTAACATATCATAATAACCTATAATACTTCATGATGATAATCAAATATGGAAAACTCAAAGCCATACTTTGAGGAGATATTATCATTCCATTATTCATGTGATATAAATTACAATACACAATAATGAATGATAAATAGAGACTTACTTTATTATAAAATCAGGATACATTTTACAATAATCACATCTAATTTCTCATGTATCTTATACTAGGAGATTCAACATGACCCTCATGTTTTTTGATGTGGTAATGGTTTCATCAATGGATCTGTTACATTTTACTATATATCTAACCAAAATATCTTTACATCGCCCCTATCAACGATCTCTCAATTGAGATGGTATTTGTGATGGATGTGTTTAGTCATTTGGTGAGACCAAGGTTCCTTATCATAAGTAATGGATCTAATGTTTTCATAGTAAATATCGATTGCTACATTGATATTAGTAACCACACTGAGTTCATAAATGAACTTCATGATCCAAATAGCTTCCTTCATAGTATTTGATGAAGCAATGTACAATACCTCTATTGTTAAGTCTACTATGATGACATATTTAAAACTCTTCCAATCGATAGCTCCATAATTTAGTCAAAACACAAAACCAGATCGATATTTCATGTCATATTTATCAGATTCAAAACTTACATCAGTGTGACCCCTTAAAAAACACTAATACCCACCTTCAAATATCAATAACATATCCATAGTTCTTCTCAAGTACTTAATGACATTCTTTACTACAATCTAGTGACTCTCACTAAGATTGGATTGGTATCTACTTGTAATTATCAAAGAATGAGTGACATATTTTTGATTACACAACACTTGATATATGATATATCATATAGTATATGTATAAGGAATTATATCCATATTTTTTAACCATCTATAAGGATCTTGAATCTTCTTAAGATTCATCCCATGTAACAATGTGAAAGACCCATTTTTCGAGTTCTTAAAGATAAAATGCTTTAGTAATTTACCAATATATGTGTTCTAACTCAATCCAATAAGCCTATTAGATCTATATCTATAGATCTTCATGCCTAGTATGCAGGTTGCTTCACCCTTGTCTTTCATCGCGGAGCATTTACCCAACCACATATTTATAGAGTGTAAAGTTGGGACATAATTTCCAATAAGTAGCATGTAATCCATATACAATATCATAAATACCATCACACTCCCAATAATTCACTTATACACATAAGAATAATTCACATTCTTGATGAAAACAAACTCTTTTATCGCACCATCAAACCAAATCTCTAAGAATCTTGCTTCAATCCATAAACAGACCATTGCAACTTAAAAACCTTAACAGACTCATTTGACACTTAAAAACCTTCAGGTTGTATCATATACATGTCCTTAACTAAATTATCACTAATTAAATTTGTGTTTACATCCATATGATATATCTCATAATCAAAATGATTTGTTATGGTGAGAAATATCCAAATGTAATTTGTCATCGCAACATGTGAAAAGGTCCCTTCATAGTCAATACCATGAATTTATTTATAACATTTTTCCACCAATCATGGTATATAGGTATAAACTCTACCATTTATGTTAGTGTTTTTGAAAAAAACCCAGTTCCACACTATGGGTCTCACCCCTTCATGTGCATCGACCAAGTTCTAAACTTGGTTAGTGTGCATTGAGTCCATTTTAGATTCCATGGAATTTAGCCATCTCTCAAAACTAGAACTCTCAATATCCTCTCAATTGGTAGTAGGTTCATCACCTATGGTCATTAATTTATTATCATTTTCCATAGGAAATCAGTGTCTCTTGGGCTCCTAATGAATCTCACCAGACATTACAGGTTCTTGTGTAACCTATCAGTTCTTTTTCCATAACTCTTTGTTGAACCCAATCAAATTATATCTTAGGAACACTTCTTATTTTTTGGTATTGAATTTCTACATGTAAAACTTTACTCCCACTAAATCCCTAACTTATATTATCCTTATTAAGGAAAACACCACGTCATCCCACAAAAACTTTGTGTTCATGTGACATCCCGAGACCCACACGTGATTGTTCTGGTTGGCCACATATCCTCAAGCACACCTCCTCAAATGCCAAAGGCTACCAACTATCAATAAGAGTGTATGGTGCTATGGTGGGGAGAATATACCCTCTTTATTAGAGTGGAGAAAAATGATAAATAATGTGAATAAAGCATAGAAAATAATGATAAGGCAACAGAAATAATAAAGCATCCAAATAATATACAATAGATTTAAACAATAACATGATTATATATAGATTATTTCATGATAGTACAAAAGTGAAAAATAGGCAGACATGGTAACAAGCATACAATATATTACCAGTATATAAAAGAGTGACAAAAATACAAAAAACAACTATTTCCATGAGCATCCCGAGAACTAGATCAGTTATCCACTCCCAAGATCCCATACTAAAAATAAATCAAGTTTCCATAGCTGGGTGCTTCCCCTTATCCTTACCCATATCCAAGTAATCTACCTAGGTACCAAACAATGGCCAAAATAGGGTGTGAATTTTAGTAGGCCACCACGAACGATTTTTGATTCAAATCTAGTCTGTGAATATAAAATGTATTATTGTCTAGGTTTAATAAATAAATATAGAAAATAAATATAAACTTTGTTGAGCTCGGGTTCCTCATGGGATACCCAACTGACCCTACCTTATTCGACCTAAGTTAGGTATCTCTGATCATATGATCGTTAATTAGTCAAGGACCCAAGGAATATAGCCAAGGTGTCCAAGTATAATAATAATCACAATGGATCCATGGGTGACCCATAGAATCCATGAACTTAGAAGGTTGATCCCACTTGTAGTTGTCAATAAAGAAGCTAAGCTAGGGGGATGAGTGTAACCCAAGGGATGGACCCTTTCCACTACACCCTAAAAGTTTCTAACTAATCCTAAGCACAAGTCCAAGGTAATATCAGGATAGACTTGATTAGATCCCAAGGAGATAATCCAAGGTGGTCCTTGTCCGAGGACATCAAGAAGAATCCAATGAGATGATCTAAGGCATTATAATTTCTATAGATTTAGGTGAATCATCAATTCCAAGATGAGGCATTCATATTCTAAGACATTAACTGAGCCCAAATTTGGTATCTCACTTGGTGGCCACATCAATGAATCAGCTCGTATCCAATGAGTTCACCCAAGTCATTCCAAGTCGTTAATCAAATTCTTACTCATGGTAATCCACACATTTAAAAGTGTCATTGTGGTCCATAATAATAGCCAATTGTATATTTTATTATTAAACATAATCTAAGTGAAATATCCATTTCATTTCATAATTCCATTCATTAATCATGTAACAAATCTGGTTTTTCTATGTAAGACTTTGTAATATTTCTAGGAATATTTCCTAAGCTAGGCATTAATTCAGTGTATAATTTAGGGGCTCAGAGAGCCTTGATGTTATGATATTAAATATATTAAATATTTTATATCACACATGCACAATTTTTTAGGAAATGTGGAATGAATCCTCATTAGAGTCTCAAATAAAAATTCTGAGACCATAGTTGAGTTTGGAATATGGAGTTTACCCTAGGCATAATATAAATTTGTCAGTGTTAGGTGCCCGATTGGAGGTGAACGTTTTCAAGACAATAATGAGGGTTTTATTAATTTAATAAATTTAAACTAATAAACATATCCCATATTTTTTCCACACATAACATAGGATAGGGGGGGGGCTTATCCTATAGTGATAGACTAATTGAGAGGGAGAGAGGAGGTGATTCCATACTCTACCCTTCATGAAAATCATCACTGAAATGAGGCGCAATAGGTTCCAGGCATCACATTGGACCTGAATCTTCAGTGTTTCTCCATGAGGTAGGAGGATTTATGATCTTTACATCCTGATCCCCATATATGTGTTTTTTGATGTTTTAGATCCCTATTACGACAGTTATATATATCCCTTGGGGGTTTATATGTGGTAATTCAGTGGAAATTAGAGGTTTTGGGGTGATCGTAGCAATTTTTGATTTGGAAATCCTGATTACACAACATGTAGTGCTGGAGCATGCGTCGTTTGTTCTTCCCGTTTGGGGAAGTTGAACTTTTGGGAACTACATGCCATGTACTGGGGGTACACGTCATTTAGTGAGGCTCAACCGTGTGGATAAGGACTTCAAAAATAGTCCATGTAAGGGGATATGTCTATGTTTAGTACACAACTAGACCCTGGGTGTACATGGTCTAGAGGAAATGTCTTGGTACATAGGCATGTGACATGGTACATGGACACATTCACCTGTACATGGGAATAACTAAGGACATGGGATTGGCCTGGGATAAGAGGCACACACCGTGAACTGAGGGTATACACTGTATAGGGTGACATGTCAATCCAATCTATGTGCAGGTGAGGCAACATGCCCAGGTGATCAGGCGAGGTCACATTCTATGTAACCCCATGTACACACCGTGTACAATCTTACACGCTGAGTACTGTGAAGGGAGACAACCGGGGTATGGGCTCAAGAGACATGTCATGTACCCTAGGAGGACACCCTATACGCCCCACTTAGATACTTCTCCCTTATGCATCTATGTCTTCAATACTTGTATTGAGGCCCACAAGTAGCTTATCCTAAGTGTTTTTCTATATAGAACGTGACAGTGGCCATGGTTTTGGCATTTGTGATATAGCCTGAGGTGATTATAGTGGGATGATTTTGTTAGTGATGCTTGTCCAGTATCAGTTGGGTGAATTCCCTTAGTCCATCCCATTGAGGGTATAATTTTGAATCACTTCCTTAACATAAAATTGTGATCCTCTCTATGGGATTGGCTCAGATAGAGTTTGTGGTATCCCTTCATGAGACCGGGGTGAGATTTTTTATCATATCTTCATCTTACCTAGACAGGGTTTAAAGTATCGGCATGACCAAAATTCATGGTCATTTATCCCCTAATTATATGGTTGATCTAGTAGGGTTCATGGTATTATCGGGTATACGATCCCCTACTTGGTTGGTAGTTCCAGATAGGGTTTTCAGTACCCCCCAATGGTCCTGGGTGCGATCTCCTATCTGAGCATTATGATATCTAGAGTTCCATATTGGGTTAATGGTGTCCCCAAATGATCTTGAGAGTGATACCCTATCTATGTGTTTATATCATATGGGTTTTAGTAGGGTTTTTAGAGTCCCCCATGAGACATGGGTGAGATCCCCTATCTGATTATCATGATTCGCTGGGTACCAACATTACTTTCTTCATGGAAAGACCTAATGAGTGTGTTCTCTCAGATGAATGTCATCAGGGATGGTAGGGATGTGCCATCAATTTATTTATACCCAATGAGTGAGATCTCTTAGATAAACTCCATCATGAATGGCAAGGCTTATGGAGTGAGTACTCCTAGACAAGTGATACCTTTGACCCTTGAGTAGAATCTTGTGGCTGGATGTATAGTTGTGGACATGAGATTGAGAGTCTATGATGAGCATATCTAGGTTTTTCTGGGAGACCTTTTGGTATGTCTCATATCTTTATTAATATACAATGTGGTGATGATTAGACTATTCATGCACATACAAGGTGTGGATATGGGGATTCTTATTCTCTCTCACTAGGGTTTTTGTACCCTCAGGCTATGGGTCGAGTGGATCATTGCATTTTAGTTTCTCACTTTTATTTTGGGATTTTGTGGGACCTATTAGGTATTGTTATACTCACCCCTACATAGGATATTCTCAAACATGTCATGTATTATGCAGACAACAAGACTTTTTATGGACTCCTAGGAGGACTAGGAGAGGGTAGAGTATAGTGATCTAGATAGACTGAGGTGTGTACCAATGGTAGCATTTGATAACATTCCCCTCCTTCTGAGTAGGTTGGACACCTTTTTAGTTTTTTTGTGGTCTTTTATTTTTTATTTTTATGATTTTTAATTATTTTTGTTGTACTCTGATTATGGGGTAGATGTATGCATGCATTTGGTATCAGTTGTATATTATCTCTACACTTTTGTATCGATATGGATGTGTGTGTGTGTACATGTACCATAGGCTAAGGCCTCCCATGTGTGTGATATACCTACTTAGAACTAGTCTTCATACCTTGTCTTATTAGAGGAAGGCTTGGGGTAGTCACACTCATCTTTTTACTGGTTAGGCAGCCTCTGGTGGGTCGGTTTATAACAGAGTGATATCAGAGTGGGTTCCACTTTGGGACCGAAGTTTTGAGATTTTCTAGCAGTGATATTTTTTTGGTAAGTAGGGAAATAATGTTAAAGTTTATCGAGTTTGAATTTTAGTCTAGACACACCAATGTTGGTGCGACAACCAATATATCCATTCACCAGGGCTCTAACAACCTGCTTATTGTGTAGAGACCCGATTTTTTCCTTGTAATATTTTGAAATATTTTTACATATATTTTCAGAGCCAGGATCTAAGACGACATGAAATTCTGAGACACGATGTTCCTAGAATTAATTTTTTAAAAATATTAAATATATTTTATATCATGTGTGCACAATTTCTTAAAGAAAATGAGATAACTCTTAAACAAAAGCTCATATTAGAAATCTAAGACCACGATTGAGTTTGGAACACAATGTTTACCCTAGGTGTGACTTAAAATAGGTCGGCATGGGGTGTTCAGATATCTCTTCTATTGGCGGTATGTTCAGTTGGTTAATTAATTAAATAATTTAATTAATTGATTATTTTAACCAAACTAGAATGTCTATAAATCCACCTCTATGGAGATTCCTCCAAGGTTATCTGTATAAACCCTAGGAGGATTCGAGAGCTTCCCCTTCCTCCTTCCATTGGCAGATCATATCAGATGATGACAAATTTATAGATTAGAGCAGCTCAGAGTAAAACAAATGCAACAAATTCCATCAATAATTGGAAAGAACATTATTTGAAGAATAATGATCTAATCTCTAGGTAGAACTCATAAAACTATGGATCATTCCCTTTTTGATTAAATTTATTGAGGAGAATCATCCCTTTTATGATCTGTGCCAATTTTTGTAGCTTTTGTATATACCCATGTACTGGTTTATTTGATTATTCTTTGGTTTTATGACCCTGAATATCCCAATTCTTGATTTTTTTTCAAGAAAACTTGATAATGATCGATAAACATTTTTTTGTGCCTTTTACCCTCAATTTCTTCGCGTTCTTCACCGGTTAGACCCTGCGGTCCCGGTTCGACGATGTCGAGTAGTACTGAGCCTGATCAGACCCCTAGAATCGCAACAAAACCACATACGAGGGATAGATATAAGAATTAGGGATAGATCTAGGTTGTTTTTAGGTTACATGCGTTTCTTTTTTTGATTCAAAATCTTAATCAAAGATATCAGGTGATAGAGGTATGCAGGATATGCGATGAACCTCTGAATACCAACAGGTACCATTTTTCAGCCACTAGATGGCTGAAAACAACAATCCATGGCTAGATCCACCATTTTTAGGAAGGAACAAGGCCATAATCAATGGTGTAAGACCTAATCTAGTGCATGGAGAGTGGATTTGAGATTCTGTAAAAATCCCGACTACACGCCGTGTAGTTAGAAGAACACACGACATGTTAAGCCCTGACTACATTGGCTAGGGTTTCAGTGATTTATAAGTATCTCATGTTCTATGGGAACCCCACACACCATGTGATCTCGTGCTAGTAGAATTGGCATGTAATCTGGGAGTACATGGTCATGAGCACAGAAAGACACGTCATGTACCAAAGTACATGGAAACGACTTGGATATAAGGACACAACCAAGAACACGGGCGAGACCCCGAGTGTCATGGGCACATCATGTATATACCCTACAAGTCATGTATGCCTACATATTTGGTGATCCATGTAACTCTAGAGATACGATCAGGTGATGGAGTGGGACCACACATTGTGTGGGTCCCCTCACACGTCATGTATGCCGTGATTCTTTTTTAGGAAACCTCAATCTCTCGTATCTCCTTTATTTGGACTCGAATTTTGGCCCATGAGTAGCCTATACTGAGGGTTTTTTCATGTAGAACATGATGGTTCACTCAATTGTGAGTTTTGGGATATGAAGTAATATGTTTACTAGCATGGTGCTTTTTTAGGCGATGCTCGATGATGATAGTGATCATGCAGAATCACCAGAGGTATTCTGAGTGGAACCCTCTAGCTAGGCTGGGTATGGTTCCTCTATATAATCTTATATTAGAACCCTCCAACTGGTCTAGGAATGGTTTCTCTACCATTAGAGTGGATCCTTCTATTGACATAGGGTATGGGTCCTCTATCAACTTCTAGAGTAGAACCCTCTAGTTGGGCTAGGCAGGGGTCCTCTACTATTAGAGTGGAACCCTCCTACTAGGCAAGGCATAGGTCCTCCATTGAATATTAGATTGTAACCCTCCTACTAGGTAGGGAATGTGTCCTCTATCGACTATTAGAGTGGAACCCTCCTATTGGAATATGATATGATTCCTCTATCTATCCACTGAGCGAAACCATACTATGGTACTAGGGCATGGGTCCTCTACCTAAATATTGTGGAACATCGACTATGTAGAATAGTGACAAGGCATAGAATGAGTTGGATGGTTTCTACTGGGAATACTTGTGAGATTTTAGGCATCATTGTTGGACTTCTGAAATTGTTGGTGACTCTTTTCCTTGGCTGAGTTGTGAGATAGAGAACCCATTTCTCTCTCATTTGGGTTTCTTTTTTTTGAATATATATATATATATACATACATCTATATCCATGATTTTGGTTTGGTTACTCTCCTACCATGGGTTGATAAGAAGTGTGGGGTATTCCATGTTCTTTACATGTTTAGCTTCTCATGATTGGATGAGGTAACTCTCTTTCTATGGGTGGAAAAAACTCAATGTGTAGTTTATCTGCACATTGTGTTGAGCCCCTTATGCTTGGACGAGGTTACTTTTTCTCTTTCTTTGGGTTGAGTCACATCTTTTTTACTATCTATTATCTTTCTATTCCTATTGTGTCTTTTATCGCTCCCCCTTTCATCTTTTGGGTCATCCCAATGGGTATGTATATACTCACCCCTACACGGGCTTTGCCCGTATGTGTCATGTCTTATGCATACGACAGACAAGTTGGTGGTGACTTCAGAGGAGCTTAGGGATATTGGGTGTTATAGACTGTATATGGTGGTCATATCTTGGAGATCAAGATCTGGACTCTCTCAGTAGTTTACTTTCCAGATTTTGTCAAGTTGGGATATATTTTTGGTTGGTTGTGTTTTTTTTCACCTTTACTTTTTAGTTTACTCTATTGTACTCTTGTACACCCTAAAGGTTTTTCATACTCAGTTTAATTTCTAGATATCACATATTATTATTATTATACACTTTTTCATTGAGATGTTAAGGTGTATGTGTATAGTTACATTAGGCTAATTCCGCCCATTTAGGATATTCCTTTCTATGCTTGGCGCCACCCCTGGCCTGTGGAGGTGAGCTTGGGGTAGTTACGGATCGAGCCCCAATTAGGGTCGGGTCATGACTAATTGGTTTCATAGCAGTTCATTACTTGGGAAGTTTTATGGAGTATTCCCCTTATGAGGATTTAGTTGGGATCAATGCAACAATGTCAAAATTTCTCGAGTGAGGCTCTCAGGCTAGAGAATCCAGTGTTGGTACGGGCGGCCAACGTATCTATTCACCAGGACCTTGACTACCTGTTTGTAAACTCATCATACCAAGACATTGGTTGTGGGGATCAATGGTATATGCATCATATAGGAATAAGTCTTTGATTGTCCTTTTTGAGTCATCTCACCATTGTTTTCACACACACACACACACACACACATATTCTCATATAACCAGGGTGCATCTTGATAACTTTTAGGATGCCTCCTTGACAACAGCCATCTAGGATACTAGCTTTGGATCATGATGAAAATTCAATGAGCAAAGAGGCCTTAGTTTAGTGTCCATCCTGTGAGCTTCTTACTTCAGGTAGATAGGTAGAAACACCTCTTCCTATCAAGTAGTAGATCATCCCAGTAGAGCAGACTAAGGATGCACATGAGCTTAGTGCACTCCACGAGTTCCATCACCAGAGGCTACTGGGGTTCTATAACAAAAAAGATCCCCAAGTATCAAAGTATTGACTAGAGTCAGTAGTCTATTTTTTTAGGCTCATCTAGACACTAATAGATCAGGTGGTTTCATTGGAAGCTATCCTTTTCCATGGAGTAGCTAGGTACTGGTGGACTCTTGTTACCTAGATGCATGATGAGTCTACACTTTTGTGGATCAAATTCCACCAGCTATTCTATGAGGAGTAATACCCCTCGTGTTTTCACTTAGTTTAGATTCATAAGATTCTAGACCTACATCAGGGAGGGATGAAAACGACTGAGTACACATTGAGGTTTATAGACCTTACATGGTACTCCCTTAACATGTTTTGTAATGGATATTTTTAAGCACAAAAGTTTGAGGAGGGACTCCACAGAGAGATACCTGATAGTGTGGTTACCTTATGCATTCCCACTTATGTTGGGGTACTGGAGTGGGCACTAGTGATTATGTCACAGGGACACTAGATAGCTTGAGCTAGTAGTGGATGTCACAAAGCTGAGTCATTTGCAGCTGCTATTAGGCACCAGTTAGTAGGATCTCGACACAAGAGATCCTATTGTGATTAGAACTAGACACATGGTTGTGATGAATAGGGAAAATTCAGACCACCAGGGTGGCCCATAGAGGGGAAGCTCTTTAATTATGGTGGGTGAGGTCACATAGCGCATGACTTCCCAACCATACACACTGAGGAGCACATGAAAATAATTTAAGGACCACCACGACAACACCATGACCAGGGATATTCTAGGAGAGGGTAGGGAATCCCTAGGGAGGAGGAGATAGTAGAGGAGGAGGAGGAGGATCTGTTGGTGGTGGAAGATTTTATGATATCCTTCCACCACCACCACCACCAGCCATCCCATGTTAGGATCAAGGAGCTGGTAGTCGGGGTCATGGACAGCTGTAGGATCTAGAGGCTTATGATCCCGTAGCGCAAGAGATGATTAGAGTTATGATCTATAAATTTTCTACTCTTTATTAAATATTATTAGACATAGGTTCTAGTAATTCCTTTATCTATATACTCCTAGTGTGATAGATGGAACTCCTAGTTGAGGTGCTATCCCAACAGCTTCATCTGGAGGTTCTTACAGGGAACACTTATTCTATATCTTTTATCTTACAGCAATACAAGACATCACTTGGTGGAGAGAGGTTCATGTGGGAACTTTTTGTAATAAAGATGAAACCCTATGAAATTATATTGGGCATGTATTGGTTGTCCATGGTCTGATCCTAGATTGACTGTCACTACAGAGGAGTCAGATGCTTTCACACTGATGAGACAAGATTCACCTTTATGGGTGAGAGAGATCCCATGGAGGGATGAGTGGGTTTTGTAAGAAATAGGTTGCGGCCCATCACCCATTAATCGGAAAGTATATCCCTTGGTGCAACAAACTCTTTATAAATATAGATTCCTTCAATTGTGGATGATTATATGGACATATTTCATGAGGATGTTTCAGGACTACCTCTAAGGTGGGAGATGGAATTTTGTATCGACTTGCATCCTCATACCAATCTGATATATTCAATTACATATTGAATGGACCCTAATGAGCTCCAAGAGCTGCAATTGCAGTTGGAGGACCTTCAAGAGAAGGGTTTTATTGGACCTAGTGTGTCCCCCTAAGCGGCTCTAATGTTTTTTATGAAAAAGGTGGATGTGATCTTATAGCTTTGTGTGGATTATTTTTGCCTAAACAAGACCATGATAAAGAACAAGTACCCATTTCTAAGGATTGAAAACCTCTTTGACCAGTTGTGAGGCACACGATGGTTCTCAAAGATCAATCTCCAGTCTGATTACCACCAGTTGAGGGTTCATGAGGATGATATTCCAAAGTGGGCATTCTAATGTCGCTATAGACACTATGAGTTCCTAGTTATTTCCTTTTTTATAAAAAATTTCCCCTTCATGTTTATGGATTTGATGAACCGAATCTTCCAATTGTACTTGGACCATTTTGTGGTTTTCTTCATCGACAACATACTCATCTACTCCACATCAGAGGAGGATAATGCAGATCACTTGAGGATGTTTCTAGATTTTCTTTGAGAGAACAAAATTTATAGTAAGATATTGAAGTTATAGTTTTGGATTCATGAGGTTCACTTTTAGGGGAATGTCATTTCTAAGAATGGTTTAACCATGAACCTAGAAAATATTGATGTATTACTTGTTTGGGATCCACCCAAGAGAATTTTATAGGTGCAAAGATTTCTTATCTTGTCAGGGTACTATAGGAGGTTTGTGTAATAATTATATAGGATTATAACCCCTTTAACCACTCAGACACAAAAGTGAATCTATTTACCTATACCGAGTAGTGCCAGAGGGCCTTCAAGGAGTTGAGGCTAAGATCCTTTGTTGAGAATACTAGAGGAGGGCATGGAGTATGTAGTGTATTGTAATGCCTCAAGAGTTGGGCTCGATTGTGTGTTGATGTAGTGATAGAAAATTATTGCATACGGGTCAAGGCAGTTGATACCCCTTGGAGCAGAACTATGTGACTCATGACCTAGAACTAGCAGCGATAGTCTTTTCCCTCAGTGTATAGAGTAACTACCTTCTGGGGGGGCACTTTGTGGTTTACTCATACCATTAGAGTCATAGGTAAGTCTTCACGTAGAGAGACTTGAACCTGAGACAATAGTGATGGTTGGTGTTCCTGAAGGACTATGACTTTGAGATAGTTTATACTCTAGGGAAGGGAAATGTAGTAGAAAATTACCTTAATAGGAAGTCCCAAGATCACTTAGTGTAGGAGGCTTCTGAGTAGTTGGATTCCTTGAAGGTGACCTTGGTGGAGTAGGAGGGTATACTTTTTCTTCAGTCGATGGTGTTAACTCCTCCGCTTCTCAATCATGTGAGGGATTAACAGTTGGGAGACATTGACTATGAGGTCTTGTGTGACTAGATATCCATAGGGGATTCACCAAATGTATATTCTAAAGGAGGCAATCATGTCATATTTTTCCAGGGATGGATAGTGGTTCCAGTCATGATGCGAGAAGAGGTGATGAGAGAGTTCCAAAATTCTCCTTTGGCTATACATGATGGTGTGGGGAAGATGTACAGATACCTTCAACAATAGTTTTGGTGGTCTGACATTAAACAGAGTATTGTCAAGTTCATCTCTCAGTGCCTCACCTGTCAGTAGGTTATGGTTGAGCACTAGGTTCTGACAGGTTTGTTGCATCCCCTTGAGATCCTAGAGTGGAAGTGGTACAACATATCTATGGACTTTATTACAGCGTTTCTGCGAACATCAAGGGGCCATGATACCATCTGGGTGATAGTTTAATAACTCATAAAGTCGGTGCGTTTCCTTTCTATTAGGGAGCAGATTTCAGTGGAGAGTTTGGGGCAGTTTTACATACAAGATATTGTTCACCTTCATGGGGTTCCCTCAACGATTGTCTCTAATCATAACACATGGTTTACATCACAATTATGAAGATTACTGCAAGAGGCATTTGGGACCTAGATGAGGATGAGTATAACTTTTCACCCCATACTGATGGGAAGACTGATAAAATTATCTAGGTGTTGGAGGATATGCTGAAGGCTTGTGTGTTAGACTTTGGTTAGAGATGGAAGGATCACATGCCCTTAGTAGAGTTTTCATACAACAATAGCTACCACTATACTATTGGAATGGAACCTTTTGAGGTCCTATACAGGAGACCTTGCATGTCACCCTTATGATGTATAGAGATTGATAAGTCATCCATGAGTGGATGAGTATGGCTCAGAGTAGACAGAAAACTTACACAGATCCCTGTTGTAAGCCCTTGGAGTTTGAGCAGAGAGACCACATTTTCCTGAGATTCACCCCATGATAAGGATTGTGGAGGTTCTTCTGGGTATTCAAGTTATCCTTGAGGTTCATTGGGCCACTCGAGATCTTGAAGAGGGTTGGTGAGGTTTTTTACCGCCTTTCCCTACCCCCACAGTTCGAGCAGGTGCATGCCATCTTCTATGTGTTGTAGTTGAGGAGATGTGTACATGACCCTACACATGTTATCGACTAGGGAAATTTGTGAATCAAGGATATATCCACCTTTGCGAAGAACCTAGTGGTGATCAAGGATCGATAGGAGAGGACCCATCATGGAAGAAGCATCCCCTCAGTTCGTGTGTCGTGGTAGCACAAGAACATGCAGGAGAGACCCTGGGAGCGGGAGAGCCAGACGCAGACTCAGTATCCTGAGTTTTTTATTTAGTTTTGATTTTCAGGGATGAAAATATTCAAGGATTAAATGATAGACATGGTTTTTTCCTTATAATAATTTTAAATATTTCTACATATATTTCCAGATCAAGGTGTTGAGATGACATGCGATCATAATACCCAATGTGACCAGAATTAATTTTATAAAAATATTAAATATATTTTATATCACACACACACAGTTTCTTAAAGAAAATGGTATATCTCTTAAATGGAAGCTTAGATCATAAATCCAAGACCATAGTTGAGTCTATAGCACAATGTTTACCCTAATCATGACCTAAAATAGGTCGGCATGAGGTGTTCAGATATCTCACCCATTGGTGGTATATTTAGTTGGTTAATTAATTAAATTAAATTAATAAATTGATTATTTTAACCTAAATGGAATGTATATAAATCCTCTATTATGGACAATCCTCTAGGGTTATCCATATAAACCCTAGGAGGATTCCAAAGATTATCCTTCCTACTTCCATTGGCAGATCATATCAGATGACGAAGAATCTCTAGATCAAAGCATATTAGAGCACATGAAATGAAATGACTCCCTTAAATCATTATATATCATGTTCTTCTACAATGAATGATCCAATATCTAGGTATGACTTATCAAACTATGGATTACTCCCTTTTTATTAAATTTATTGATCATAACCATCCCTTTTATGATCTGCACCGATTTTTGTTGCCTTTTCATGCACCCATGTACTGATTTATTTGATTATTATTTAGTTTTATAACCCTAGATATCCCTGTTCTTGATATTTGTCCAAGAATTCTTGGAAATTATCAAAAACCATTGATTTTTGTGCCTTTCCTCCTCAATTGTTTTGCATTCTTCACCAGTTGAACCCTATGGTCCCGGTTCAACGATGTCGGGTGGCATCAAGCCCTATCAAACCTCTGGAACTGTGATGAAACCACATATGAGGGATAGATCTATGAATTAGGGATAGATCTGGGTTGTTTTTAGGTTATAGGTGTTTTTTATTCAAATTCCAAAATCAAATATGGTGGGCGATGAAGGCATGTGGGACGTGTGATAAACCTACGAAGGCCAACAAGTACCATTTTCCAGCCACTGGATGGATGGAAATGATAATACATTGACAAATCCACAATTTTAGGGAATGAATGAGGTTTAAATCAAAGGCAGAAAATTAGATCCTATGAATGGAGAGCAGATATGAGATTCTAAAAAAATCCCAACTACATGCCATGTAGTTTGAAGAACACATGGCGTGTCGGGACCTATCTGCGGTGGCTAGGGTTTCAACAATTTATAAGTATCAAAAATCATGTGGGAACCTCACATTCCATGTGATCTCATACTGGAAGACTCATCATGTACTCCAGAAGTATACGGACATAGGCACAACAAGGCATGTCGTTTACCAAAGTACACGAACACGAATTGGATACACGGATATGGACAAGCACATAGGCGGGACCCCAAGTAGCATGGACACACCATGTATATTCCCTACAAAACATATATACCAACATGGTTGGAGATATTTGTACCTCCAGGGACACAACTAGGTGATGGAGTAGGACCACAAACAGTGTGGGTCCCCTCACACACCATGCACCCCTTGATTCTTTTTTTAGAAACTTCAATCTCTCATATCTTCTTTGTTTGGACTCGAATTTTTTCCTGTGAGTAGCCTATCCTGAGTATTTTTTTTCATAGAACATTATTTAGTTGTAGATTTAGGGATTTTATGTGAGATATTTCTGGTCATGGTGCTTGTTTAGGTGACACTCGACGACGACAATGATCACACAGGATCACTAGAGGCATTCTGAGTAGAACCCTCCAGCTAGGCTAGGAATGAGTTATCAATTACTAGAGTGTAACCCTCTATCTAGGATGGTTATGGTTCCTCTATATACTCCTATAGTAGAACCCTCAAGCTGGTTTGGGCATGGGTCCTCTACCATTAGAGTGGAACCCTCCTATTGGCATAGGGCATGGGGTCCTCTATCAACTTCTAGAGTGGAACCCTCCAATTGGGCCGAGCATGTGTCCTCTGCTATCAAAGTGAAACCCTACTACTAGTAAGGGAATGGGTACTCTATCAACTATTAGAGTTTAAACCTCCTCCTAGGTAGGGCATTGTTTCTCTATCAACTATTAGAGTGGAACCCTACTGCTGGAACATGGTAAGAGTCTTCTATCTATCCACCGAGTGGAACCCTCCTATAGTACCAAGGCATGGGTCCTCTAACTAGAGATTGTGGCCCCTCGACTATGTGACATAGTGAAGAGGCATGAATTTACTTGGATGGTTTTTTCTGGGTAGAAATGCGAGATGTTGGGCATCATTGTTGGACTTCTATAGTTATTGGCAACTCTTTTCCTGGGTTGAGCTATGAGATAGAGATCCACTTTCTCTCTCATTTGAGTTTATTTTATTGAGCATATATATATATATATATACGTATATATATATACCTTTGGATTTGGTTGCTCTCCTGACATAGGTTGTGGAGATGCACAGAGTATACCACGTGTTTTCTGTGTTTATCTTCTCGTGGTTGGATGAGGTTACTCTCCTACTATGGGTGAAAAAGACTCGATGTGCAATTCATCTACACACCATGTAGATACCCTTTTGATTGGATTGGTATAGTTGGTGTCCTAGAACCAATTTTTTATACTTTAATTACATGAATATTTGATGTATTAAATATTAAATTAAACATCTTATTACATATTGCTCATTGTTCTGCATGACCATAATGTAACAATGTCCTAGAGTATTTGTCGAATTGATGAGGTCATAGTAGTTCATCTCTATAATGAGAATATTGAAGTACTATGAAAATATTCTTAATATAGTTATACAGTTGGATAACATAATATGGTGGGACACATAGTATATATACAGTCAGGTGTGAGTACTCATAAGCAGATGAGACTTCTTCTCATGAAGTTCACACTTGGTAATATCCAAGATGAGAGATTATGAGAACAGACCCACCAGTAGAAATTTCGCATGTTTTGGTGTCATCATATATTCCTTTATGCGATCATGTGTAATGGTCCTTAGACTTTAAGATTATCATTAATGCATGTCATGACTCGCACACTAAGATTTTCCGACAAAAACTATCATGCCATATGTTGGTGGGAAGTAGGGTATGTTGGGTGCATCATGAATGACATGTTATTAATGAATAAGTTAAGAAAGTATTTGTCCCTTCCATATTTATAGAAGTTAATATCTTGACCCTTTGATTGAAATAGAACTGTCACCCTAAATCCCATGGCCACAGTGTAACGATGAGTTTATTTCAGATAGTCAAAGAATGATGTATCAAACATATAGATTGATGACACCGTCATGAAACCTTCTTGATGAGATTATGTTACAAAGGGATTATATTACACAGTGAGCGTTCATATGTAGTTGTCATCATTGCCACTTTAAGTTATTTCTCTTGGGTGCCTTGACCCATTACTAGACAGTAATCTTGGACTTTAGGTAAGCCCGCCTGATGCCAATGAGAAAGAATCCTATAGGGTCACACACTAAGTGTTTCTGGTAGTCTCGATTAAATTATATTTTAATTTAATTAATGTAATAGATATTATTCTCAAAATTGAAGAATAATTTTATTTAAGTTATATTAATCGCATAAATTAAATAAATATTTATGTACTAGATTGTAAATAAAATATAATTATTTATTTTATTGAATATTTAATAAATATTTATTTACTAGTTTGTGAATAAAATATTTATTTAAGTGATTAAAATATTTATTCAAGTGTTCAATAAATACAAGAGGGGTTCTAATGGACCAATACCATGTCCGATGATAGAATAATTATTTACGAGTCGGTAAATATTATTTATTCATTTTTCACAAGTTAGCGCACCACAAAATAATAATACTGTTATTATTATTTTGTGGCATGAGATTTTATTAATGGTTATAATTATATTTAATGGATATTATGCAATTTAATTTTTTAAATGAAATCCAAACTCTATAAATAGATGGCTACGTATATTGTGTAATTCATTTGAAACCAATTCCAAGTTTGGGTATAGAGAATTATTGCGCACAAAAAATTCTCCCTAGACTCCTCTTCATCTCTCCCTCTCAAGAATGAGAAACCCAAGAGATAATTTCTTCAAGACTGAAGAATGAGCGATCAAGAACGAACAACGCAAGACATTCAATTTACCGTGCTAGCACCCGGAGAACGAGTGGTATTACTTGGAGACCATTGAAGCATGTATGGATCACTACTAGATGGATTCTATCATTGGATCCTTGCAAGAACAATGAAGGAAATCCATAAGGGCCTTTTCAGATGACCAACAATCATCAATGAAGAAAATTTTTAAGACCATGTATTTATTTATTCAGATATTAAATAAATTAATTATAAATTTGATGTGCAAGATCCTCTCTCTTAGTTTCAAGCAACAATTATTAAAAGAAATTTTAATATATCACCCACCACCACACACTTCCACTGCACCAGAACCAAAAAGTGGTATCAGAGCGCTCACGTTTAAATTTATAATTATTTATTTGATTTTTGATCTATGTGAAATTGTGGTTAGATTTTGTTTCATGTTATTCATTATTTAATATGATTTGAATTAACATGTTATTTATTTATTAATCATATTAGTTCAATGTTTCATTTTCTTAAAGGTGTAAGAACAAATGAAGAATGACTAAAGATGCCATCAGAAAGTGCCAAATCATTGGTCGGTAAAATTGGTTTACATGATGCGCGGCCAGAGCACATGCTGTATACCCATGCACAATGTATCTAGATGCACCAAGTAATTAATCACATGTGGTTCTTTTATTGCACATCGCGTGTTGACCAGCCTAACCTAGCACATGAAAATCAGATATAGGGTGTGTAATTGGCATGTACACGCCATGTAGTCTGGATGAGTCAACACACAGAAGCCCCTTGCGTGTGACTTGGATATATGGAAACTGAGGTACATGGCGTGTAATTACATGAACATGCCATGCAGTCTCTCATTAATGGAAAAAATTAAAACTGCATTAAATTTGAAATTTTAGCATTAAAACCTTATTTTATTTATTAGCACACTGTTGTGTGTTTTAAAATTTAATAATGGTTTTAAAGAATTTTAAAATACTCAATTAATTTATTGTAATTAATATTTCATTATTGGTTCTGCCATTTATTTTCCATAAATTACATTAATGATGGGTATCTTTAAATAAGATCATATTACCATTAAGTTGAAATGGAATTAATTAATTAATTAATTAATTCAAGCACATTTATCTTAAATAATAAAAGAACAAATAAATGAATGCTATCCATTTACTTTTTGATATTCGTTGCATGTGTGACTATTCATGAGCTTGACCAAGACCTATGTATGTGTTGACATTTATCTAATTAAATTTATTACATGGTTTTGAAATTATTTAATATTAAATTAAAATATGGAATGTGAGTCATCTTTCCCTCCATTATTATATAGGACCTATATGTCCAATGATATTTATGTAATTCCCTTTAACCAATCCTTTAGTTCCCCTCACCTGCATGTGAGTAATAAATATTTGAAATTAATGGAGCATCCCAAGGCATGTGGGGACGGTTCAAGACAGAACCATAATGACGCAAACTCGGTGATACATAGGTGGACACGTGGAATGTTGTAGCTCATGTCATGCCCGACATAAGGAGTTATTTCCCCTAGGTCATAGGTTGATTTAATGTATTCTCATTAAATCAACCATTAGATAAGATCATGATCGATCCATTTAATTAATTAATTATTTTCTATCTAATGCATTAAAATTAAATTTATTGATGTAATACCACGATTTCATAAATGAATGAATTAATATACAAAGATGGAATTTAAATAAAATTAATTATTCATAACTGTTTTATCCAAACATGGTTAATTAATTAATTAAACATCCACATAAATATTAAAAATACATGTAAAATATAAAACAAGATAAAAATTTATTCATAATGAAATAAAATCCATCAATCTAATATTAAGTTAGACTAAGTCTTATGTTACTTTATTAGGAACAAAACTCAATAGAATTATGTGTTTGACCAACCCTTGTTGGGACACTTACTTTTATAAGGGGAGTTCTTATGAAAGTTTTGGGTTGTCTTAACCATTTTACATCAACAGGAGTATCCCTTGTAAGACTTGGTGTAATTTGGAGGCAAGTGTTGAGAAAATCCAAGTTAGGATTTCTGGATTGGGGAGTCCACTCAACGGATCAAGGAGCTTCAATCCTATAGTTAAAAAAACTTTCGTACCTAAATATCTTCAAAATAGCTTGACCAACCCTTGTTGGGGTCATGCGAAGGGGAATATAGATCCTTTCCACTATAATGTCCTAACAACTAGACATTCCAAGTTCAACGGTGAGGGCTATTGGGACTTGATAAAATAGTGAGGTATTTAAAAAAATCAATTAATTATTTCTCACAAAATCTATAATCAAGAAAAGTACTAATAATACACTCTTTTAATTGTAGAATAAAATGAAAAGCTAACTATCCCTATGATAAATATTGGATAAATATAATCTCCTCACTTAAAGTAACTTCTAGGAGTGGTTTAGACGTCTTCAAGTTGTTCTATGCCATGAACAAAAATATTACATGCTAGAATCCTCAATGCCTGATCCACTTAATCAAGAGATGAGTGATGAAGAATTCCTAGTCTACAAAAAACATATGAACGATGCGGTCAACATTCAATGTTTGATGCTTTCATCTATATCTAGTGAACTCATTAAGTCTCATGAAAACATGGATGCATATAGCATACTTGAGAACCTCCATAGTCTTTACCAGGAGAGATCTAGACAAGAAGGGTTTGAGATTTCCAAGGTGCACTTTCAGAGTAAGCTTGGAGAGGGTTCCCCAGCTGGGCCTCATGTATTAAATCTCATTGGCTACATTGAGCGCCTAGTGGTTCTAGGGTTTAAAATCCCTGAATAACTGGGCACTGATCTCATTATGGCATCACTAACTTAGATATTCTCCAGTTTTGTTGTGAATTTTAATACAAACAACATTGATAAGTCTCTACTAGATCTTTTTATCCTCCTTTTCCAAGTAGATAAAGATATGAAGCATGAAAAGCCTTCTGTCCTTATGGTGAACAAATGGAAAGGGAAAGCAAAGAGCTTTAATCCCAAAGCTTCTTCACACCCTTCCAAGCAGAAGAAGATCAAAGGGGTAACAAGTGAATAAGATATTGTTTGTTTTTCATGTGGCAAGAAGGGCCAATGGAAGAAAAACCGCACCCATCTAAAGAAGCAAGGGGAAGCTTCATGTGTGTTTGTTATCGAGTGCAATTTATCTATATTAACAAATTGGGTATTAAATATAGCTTATGGGGCTCACATATGTATTCAAATATAGGAACCAAGTATATTCAGAAAAATTTATTGAGGGGAGGTAGATATACAAGCATCCAATAAAGCTAAACTTGTTGTTGTAGTTAGGGACTACCACCTCACATTGCCGACCAAAATGATCTTGGTTTTAAAGGGTTATTATTATGTGTATTTAGTTACCAAAACATTATTTATATATCCAGAATATATATAGATGGATTCATTTTCAAATTTGGAAATAAATGTTGTTTATTTTATCAAGATAACATTTGTTATGGTAAGAAACATTTACATAATGGTCTTTACATGTTGGGTTATATGAACCAAGTAATAGAAATCGATAATGAATTTACTTAACACGACTCATACCACACCCAACTTTGGCATCATTGACTAGGTAATATTAATGAAAAAAACTTGAAAAAATTACATAAAAATGGATATTTATATTCTTTCGAACTAAAAACACTTGTTTTATGTCACACATGTTTAAAAGGAAAAATTACTAAAGCCCCATTTAGTGGGAAAGGTGAAAGGGATAAATATCTTCTTGAATTAGTTCATACCGATGTGTGTGGACTATTTCCTGTTGAAGTAAGAGATGGGTACACGTACTTCATAACTTTTACTGATGATTTTTGTAGATATGGATATATTTACTTAATTAGGTATAAGTCAGATTCTTTTGATAAATTTAATAAATACAAGAATGAATTTGAGAACCATCTTGGTAGGAATATTAAGAAAATTCACTCAGGCTGAGGTGGAGAATATCTTAATCAAGAATTCATTGATTACTTTTGGGATTTTGGGATCCTATCCCAAATCACTCATCATTACATGCCTTAGTGGAATGGTGTAAGCAAAAGGAGTAATTACACCTTGTTGGACATGGTGAGATCAATGACGAGTCATGCAAGTCTTCCATTATCCTTTTGAGGATATGCATTAAAAATAACACCACACATACTAAACCAAGTACCAATTAAATTGATAAATGGTATTCCATATGAATTTTGGAGTGTAAGAAAAACCATGTTATCAAATTTACATGTGTGGGGAAGTGAAGAGTTTGTTAAGGCCTCTTTCGGTAACAAAATTGAACCCTGAGGTAGAAAGTATACCTTTATAGGATACCCGAAGGAAACAAGAGGATATTACCTATAAGAACCCTCATAAAAAAGGTTTATAGTGGAAAGACATACCATATTTCTTGAGAAGGAGAACATCTCCAAAAGAGATAGTGGGATCGAGATAAATTTTGATGAAGTTGAGGCTCAAGGAACACAAGAGTTTGTACATGATCATATTCCAAAAATCCCCATGGAAAATAAATTGTTCCAGAGACACAAGAACTATGTAGAAGTACAAGAAAGGTTAAGGAACTAGAATGGTATGGTTTTCTAGTTACAAATGATGGAGACTCATTATTAGTTGATAATAATGGTACTCTAACCTACAAGGAAGTAGTAAGTGGAATAGATGTTTCCAAGTTTTAAGAAGCTATAAACTCTGAAATGAATTCCATATAATAAAATAATGTCTGGATTTTGGTAGATCCTCTAGTGGATGTAAATTCTATTGGTTTAAAATGAGCATTCAATAAGAAATTGGACATGGAAGGACAAGTTAGTAACTATAAGGTGTGACTGGTTGCAAAAGGGTTTAAACGGCACCAAGGTATTGACTATGATGAAACCATTTCACCATTTTAAATGCTTAAATCCATCATAATTATACTTTCCATTGTGGCTTACCATGAATATGAGATTTGGAAAATGGATTTCAAAATAGAATTCCTTAATTGGAACCTTTAGGAAGATGTCTACATGACACAACCTAAAGGGTTTGTGACTCCAAAAGATTCCAATAACATATGTAAGCTTAAAAAATACATTTATGAATTAAAGAAAGAATCCAGGTCATGAAACATTCGTTTTGATTAAGCCATAATGAAATTTGGTTTTATAAAGAACAAATGCGAGCCTTGTGTCTACGAACGATTTAGTGAGAGTGTAGTCATTTTATTAATAGTATATGTTGATGACATATTACTTATTGGAAATGAAATACCAGTCTTATAGTTTGTTAAGGCATGGTTGAATAAATGCTTTTCCATAAAAGACTTGGGAAAGGCAGTATATATTCTTGGGATCAAGATCCATTGTGATAGATCCAATAGGTTGATCAACCTAAGTCAAAGTACATACATTAACAAGATATTGAAGAGATTCAGTATGGAACAATCCAAGAGGGGATAATTTCTAGTGTCACATGGCATTCATATTTCCAAGAAAATGTGTCCTAAAACCCATGAGAAAAGAAATAGAATGGCAAGGTTTCCATACACATCAGAAATTGAATCAGTCATGTATGTTATGCTATGTACTAGGATAGATGTCGCCTATGAATTAAGTGTGGTAGACAGATATCAAGATGATCTAGGTGACCACCATTAGATGGAAATAAATACTATCCTTAAGTATCTAAGGTGTACTAAGGATATATTCCTGGTTTATAGAGGATATGAGGAACTAGTCATCAGAGGATATGAAAATTCTAGTTTCTAGACTGATCAAGATGACGTGAATTTACAAATGGGATACACCTTCACTTTGAATGGAGGTGTTGTGAGATGGAAAAACTCAAAGCAGGCTGTGTTCACATATTATACAACAGAGTCTGAGTATATTGTAGCTTTTTAGGAATCTAAAGAAGTAGTTTGGATGCACAATTTAATACAAGAGTTTGATGTTGTACCTCGCAGTAAAGATCCCATCATACTCTATTGTGATAATACTATAGTGGTGGCTCTTGAAAAAGAGTTGAGGTCACATCACCAGTCGAAGCACATACTTTAGAAGTATCATCTCTTGAGGGATTTTTCTCATAGAGGTGAAATTTCAGTGAGCAGTATTTCCATAGAAGACAATGTGGTAAACCCCTTGACTAAAGCCTTGACTCAGCAGAAACATGATTATCGAGTTAGGTCCAGCGGACTGAAAGTCATAGGTAGTTGGGTCTAGTCCAAGTGGGAGTTTGTTAGAGTTGGTGTCCTAGAAACAACTATTTGTACTTTGATTACATGAATATTTGATGTATTAAATATTAAATTAATAATCTTATTACATATTGTTCATTATTCTTCATGACCATGATATAATAATGTCCTAGAGTATTTGTTGCATTGATAAGGTCATAGTAGTTCCCCACTATGATGAGAACCTTGAAGTGATATGAAAATATTCTTAATATAGTTATGTGGTTGGATAACATACTATGACAGGACACATAGTATATAGACCGTTAGGCGAGAGTACTCATAAAATGATGAGACTTATCATGAAGTTAACACTTGGTAATCTCCAAGATGGGAGATTATGAGAACAGGCCCACCAGTAGGAATTCTGAATGTTTTGGTGTCATTGGATATTCCTATATGTGAGCATGTTTAATGGTCCTTAGACTTTAATATTATCATTAATGCATGTCAAAACTCATGCACTATGATCTTATGATGAAAACTGTCACTCCATATGTTGGCGGGAAGTAGGGTATGTTGGGTACGTCACAAATGACATGTTATTAATGGATAATTCAAGAAAGGATTTTTCCCTTACATATTTATATAAGTTGATATCTCATCACTTTGATTGAAATAGAACCATATCCCTAAATTCTATGTCCATGGTATAACAACAAGTTTATTTCAGATAGTCAAATAATGATGTATCAAGCATATAGGTTGATGACACCATCATGAAACCTGATTGATGAGATTATGTGACAAAGGGATTATATTACATAGTGAGAGTTCATATGCAGTTCTCATCATTGCGAATTTAATTTATTTCTCTTGGGTACCTTGACCCATTGCTAGACAATAATCTTGGACTTTAGGTAAGATCACCTAATGCCAATGTGAAATAATCCTAGAGGGTCACACACTAAGTGTTTTTGGTGGTCTCGATTAAATTCTATTTGAATTTAATTAATGGAATAAATATTATTCTCAAGACTGAGGAATAATTTTATTTAAGTTATATTGATCACATAAATTAAATAAATATTTATTCATCAGATTGTGAATAAAATATATTTATTTATTTTATTGAATATTTAATAAATATTTATTTACTAGTTTGTGAATAAAATATTTATTTACTAGTTTGTGAATAAAATATTTATTTAAGAGAATAAATTTTTTATTTGGGTGTTTAATAAATATAAGAGGAGTTTGAATGGACCAAGATCATGTCCGGTGATAAAATAATTATTTATGAGTTGGTAAATATTATTTATCCATTTTTCACAAGTTTGCGCACCAAGAAATAATAATACTATTATTATTATTATTATGTGGAATGGTATTTCATTAATGGTTATAATTATATTTAATGGCTATGATGTAATTAAATTTTGTAACCAAAATCCCAGCTCTATAAATAGACGGCTATGTCTATTATGTAATTCATTTGAAACCAATTCCAAGTTTGGGTATAAAGAATTGTTGCACACAATGAATTCTCTCTTGAATCCTCCTCTTCTCTCCTTCTCAAGAATGATAGACCCAAGAGATAATTTCCTCAAGATCATAGAATGAGTGATCAATAATGAACAATACAAGACATTCGATTCACCGCACTAGCACCCGGATAACGAGTGGCATTGTTTGGGGACCATTGATGCGCGTGTGGATCACCGCTAGAGGGATTATACCATTAGATCTTCACAAGCACAACAAAGGCAATACAGAAGGGAATTTTCAGATTATCAAAAATCATCAACGAAGAAATTTACTAATCCCAGGTATTTATTTCTTCATATATTAAATAAATTAATTATAAATTTGATGTGCAATATCCCCACTCTTGGTTTTCGGCAATGATTATTAAAAGAAATTTTAATATATCACTCACCACCACATTCTTCTGCTATGCCCAGAACCAACATGGATGAGGTTACTTTTTCTATTGACTTGGGTTGAGATGCATCCTATTTACTATCTACTGTATTTCTATTCCTATTGTGTCTCTTACTGCTCCCCCTTTTAGCTTTCAGGGAATACTATTTGGTATATATATACTCACCCCTATATGGACTTTGCCTGCATGTGTCATGTCTTATGTAGATAATAGAAAGGTAATCGGTGACTTCAGAGGAGCTTGGGGATAATGAGTGTTGTAGACCGCGTATGGTGGTCATAACTTAGAGATTATTAGTTTGACTCTATCAGTAGTTTACTTTATATATTTTTTTAGTTTGGGATATATTTTTGGTTGGACATGTATTTTTTCTCTTTTACTTATTAGTTTACACTATCTTACTCTTATACATCCTGGAGGTTTTTCATGCTTGGTTTACTTTCTATATGTTGCATCATTTTATTATTATTTCATTTCACTTCTATATTGAGATGTTCGAGTGTGTGCGTATAAGTACATTATACAAAGGCCTCCCATTTAGGATATACCTTTCAGTGCTTATCGCCACCCCCTGGCCTATGGAGGTGGGCTTGGGGTAGTTGAAACTCAAGCCTCGGTTAGGGTCGGGTCATGAAATGTTGGATCGACACATGTAGGCACTGGTTATAGGGAAACTTTGGTATATACATCATATAGGACTGGGTTGTGGTTTCCATGTCCTTCTTGAGTCAGTTCTCTATATATACTATTTGAACTTGGTACATATTGATTATTTCAGTATTCCTCTATGATTATAACCATCCAAGATTCCATGGTGGGATCATTATGATGATCCACCTAGTAATGAGGCTCTAGTTCAAAGGTATATACAGGAGGTGGTACCTCCAGGTGGTTTACCGGTTGTACCACCACCCATTGAGAAACAGGCTGCACCGATGGTACCGGCTGATTATATGCACAAGTTTAGTGCCCTCCATGAGTTTTAGAGGAAGATACCTCCTAGGTTTTGGGGTGATCCAAACCCCCCAAGTAGCTGATTATTGTCTTGAGGCAACCACATGGGTTTTCAACCTTGTGAGGATACGTCCTGATCATATTATGGTTCTTGTGGCAAGTCTTCTTCAGGTATCTATGAGGTAATGGTGGAGCCTGGTGACTCAAAACCATGATGAGATGAATATCAATTAAAAATATTTTGATTATCTCTTCAGGGAAGAGTTTTATCTAGAAACTTTGAGAGTTGTACGTATCCAGTAGCTGATACAACTTTAGTAGGGTAGAACGACCATGGTTGAGTATTCAGTGAGATTTATTGACATCTTGTTATACTCTCTGGATATTATTTGAGATCTATTCTTCTGATAATATAACTTTGAGTAGGGATTATTCTAATATGTAAAGGATTTAGTTATATCTCTGACTTTGCATCTATGTTGGAGTGCTTGAGCGGGCCTTAGTAGTGCATAGATTTTTGGATGAGCATACGCCAACTTTTGCTGCTGGTAGAGGTAACATAGGAGTTGAGACCTAGGTATATGGTAGATGATGGAAATATCATGAAATTTTCCATGAAATATGATTTAGAATACGATCCTAGAATATAGGGTATACTATTCAAGGCTCTTAGGTTGGTTTTAGTCAACCATGATAGTGGTGGTGTTTCATTTCTGATGGCTGATGACATCTCACGTAGGGTTCTCTGACCCACTATGCTACTGACAAGGATATAGTTGATGGACTTCACTAATAGTGATATTGTATATATTAAGTAGTTCTTTATTATGGAATATGTGGTAGAGGAGTGGGGAGAGCAGTAGGAGGTGGTAGATGGTTCAATCTATTATCACCACCACCCACAGGTGGTCCGCGCCAGGCTTGGAAAGTTGGAGGAAAGAGGAAGGGATAGGTTCAGGATATATAGACTTATAAACCAGAGGCTCCAGGGATGATTAAAGGTATAATTTGTACCATTTTTACTTTTTTATTAGTACTGATAGACACAGGTTTGAGCTACTCTTTTCTTACCACTTCTTGCTTAAGGATTTTCTAGGGAGATGCAAGGTGTCAGTAGAGCCTTGTGATGGTAGTGTTTGATGTGACTTCAAACTTGAAAGGAAGAGAGATTATTCCCCCATAAAAAAATGTTCTTGTGACACAATCCAAAACTGTGTGGGTGAGTCAGTGCCACCCAAAGAGGATAATGTCGAGGTGTGGCAGACGAGTTCCTTTGACTTGTGTGTTCAGGGAAGTTTGATGTGTTGAGGTGTCAGGGTGGGCCTTAGTTGTGGTAAACAGGTAGTCAAGGGAAATGATGAGATTTAGGAATAAGGGGATTATGTCTTAGATGCTAAAGTATGGTTCAAGGTATGACATGTGACTTCACTACCCTAACTGCAATTTAGCACAACATCATGAGCCATATTTCCTTGAGCATAGCCCATGTTCGAGGCCTAGCAATACCAATGGAGCCTTTTTCTTAACCCTTATTCTTAGAGAATACAACATAGAATATCATAGGTCACACACTCCTACTAGTGATGTGAACCAACTCTATAGGATAGATAATCTTACATAAAATATTTCCATAGCGACAGAGAGACCCTATGATGCTTTCCATGGTATGGATTAGTTTCCTACCATACATGCTTGTATGGTTACTACTAGTGTGTGTGAAAGTGTTTCTAGCTGGTGGGACATAGTTTTCCTCCTTTGATGAGTAGTGATCCCAGAATGAGTAGGATGAGCTCATGAGTATGTGGATATGTCAGATAGTTAGTATGATTCTTGAAGAAGTGGATGCTACGATCTTTTAGTTTCCTGCAATGGTGGTGGAGCATGAGGAAAAATTCTTAGGGATGTGCTGGGTTTACCTCCCCATTTATATTTTTAATTCTACATAATTTGGTACCCAAGTACTACCCTGATATTTTTTTCATCATATCAGTTGACTCTCATGAAGCTTCATGAGCTATGGTGTAGTTGGAGGTTTACAGGAGGGCTTAGTAAGACCCAGTGTGTTCACTCAAGAAACCCTATGTTGTTATCTTGGTAGGCAGATAAAAGACTTGATAACTTGGACCTTTAACCCTTTTTGGATTGGTTTGTATTATTCTTCTTCATTGGTACCCCCATGTGCTCGGTGTCAGAGTTGTATGCAAGACACTTGAGGATGGTTCTAATCATGCTCTGAGAGTACCATTTTCATGGGGCGATCTCGTATATTCAATTATGGATTCAAGAGGTTCACTTATTGTGTTATGTATTCTCATATGTGGTGGTTATAGTAGACCTAGAATATGTTAAGGTAGTTCTATATGAAGGGCTGCCCAAGGGTGTGGTCATAGCAGCAGATGCTCACAACGAGGGTTTCCTATCCGTTGTTGTGGAGCTGGGTAATAGAGTAGTTGACCCCTTTAAAGTTTTCCCTTATGGGTGAGGATGGTGTAGCATATCTTCAATCAATTATTGTCACCCATCCACTTTTCTAGTGAGTTAGGGAGGCACAAATTGGAGATTTTTTTTGTGAGGTATCATATGACTAGATATCCATTGGATGTTTTCTTGATAGATTTTCCAAAGGTGGGGAGTATGTCATCCTTCCAGGGATAGACGATGATACTAGTCACACTACGTTATGGGGTTCTGAGGAGGTTGATTTCCCTTAGTAGTACACCCAAGAGGGGTGATTTTATTGAGATCTCTTAGCATCATATTTGGTGGCCAAGTATGAGGTGGCTTATTTCTGAGTTAGCTCTTGATGAGTAGTGATCCCAGACCGAGGTTCCTGGATGGTAATGGAAATGGGGCAGTGGTTGTGGTTTTCATGATGAGTTTTCCATTATTAGTGAGTCATCACGACATTATCTGAGTGGTCTTTGACCGACTCTCTAAGTTGTCCCCCTTCTTAACCATCTGAGAGCAGAGCTTAATGGAGAGTTTTGGATGTCTGTGCATGTTGAAGGTTTTTGGATCCTAGTTGTGGTTAAGCTCAATGTATTCCCTAGATAGATGTCTAGGTAGAGTGGACCGTTGGGTTTTGGAGAACATGATTGGGGTTTTCATATTATCTTGGGGCCATGGATGGGATGATCACCGACACTTAGTGGAGTTTGCAATTCACAATAGTTGTCACTCTACCATTGGCATAAAAACATTTGAGGAAATATTTGGGAGACCCTATAGGTCACCATTTTACTAGTTGGAGCCAGTGGTAGATAATGTTTATGGGCATATAGTTAGTGTTAGAGATAGATGTTGAGGGTGAAATTCATCCAGGGGTGGATGCAGACCATTGGGACACATTAGGAGTCCCCTGTGGACTGATGACAGTGACCTTTGGAGTTCGATGAGGAGATACAAAGAGTTATCAAGGTCGTAGAACTTTTTCCGATTTATATATTTGGTTAGTGAGTTGGTGTACCAATTGACCCTGTGACATCAATTGTACCACTTACTTGGTGTTTTCCACATGTCATATCTAAGGATACATGTGCATGAATCATTGCACGATGTCGACCCAGATGTGTTGGGCATCGAGTGTGGAGTTTCATTTTAAGGTACCTAGTTGTGTTTGAGTTCTGACCATAGGAGACCCTTTGTGGGCAAGTGGTTTCCCTAGGTATGTGTTTTTTGACATAATTGGGACCCTCTAGAGAGCTCACTGTTGTGGGAGACCTAGTTGAGAGATCAATTTTCCTCACATGTGCATAAGATTTCACTTATTGGGATTAAAATACTTGAATGAAGGGAGAGTTTAATAACTTTGGTTTTTCCATATAAGACTTTGGAACATTTCTAGTAATATTTTCAAATCCATGTTCTCAGTTGCCATGGAATTTCAGGGCTCGAGGAGCTTCGATTCAGTGATATTAAAAATAATAAATATTTTATATCACACACATGTAGTTTTTTAGGAAATGTGGAATGACTCCCAATTGGAGTCTCAAATTAAAAATATGAGAGTATGATTGAGTCTTTGATGTGGAGTTTACCCTAGGCATGGCATAATTTTTTTCAGCATCGGGCACCCGGTTGGAGTCGACCGTTGATAGGACGATAATGAGGGGTTTTGTAATTTAATAAAATTAAACTAATAAACCCGCCCCTACCCTTTGTTTTCCACACATGATATAATATAGGGTAGTATTATCCCATAGTGAAAAAACGACCAAGATTGGGAGAGGAGGCTCCACCAGACTTCATCCTTGATGATGATCATCACCAGATCGAGGTACAGTAGGTTCCACACGTCACATTGGATTCAAATCTTTGGTGTTTCACCATAATGTAAGTGGAGTTATGAAACTTACATACCGATCAATTTATATGCATTTTGAGTTTTTATATACCCATTAAGACTGTTATAGATCCCCTAGGGGTCAATCTATGGGAATTTGGTGGAAATCAGAGGTTTTGGGGGGATCACAGTGATTTCTGATTCATAAATCCCAATCACACAACATTTAGTGTTGGAGAACATGCCATGTATTCTTCCTATTTAGAGAATATGAAATTTTGGGAACTAAACGCTATGTAATAGGGGTAAACATCATGTAGTGAGGCTCGGTTGTGTGGCTGAGGACTTGGAAGGAACACCATATAAGGGGACATGGTGGTGTGGAAGTGCACGACTGGACCCTAGGTTCACACGGGATAGAGGACATGTCCAGGCACATGGTCATGGGACATGGTACATGGACATAAGAAATTGTACACATTCATAACCAAGGAAACATTATTGATATGGTACAAGAGGTACAATCCATGTACCGAGGGTATATTCCATATAGGGTGACATGGAAAGCCAGGACGTGTATGGGTGAGGGCACATGCCCAGGTGACCAGTCAGGGTGACATGCCATATAACCCCATTTATATGCCACATACATTATTACACACCAAATACCATTATAGGACTTGTCTAGGGTATTTCCTTGAGAGAAACATCATGTACCCTAGGAGGAAACATTGTGTACCCCCTTATAGATTTCTCCCTTGCGCATCTCTATCTTCAGGACTCATATGGAGGATCATGAATAGACTATCTTGAATGTTTTTCTGTATGGAATCTGATGGTGTCCATGGTTTTGGTGTTAGATATATGACACAAAGTGATTCCCAAAGGATGCTTTTGTCAGCGATGCTTGGATAATATCATTTGGGCGTGTTCCCTTGATTTATCCCCTTGACGGTATAGTGGGGAATCACGTCATCATTATAGGATTTTTATCCTCTCTATAGGATTTATTTGGATATAATTTTTGGTATCCCTTCATGATATTGAGGTGGGATCCTCTATCATCTCTTTGTCTCCCTAGGTGGGGTTCGAGGTATAGGCGTGACCAACATTCATGGACATTGATCCCCCACTTAGAGGGTTGATCCAGGGGGTTCACATTATCATTAAGTATATGAAAACCTACTTGGTAGGTAGTTCTATATAGGGTTTTCAGAATCCCCCAATGGTCTTGGGTGTGATCCACTATTTGAGTATTATGATCTCTAGATTTCCAGATTGGGTTCATGGTGTCCCCCAGTTGTCTTGGGATTGATCTCTTATCCATGTGTTGAGATATTCTAGGTACTATTTGGGTTTGTGGAGCCCCCATAGAACATGGGTGAGATCCTCTATCTGAGTACCATGATTCTATGGGTACCAACATGACTTTATTCATGGAAAGACCTGATGAGTGTGTTCTCTCAGATGAATTCCATCAGGGATGGTAGGGATGTTCCATCGACTTAGTGATAACTGATGAGTGATACCTCTTAGATAACTTCCATTAGGTATTTCAAGGCTCATGGATATAGTACTCCTGGATGAGTAATACCTTTGAGCCTCAAGTAGAATCCTATGGCTAGCTGTATGGTTGTGACCATGAGATTGGGAGTTTGTGATGAGTATATCTGGATTTTTCTAGGATTCCTTTCATTATGCATCATATATTGATTAAAATACAATGTGGGGATGAGTTGACTAGTCATTTAGAGTCAATATATGGAGGTGGATATTCCTATTCTCTCTCACTATAGTTTTTTGTACCCTCAGGTTATGGGTTGAGTGGATTGTTGCATTTTAGTTGCTCCCTTTTATTTTGGGGTTTTATGGTGCCTATTAGATATTTTTATACTCACCCCTGCATGTGCCATTCCCGAACATGGCGTGTCTTAGGAGGACTCGGAGCAGGTAGAGCATGGTGAACTAGATTGACTGAGGTGTGTACCAATGATTTCATTTGACATAATCCCCCTTCTTCTGAGCAAGTTAGACTCTTTTTCAGTTTTTAGTGGGATTTTATTTTCCCCTTTAAATATTTCTTGTAATTTTTATTATACTGTAATTGTGGGATATATGTATGCATGAATTTGGTATCAATTTTATATTTTCTATGCATTTTTCCATGGAGATGGATTTGTGTGCATGTGTACATGTACCATAGGCTAAGGCCTACCATGTATGTGATATGCCTACTCAGCGTTGGTCTCTAGCCCCTAACCTATTATAGGTGGGATTGGGGTAGTTTTACTTGGATTATCGCTATCCATATAGGGCCCAGTGGGTCGGGCCATGAAAAACCATTTCATTTATAAGTGATAAAGAGGGCCACATGAAGTACACATGCCATAATACAATTCATTTAATTCAATTTGTCCATTCCATTTTATAAGCATTAAACCAAAAACACCTGAGGGGTGTTTTAGATAAAAGAAACAAGTGGTTATCAAGGGAATTTAAATTAACACACCCTAAGGTGTGGTTCATGTTGGGGTCGTTAAACTTCACTGTAGGGTGGTAAACTAGAAAAACACATTAAAAATAGGGTATATAAACTCACATGGATATAACATCCAATACAGTGAAGGAAATAGTGAAAAGAAGAAAAAGGAGTGTTAGCCTTACTAAGGGGGATCCGACATGATGGACTATGATCGAATCAGAGTCCAAACATAGGATATCCACCAAAATCCACAAAGAGGGAAGAGGGAGAGCTCCCATGGCTGCTGTGCAAATGAGAGAGGAGGAGAAGAAGAATTAAAATTAAGGGAAAGAAGGTAAATTTTTTCATTTCTTGAATTTTAAATTGGTGCATGATTTTATCACATGATTTTTCAAACCGCTCAATGCCCATTTTCCATGAACCTATGCCTAGATCGGTTTAGGAACATGGTTAGAAAAAACATTCACAAACCATGTGTTGTACATCTGCAATAAATTGAAGATTTTACACAGTCTTTTAGCCCTTATTTCATGGTTTGAAAAACTGAATTTTAGCCTCTCAGGGTTGCACGATTGAGGTGAATAATTATGGATAATCATTCTCTAACCATGCTACTCATCCCATTTCTCCAAAGAGTAGAACTCTAGGCCCCAAACCAAGATCGAATGCTCACAAAACCTCTATAACCCTTTTTTCACTTACATTAAGGTAAAAAATAGGTTTAGATAGTAATTTAAAGGATCCATACCTATTAAAAGAACTAGGATCTTATAACCTCACCTCCTTAAAACAACTCATCCTCGAGTTTCCCTTTTGATGGTGGTTGAGATGCATCTAGGAATAACTATGACCACTGAGTGTGTATATCAAACTCTCATTACTATGTATTGTCTTATACATGGCCATGATTCCATAAAAGTCGAACCATAGGAACTATTATTCCATAGATATTATTCATTCTATGATCGATGATACGAATTGGATACTCCTCAAAAGAATCATAATCCTCTAACTCAACTTCCTCAGGATAAAAAACATGAGTCAGTTTAGAGTGATATCAGTAGAGCTAAGAAACATGCAAGACATCATTCATATCCCTATACAACAAAGTAATATCTATCCAATATGCTACAACCCTAACCCTCTCTAAAATCTCAAAAGGCCCGATGAATCTAGAATAAAATTTACCTTGCCTATGAATCTATTGATGACCCAATCTAGGCAAGATTCACAAGAAGACCCAATATCCCACATTAAACTCTAGAGGTTGGTGACAATGATCAACATATGAATTCTTACTAGATTGATCCATAGCCATACATTTCCTAATTAGTTATACATGATATGATGTCATGAACCAAGCTGGGTCTCCATCCGACCTGGTGCTTAGCCCGGTCCACAATAAGGCCCGAGGGGTGTTCCTGATCCCCACGGGTTGGCACAAGTGCCCGAGTATCAAAAATATAAATTGAGAATAATTTACCTGAATAAATAAACATAAAACAAACAGAAAGATGAATAAATTTAAAAACAAAAACAGACAACTGAACATTACCTTAAACTAGGGTCAAAATTAAAGTTTACAACTTAAACTATAAAAAAAAGGAACGACAATAAAGGAAAAACTAAAAACACTAACTCAAACCTCCAAGCAACATGAGGTGCAACAACCTCAAGCCACATTCACCAAACCCACACGAGAGCACCACTGACAACCGGAACCACCCATGCTATGCTCGATGACTCAACTTGGAATGTAAAAGAAACATGATCTACATACACCCAAGGGTGTATGTAGGGTGTGATCCAAAATCCCAGTAGGATTCCACTGAGAAAAGGTTCCACGCATAATTATTAAATGACTAATATATTTGCAATTTAATAGACAAAATAAATAAATAAATTCTTACACAATTTTAATGAAAATAGTTTTAAGGAAAACTACTTTAAATAAATACAACTAAAATTAAAACACACACACATGCACACACACTTTCATGGTAACCCCAACATCACACTATGTGCCGACGATGAGCGCAAAGAGAAAGAGGAGCACAAAACATGGGAGTGGCCCTAAAGATACTAGCGAGAAGTGGGACCCTAGAACATTGTGTCTTGGTGATCAATGGTATATAAACACAAAAATATACGTTCTCGTGCGTGAGCCACTAGTAGGGTAACACATCCATAACCTAGTGGTCTCCCAACATCATCCAAAAGTTTAGTTAGTGTTGTAGTCGTCAATCCAGCTAAGTGAAACTGGGCTGATGCTACTTCCGTATCACTAACACACTAGTCCTAGTCTTCCCACCTAGTACCGAGGCTTCCCATTTGTGCTCAAGTAGTTTAGAGTTTATGTCACATGACAAACATAAACAAACAAAATAAATGAGGTGTTATCTATACCCAACACTACACTCGCACACACAAAAACCATTTAAAAATAATATGCACACTAAAAATATCCCAAAACTAAATCTGCATCACTTACACAACCAATAAAAATGACTGCACAGTTAAAGAGACCACTTTCAGCATCAAACTCACCATTAAAAGAATTTATTAAACAATTTCCACACACATCGCATGACTTTACGCACCAAAAAAATTTACACAATTTAACCAAAACAAATTTTCACCCTTAATAATTATTTAATAAAACAATTAAAATTTTCATAAATAAAATTTAAAGAGAAAAACACCACTTTACACACTACACCTACCCAAACCCCCTTAAATGACCACACACACATAATGCCACCTCCGGAACACAATCTGCATCACACATGCGATTAAATAAACCACCCACACAGTTAAAAAGACTATTACAATAGTTAAACAAACCGCCATAAAAACTTGCCAACCCATTTAAAAATACGCCGCACGACTAAAACACCAAAAATACACTCAAATGCTCATTTAAGACAGAACACATACCGTCACAACACCAAAACACCAATTTCACCCACTGCACATCCTAATAAAGTAACTGCACAATTTATAAAACACTAGTGAATAATCCAACATGGGTTTTCACAGTAACAACATACTCATATCATCTAAACACACTAATAAACACATTAAGACATACTAAACCTTAAGTAAAAATTAAATCACACCAAAAAAAATAATTAGTACGCTAACCTCACAATTAAAAAACACTAAAAATTAACCAGAGATGAGATTTCAACAACAAGTACACATTATAAACATGCTCCCAAAAAATTCAACTGCAAATCAAAACTCATAGAAGATAAACTTCTCACTACACCAATTAATTAAATAATATGCTAAATTAATTAAACTTGAAAATTAATTAATCAAATAATAATTAAACATGGAACCACCTACCATTATATAGCAACCTTTGTGATTTTGGTGCGTAAAGACCGTCGAATGCCAATCGCACCTCAAGAAGCACTAATAAATCCTAAAATCAAACAATCAGATCAAATTCACCATAAACGAAATAATGAAAAACCAAAACCCTAACAAAAAAATTACCCAAAATGGAAGAACAACCCGGTCGGAGGGGAAAACACCTGCGACGAGGGTGTGGGAGGTTGGCTGGAGCTATGAGGAGGCTGTCGGTCTTGCGCGGTGCTGAAAAAAAAGAGGGAATGTCATTGGGTGTTTGGCCGAACAAGGGGAGGCATGCGCGGAGGTTTCAGTGCAGGTCGGAGGGATATCACAATGGGGAGAGGCAGGGCACGTTGGTCCGGTTCATCAGAGAGGGAGAGGAGGGCAATGCGACATTGAGTAGGAGGGGGGTGCGAGCATGGGTGTCTGGCCAGAAGAAGGAGGGGCGCACGCAGTCGACCGGGAGGAAGGCAGGGCGCCGGATGGAGGGAGAAAGGGGAAAGGTGGGTGTGGCTGCTAGGGTTGCAGGGAGGGGGTCGTTGCACAAAAAATAGGGGGGAAGGGGGTCTGGCGCAATGGGGAGAGAGAGGAAGAATAGAGGGAAAAGAAAAAAAATAAAAAAAAAGAAAAATAGATAAAAAGGAAATAAAAATAAGGATAAATTAAAACCTAAGAAACTCTAAATCAACTTAAAATAATAATAATATTGTTAATAATAGCAGTAGTAATATTAGTGACAAAACATGATGTTAAAAAAAATATTGTAAAAATAAATTAAAAATAATTATAACCTAATTAAAATCTTAACAAAATTAATAATAATAGTAATAACATTAAAATTAACATGCAGATAATTTTATAACCATTATAATAATTTAATATTATCTAACTAATTAAAATATTAACTAAAATAATAAAAATAATATAAATAATCCCAATAATAATATTATTATTATTATTAAACAACTCTTGAATTATTTAATCATTTTTATTATTTAATTTTTGTGTTTAAATTATTATTCAACTCGTTAATTAATTAATCACCCACGTGTCTGGCATGCCTCACATTGATCAGGCGAAGCCCCATGGCTTTGTTTGTGCCATGCGTTTGCACAAACATTATAATGCCAAAATGCTCGTTTATCACCAAAACACAAAAAATCTCATCAGGTCTGGCCCAAAACTCAACAAAGAAAATTTAAATCAAAAAAGAATTATAAAATAAAAATAAAAATTATTGAAGATGTACGGGTATAACAATTCTCCCCACCATGACAGTTTCTACCCCCATAAAGTCCCAAAAGACTTAACTAACCCAAGATTCCAAGCAAGACCGCGAAGATACCTAAAATAAAAACTCAATCACCCAAAGGTCGAGCGTTCAAAAAACCCATGACCTGAAACTTCAAAGATCTCAAAACTAGAATCACCAAGTAGAATAGACAACAGGGAATTCACCTCAAGTAGAACTACAACATGGAACACCCCAACCCCCAACTTAGGGATCACTGGGGCCGCTCGAGATCTCTCAGAACACTCGTCAAGTGACCCACTACCCGAGTTAACCAATTACCATGGTCAAGGTCGGGCGGAGTATAAGTAAAAGGTTTCCCCACCAAGCGCACTTTGAAGACATAGTTTTTCCACAAGTTCATCTTATAGTGGTGTCCCCACCTATTAGGATTCTTGAAAAACATTGGTTCTCCAAACCAAAATGACTCACAAACCCTGACAACCTCTAACACTGGCTTGACCCTCCAAGTTCCCTAAGTTTAACCAAACCAACACAAGAGGAGATGCCAATGAGACCTGCACTGGGTCTCCCCACCATTTTAAAATTTTCCTAGCACCACAACACCCACACAGGAATTCCCAGTTTACTTTGAGCGATACGGACTGAACTCTGCATCAAGAACACACCAACATGGGCCAACCTGCACAAATGATTTCTACACTGGCCAATACTCAGCCACATGAGATGTTTTTGATATCATAAACCCCCAATCAAGAGGAAAACTAGACAGGAGTGCACCAATCCCACAAGACATGAGCATATATGAAACAAGTACAATTTCGATCCATAACCTACCACAAGAAGGTTCATAGAGCATGCCTGCTGGCTTTACAAAAATACGGATTCTCTGAACCTCTTTAAGCTCCAAGAGGAACTCCCATAAATTAAGACCACAACAAGGAGAAAGGGGATTCATGATCCTCACAACAAAAATGAATCCTTTAGAGATGATACTGCAATAGGGGAAATTTAAGTCATCCCCATTCTGTCACTGCAGACTTAAGTTAGACCAAGCTTATCACATGTACGATGAGTTTTGACTGCGCGCAAGCTTCACCCTAAGACCTATGTTTGGGGCCCTGATTTCTGAAGCATCTACCGCCTTGCATTCATAAGATGACCACCTCTGACTGGAACTTCCTATGCTAGAAAAGCAATCTACATAATTCTCCTCATGTCCCAAGTGACCACTTTGTCAACATACCCACTGAGAATTGTAGTGAATGACTTAGAGTGCCTAACTGACCACACTAGAGATAGAAGATTGAGTGGTCTGTCCAACACGCAACACAAACTGATGGAAGGAGAACTCTAAGAATAGGCCCCTTATGTTCACACTCCTCATCTAATGAGGAGACTTCAATTCCTTAGGTACAACTGTAGGATGAGGCTAGTCTTGAGGATCGCTCAAGACATCCCCACTCATGAGAAAAATAGAACGATCACCATTTGCTGGTATAGTTTTTCTTCTCCAAACATAATCGAGAAAACTTACGCCTACACAACATTTAGAGTCCCTAAAAAACTAGATACATTACCAACATTCTCAAAGCACTCAACGATATCCAACCGACCTCGACATCTACAAACAGTCGACACAACCGAGAAGAACTCAACTCCACTACTCCATTGAGAGTCTGGGCTGAGCCAAGAACTGAGAGACCCACTGAAAACCCATGAGACCTTTCTAGGGGGTATATCCCAAACAGGAACACAAAACAACCTTCCACAAATCCAAACACATAACAAAACAAACATCCACATACTTGATACAAATCCAACAATTCCAATTTAAAACATTAATTTGTTTTTCTTCAAAGAAAAACACCTGCTGAAAAAAACCAAGCACAGTACAACAAAGCCCAACATCTCTTATAAACCCATATATTTCACTTCAGACTCAAATTTTTTTTCCAATTCCAAAACCATTTAAGCACAAAAACCCATTTAAGAGAAAAACCCACTTTTTAGGAAACAAGAAGCGGCCTTAAAAATCAATCACTCACCACTGATATTCCATGATGCCTCGAAAATATGCATCTTTGTGCCACTAAGCCACCAATCCACACGATCCACCAACTATCCATTAATAACTTCCACATGAACATGCGATCACCCATAGAAATACTACTGGAAGAAATAAGGCTTTCTGATTTCAAAACAAAACATTCCCAATATTCTAAAAATACCTTTTTCAAAACCATTTCATAAATTCAAGACATATTTTCAAAATGCTTCCCATTTCCAAAATAACTCACTTAAATTTCAAATAACCCAAGATGTTATTTGAGAAATTTATCTTTGAAAAATCAAATTCCAACTTCTAGAAATATGGTTCAAAAGAAACGTACCCCAAAAATCATGCCAAACTCACACCAAAAATAAAATAAGAGCAACCCCAAAGTCAATTTTACTTAAAAAAACACTTTCATGCCAACCTAAAACTGAAGAAAGACATCAAAAATATTAAATAACCTGGATAGAGGACTAGTGGTCGTGTTTAACCTGGCTACATGGTTTAGAAGACCACGCCCTAGGAAAGAACCAACCATTAGGAGTGTCGAACCGTACTCTCAGGCATCACATGGGTCGCTACTCCACCTGAGACCGTGCACAAAACCAGTTTACTCCTATTGTCATCTCCCATCCACAAGGAACAAAGCCAAAAACTTAAATCCCAGACTACTCCTAGTTACTCAAGGATCAGAACGAGTAAGAGTTCACGACGCTTTTCCCGTACCTACCACTCGAGAACCAACAATCCTATCTCCGATCTACCTAACACCCCAAATAATAAGAACAAAACCTCCCTCTGATACCATTTTGTCATGAACCAAGCTGGGTTGCCATCCGACCCGGCACCTGGACCAGTCCGCGACAAGGACCGAGGGGCGTTCCCAATCCCCAAGGGATGGCACAAGTGCCCAAGTATAAAAAATATAACTTAGTAATGATTTACCCAAATAGATAAACATAAAACAAATAACAAGATGAATAAATTTAAAACTAAAAATAGACAACCAAACAAGCCCTTAAACTAGGGTCAAAATTAAAGTTTACAACTTAAACTAGAAACCCAAAAAAAGGAACGACAATAAAGGAAAAACTAAAAAAACTAACTCAAACCTCCAAGAAACATGAGGTGCAACAACCTCAAGCCACATTCACCAAACCCACACAAGAGCGCCACTAATAACCCGAACCACCCATGCTATGCTCGATGCCTCAACCTAGAATGAAAAAGAAACAGGATCTACATACACCCAAGGGTGTATGTAGGGTGTGAGCCAAAAGACCATTAGGATTCCACCAAGAAAAGGTTCCACACATAATTATTAAATGATAAATACATTTTCAATTTAACAGACAAAATAAATAAATAAATTCTTACACAATTTTAATGAAAACAGTTTTAAGGAAAACTACTTTAAATAAAAAAAAACTTAAATTAAAACACACACACACACACACACACACTTTCATGGTAACCCCAATGTCACACTGTGTGCCGACGGTGAGTGCAAAGTGAAAGAGGAGCACAAAATATGGGAGAGGCCCTAAAGATACTAGCGAGAAGTGGGACCCTAGAACATTTTGTATCGGTGAGCAATGGTATAGAAACACAACAATATACATTCTCATGCATGAGCCACTAGTAGGGTAACACATCCACAACCTAGTGGTCTCCCAACATCATCCAAAAGTTTAGTTAGTGTTGTAGTCATCAATCCAACTAAGTGAAACCGAGCTGATGCCACTTCCATATCACTAGTGCACTAGTCCTAGTCTGCCCACATAGTACCCATGCTTCCCATTTGTGATCAAGTAGTTTAGAGTTCATGTCATATTCCAAACATAAACAAACAAAACAAATGAGGTGTTATCTATACCCAACACTACACTCGCACACACAAAAACCATTTAAAAATAATATGCACACTAAAAATATCCCAAAACTAAATATGCATCACTTACACAACCAATCAAAATGACTGCACAGTCAAAGAAACCATTTTCAGCATCAAACACACCATTAAAAGAATTTATTAAACAATTTTCCACACACGTCACATGACTTTACGCACCAAAAACATTTACACAATTTAACCAAAGAATTTTTTCACCCTTAATAATTATTTAATAAAACAATTCAAATTTTTATAAATAAAATTTAAAGAGAAAAACACTGCTTTACACACTAGACCAACCCAAACCCCCTTACATGACCACACGCACACAACGCCACCTCAGGAACACAATCTGCATCACGCATGCGATTAAAGAAACCACCCACACAGTTAAAAAGACCATTACAACAGTTAAACAAACTACCATAAAAACTTTCCAACCCATTTAAAAATACGCCGTATGACTAAAACACCAAAAATCCACTCAAATGCTCATTTAAGACAGAACTCATACCGATGCAACACCAAAACACCAATTGCACCCCCTGCACATCCTAACATTATCACTGCACAATTTATAAAACACTAGTGAATATTCTGACATGGGATTTCACAACAACAACATACTCATATCATCTAAAAATACTAATAAACACATTAATACATATTAAACCTTAATTAAAAATTAAATCACACCAAACAAACTAATTAGTAAGCTAACCTCACAATTAAAAAAACACTAACAATTAACCAGAGATGAGATTTCGGCATCAAGTACACATATTATAAACATGCTCCCAAAAAATTCAACTACAAATAAAACCTCATAGAAGATCAACTTCGCACTACACCAATTAATTAAATAATATGATAAATTAATTAAACCTGAAAATTAATTAATCAAATAATAATTAAACATGGAACCACATACTGTTATGTAGATTTTTTTTTTGATTTTGGTGCGTAAAGACCATCGCATGCCAATCGCACCTCAAGAAACACAACTAAACACTAAAATCAAACAATCAGATCAAATACACCGTAAACAAAACAACACAAAACCAAAACCCTAACCACAAAATTACCCAAAATGGAAGAACAACCTAGTCAGAGGGGAACACACCTACGATGCGGGAGGGGGAGGTCGGTCGGAGCTCGGAGGAGGCTGTAGGGCTTGCGCAATGCTGAAAAAAAGAGGGAATGTTGTTGGGTTTTCGACCGAACAAGGGGAGTCGTGCACGGGGGTTTCGGTGTGCCGGAGGAGGCTGATCGGGGTGCAAGGGGAGCAGTCGAAGGGCTATCACAACGGGGAGAGGCGGGGCACGCCGGTTCGGTTAATCATAGAGGGAGAGGAGGGAGATACAACGTTGATCAGGAGGGGGGTGTGAGCACGGGTGTCCGGCTAGAAGGAGGAGTGGGGTGCGAGCACGGGTGTCTGGCTAGAAGGAGGAGGGGCACACGCGGTCGACCAGGAGGAAGGTAGGGCGCCGAACGGAGAGAGAAAGGGGAAAGGGTGGTGTGGCTGCTAGGGTTGTAGGGAGGGGGCCGCTGTGCAAAAACTAGGGGGAAGGGGGGTCTGGAGCAATGGGGAGAGAGAGGAAGAATAGAGGGAAAAGAAAAAAATAGAAAAGGAAAGAAAAATAAATAAAAAGGAAATAAAAATAAGGATAAATTAAAACCTAAAAAAACTCTAAATCAACTTAAAATAATAATAATATTTTTAATAATAGTAGTAGTAATATTAGTGCCAAAATATGATGTTAAAAAAATCTTATGACAATAACTTAAAAATAATTATAACCTAATTAAAATCTTAATAAAATTAATAATAATAGTAATAAAATTAAAATTAAAATGTTGATAATTTTATAACCATTATAATAATTTAATATTATCTAACTAATTAAAATATTAACCAAAATAATAAAAATAAGATAAATATTCTCAATATTATTAATAATATTATTATTAAACAAATATTGAATTATTTAATCAATTTTCTTATTTCCTTTTTGTGTTTAAATTATTATTCAACTTGTTAATTAATTAATTACCCATGCGTCGGGCATTCCGCATGTTGATCAAGTGAAGCCACATGGTTTCGTTCATGTCATGCACGTGCGCGAACATTACGATGCCAAAACTACTGTTTATCATCAAAATGAAAAAACTCTCATCAAGTCCAGCCCACAACTCAACAAAGAAAATTTAAAGCCAATAAAAATTATAAAATAAAAATAAAAATTACTATAAATGTCCGGGTGTGACATATGATGTCTCCTAAATGAGATCAGGTCCCAAAATAATTTCCTTCCCCACCTCAAACTAGTATATAGGTGAAGAATAAGGCCTACTAGAGATTGGATCACACACATATATATTAATAGTCACTTGAAAACTATTATTATAATATAAATAAAAAAGATTCAAGTGCTTTTCCCAAGAGCCTCAAAAATCAAGAACACGTGCTTGAATCATGTCCTCAAGTACCTATATAGTGTGCTTGGACTAACCATTGGTTTGAGGGTGATGTGATATACTTAGAAGTACCTATGGTCCAATATACATCTACAACCCTTGATAGAACTAAGATGTAAACCAAGTGTCCCTATCTAATATAATGGTAAGTAGAACACCATGAAGGCATATGATCTTTAGGATATAAAGCCTCCAAGCTCATCCACCGAGAAGGTCTCCCAAATAGTCAAGAAGTGGGCAACCTTCATTATCCTATCCATGATCACCCATATTTTATCACTTCCTCAAGATGATTTTGGTAAGCCTATCACAAATAGTGACATCATCCCATTTCCACTTCGGTATGGGTAATAGATGTAAGAGACCTGCATGCCATTAGAATTTTTCTTTCACTTGTTGACATGTGGAATATTAATCCATGAAGCCTGTAATCTTCCTTTCCATCCCAAGACACCAATATTGGAAATATATGTCACGGTACATCTTAGAGAGTCTAGGATGTACTGTCTACTTGGAATCATGAGATTCTCACATCATCTCCTCTCACATGTCTATTTATACCTAGACATGCCCATGGATATACAAGACCTCATCTTTATCAACATCCCAACTAGGTGGTGGGTCCTCACCTGAAACACTTTCCCTTAGGATTAAGCCCTTAGGATATGAAAGTTTCCTCCTCTTCACTTGATATAGAAGTGATGAGGTCACTGCTAAAGCCATGAGAAAAGGCTTCTCATAACACTCCTGAACTTCCATATGCATGTCAAAAAGAAGATCCATTAACTGTCATTCGCTAATAGCTTCTTGAAACACTTTTATATGAGTTTTCTATCTTATAAAATCAATAACCACATTTCCATTACTTAGAGTGTAATAAATACCAAAGTCAAAATACTTAAGGTATTCAACCCATCTTCACCATTGAAGGTTCAAGCCACACTGATAAAATATGTATTTGAGGATTTTATGGTCCGTTTATACTACAAATTGTTCCCCAAATAAGTAATTTCTACAGTAACATAAAACATGAAAAAAATTTGATATCTTGAGATCATGTGTTAGGTAATTAATTTCATGAGGCCTCAACTAATGAGACCCATACACTACAACTTATTCTCATTGAATCAAAAAAACTCCCATCCTGAAACCTAATGTGTCATAATAAACTATATAGACTCTAATAGGCTCAAGTAAAATATAGATCAACACTAAGGCCAGCCTTCCTTTCAAATCCTAAAAGGCCTTCTCACAAGATTCATATCATGTACACTTTACACATTTCTAGGTTAATCCTATAAGTGGTGCTATAAGGCATAAATATTTTTGGATGAAATGTCGATAGTAACTGGATAGCCCTAAGAAACTCTGTATATCAAAGACATTCCTGGGATTCTCTAAAAAACAATGGCTCTCACCTTCCCTAAATCCACATATACCCCTACTTATGATATAATGTGACCCAGGAAGTGAACTTTATCAATCCAAAAGTGGTATTTTGTTATATTGACATAGAAATTATGCTCTCTTAGTGTACTTAGTACAATGTAAAGGTGATTGAAATGATCATTTATATTCTGAGAATACACCAAGATATCATCTGTGAAAATGAACACAAAGGCATCCAAGTATAGGGGTAAAACTTGGTTTACCATGTCCATAAAGACAACTGGCATATTCATCAAACCAAACAACTTTACTATATATTCGTAAAGTCTATATCTGCTTCAAAAATCAGTACATGGTATATCTGAGGGTTTGACCCTTACGTGATGACAACCTGATCTCAAGTCAATCTTTGAGAAGACCTTGTATCCTCAGAGATAATGAAAGAGATTTTCTATACGAGGAAGTGGGTAATAATTCTTAACTATAAGCAGAGTCAACCATAATTAATCCACTCATATAATTAGGTACTATCCAACTTCTTGAAAAAAACACAGGTGAACTGTAAAGAGAACTATCGAGTCATATAAAAAAAATTAGCTTCCAGGTCCTCTAACTACCTCTTGAGTTATTGAAGCTTAATAGGAGATATCCTGTATAGAGGTATAAACACTGGTTATACTCCTGGAATAAGTTTGATAGTAAACTACACCCCTCTCTTAGGAGGTATCCTAAAAAAGTATTTAGGGAAAACATCTAGGAATCAGTACACCATTGGAGGAAAAATAACCTATCATACTCCTCAATAATCAAGAAAAATACTGAAAATCTTGGTTGACACTCCACCCAGCCCATGGTGCTCAAGTCTATCTTGACTTTCCTAGACATATCATTACCCCTTATGAATATAGATACCACCCTCAGGTGATGAGGACACCCTACAGTGATAACAATCAATATGGTATTGATAAGGCACTAACCACTCCATATTGAGAATTATATCAAAGCCCTTCATCTATAAGATTAAAAGGATCCATAATAAATAGTAACCACTAATCTCGATGTAACACTCCTTACATCAGTGAACATTTTCTGACTGTACTTCCAACAAAGTATCAAGAGACATTTCCCCACAAAATTACTCTATCACGATCCCAAAACATTCCATTAAAGTTGTAGATAATAATGAGTGTGAAGTTATGGTATCAAATAAGAAGATAATAAAGTCGTGGATACTAATATCATACCCTATACTATATATGGTCTGACATTATGATCCTCAGGTGTAGGCTGTATTGCATGCAATTGGCCTGATCCATAACCCTAAGCTTCAACATGACCTCCCCGAGTAGGTCTACTTTGTTTGTGCTGTACATTATAATTATGGATTCTTCAATCTCATCCACCTCCTAGACTTTTACGGTTGGTGGTACTCCAGCTTTCGACCTGGAATGATGCCACATATCCCACTCTGTAATTTGGATCCAGTGTAGACCCTCTTCCAATGGGAAACTGTTGAAATGTCCTGCAAAATATTTGGAGATGGTCAATTTTTTTATAGGATTGGCACTCTTTTTGTTATTCACTACACTAGGTATTATAATGACCTAGTCTTCCACACTGATAAAATATCATGTAACTTTCATTGCATGTAGTCTAACTACCACTTACCTAATGAGTAGTCTTAAAATGATTTTCCTACTACTAGATGAACCACTTACCTACCTAGGTGTTGAACCACCACGACCTGTACCTTCATCTTCCCTCAAATTTTTCTCAGAGATAAGGGCCTGGTTAACCATTTCAGATATGTTAGATATTCGGGAAGACATTCACTTGAGATCAAATGGAATACCTGATTCCATCCTCAAAGTTTCTCTCCCTAGACATATCATCACCAACAATAGTGGGTGAAAAATTCTGAAACTCAGTGAAGTAATATGAATAGTCTATGAGAGACATAATACCCTTATCTAGGTGCATAAATTTCCTATCTCAATCAACTCTCAAGGTCTTTAAGAAAATATAGTCATAGAAGGTAGTTTGGAAATCCCTCCAGACCATACCTCGATACTGATATGCCTATGTAATAACATCCCACCATCACTTGGAAGATCCATGAATCATATACGCTACGAGTTTCACCCTCCTTTCCAAAGGTGTCTCCAAATACTCAAATATAAATACCATAGCCTCAAGTCACAACTCAACAGCCTTGGGACCACCTTCCCTTGAGAATTTTGGTGGGTGATACTATTTTAAATCCTACTTTAACTCTGATATAGTTGGTATAAGTCATGGATATCCCTCCATAGACTTCACTAGCTATAAGAAATTCTCTCTTAGCTGATCATGAACACCTAGTCTTGATATAACAACTGGTACTATTGGAGGTTCCGTGGTGGAACTACTTGTGGGTCAAGTCCCACCACCTTAGAAGCATGGTCATCACCACCTTCCTAACACTCAACCTGAGGCCATCATAGACTCATATATCTACAATTACAAGCACACACCACAGAACATACACTAGGATAAAAGTATTACTTATTAGAAAAAATAATAGGCTCATGGATTTAATGGAATAGATACACTAGACAACTTCTTATTTCTAGGGTCAAGTTATATGGTAATATTTCAAATTTTTAACTGTAAGGTTCAATTATACGGGTTTTCAATTCTAAGTTATATAGGAAAACACCCTTTAAGTTATAATTAGAATATCCATTTAATGACAACCATTTCTTTAAAGAATTACAATTTTTAAGTTTGTATATAATGGTTCAGTTGGATGTATTTTTATCCCCAAGTTTAAAAAAAATATTTATAAGTTATAATTGGCATTAAATGTAACTACAACCATCCTTTTACATTTGGTCTTAGAATGTAATAATTACATATATTATGGTTCAATTATATGGATCTTCATTCCCAATTTATAGAGGCACACATTCTATAAATTACAACTAGCATCCATTTAGTCACAACAAACTAATGTTTCATCCCATGTAATTAAATTTCATGGCTCAAACATATCATAATTGGTTAGTTAAGGTTCCAACATCAAGCTATATGGGAAAAAACATTTAGGTTTATGCATACACTTTAAGTAACCAATTATTTCCTTCCATTTCTTGTAAGAAACGTTAAAATGTTATACATATAATAATAAATACACATACTATATATAACGAACACTGAAATAAACATGGAATAGAATATTCATGACATATATAAACCTACATTCCTATAATGATTCATGAGTAAATACTCCCTTGATATACTATCCCAAGGGTAAAAATTAATAATCATAAAAAATTTCACAAATCATGTGTGTTACACAATGGTGAAATTAGTGCAACTATAATAGGTGAAATCTAGAACAACAAGTCCCATCCCTGGTAACTTGGCTTTTCCCATGAATGTGGGTTAGATACTCCTAGGAAAAAATTATTACCAAGTTTCAAAACATCATAGTCTCTTATTTACCAACCCTAAATAGTAATACAAAAGAAAAAAAAACTTATGATACCACTTTGTGATGTCCCTAGACCAGTTCATAAACACCTGACTGGTCTGATTAGAAAAATGGCCTCAAGCATGCCTACCCACATGCCAAAGGATGCCAACTAGTAGCAAGGGTGTATGGTGGTATGATGGTGAGACTATACACTCTTTATCAAAGTAGAGAACATCAGTAAATAATGTAGATAAAGAAATGAAAATAATGATAAGGTAGTGTAAATAATAAACCATCCATATAATATACAACAGAGGATCATATAAAAATGATGTCATGATAGTACAAAAGTGAAAGTAGGAAGATATGGTAACATATATACAATACAGTACTAGTATATACAAAAGTGATAAAAATACAAAAAAAAAATCTCCACGAGAATCTTGAGAAATAACTTAGTCATCTTCTCCCAATCTCCCGTACTAAAAAGAAATCAAGAATCCATATATAGTTGCTTACCCTTATCATTACCTACATCTAATTAATATTCTTAGGTACCGAATGGCATCCCAGACAGGGTGTGAGTAAAACTCAATAGGCCAGGTGTCTAATAAAAATCCAGTCTATGAATATAAAATATAATAGTGTGAAGGTATAATAAATATAGATAGAAAATAAATATAAACCATGTCAAGCTCAGATTACTCATGTGATATCCGACCAACCCTACCTGCTTCAGCCTATTCCAGATGTCTTTGGAAATATAACCATTAATTGGTCAAGGACTCAAGGAGCATAACTAATACATCTAAGTATAATGATAATCATAAGGGATCCAAGGGAGTCCCATGGTATTCATGACATTAGAATGTCGATCCCACTTGTAGTTATCAACTAAGAAGCTAGGATAGGGGGATATGAGTGTGATCTAAGGGATGAACCCTTGGAATTACACCCTAAAAGTTTCTAACCAATCCTAAGGAAAAGTCTAAGGTAATCTCAGGATAGAATTTATTGGACCCCAATGAGATAATACAAGGTGGCCAATGTATGAGTACATCAATATGGATCAAAGGAGATGATCTAAGGCATTATAATTTTTAGATATGTAGATGCTTCATTGGTTTCAATATGAGGCATTCAAAGCTAATACATTGACTGAGTTGGAGTTTGGTATATCACTTGGTGGCCACATCAATGAATCATCTAGAATCCTATGAGTTCACCCAAGGCATTCCAGGTTAAGAATCTAAGTCTTACTCATGGTAGACCATGCCTTTAAAAGTTTCATTATGGTATATAATAATAGACAATAGTTTATTTGATCATTAAAAATAACCCAATTAAAATATCTATCAAATTTCAAAATTACATTCATTAGTCATTTCATTTATAAGTGATAAAGAAGTCCACATGAAGTCCACATTCCATAATATAATTCATTTAATTCAATCTAACCATTCCGTTTTATAATCCTCAAACCAAACACACTTGAGGGGTGTTTTGGCTAAAAGAAACAAGTATTTTCCAAGGTTATTTAATTCAAAAACACCCTAATGGGTGGTTTAAGTTGGGGTTTTCAACCTTCAATGATGTCAAGGGTCTCATAGCATGACCAGGTCAAGGTTTAGACAATTAATTTAAAGTGTTACACATTTTAGGACTGATGCATGGAAGTTCCGACGTGCGACATAACAACGAAAAATTATAAATCTCAAGACTTTAAGGGAAAAGTACTAGACCACCTACTATAACCTTATGGTAGAATCCTTGTCTAGTATTAGACTCACATTTGGTATGGAATGAGGGAAAATAACAAACCAAACAAACATCCTAAAAATAGGGTATATAATCTCACATGAAGATAACATCCAAGATGGAAAAGAAAACTAGGAAAAGTAGCAAGAGGAGTGTTAGCCTTACTAAGGGGGATCTAATGTAATGAATGATGATCAAATTGAAGTTAGGATGGAAGATATCCCCAAAAATATCTATAATGGGAATAGGGATAGCTCCTAAAATTGTTGTGTGAATGAGGGAGGAGGAGGAGAAGAATTATACTTAAGGGAAATAAGGGAAAAACCATCATTTCTAGTATTTTAAAGGGGCACAAGGTTTGATTGAATGATTTTAAAAACTGTGTTCTAACCATACGATGATCACTATTAATGATACCACACCTTTCATGGTTTAAGAACATGATTAGACAAACCGTGGGAAAATCGTGCATGACATATCTATAATAAATTGCAGGTTTTTCATGGTTACACAGACCTTATTGCATGGTTTGAAAAACCATGCTTCACCCTCTTAGGGTCACATGGTTGAGGGGAATGGTTAGTTCTATCCATGTTTTAACCATGCACCTCATCCTATTTATCAAAAAACTAGAACCTCAGGCCCCAAACCAAGTCCGAACACTCCCAAAACCTCCATAACCCCTTTCAGAAGTTCCATTAAGGTAAAATAAGACGTTTAGATGGGAAGTTAATGGATTTATACCTATACAAAGAACCAAGAACTTATAGTTAACTAGGATTATAAAAGTAACATCTCATATATCCAGGACTAGGATATTTGTTTTCTTAGATATAATGAGGGGGATTACAAGTGTCAATGTTCAGTTGATATTGGATTTTTGGAAGGGTTGAGATCATAGATCATGAATAAAAATTTATTATATATAGCACACCATAGTATTTATTTGGTTATAAACCCTATTTAAGGGGGAATTTTATGAATATTGGGGTGACATATTTTCTAAACCTAACATAGAGGTGGTTCTGGATTCTTACTTGTGCATAGATGCAAGAATATCAAATGAATTTTCACGAGGGATAAAATAGAAAGATTCATGCAATGATCTGTAATAATTATGACTATTCCTTAATTTTAGTATATTACAGCTATATATTATGGTTTTTATATCTCATGAGATGAAAAGGTTCATGTTTTGGGTAAATAAACCACTCAGAATTTGGTTTTAGTAAATTTTAGTACTCATGGGAAGTACGAGGATGTGTGTAATTGAGTGGGGATTTGTGTGATGAGTATAGTCTTGAAATGATATTTCACTTTCCAATATGGAAATATTTTACATGATCAGGTGTAGAAAAAAGTTATTAATGTTTTAGAATAGATAAAAAATTTCAACAATGGGATTTTGACATTGATATGTCAAAAATTACTAAATTTCACTTGAATTAGAGCATGTTTATAGAGTTAGTAGATTGAGATGATGCCGCTTTTTATAGGCCATATGTTATTCAGAGGTAGTTGATGCAATGGGGCATCGAATACCACATTTCACATGATATAAAGTATAATTAATTTTATATGGGTTAAAAATAAATTTTAAAAGAATAATATTTTTTCAAGTTAAACTGGAGTATGAGGTGTTCGAGATTTGAATTGTAACACAAATCCAAGTGTGTCATGGGAATGACCATGACTAGTAGATTATCTAGAGAGGGAATATTTTTCAAGACTCAATAGATAATAAAAATGATGTTACATTTAAGAGGAGTCTTCTTAGGGATGAGAAGTTCTATTTTAGGTAGGTTTTAATGACCCACTATGGTATATGTATGTAAATATAGAGGAAAGTCGATCCTAATGAGAGTTAAACCTAGAATGTTTTGAAATTTGTAATTATAATTAGGAATTGGTAGTGTAGATATTATTTAAATGTAAAGGATATTTTTTCAAGGTGAAATATTAGGTGGAAAAGGACTGGAGTGAACTCAGTGGTGTTTGGAAATTCAAAAATAGAAGGCATTAGTTACAGAGTAGAGCCAAGTATTTAGAAGGACCCATATTTATTTTTAAATAAAGAGAGAAATTTCCATTACATTTTTTAAATCCCCCTTTAGGGTTTTCTTCTCCCATACATCAAAATAGAGGGGGAAATATGTAAGAACCCGGGTTTTGCTAAGAAAGACTTTGGAATATTCTTGATGATATTCCAGAGCAGCGCCTTCAGACGGCGTGCGATTCCGAGCCCCAGAGTGGCCGGAATTAAATTTTCAGTGCGTTCACACTGGAAATGCTAAATAAATGCGATAACTCCTAAACGGAGTTCGATATCAGGGATCCGAGTGTACGGATGGGTCCGGAATGGGGTGTTTACCCTAGGAATGACATAAAACTTGTCGGCGCGGGATGTTTGGACCCCTCGCCCGCTTCTGGAACGTTAAACGGATTAATTAATTAATTAATTAATTCGTTTAATAGAGAAATGCTAGTATATCTTAAACAGTGGCTCGGATTGGAAAACTGAGGGCACCTTTGAGTTTGGAGCGTGCCGTTTACCCTATGATGGGTATAATTTTCGCGGGCGCAGACCGTTTGTGAAAAAAATGGCCCCAGGGGCGTTTTCGTAATTTGGCGGCCTCGGGCGCTAAGTTTTATAACTTTTGAACGGGGTCTCGGAATTTTATTCTGAGACCGCCATTGGGCTCGAAACATCATGTTTACCCCAGGGACGCCCTCCTTTTTGTCTGCTTCGGGAGCGGAGTCGGGGGCATGTCGGGCAGGGTGTTTAAGTGTTTTTTTTTATTTAAACACGCACCCCCTTCTTCCTCTTCTTCTTCTTCCTCATAACCCCTCCCCTCCATTCTTCTTTTCCGGCGAGCTCCGGTGAGCTCCGGCGAGGCAACGGTGCGGGGCGGATCGCGCGGGAAGCGTCGGGCGAAGCCCCACGAGGTAGGGTTTTGTTTTTGAGTTTTAATTCCCGAACCTCCCTTTGAACCCCAATTTTAGCATCTATTTTTTGTTTTCTCTTCGATCGAAGCCCATGAATACGTAGTAGAGTAAATTCTCTATCCAACGCATCTTTTGGATTCAAATTCTGAGCTTCGTAGCATCCGCAATGATCCGCCGAACTTTGCGGGTTTTCGGGTTCCGGCGAGTTCGAGCGGCGGCGCGGCTCGGCGGAGGAGGCGGCACGCAGGGCGGCGCGGCGCGGAGCAGGGCGGAGGCGGTCGGCCGGGGCCTCGGTGGCGGCGGCGTTTCTGGGAGGTGGCGGCGGCCTCGACGGCGGCTGTCGGAAGACGGCCGCGGGCATCGGCAGGCGGAGGAGAGGGGGGCCGCGCAGCGCGCGGCCCCGTGCGTCGACCGCGACCCGCGTTTTGCGGGTCGCTGTAGGGAATCAACCGGCCGCGAGGCGTGGCCGGTCGGCTGAAGCGAGCCGCGACCAGTTGGCCGCGGCGGGGTGGACCGGACCCGCGGCTGAGCCGCGGGCCGGCCGGCGCGGGCCGGCCCAAGCAGGGCGGACCGGCCGGTCCGGCCCAAGGGGCTTTGCCCTCAGTCTTCGAACGCCCGTATTTCGGGCTACGGGCGTCCGTTTTGCGCACCGTCTGCGGCAGCGTGGAGCTTGCGTCAAGGCGGAGTTTTTGAGATGGTTTTGGGAATTTTTAATTCCTGAAACGAGGGGTCTCGGAGACGCGACGCGTCTTTAAGTGGACGAGCGTTCTTCCGAAAAATCTTGTTTTGGACGGCGCAGACGCGTGCGACGTCTGCCTTAAGTGCCGTCAGTTGCGTTGGGACCCTGGCGTCGAGGCGGAGGTTTCCAGGGTGGTTTCAGGCGTCGAGGCCGAAGTTGAGGCGCGGGCCCCACGACCCGTCTTTTGAGCTACGTGCAGCTTTCAGCGGCTTTTTCACCGGGCGTCCGTTCGGGGCGTGCGAGCAGTCATTTCTGGGTGTTTTTCCGAGGGGATCGCAGTGGTGCAATCCGCCCGCCCTAATTCGGCACGATGGTACGGGGCCCACGAGGTCCGTTTCGGGAGTTGACGGTGATTTCCAGTTTTATCACCGAGCGACCGTTTTGGACGAATGAGTAGTCCATCTTATGTAATTTTTTCGAGAGGATCGCAACAGTGAGATCCGTTCGTTGGGTTTTGGGACCGGGATGCGGGTCCCACGTGGCGCCACTCGTGTGTGGTGCGCCGGAATGCATCTCTTTCCCCGGATACCTGTTCTACTCAAGCGAGTAGTGCTTTTGACGTGTTTTTCCGAGAGCATCGCGATGGCGCAGTCCGCCCGACCTCTTTCGGAGGTGTGGTGTGGGTCCCACCTGACCGGGCTACGGTGAATAGTACCTTTTTCACCAGGTGGCCGTTTTGGGCGATTGAGTAGTCAATCCCGCGTGTTTTCCCGAGGGGATCGCAATAGTGCGATGCGCCCGACTATTTTCATGGCCGAGGCTCGGGATCACGGGACGCTGTTCGGGCGTGAGGCGGTGTTGGTGACTTTTCCGTCGGGTATCCGTTGGAGGTGAGTAAGTAGTCGATCTCGCATGTTTTTCCGCGAGGATTACCACGGTGTGATCCGTTTGGCTGTGCGGAGCCTCTTGTGAAATCTTGAGAAATGTGGAAGCATGAAAGTTTCTCTAGTGGTGGTTCGCCCTACCTTGCTTGTAGCGGACCTTTGGCGAGTGATCGCGTGCACTCCCGTGTGAATGATGTAAATGCTTTAGGTGACATGGTTGGCCGTGCCTGGGCCTTTGAGGTGGAGTTGTTATGTCATGCCTTCGCGCTGACGTTGGGTGCCGTGTGCACGATAGCCTATGGGCTGGAACGAGGTATACTCTGGGAGTATACGAGAAAGCTTGGAGGTATGTGTGGTTCGTACCTGAGATGTTTGTGCGCTTGGTTGGGGTTGACTTGGGGCCACACGTCGTGGGGGCCCCATGTGCGTGCCATGTTCTGCCTTACGTACTTTGACCTCTTGTGGCGTAGAGAGTCCCTCTCTGTGCTCGTTGGTTGACCAGCAGGGTTGAGTAGTCTCCCCCTGGTTTCGCTCTCGATGGTTTGGCCGGTAGCGGTGCTAGTGACACCCAGTGCTGGGACAGACGCTGCACCTCTTTTGGGAGAGCTGTTCTGGAGTTGGGTGGTTGCGCGACACCCACTCTGTGTTCGGTCGGCCAGTGTTGTACCCTCCTGTAGAGATGGCAGAGCGGTTCTGAGTTTTACCCTCCAGCGGGGCTGGGTAGTGGGTTGCTCACTGACTTCTAGGGTTTACCCTCCAGCAGAGACTGGGCAGTGGGTCACCCGATGCTATTAGGGTCTACCCTCCAGCAGAGACTGGGCAGTGGTTCACCCGGTGCTATTAGGGTCTACCCTCCAGCAGAGACTGGGCAGTGGGTCACCCGATGAACTCTTAGGGTCTACCCTCCAGCAGGGCTGGGCAGTGGGTCGCCCGTCGTCTAGTTCCAGGTCTACCCTCCAGCAAGGCTGGGCAGTGGGTCGCCTATCGACTTATTCCAGGTCTACCCTCCAGCGGGGCTGGGCAGTGGGTCGCCTGATGATGTGTTAGGGTTTACCCTCCAGCAGGGCTGGGCAGTGGGTCACCCGATATCTGAATATGGTTTACCCTCTAGCAGGGCTGGGCAGTGGGTCGCCTGACGATGTAATATGGTTTACCCTTCAGCGGGGCTGGGTAGTGGGTCGCCTGATGATATGTTAGGGTCTACCCTCCAGCAGGGCTGGGAAGTGGGTCACCTGATATTTGGTTATGAATTACCCTCCAGCGGGGCTGGGCAGTGGGACACCTGTTAGCATTCCAGACTCAGTCCTCTCGACTAGGCTAGTCTGTGGATTACCTCTGTGATTACCGGAGTGGGACCCTTGGTTGTACGGGTCGGTGATGTGACGACTTGACTTTGAGGATACCTCTTGACTGCAGGGCAGTGATGAGGTGTGGTTTGACTTTCCCTTGAACTCTCAAGTTTGAGGGGCGCTTTCCCCACTGAGACGCGTCCTTGTGACGCGATCTAAAACCGTGCGGGCGAGTCAGTGCCGCCCAAAGCGGATAGTATCGAAGTGCGGTGATTGAGACCCTTGGCTTGCGGTTCGGGGCAGACATGCGGGATGCTGGGCATCGATGGAGTTTCTTCTGGGACTGTTGGCAACACCTTTCTTGGGCTGAGCTACGGGATAGAGATCCCCTTACGAGTTTGTTCGGGCTTCTTGGCAGAGCATAAGGATATGTATATACCTTGTTTCTGGTACCCACTTCTCGGGTTGGTTACTCTCCTTCCAGGTGAGGCGAAGACGCGCGGGGTATGCCACGTGCTTTCCGTTTCTAGCTTCTCATGGTTGGACGAGTCTACTCTCCTGCTATAGGCAACGAAGACTCGACGGGAAGTTCATCTTCTCACCGTTTCCAGCTCCTTGTGCCTGGATGAGTCTACTTCCTTCCTTTTGTTGGGTTGAGCTGGACTCTTACTGCACTTTCAGTTGTACTCCTCTACTTTTCTGTTCGCTCTACCGCTCACCCTTCGGTACCTCCTTTGTTGCTCCCTCGAGCCTTCGGGGTATCCTACTGAGTATTTTTATACTCACCCCTGCTTGGGCTTTGCCCGCACTTGGTGTGCCCTTGAAGACGACGGACAGGTGGAGCGTGACTTCAGTGGAGCGTAGGAGCTTGGGAGCTTGGACCGCGTGTGGTGGTCGTGGCCGGGTTCCAGGTGGCAGACCCGTCAGCTGTTTCTTTTGTTTACCTGTTGCCGGGTTGTGGCACTTTTTGGTTGGGCGCGTGTTTTGCCCCTTTTATTTTCAGTTTGTACTTTGTACTTGTAGAGGTCGATGCACTCTGTGGTTTATATATAGTAGTTGCCCTTCCCTTTCCTTTGCTTGTCTTTACTTTTACTCTGCACTTTTGCATTGAGGTTGCTGCGTGCGTGTGTTCAGGTACTTAGGCAAAGGCCTCCCCGAGTTGTTGTGCCTTCGGCGCTGGTCGCCAGCCCCTGGCCTATGGAGGCGGGCCTGGGGTAGTTGCGGCTCGAGCCCGGGTAGGGTCGGGTCGTGACAAAATACTACCCTTAAATTTTCTCCCCTTAGGAGGCTCTATAAATCTATGAGTTTTTGAGATATACTCTTCATGGATAATTGAGATAAATCCTATTCTCTTACATTTATCTTGATTATCCTCTACCAGTTAATTAATTATAATGGGGTTGATTTTATGATTTTGATGTAGATTTCATTTAAGAATGATATAATCATCCCCTAGGTATGGGTCTTTCAGGTGGGTATCCAACCACTAATCATTCAAATGATATCTAATTCAATTCAATTCATTAGACTATTATAAGAATATATGAATGAATACTAGGGAAAAATCTTAAAATTTATTATATTTTCTATTTATTGGTTTATCTGATGATACAATTAGGCTACAATTATCTTAATTTTCATTAATTAATAATGAAAATGAGTGGATTTGATGCTAAAAACTTCATTCTATCTCTACATGGGATTAAATGGAAATATATCTCATAACAAGATTATTTCCCCCATGAAATCAATTAATATATATGTAGACATTATAAAATTTTATAAATTAAAAATGGAATCAATTTATGAAGTATGTGATATATCTAAGGGATTATTATAAAAGTGTTTCCATATAATATAAGATATGAAATTACTATTAAAAAAAGGATTGTCTTTAAGTAATATTTTGATAATTTATGTTAATGCTGAAGGATTGTTGATAAATAAATTTCAGGAAGATAGTTATTAATTTTTGGAAGAGATGTCTATAGATAGTTTTCAATGTAAATTAGAAGGTATATAATAAAATATAGGAGTTCACATTATAGATTCCAATGGTTAGATGATTTATCAATTAGAGGCCATAATTAAAACTGCTAAATATCATCAAGTCATCAATGTGTTAATTGAAAGTGAAGTAATAAAGAGCCTATGTTATTGCTGTTGGATATCTCATCTATTAGTGTTCTTGAAGAATAATAAGGAGAGGCCGCCACATGGATATTTCTACTACTGAGGAAGAAGATCAGTCCCACTTAGTCCTACAAAGACTTGTTTTTATACCATTGGTTATACTTCAAGAAGTATCCAACCAAATTTGGATGTGAATAAAGGACCTGTTGGTGCTATTATCTGTGAAGAATTGCAAGTGGGTTCTTACTATGAGGGTTGGAAGATTCTATGGATTTGAGAAAGAATTTCATAGTTCATTTCATTAGAAATAATAAAGTAATAAAGGGATAGAATAAATGATCTATACATTGAATAAAATAGTTATCATTGATGTTAAGAATATTAAGGGAGAAATCATGAATAGTTCTCCTAATAATGGATATAAAATTGAGGGATTTTATAGGCAGAATAAAAAATATCACCCCAAGGGATATCACTAATATGTGTTGAAGAAACTGTATTATTCACATATATATTGTTTTTTTTCTATATAAGGAATTAAAGGTGATGCATTTAGGGAAAAAGGTGGAATTATGAGTGTTTTTATTATTATATAGCAGGAAGGAAGAACAACAACTGTGTCAAAAAACATAAAACTTAAAAAATAAACAAACAATTTGACACACTAACAAAACATTAAAGGTAATAAATCTATATTTCAATAAAATTAAGTTAAATATTTTAAATGTTAAATTACCTATGCTTGCTCATGATCTGGGAGAGAAGTATGTCCAATAGTGTGAATGTATTTCATTGAACTTTAATTTATTTTATTTTGGTCAGATTTATCCTATAAAAAAATTTATATAATTTCATTAACATCAATAAAATAAGTAATTTATAATTTAAAAATAATTTTTAAATAAATTAATGACCATATATATAAATTTAACTAATACCTTAAACTCTAGACTCTTTTAATACCCAATTATTTCTCTGTATTGTGATATTAAGAAATAAAGAATGATCAGTATTTCTTCAAGCTCAGTGTTAACTTTCTATTTCTGATCAGCATAAAATTCATACTTGTATGCTTGAAACAGGTCACCCAACTCTATTAACCCTGCGACCCTGGAATTTTGTCCATCAAGGAAATTCTATCAGAGCTACATTGGAAAAAATATTTTTTAATAGAATATTATAAATTAATATATATAAAAGTTAATTAACATTACATACAAAAATCTCTACCTAGGAATTTTCCTTTATTAAGACTCCAACTTCCCTCCATGTTATTTCTTAAACCAGAATAATATTTTTTTAGTATGTGTACTCACAAAACTTTTACAGTCCTTACTATTTTTCACAATGTCTTCCTCATTATATTGAACCATAATACGTGTGTGTTGATTCCATACCTCTCATATTTTTTTACAACCTCATCACCTAGTAGAGGATGCAACTAATCATGAAAAATAGTTAGTAAGGGAAAATAGTATATATGAATTTATCATTAATCACTATCATTAATGTTTAAATACATACTAGTAAATGGGTGATCTACTGACCTCTAGAGTGCTATGTCTAGAGGAGGAGGGGGAGTATCCTCTGTGGGAAGTGGGATATCTACAGCAGGAGTACTCTGTATAGTCAATGAAGATGAAAGTACCGATGGAGGGAAAAAACCTAGTGGATAACCCTATATAGATTAAGGTAGATATGGATATAGATATGGCAGTGGGATATACGGAGGATCAGCTCCCTATATATTATTTGATGGTAATGGGTAATAAAAAGGGATAAGATCCTAAGCACTACCATCCTATGTGGGTGTGGGTGTAAAGGGATATGGAAAATGTGGGTATGGAAAATAAGGATATGGAATAATAAGAGAATGACCTCCTAGTGATTGAATCAACATGAAGGGAGGATAAAATAGATGGCCTCCTGGTGAATAAAGCGACATAGTGGTAGGCTGAACCATAAAATCAGTTATACCAGTACCCCCCACCATACTGTTAGACTCCACAACATAATAAAATCATTTCCTAGATGATGAAGCCTAAAATAAAATGAAAGATAAAATAAAATGAATGATAAAAAGATAAATAATATGAAATAACATAATATCCAAACATAAAAGGTACTTACAATAGTGATTATATAAGACATGCCTAAATCTCTAATCCTTTGTTCATTTCTCTACATTGTTCTCTTTATAACTTCTTTATAATCAAATATTTTGACCTATAGATTTAAAATAGTATTCTAAGATAAATATAAATAATGTGAATGTTAAATAATATAACTAATTGACTTTAAAAACAAATGAAAAGACACAAAATTCTATTTAATTATTGGATTTATCAGATTAAAAATAATAATTTCATTACGTTTTCATATTCAGTTATGACAATGAAAACTCATTTGAAATTTGTATAATTTAATTAATAAAATTATTTTGATATCATGTATAAAAGTTAAAAAAACTTGTACAATATTGCAATAATATTAGGTGAATACTTACAAATGTGTCAATGATATGTGTGCTATGTTATAATTTATGGTTCACAATCTATTCTAAAAATTGAATCATCTATGTCGTCAAATGAAACATTCAAATAAATACCGATAGGTTTATCCAAAAAAACACTATCATCGATTTCTTCATCAAAAATATGTCTTGGAATGACATCAATAATAACACCAAATTATTATTTTAATGATCCAGTTACATAAAAAACATGTATATCTTATGATGATAGAATATAAGGTTCATCAGTATGAAGATGGATTTTTATATCAATCACTCTAAATCCATAGTTATTTATATGCATTTCTTTCCATGTTATTGAATCAAATCACTTGTATTTCATCATTTCAACTCGACCATGTGCATATAATCTAATAAAATATTTCTTTTGACAACCCCATAATATGATATATTTTTTTATTGGGGTTTCTTGTACGATTCACTTGTATAAAAATCTACTGTGGTTCTTATCATGACACTTTTATTCTATGTTTCTATTTTTGTTGCAAAACTATTTATAACTAATTTAAATCCATTGAAAAATATTTCCTTACAATCACGTGCCACATTGTTTGGGAAAAATGACAAAATTTTTATTTCATATGATACACCATTCATCAGTAAACTTGGAACTTAAAAGATACCAATATTTAATATTAAACAGATACACGTGATTAAGTTATGTAAAAAAAGAAATCTATTACCTTTGACTTTAACCATGCGGTAGATTCTTTATTGTGAATTTGTTCCTTCCTCGTAATAAATAGATAATTATGTATCCTTTTTGTAATTTATAAATGTTCTATATAAATATGAAATCTTTAAAATATCAAAAGCTATGAAAAAGATAAAACAATGAAAAAATTCATATTTATTAGTTTACTTACTTGATGTAATCATCAAGAGCACTATAGTTGAATAATATTGCACGATGATCCATTTCCCACTCTTCCATTCTTAAATTACACAATGAGTATGATCCATATATCCTTCCTATTTGGAGAAGTGAAGGAAATCTAGGCTCAATGGGATCATATTTACCATCTTTAGTTCTCATTAGTTTATTAGATATCATAGTGTCATTAGCCAAGTACGATGAACAAAAATACATGAATTCTTATTCTAAATATCCTTTCACAATAGATCCTTTGGGATGATATTTATTTATAACATAATATTTCAATGTATACATCATTATTTCTATTAGATATATCCAGTGACTTGAAATAGGACCACTAAAATTAACTTCTATGGGAAGATGCATAGTCAGATGTAACATACATGTGAAAAATGATGGTGGAAAAATTTTCTCTAAGTCATAAAGAATAGTCAATACATCTATCTAATTTTTATAAAAAACACTTATTCTTAGTCTTTTGTCATAAATGACTTGATAAAAATGGAATAACCTAATCACATCAACTCTAACTTTATGTGAAAGTAAATGTCGAATGAAAATGAGAATCAAATCATGTAATAAGACATGATAATCATGGGTTTTAATAGATTTTAGTTTCAAATATTGTGTATTAACTTTTTTGAAATGTTACTTAAATAACCATCTGGAACCTTCAAATATTCCAAGACCTAGAGGAATTATTTTTTATCTTCATTTTTCATCGAAAAGTTGGAAAAAGGGACTTTCCACTTATTATGGCCAATTAACTCAGGATGAAGTCTTTATCTTATAACCCAATCCATAAAATCATGATGTGAAAATAGATCATATTTTGTTTTTCCCTTGAAATTTAAAAGTGTATCAAGTAAAATTTTACAAATGTTTTTATTGATATGAATTACATCCAAGAAATGACACAATAAATTTGATGACCAATACAACAACTCAAATAATATACTTTTCTTTCTATAATTTCTATTAGAATTTGAATTAACATTATTTTTATTTCTAGAATTTGATTAAATGTTGAAAATAATATAATTCAAACCATTAAGTTATTTAATAATATCATTCCTTAACATTAATTGAGGTATTTTATCTGTCTCTATGACATTAACAAACTGTATCGGATTTTTACTTTATGGATGATCCATCGGTAGATATCGTTGATGACCTATAAAGCTAAAAGTTCATTGAAACTTTAATATTCGTTAAAATTTATTTTTTATACAAATTGGGTCGGATAATTTATATTTTTTACTCTAACTATACACCATTCCATAAGAAAGGGAATAATTTATCTTCCATAATAAAGGTACATGAAACATAAATTACTCCTTTCTAAATGCATCATATGCTTGCACACCAATGATCCAAAGCTCCTTTAATCATATATTAACGGTTTCAAGTATATGTCAATATCATTTCTAGGATCACTGGATCTAGATATTAATATACTCATGATAGTAAATAGATTCTTCATACAAATCTATGATGGAAAGTTATAAATGTGAATGAAAATAGGCTAAGTACTATGTGCAGTATGCATCTGAAAAAATGGGTTAAAACCATCACATGATAATCCCAATATAACATTTCATGAGTCAGATGTAAAATTAGGACGTAACCTATGAAATTTATTCCAAGATAACCTGTTTATAGGATACAATATTTCATCATTATCTTTATTTTTTTTCATCTTCATGGTATCTCATATTCCTTTCCATTTTTTCTGATATAAAAAGTTTTTGAATCCTGGGGATTAAAGCAAAGTGCCACATCAATTTATCTAGTACATGGGATTGAGTTCCATATTTATTAGTCTTTAACCTTGATGTACCACACTATTTTCACTGACTCAAATATGCATTTTCCTTCCAGAATAGGCAATAATATTTGGGGCAAGCTTGAATCTTAGTAGATGAAAATCCAAAATTTTCAACCAACTTTGACACATGAAATAATTTTCTATAATAAATGCATAATTAGGTCATAAATACTTAATAAATGTAAGGATACAGTCAACTATAGTATTACTAAATCCATACATTTCTTTCCTATGATATAATTGCATTAAAAACTCAATTTTTTTTCATTTTTACACATGCCATATATACTAGGGTATTCACATATTCCATCATATTTCTAACATGATCAATTTCATTATTTTGATCAATATATAAAAAATATTTTCTATATTTATTTCCTCTTACACTGGTCTATATGAGGAGTCATCTTAAGAATTAAATGGAAAATGATCAGAAATAAAAAATTTCATATCAATCCTTTCAATTGAATCAATTTAATTTTACACTTAATATTTTTATTCATTGTGATACCACATGTGATATTTTTTTGGAAACCATTTTTAGTGATATGGAATATCACTTCCTCATGAGTTAACCATGGTCTTCCAACATAATCAAAAAATGGGTATCAAATCAATCTGCCATTTGAATCATTATTGAATGAAAAGTACAAAAAAAATCATAACTCCTTCTAAAACTCATCAGTGATCTTATCAATGCTGTACATCCAACTTCTATCCATTCTAATAAAAATAAAAATATATTAAATAAATAATATATAAAATTACTTAACCTGATATGTATCATTTTATGGGATAAAACTAATAATCAATAACATGTTTATAAAAAAATCATAACAAATATCCTAAATACAAAAGTAAAATAACATATTATATGTTGTTAAATTTTAATTTATAGTAAATTTTCTATTCATAATATACAGTATTTATTTATTCATTATTTTCAAATATGTTATAGTACAACTTCATCAATAATTTTTTTGTGAAACTATTTTACAAAATGCATATTTTTGTGTTAATGTATTCATTACAAGTACATATTGTTGGAATATTCTACTAGGTTGTTATAATCAACCCTATATGTACAAACTCCTAGGAGATATCATATTATATTGTGTTAAATATATTTTTCATATGAATTACATAATTTATATGTTTCTCTAATGAAATAGTTATGGTTCTTGAATTATAGGATCCCTATTGGGGAGATTTTCTTTGTCACTCGAATCTTTTGGTGATTATTCTATGTATAGATGAATTTTCCAAATTTTTAATGATTTACATTCTATTTGACTATATATGTTTAAAACTATTTAATCACTTATCACATATGATAATTAGTTAAAAAAAATAATAAGTGTTTGTTATGTTATTAAGAAAATTCTTAAATAAGTGGTAGAAAATTATTTTTTTTCAACATGACATGCTTCTACAAAATTACTTATCACATATGATTTGTGATATATATAGTTTTAAATTATTGATATAAAATATCCCTTGAAGAGATGGAAATATTATAATTATTCCCAACATTTTTAGTATAATTGTAATCTCTAGGAAATATCAGTACTATCACAAGGTGGGTATGATCAAAATGTAAAAGGGAATAAAAAAAATAACTGGTAGACACCTATATAGATTTACATAAATATAAAAAATGGAAGAATTATAATTATAACCAAGTAGTAAGTAATAAATTACCATAACAATAATAAAATATTATAGAATAATTTTTTTAATTAATAGAAAAAGATAAACAAAAAATAATTAAATATGATGACCTTAATGTCAAGGGTGGATGTAAAATGAATCCAACCCAAAATAACATAAAGATACAAAAACATGCCTTATGAAACCACCTTTATATATTAAAATATCATTAAATTATTCTAGAATAGAATATGATTTCATAGGAAAACTCCATGGAAAATGGTTAATAAATGAAAAAAATATTAAACTTGAAATAATTTAGCCTGTGAAAGCAACCACTATTAACACATGCTCAAAATTAATTAAAATATTTAGATAAGTTTATACAATATTGAAAGAATTATAAATTTAGAACAAATATTAAACCAAATGAAATATAACTACGTTAGACCTCTAACATAGTCTAAGCATGTATAAATAGTGTAAAAATAACATTATGAAACAACAATACAATGGGATCCAAATAAGTCATTTCTATAAGAGAAAAGCATAAAATTTCACATTTATGAAAGAAATTCATAAATGTAAATCCATTTATAATGTTAAATTGGGGGAACAAAACAAAAATAAGTAGTATGTTACCTATAATCCTAGAAAAAATCAATGTGATGAGAAACCTAACTAGTTATAAAACTATAATTCAATAGAAGACAAGGAGACAAGACTTTCAAATTATAAATCATGGAAGGGTGGATTAGGATAGGCTTGACCAAACTCATGGGATGAAGTGGATCACAAGGGTATGGCTGGGGTTAAGTGAGAATTTGGGGAGGTGGGGTGAATGTGTTGGAGGAGAAGGATCTTGGGGAGGAGGGGTAGCCTTATCGGAGGAGGGGGATCATGGGATCAGGTGGGGTGGCCACATTATCCATGTTGATCCACATCAGAGGATGAGGATTGCAGGGAGCTGGGGAGGCCACATCAGAGCTGCATCAGTAAGGAGGTGGAAAGGCCATGTCAGTGGGGAGGTGGTCTGGCTGTGTTGGAGCTATGTCAGAGGAGGAAGATCTCTGGGAGGTTGGTGGCTTGTATTGGAGTCACATTAGAGGAGGAGGATCACTAGGAGGTGGGTGGCCATTTTAGAGGAGGATGATCATATGGAGGAGGAAGAAAACAAGGGTCATAGAGAGGAGAAAGATCAATAGGGTCACATAGAGAAGGATGATAGGGTCACAGGGATGAGAAATATCATGAGGGTCAAAGGAGTAAGATCATGAGGGCCACAGAGAGGAGGAAGGGGAGGGGGTGGAATAATTCTGTAAAGACCCGTAAATTCCAAGGAATTTTTTTTTCTTAATTTTCTTTGGAATTTTACAAGAACGCAGTTTCTGACGGCACCTGATTCCGAGGCCCGGTGTGCCCGGAATCATTTTCCGAAGTTTGGCTCAGGTACGTTCAGTGAACGGACGAGCGAGTTTTTCTAACTTTTGAACCGGTGCCCGAAATCTAATTCTGAGGGCACCGATGAAATCGCAGCACCGGTATTCGCTTAGAAACGCCTCTTCCGGAGTTGCGTTTGCTTGGGTGTGGTTTTTAATTTTTGGGCTTAAAGTTAAGAAATAAAATAATTTTACGACAATTTTATTTTATTTCACTTAAGCCACTTGGAAGCCACTTGAAGCCACTTAAAAGCGGCTTAAACTGAGTTGAACCGGATAGGGTACTATCCAGAAATATCCTACCCTCTTGGTAGGATATTTGTGAGGTGGGGCCCGCACGAGCCCCGCCGTTTCTTTCTGCTAAGTAACGCACCCGCGAAAACCCGTCATTATGAAAGTCAACTGACGCGTTTTCTTAAATTCTTAACAGACCATTTAATTGGGCGGTTTATTTCGTAAATTAAATGAGCTGTTTCTTTCGTTGAATTAATTCTACGAATTAATGGTTCGTTTCTTATCTTTTGAATTCAAATGTTTAGTTGTGTAAATAAAATAAGGCTTAAGCTTATTTTATTTTGGGGTTGGTCTCCTTTACCACCTTGAGTGATTTTGAGAAGCTCTCTCCACCTTCTTCAACCTTGATGAAGAACACGAAGAACACTTAAGCTCCGATGAAGAACGCCGCTTCTCTTCTTCGTAGCCGGTGTGTTTCCGAAGATCGACGACGCCGCTTCTTCGATCTTCTTCCCGTGTCAACGAAAGGAGACGCCATTTCCTTCTCGGACTATCTCCGTCAGCTTACGAAGCTTCTCCAGCGACGTACCTCTTCGAACGCACCTCGACGTCAACGGAAACGACGTTCGATTTCCGCGACGCCCGACCTCCGCGACGCTAGTCTTCCGCGGCTTGATTGGCGTGCTCCGCACTTGAATCTGAGGTAGGAGGTTGTTGATATTTTATTTATTTATTTTACATTCTTGAATCTAGAATGTCGAACTTCGAGGATAAAGGATTAAATGTTATTGTCTAATGAGAGGGGGGCCCGGACCGCACCAACACGGCCGAACCCCCTCCTATGTTCATAATTGTTTCCTTGCGGATGGAACGAGATGGCGTGGTGCCGTCGTACAACGCGGGAATCACACGACAATTATTGCGCGGCGCCGTCGCGCCGCGTCGTGGAAAGAAATCCAAGAACGCGACGCCGTCGCGTCGCGTCGAAGAAAGTGAAAGGCGCCGCGACCAGAGCGGGGCGGCGGCGGAGGGAAGCGATGCAGTCGCATCACGCCGGACGGCATAGGCCGCGGCCGGTTCCGGGCAGCGGCGGAGCAAGATGACCGGCGGCCGGCACCGGGCCGCCGGTGTGGGCGAAGGAAGGACCGGCCGTCGCCGGTCCTTGCTGGCGAAACCGGCCGGCCAGTGCGGGCCGGCCAGATAGTGGAGACCGGGAGAAATTAATTTCCCTCGGCCGGGTCTCAAAAGCGGCCACAATTAAGGGGCCGCAGTTCTCAAAGGGGGGCTTTGCCCCCCGCGCGCGGCACCCGAACGACGCCCAGGTCGCGCTGCCGTGCCGGTTTGCGCCGCCGCGCCGGACCGCGCCGCCGGCTGGGCCGGGTTTTCCGAGCCGGGCCGGGTCGCCGCCTGGGGCGGGTCGACCCGGTTCGGCCGACCCAGGGGGGGGGGGGGGGGGTCGGCCCGGGCCCAGACCCCCCAGTTTCGGACCACTTTCGGTCAAATGCCCGTATCTTGGGCTACGGGCCTCCAAACGACTCGCCGCCAGCGACAACGCGATTCTTGGATCGAGACGGTCATTTCAGTATACTATACTCAAGGTGCACCTTCCTTTTCGGGAGCCTACGTGGTTAAAACTCCATAGTTAAGTGTGCTTGGCCTAGAGTAGTGATCAGGATGGGTGACCTCCTGGGAAGTTTCCCAGGGTGGGTGTGAGACGGAAAGGCCAATAACTAACAGACCGGGCGTCCAATTGACGCACCGTCTGTTGCGTTGAGTTCCTGTTGACGATACGGAACTTTTGGCATCCTCTGCCTGGGAATTGGATGCAGATGGATAGTGGCCGGGTTGGATCGCACCGAAATCCAACCGGGCCCCTGGAACGGAAAAGCTGATATCTTTCAGACCAGATGTCCGTTTGACGAACCGTCAGCGGCGTTGGTGATCACGTTGAGTAACATTCCCTATGAGTATACCCTATGGGATTTCGAGGTACATTTGAGATACAGCCGGGTTGGTTCACTCACGAAACCAACCGGGCCCCTAGGACGAAAAGGCTAATAACTCACAGATCGGGGGTCCGATTGACGCGCCGTCTGTTGCGTTGAGACCCCTATGACGAGGCGGTCCTTTGAGATACTTCTTAGTGGTACTTTGAGATACTTGGAGTATCGACTTGTAGATCGTGGAGCGGACCCTCCCAGAGACGAGTGTACGGAGTACGGAGACCGTGTAGCCGGCAGAGACCTGAAGACTGCTTGTCCGATTCGATTCGAGTGACTTACGTAGCCCAGTGGGGAGCACTACTTTGTGAGGTGGAAGACCCACAGTGGAGGAGCACTACTATGTGAGGTGGCAGACCACGGTACTTGACAAGAGGAGTACCTCTGTAGGCTATGAGGGGGGAGCACTACTGTGTTTGAGTGGCAGACCCCGGCGGGAAGCACTACTGTGTGAGGTGGCAGGCCCGCGGTACTCGACAGGAGGAGTACCGCAGCAGTCTTAGGTTAGTGAGCAGTACCTCGGAGTCGTGACAGGACCACTTTACACTCCAGAGACATAGCTCTTCAGTAGTTACGGTTTTGATAAATGAAAATCCTGGTTTGAGCTGAGACTTTTGACCTTTTTGCTTACCTCATGATTGATATGGGTCACTTGATAACTTATGTATATGTATGGGCATATACCTGGGTAGTGGTTATCCGTTGATTTCACAATCCTTGTGTTTCCTCATGATTGAGATGTGTTACTTGATAACATAGGTATATGTATGTGCATATATCTAAGTAGAGGTTATCTGTTGAGATCTTCTTGTGGTTATCCTTGTTGGTTTAGTGAGACCTTGAGGGTCTCGGGGTCCCTACTGAGTATCGTTATACTCACCCCTGCACGGGCTATGCCCGCACCTCGTTGTGTTGGTTGCAGACGACGGGCAGTGCTGACGGAGACCGAGTGTTCGAGGACTGGACAGTACCCGGAGGTGGACTACACGACGAGTCGGTACCCGGAGGTGGACTACACGACGAGTCCGTACCCAGAGGTGGACTACGCGACGAGACGACTCACAGAGGAGGTTGACGGACGAGAGCGTGGAGGAGGCTATCTGTACCTACCCTTCTGGTAGGATCCATGGTGGACGACCAGGAGCTGCGCTATCTGTACCTACCCTTTAGGTAGGACCCGAGGAGGACGACCCAGGAGCTGCTTCCCTCTTCCAGCTGTTTGTCTTTTGTTCAGTTGTAGTTGTACTTTCTTTTGGGTTTGTATTCCGGCCCATTTACTTTTCAGCTTTTGTTTTGTACTTAGTGTTTTGTTTCCGCTTGTGCTCTGTGGTGCTTGTTTTCTTTCATAAAGGTAATGCCTTCCCAGTTATCGGGATTTTACACCTTTGGTGCTAGTCGCCAGCCCCTGGCCTATGGAAGGCGGGCTTGGGGTAGTCATGGCACGGGCCCCGAGGACGGGTCGTGACAAATTGGTATCAGAGGAGTTCGGTTCTACCGCAGAACTTATAACTCTGATTTTTCTTTCTGTGAAGCAATAGTGTTAAGAGTACCGAGTGTGGTTTTCAGTTCAGGGAGTCTAGTGTTGGTGCGGGTGGCCGACGTATCCATACACCAGGACCCTGACAACTGATTTCTGACTTTGTGCACGAAAACACTGATTGCGTGTGTGTTTTCCAGAAGTTTTATTTAAATGTCAGCTCAAACCAGGTCATCTCACCAGGTATAATCTTTTGACCGTGTCACGTTGTTTCTTTCAGGATGCCTCCCCGTGGATGACCAGCTAGAGCCCCGAGAGTGGTGCGTACTGACAGCTCGCCGAGCGACGAGGCCTTAATATAGGGCCCTATCCCAGTTGAGGCACCAGCGGTACTACTACCCGTTGGGCCACCGATGCCACCAGCCCCAGCAGTAGAGGATGCACATCGATTTAGCGCACTACATGAGTTCCAGCGCCAGAGGCCACCCAGGTTTCAGGGAGGGACAGACCTGCAGGCGGCTGAGGATTGGCTGGAGGCTGTGGTGAGAGTCTTCAGGCTAGTGGGGACGCCGACAGATTTCATGGTGATCCTTGCTGCCAGCCTTCTTCAGGCAGTAGCAGGTAGATGGTGGAGCCTGATGCTTCAGATGCATTACAAGGCGACACTTCTATGGGCAGACTTCGAGAGCCTGTTCCGGGCGGAGTTTGTACCAGCCACCCTTTGAGCGGTGCGTATACAAGAGTTACTTCAGCTACGGTAGGGCAGCATGTCAGTGGCGCAGTACTCAGTGCGATTCACGGACCTCTCACGCTACTCCATAGATATGGTACGAGACCCGTTCTTCAGGGCCCGAACCTTCGAGCAGGGGCTCAGGCGGGAGATCAGAGCTTCAGTTGTATCACACAACATTCTGACGCAGAAAGGAGTGTTGGAGTGAGCCCTCTTAGTGGAGAGTTTCCTTGCTGAGCAGTCTCCAGCAACAGGACCCACCACTAGCCGGCATGCGACCGAGTCTTCTGTAGCAGGAAGTAGACAGATGACGCAGGGGTCTAAGAGGACCAGACCTACAGGTGGTCGACCGCGTGACTCAGGGTCGGTAGTGCGAGGCACCAAGGGAAGTGATATAGCTAGACCTGCCATGAAGTGTTACTCCTGCGGTGGAATTGGTCACATAGAACATGACTGTCTGACCCGCCATGTAGATGACCAGCAGTTAAATGAAGAACCTCCGAGGCAGAGGTAGAGGTTCGATCAGGGCGGACCGCAAGGAGCAGGCGGCCATGGCAGAGGAGCTAGCCGTGCAGCTGGAGGTGGACGATGCTTCGGGATGTTGCCACCACCACCAGGAGGCCCACCCCGACCGCAGGGGACATGAGGACATGGGAGAGCTCAGCTTCAGGCAGCTGAGGCCTATGGTCTTGGAGCTCCGGAAGCAGATGGATAGGAGCGGGACTAGCTTCCGACCTAGAGGCTATTGATCCTGTTGCTTCTGGTTTTGTTGATGTTTTTCTGTAGTTGCTTTGTGTCTTGTACTATGAGCTGAAATAATAAAAAGACATTTTTCTTTGTTTGATTTCTTGTCCTTTTGTTTGGTTGATTCTGAGTGGTCCCGGCTGAGACTGTTGACTTGACCCTCACTTTCGAGTTTTCTACTGAAGGAGACCTAGTGACCACACACTGATGCCAACAGTGTGACTCGACCCTAGGAGGCGAGAGTGACAGTTGGGTCTCTTAATAGTTACATCAAGGCCTTACGACGTCATCCATGGCATGAATGCATCCTTCATGTCAGGATTGACTGTATTAGGCAATGGGTGTGGTTCATCCAGAGAGGGGATGAGACCAGGTTTCTCTTTTCAGCAAGGGAGAAATTTTAGCAGCTCTTCCAGATCGTATGCAAAGGAGGTGCAGTTCATCCAGGAGTGGATGAAGACTGCACAGTGCAGTAAGAAACAGGAAACCGGTGCCGGTCTTAGAGACTCAGGCGTGTTAAATGTTTCAAGAAGAGGAAGCTTAAAGGATAGATGAGTCTACAAAGCAGCAGACGTGGAGGCAGAGCTAGGAGAGCAGCATGAGGTGGTGTACATCCTAACATGGTACAACCACCCGCCTTAGTTATTCCCGTCAGGCTCAGGGAGCTGGAGGGCGGTGGAAGAATGCGGCTGCATGCGGTCAAGGAGTGTGACCCAATGGCTCTAGAAATGATTCAAGAGACAGTCTGTGTCCACTAATAGCTACTGTAGTAACAGACGTTGATATGAATCATTCCTCACTTTCACAAATCTTGTTCCAGACCTAGAGTTTCCGGTAAGCCGTGGACTTGACCCTCACGTCTGGAGATACCTTGGGAGGAGACTCGATAATCACACTTACGCCGACGGTGTGGTCAGACCCTCGAGGATAGAGTTCTGGTTGGAATCTCTTGGTGGTAGCATCGAGGCCTTATGATGTTAGTTTGAGTATGGAGTGGGAAATAATTGTTCATACTCAAATTGACGGTTTTAGGCAAACGTCGGGATGAGTTTTCCTTGGTCGGCGGAAAAGGAAACCCCAGGCAGCACAGGGTAACTCTTGCATAGGAGGGTGTGACCGATCACTCTTGAGTCGGTCAACCTTACCCTCTTGGCAGCAGTCCTTTTGAGTTCCAGTTCTAACAGGAAATGGAGACCCCTGGAGTTCGAGGATGACGATCACGTCCTTATACGGGTCTCACCTCGATGAGGTTTACGGAGATGTGGCCAAGGCGGCAAGTTATCTCTGAGGTTCAACGGACCTTTCTAGGTCCTCAGCTGGGTAGGCGGGGTGGTTTACCGCTTGACCCATCCACCTCAGTTGCACCAGGTGCATGATGACTTCCACGTATCTCAACTGAGGAGATACGTGCTCGACCCTTCGCATATCATCGACCATGAGGAGCTGGACGATGGCGATGATGTGTTTTTTGCGGAGGTTCCAGTGGGGATCGAGGATCGACAGGTGCAGATCCTACGAGGATGATCGGTTCCCCGGGTGCACTTTCCTTGGCAGTACGGAACCTCCAGGTGAGCACATGGGAGTGGAAGGCTCAGATGCGTGCTCAGTACCGCCTTTGTATCCCTAAGTTTGTGGTGAAGCTTTACGGGGACGTAAAGCCCTATGGTGGGAGTAATGTAAAGACCTGTAAATTCCAAGGAATTTTTTTTTTCTTAATTTTCTTTGGAATTTTACAAGAACGCATTTTCTGACGGCACCTGATTCCGAGCCCCGGTGTGCCCGGAATCATTTTCCGAAGTTTGGCTCGGGTACGTTCAGTGAACGGACGAGCAAGTTTTTCTAACTTTTGAACCGGTGCCCAGAATCAAATTCTGAGGGCACCGATGAAATCGCAGCACCGGTATTCGCTTAGAAACGCCCCTTCCGGAGTTGCATTTGCTCAGGTGTGGTTTTTAATTTTTGGGCTTAAAGTTAAGAAATAAAATAATTTTACAACAACTTTATTTTATTTCACTTAAGCCACTTGGAAGCCACTTGAATCCACTTAAAAGCGTCTTAAACTGAGTTGAACCAGATAGGGTACTATCCAGAAATATCCTACCCTCTTGGTAGGATATTTGTGAGGTGGGGCCCGCACGAGCCCCGCCGTTTCTTTCCGCTAAGTAACGCACCCGCGAAAACCCATCATTATGAAAGTCAACTAACGTGTTTTCTTAAATTCTTAACAGACCATTTAATTGGGCGGTTTATTTTGTAAATTAAATGAGCTGTTTCTTTCGTTGAATTAATTCTACGAATTAATGGTTCGTTTCTTATCTTTTGAATTCAAATGTTTAGTTGTGTAAATAAAATAAGGCTTAAGCTTATTTTATTTTGGGGTTGGTCTCCTTTGCCACCTTGAGAGATTTTGAGAAGCTCTCTCCACCTTCTTCAACCTTGATGAAGAACACGAAGAACACTTAAGCTCCGACGAAGAAGGCCGCTTCTCTTCTTCGTAGCCGGTGTGTTTCCGAAGATCGACGACGCCACTTCTTCGATCTTCTTCCCGTGTCAACGAAAGGAGACGCCATTTCCTCCTCAGACTATCTCAGTCAGCTTACGAAGCTTCTCCAACGACGTACCTATTCAGACGCACCTCGACGTCAACGGAAACGACGTTCGATTTCCGCGACGCCCGACCTCCGCGACGCTAGTCTTCTGCGACTTGATTGGCATGCTCCGCACTTGAATCCGAGGTAGGGGATTGTTGATATTTTATTTATTTATTTTCCATTCTTGAATCTAGAATGTCGAACTTCGAGGGTAAAGGATTAAATGTTATTGTCTAACGAGAGGGGGGCCCGGACCGCACCAACACGGCCGAACCCCCTCCTATGTTCATAATTGTTTCCTTGCGGATGGAACGGGATGGCGTGGTGCCGTCGCACCACGCGGGAATCGTATGACAATTATTGCGCGGCGCCGTCGCGCCGCGCCGTGGAAAGAAATCCAAGAACGCAACGCCGTCGCGTCGCGTCAAAGAAAGTCAAAGGCGCCGCGGCCAGAGCGGGGCCGCGGCGGAGGGAAGCGATGCCGTCGCATCGCGCCGGACGGCATAGGCCGCGGCCGGTTCTGGGCGGCGGCGGAGCAAGATGACCGGCGGCAGGCACCGGGCCGTCGGTGTCGGCGAAGGAAGGACCGGCCGTCGCCGGTCCTTGCTGGCGAAACCGGCCGGCCAGTGCGGGCCGGCCGGATAGTGGAGACCGGGGGAAATTAATTTCCCCCGGCCGGGTCTCAAAAGCGGCCCCAATTAAGGGGCCGCGGTTCTCAAAGGTGGGCTTTGCCCCCCGCGCGCGGCACCCGAACAGCGCCCAGGTCGCGCCGCCGTGCCGGTCCGCGCCGCCGCACCAGACCGCGCCGCCGGCTGGGCCGGGTTTTCCGAGCCGGGCCGGGTCGTCAGGCCGGGTCGCCGCCTGGGGCGGGTCAACCTGGTTCGGCCGACCCAGGGGGGGGGGGGGTCGGGCTGGGTTGGCCCATATAGCATCCCGCATTTTTATCACATAAACTTTCATTACATTTTACAAAACCGAGGATCTTTAAGGTTTAGTGTCTTGGAAACCAGGAACTTAAAACATGAAACAAAAAAAAGCATTCTTCTTAAACACTTGAAAGGCTTCTCCTTATGTTCATCCTAGGTTCATTACTGCATCTCAGAACCTGGGGACATACATCAAAGGAAAGGGTGAGCAGAAGGCCCAGTAAGGAAAACAAGAGAAACATTTTACATGTGAACTTGAGATACTTCAATAAAGTCATGAAAAGAACTTTAAGGCATGAGAATGAAATCATGAGATACATCATAATAAAAATAACATTTTTCATAACTTGAAGATGTGGCTGCAACATTTAATATTGACAATCATGAACATATCACCAAGGTTCATCCCCAAGGTGTCATTTGAAAATTACCAAGGTTATTCACCAAGGTATCGTGAAAATTGTAATCTCTAGGGGTTACATCATTACCCAATGCATTGGAGCGCTATCAGGGCGCACCATTAAATTTGCCTTTATTATAATGTGAGCCACATATATCATCATCAAACATTTCATAAATAACCCATATAGAATAAAATAAATGGGTTTCATTTCATAATCACAATGTTTTAAAAACTGCTTTAAAGACATGATCTTAATGTCACTTTAAACCCACAGAAAGGGAATGCGAGTCTCATGTATGTAAATCCCAGAATTTAAAATAGAACATTTTGATATATATGTGAATACCATTGTATAAATAAGAGCTTTGAGTATTCACTTTATAACATAAAATAATTTTGAGAAAAGAGAGAGGCATTTTGAGACGAAAATTCTGCAGCATAACGGCTATGTTACAAGGTTTTAGAAAACATTTAAAAGAGAGGGGACATGGGTCACCCACTCATAAATGATCCATAAAACAGTAGGGGGACAGAATATATTGAATTTAAGAACATGGTAATGAAATTTGAAAATATACCATATGAAATGAAGAACATGAAAGGAAGACAAAAATAAGATTTCTCTTATGAAAATTTGGCAGCCTAATGACATTACATAAACTTCAACCAAAAATGAATTGATGAGATCAAATAGGGTCTCTCATCATATGAACTTAAAATAACATTATGATAGATATAGAGATCATACCCCAACATAATAAAAAGAAACTTGTAAGACTTGACATGGAATTAGAGCTTTGAAAAGGGAGAAAGGTGCAAAGACCACTTAAAAATTCAGCAGCCTAACGACGCCACTTAAAACTTAAAAATACTGAATTGAAGATATCAAATGGGGTCTCTCATCATATGGTCATAAAATATCAGTATGATAGATATAGAGATCATACCCAAAAATAACAAAAAGTAACTTGAAAGAATTGACATGAAAATAGAACTTCAAAACGAGAAGGGTGAAGAACCACTTAAAAATTCGGCAGCCTAATGGCGCCACTTAAAATTTCAAAATAATGAATTGAAGAGATCAAATGGGGTCTCTCATCATATGGTCATAAAAGATCAGTATGATAGATATAGAGATCATACACCGACATAAAAAAAAGGAACTTGAAAGAATTGACATGAAAGTAGAACTTCAAAACGAGAAGGGTGAAGAACCACTTAAAAATTCGGTAGCCTAACGATGCCACTTAAAACATCAACAAAAAATGATTTGAAAAGATCAAATAGGGTATCTCATCATATGATCATAAGAGATCAGTATGATAGATATAGAGATCATACCCCAACATAATAAAAAGGAACATGAAAGACTTGACATGAAAATCGAACTTGAAAAATGAGAAGGGTGAAAGAATCCCTTAAAAATTCGGCAGCCTAACGGCGTCACTTAAACATTCATAAAACGAAATGATGACAGTAAGAGGGGATCTCTCATTATATAAAAATAAAAAGGGCAGTAAGAGTAATATAAAAGAACATCCTCTCACATAAGAACATGGATCATAAAAGGAATGACATAAAAGAGATTACATGAAAAGAAAGAGAGAGGTCGAATCCCTTACCTTAAAATGTAACTCTTAAACCTCAAAGGATGGGACCTTGAGGGCTTGGGGGCACCTTGGGAGGACTCTTTGGGAGGTAATGAGACCAGAACTTCGTTGGGGGAGAGTTGGGAGTGAAAACTAAAGGAGGAAAGGGTGGGTATTTATAGGGAAAGTGAGGGGACAAGGCATTAATGGCCAAGGGACACCTCACTAGTGGTTTTGGCAAAACCATGGGCTTGCCCATGGTATTTTCCCATGGTATTGGCCAATTGGGACACATCATACCTTATCTTACTATTCATAATTCGACCATATTGAATATATACTTAATACATCATTTAATGATGTCATTAAACACCCGTAACTTAAAAACTATATTTTCAGTATTCATCAAAAATTCAACTTTCTCAGAATAATCCCAAAATTTCACATTAACCAAATATCGATGCTCTAAATACATTTATGAATTCCATTTTATAAAAATAATTTTCTAAATAATTTTAATTTAATTTTTAAATAAAAACACTATTCATCGAAAATTCGTTTTTTCAGAAAAATCCCCAAAAATTACCATAACATAATATCGATGCTCTGAGTTCAAAAATAAAGTCATTTTTATAAAAATAATTTTCTAAATATTTTTAATTAAATTTTTAATTAAAAACACTATTCACCCGAAAAAACTAATACTTGAATAATAATTTATGAAACCGTTATTTAACCATTTTATTGAATCACATTACTTAATCAAGGTGCCTACATTATTTTAAAACTTTCTTTAAGTGAGATTACTAATCCATTTGGTCATATTACTAATCCTAATCATAAAATCACTATTCATAATTTACTATTCATCAAAAATCAAGTTGATCTTATTAGACTCCAAATTTTGTACTGAACATAATTGTAGAAGACCATTTTTTGATAATCATTACACATTTTTAATTATTTAAGGTTTACATAAACTTTTTTAAAATATCCTTTTTCTAAAATTCATAAAAAATATGCATACTATATTTATCCGGTCATTTGAAAATTCATAAACTTCATCATAAGAAGAAATCCCAATTTTTATTTAAAACAAAGGATTACACAAGGTAGTTACGGTCTCCTTACATAGCCTCTTATCACACCAGCATAGGACCTAAGTGTAAGGTGTGCTAAGGTGAGAGAGTCCGAGGGAGGCTCGACCAACATTGCCCGAGTAGTAATTTCAATCAGTTTGAACTTCTCGCGAAGGCGATTCCGTTCTAGCTTCACACGATGAAGTTCGGCTTGGGTTTGGTCCAGAGCAAAGCCCAATGGTGCTACCTCCTTCCCAAGTTCTGTTAGATGGGCTTCGATCAGTCCAAGACTACTAGGTGAGGCCATCAAATCTTCTTTCTATAATAATTAACCAAGATTACTTGTATTTAGAGACAATAATCAAAACATTTTATTCACAGCGGTCATATTGACTGATGGTCATATAACAGTCAGAACCCAATGATCTCATTTTAATTATAATCATGTTTATCAAATAAAACATTTTTGTTGAGTATAAAAATAAAATAAAATAACACATGAAATTAGGAAACAAGATTTATTCAAAATTTCGGGCCGTTACAGCCCGGGCCCAGACCCCCCAGTTTCGGACCACTTTCGGTCAAATGCCCGTATCTTGGGCTACGAGCCTCCAAACGACTCGCCGCCAGTGGCAACGCGATCCTTGGTTCGAGACGGTCGTTTCGGTATACTATACTCAAGGTGCACCTTCCTTTTCGGGAGCCTACGTGGTTAAAACTCCATAGTTAAGCGTGCTTGGCCTAGAGTAGTGATCAGGATGGGTGACCTCCTGGGATGTTTCCCAGGGTGGGTGTGAGACGGAAAGGCTAATAACTAACAGACCGGGCGTCCGATTGACGTGCCATCTGTTGCGTTGAGTTCCTGTTGAGGATACAGAACTTTTGGAATCCTCCTCCCGAGAATTGGATGCAGACGAATAGTGGCCGGGTTGGATCGCACCGAAATCCAACCGGGCCCCTAGAACGGAAAAGCTGATATCTTTCAGACCAGACGTCCGTTTGACGAACCGTCAGTGGCGTTGGTGATCACGTTGAGTAACGGTCCCTATTAGTATAACCAATGGGAGTTCGGGGTACAGTTGAGATACGGCCGGGTTGGTTCACTCACGAAACCAACCGGGCCCCTAAGACGAAAAGGCTAATAACTCACAGACCGGGGGTCCGATTGACGTGCCGTCTGTTGCGTTGAGACCCCTATGATGAGGCGGTCCTTTGAGATACTTCTTCGTGGGACTTTGAGATACTTGGAGTATCGACTTGTAGCTCGTGGAGTGGACCCTCCCGGAGACGAGTGTACGGAGTACTTAGACTGTGTAGCCGGCAGAGACCTGAAGACTGCTTGTCTGATTCGATTCGGAGTGACTTACGTAGCCCAGTGGGGAGCACTACTTTGTGAGGTGGCAGACCCACAGTGGAGGAGCACTACTATGTGAGGTGGCAGACCCACGATACTTGACAGGAGGAGTACCTATGTAGGCTATGAGGGGGGAGCACTACTGTGTTTGAGAGGCAGACCCCGGCGGGAAGCACTACTGTGTGAGGTGGCAGGCCCGCGGTACTCGAAGGAGGAGTACCTCAGCAATCTTAGGTTAGTGAGCAGTACCTCGGAGTCGTGACAGGACCACTGTACACTCCAGAGACGAAGCTCTTCAACAGTTACGGTTTCGATAAATGAAAATCCTGGTTTGAGCTGAGACTTTTGACCTTTGTGCTTACCTCATGATTGAGATGGGTCACTTGATAACTTAGGTATATGTATGGGCATATACCTGGGTAGTGGTTATCCATTGATTTCACAATCCTTGTGTTTCCTCATGATTGAGATGGGTTACTTGATAACTTAGGTATATGTATGGGAATATATCTAAGTAGAGGTTATCTGTTGAGATCTTCTTGTGGTTATCCTTGTTGGTTTAGTGAGACCTTGAGGGTCTCGGGGTGACTACTGAGTATCGTTATACTCACCCCTGCACGGGCTATGCCCGCACCTCATTGTGTTGGTTTCAGACGACGGGCAGTGCTGACGGAGGCCGAGTGTTCGAGGACTGGACGGTACCCGGAGGTGGACTACATGATGAGTCGGTACCCGGAGGTGGACTACACGACGAGTCCGTACTCGAAGGTGGACTATGCGACGAGACGACTCACAGAGGAGGTTGACGGACGAGAGCGTGGAGGAGGCTATCTGTACCTACCCTTCTGGTAGGATCCGTGGTGGACGACCAGGAGCTGCGCTATCTGTACCTACCCTTCAGGTAGGACCCGAGGAGGACGACCCAGGAGCTGCTTCCCTCTTCCAGCTGTTTGTCTTTTGTTTAGTTGTAGTTGTACTTTCTTTTGGGTTTGTATTCTGGACCATTTACTTTTCAGCTTTTCTTTTGTACTTAGTGTTTTGTTTCCGCTTGTGCTCTGTGGTGCTTGTTTTCTTTCATAAAGGCAATGCCTTCCCAGTTATCGGGATTTTACGCCTTTGGTGCTAGTCGCCAGCCCCTGGCCTATGGAAGGCGGGCTTGGGGTAGTCACGACACGGGCCCCGAAGACAGGTCGTGACAACTTCCATGAGAATTTCATAGCTTGTGGATATATGTTGTCTATAAACATAGTTTTATAAACCATAGATAAAAGTCTATGGATATATCCCCAATTTCTAGTAGTGTTGCACAATCAAATTTAAAATATGAAAATAACAACGAACTTGAAAAAATAGTCCATCCCAAAATAAGTTTTTTAATATAATTCCATTGTTTCAAAGATGAATGCATCACATCATTATAACTTTCATTATCCAATGTAATATAATTTTTCCATCGAATCTTTAAGTTTTCAAGTACATTTCCACTTTATCTTATAGATAAATCCTCATAAATGAAAGGGTAAATATTTTGAAAAGTATGATTATATTTTTAATTTTACAATATTTATTAATATAATGTATAGTGAAACCCATAAATTCATCACGTATTTGTTTAAATTTCCAATTATCATAAGCTAAGAAATTTTTTCCAGATGCCTTTTCTAAATCTTCCATCATAATAACTTTCTTTTTGGAATAGGAAATTATTACATATATTTTTCATGTATCTCGAACTATAAAATTTATTTTAGGATTAAAACTATGAATAAGTAGTTTGTTTCAACCATAGGTTATAAGTTAATTTTTTTTTTCAATTACTATTTGAGATGTTGTGAATTTATGGGGATGATGAATGGATTTTAAATATGAATAGTTTTCTAATAATAGTTAACCTAATGATGAAAAGGTGTAAATTAGATATGGTTACTATAAATACATTTAGTGAATGATTCTTAAAATTGATAAACAAGGTAGAAGTTAGAGTATGAGGACAAGTGTATAAAACCAGGAGAGGAAGCATTGTAGCTCCTAATTTGGTAATAGAGGCTTTTGTGAAGAAAAAACTACCTTTATATCTTTATATATCAAGGATTTGGAATTTTTAATGTGAAAAATATGTTTATTACAACTTAATATGGTATTTAAAGAAGTGTGGGTATACAAGGTAACATTTGGAATTGGTAAGAGAATGTTTTTTGAAGGGATAAATAATTACACTATAACTGTAACACTCTAAGATTTTAGTTGATGAATACTATATATGATAGCTTGTGATACATTGTAACATCTCGTTACCTACTTTTGGGTATTTCTCATCTCTTCACTTGTTTTACTCTTTAATTTGGGTGTATATTTTTGGTGTTCTCCTAGAGTTTGTAGAATGAACAAGGTGGTTTGGGTTTTTAGGTAATAATATTCTATTTTTGTAAACTATAGGAGAAATACACACCATGTAATGGGAATACATGATGTGTAATTTTTATAGGAAAGATGCCATAAACATGGTACACAACATGAAAGATTACACACTGTGTAAAGGTTAAACAATGTACAATGTTAAAAGATTGATTTTTAATAAAAATGTGATGGGTTTTTCATCATATATGAAACCTATGGATTACACGACGTGTAAAGAGATTACATGTCAGGTAAATGTCACAGAAAGGGATTTTAGGGTGTCTTAAAAGTGATATGTTTATTCATTCAATGTGTATCCTCCTTGATCATGACCTATAACACTTATACAATGATTTTGGGAGCCTCTGTTCATTATAGATTGATTCTTTTAGAATCGGATAATCAGTGAAGTTACATTAAATCTCTCTAGGTGAGTAATCCTTTCTGCTTCTTCATTTCTTTTGATCAAAATAGTGATGTTGCATTATGTTATCAGATCCATTAACCCATGGTGATGATTCTATTGTTTCCTTTATAGATCAATTATGTGATCTTGTTCTGGAGGACAATCCTTGTTGCTTGTGGCATGACGAGAGTGCATTATTGAGGTATGTATTGTTTCCTCTTCTTCACTGACCCTTTTTATTACGTCAAATCAATTATGAGATGCGTGGATTGGTTATAGGTCCAATGTTGTCATTATGTATTCTTTCTTGTTGGTGGATCCTATTGTGGGCGTGTGTGACCCAAGTTTTGAGGTAGGTGGTTCTGTCTCTAGCCTGTGTTAGTGAACTGAATTATTCTAGTTATTTTATAAATTGTTTTAGAAATGAAATGGCATGATTGAATAGTTTGATTGTGTGTGTGGAAATGGGTTTTTTAAAAGATGGGTTCCCCTAGTTTTGGTAAATAGAAAGGGTTTTCAAGAATTGTGAAATGGTTTTGTGAAATGGTTTTCAAAACATGTTTTTATGAAAACAAATTGATGTTTTGGTTTGGAAAATATAGCACATGGGAAGCCTTGGGTACTTAGGTGGAAGGTGTAGTAATAGGCCTCATCTGCTCTCAGGGGGTTTTATCATGGGGATTTCCTTTTCTCCCTATGTCTATTATTTTAGGGGATTGTTAAACCTGTTGGGGGGGAGGTTCACTTTATGGGGTGTTCCTGTCATGAACCCCTCCCTCTAAAGATGCCGTAATGAGGGGAGAGAGATAATGACCCATGAGTCTTGCCTCCAGTAGGCCCCGGGTTGGTGACTATCACTAAGGGTATACAAATCTCATGAAATGGGAGGAATTTCTCTCTATAATAATATAGGATCAGAAGATAAGATGAATCATCCACAAACAACTCCATGGAATAATATTAAAATAAACCAAAACCATCCCACATGTTTGTATAAATGAAACTAATATAAATAAAAGCATCCAAAGTAAATACCCAAAAACTAAGATAAAGTAACAACATAAAAACTATCAAAGTTCTAAACTAGTAATATGAAGCATAGTCCACACAATCCTCTTGGAAACATGAAAATCAGTTTATATATATAGTGTTATCATACAAGTATACCCATTAGTAAAAAAAGTCTCCCATGCACATGTGGAAGAAGCATATTAATGAACCTGTGAGAAAATAGAAGAAAAAAACAACACCTATATAGGTATACTAACCAAACCCAACCTCACAAAGTCATACTCACAAAATAATGCAATCCAAGTAATATAATATAACATGAGTCACATCGATAAAGTGTACCCCTCACCACTTTCCTGTTAGTATGCTGCTCTCACACCCCAATGTGCTACATCCTGGTGCCCCATCTATTTCTTATACCACACAAACCCACAACAACGGTCACATCACATCTCACCTAAAAACACTTGGGATCACCACCCCACAAGCATGACCACATCACATCTCACCTGAAAACACTTGGGCCACAACACATCCACAACCATAACTAGAGTAGTAGGGTATCATGAATATGAATGAAATAAACCTCCTGACCTCTAATTACGATGAATGATTCCCACCATAAGCCACATTATCCCATATCATCCCACCCACAGACACTTGGGATATGTCACATCTCACCCGAAGACACTTGGGATCACTGACCCACAAGCATGACCACATCACATCTCGCCCGAAGACACTCGAGTTATCATAACCACCATTTAGTGCACTATTAGACCTCCATCCATAAAAACCTATGTAATACCAACCACACATAGAAAAGATAATGGTAAAGAGTGAGTAACCATCCACCTATCCTCCTCACCGGATGTTGGAAAAAACACCCCTCATGTGACTATACGGGTGTCGGTACATAGTGCTCGATGTGGGCCGGGTGCGTATAGAAATCAAAAGAAATATAAAAGTATATACATATAACCACACACAACCCCAAACTATGGGTTCAAAACCAAACACTAATCAACTCACAACATCACCACTTTCGCTACCACCCCTAAATGCATAACACCACACAACAAACCACAAGGCACATCACACCACCAACCAATTCCATTATTCAACCTATTCATTTCATTATTAATTATCATCCACATTTAACCACACGACCCATATTTTATTTATTAATTATCCATTTCCTTCCCATTAACTGAACCAAACCCCAACTATTTGAACATTATTAACAAATTACTTATTTATTTCATCACTACCCAAACATCTAGCATAACACAACCACACATCACAAGAATCTCATCATCTCCATTGTACCATCACCTCACCGCCCCAAAATCATAGCCAAACAATAACCACCTCACCACCCCAAAAGCACATCCAAACCACAATCACCATATTTCCCCCAAAGCATAACAAAAAAAGAACCACCTCGCCACCCCAAAATCATGGCCAAACTATAACCACATTGTTGCTCCAAAAGCACAGTAAAAAAATAACCACATCACTTCCCCAAAAGCATATCCAAACCATCAAACCCACATCTCACCATAAACACACATCACCGTCCCAAAAGCATGACCACACATCACAACACATTAAGATCATTTTATAGATTTACAAAGGGGATTTTATCACATTACACTTTATTTTAGTGGAATTATCACACAAGCTATAATCCCAAGGAAACCATTTTATTATCCAAATAAAAGTGGTTAGACAATTTCCATTTTATGGTGATATCACAAAAATCACAACAAAAGCAGCAGTCATAACCCATATATCTAGTGAAAATAAATCCCCTAACAACCATAATTTTTAACAGGTCATAAAGCCCATAAAATCCATCATATAAAAATAATCAAAGATGTAAAAACATGTAAATCAATCCTTTCCCCTTTTAGGGAATGTAGCAACACTGTGCAGGCACTTTAGCAGTACTGTGCAGGTACTGTAGTAGGTACTATAGAAGGTACTGTTCGGTACTATAGTAGCCAAAACTATTCACCTTGGGCCATCGGTTTGGGCTTGGATTCATCAAGGCCTTCGGGCCACCTCAAGGCCTTTGGGTCACATGATCAATGTAGTTTCCCCAGACAAACTCTACAAAAAGGAGAAGCCCCAGAGGAGGATTCAGAGAAGGAACACTCACCAGAGTAGAACCAAATAGATTTGGAAGAATGAGAGGGTATAGAAATTCCAATGGGACCGTCTTGTTCTTGCACGATAAGCTTAGTTGGACAACCATGTGAAGGTTGAGAGATATCATCACAATACAGATGCTGGGGAGGGGAAGTTCCTTGTAGTTATATTCTGGTTGAATTCCCTAAGACCTTCGGGTCATGTTATGTCTCTTAAGCCTATGGGACATGTAATATCTAAGCCTACGGGCCTTGTAAGGGTTCCCTGTCATCCCTTGAAAGGGGGGTTATCAAAAATCAATAAAAATGAAGGCCTTCAGGCCATTTAGGCATTGTCAACTTACTACACACCGTAGAGTGAAGAAGAAACTCCTGCAAACTACAACCACACCATGAGAAACCACATATCAACCTACAACACACCCAAAGATTGTCAAAATGCATTCCAAATCACACTTCAAACCAAAAAAACATTGTCACAGTGAATTCCCAAGAAAAGAATTAAATAAAACCAAGAGGAAATAAGAACTCACCATATATTTCCAATAGGGATCCACCAAAACCAACAAACCAAAGCATGAGGAAGGGGTTATAAGATCTTATTGGGGAACCTAGGGCTCATACAAAACTAGAGAGAAGGAGGTGAAGATGAATGAATGAAAGTTCATCCAGAAAAAGAACTTAAAACTTGAAATCCCATTGGTTTCATATCGTGTAAACATTACACAATGTGAAATCTTCAGGTTTCTAAAAATTTCAAATTTTCACTGAAAAACACGTCGACCTAACCTTTATTTAACACACATCATGAATTCCACTTACATGATCTGTAATAAATGTCATAACTTCCACCTTATCTGCATATAGGTTATGAACCAACTGGATACATAATTCATGAACCACCATTACACATTATGCATTCCACTTACATGATGTGAACTTCTTGTAGTAGCTCTACTACAGCTCCAGCCTCCACAAAAAACTCTCAGAACCTCCCTTGAACACCTAAAACCACTAAAACTGGAAAAGTAATGGACCAAGAAGGCACAAAATGTTACGTCAGACACGTATCAAATGATTATTACCCTAAAAAATCCAAAACCAAGCCTAGAAGGAAAGGGGCCCCGAACAACCACCCCATGAGATACCTCTCAAGGACCTCATCATACCTCAAATACTACCACCATCCAAACACACTAAAATAAATGGACACATAATATCTAACACAACCTCATCACCACATATCCACAAACCATATCCTCTCACACAACCACACTACCACACAACCATCTCAACCTCTATGCAACCAAAACCAACAACCATCGTAACCAACTAACCGCACTACCTCAAACACACGAGTCATGTAATTTCATCCTCCATGTCAAGATACCATATACTATATATGGCACTGAATCACTCTCATAGGTTTAATCACATAACAGTTAATGTATCTTGATTAGAAATCAGGTTCTCCCCTTTTCACATGTCATGAATTTATCACACATCATACATTACAAAGAAGTGAAAACAACTCATCAGATAAATAGAAGGGTCCAAAAATCACATCACAAAGAAAATATATTAAATAAAAACTAAAAAAACTTTAGGTGGGAATGAATCTGTATCTCCCCCAAGTACTTTTCTCTACACCACCATGCCTCCAAAACACATGAACCAAAGGAATAGTCTATCCATGTAGTGACTTATCTTTGTGATCTTGGATCTCTATTGGATGCTCCACAAACATCATATCATCCTTGATATACAACTCCCCCCAGTCAATGACATGTGATTCATCATGAATATATTGATAAAGATGAGATACATGGAAGAAATCATGGATCCTCTCTAGCCATGGTGGCAACTCCAACTGATCGCCACCTCGCTAACTCACCCCAACACTTCAGAGGGACCAAAAAACCTAGGAGAAAGATTACTCCCCCTGACAAACCTCCACTACCCACGTTGAGGGGAAACATTCAAGAATACATGGTACCCAACCTTGAACTCCAAGGTAATCCTCCTATGATCGACATAAGAATTATGATGGTCCTAAACTAATTTCATCCTCTCATGAACAAGATGAACCTTCTCTATTGTTCTCCGCATCACATCAGGACCAAGAACTACTACCTCTCCAACCTCTGTCCAATACAATGGAGAATGAAACAATCTCACTTACAGATCCTTAAATGGAGTAATGAAAATGTAAGAGTGATAGATATTATTATAATCAAACTTAACCAAAGGTAGGTGGAGTACTCAAGATCTACTAAGGTCTAGGGCACACTCCCACTATATATCCACCAACATCTTGATGGTCTGCTTTGTCTTCACATCTATCTGAGGGTGGAAAGAAGTGTTGAGATGTAACTGAGTTCCAAACGCATGATGTAATCCATTCCAAACTCACAAGGTAAAACATGTATCCCAATCCAAGAAAATGGACCTTAGAACTCCATAAAACCACACCACCTCATCCACATACCTCTTAACCAAAGCATCTATTGTGGTCAACTCCTGAACAAGATCCCTTTATTATTTCTTGCTCAAAGTGTAAACCACAACATTCCCTTTTCTTGAGGTGTTGGAGATTTCAAAATCATAATCCTAAAGAAACTCAATCCACCTATGCTACCGTAAGTTCTAATCATGCTGATAAAAGATATACCAAAAACTCCTGTGATTTGTAAAGACCACAAAGTACTCCCCAATGAGGTAATGACACCAAAAATTTAGCGCAAACACAAACACTACTATATCTAGATCATGGGTTCTATATTTACGCTCATGGGTTTGTAACTTCCTAGAACCATAATAGATCACTACCCTATTATATATCATTACAAATCCCAAGACTATATGGGAAACATCACAAAAATCCTTAAACATCACACCCACATTAGAAAACTAAATCACTGATCAAATTCCCATTTAGGTAACCAAACACTGCTTGGAACTAATCATCCCACACAAAATACTAGTCCTTCCTGTTCAATAATTAAAATGGGGTTGAAACTAAAGATAAATTAAGCACAAACCTCTGATAATTACCTACAAGGACAAGGAAACTACAAACCTCTTCCATGTTCTTGGTTTCTACCCAAGAAACAACTAAATCGACTTTTGACAGGTCCACTACCACACCCTACTAAGACACCACATTCCCAAGTAAATACACCTATTGTTTCCAAAACTTAAACTTAAAAAACTTTCCATAAAGATAGCGGTGTCGAAGGAATTGAAAATAGAGATTCTTGGCATGCTCCTCCTACGACTTCAAGTAGATCAAGATATCATTGATGAATATGATGACTAATTGGTCTAGGAACTCATGGAACATGGAGTTCATAAGCCTCATAAAAATAGTCAGTGTATTTATAACACTGAACAACATGACTATAAACTTGAAGTGCCCATACCTGCATATGAAGGCAATATTCAGAATATCACCCTCCTTCACCCTCAACTGGTGATATCCAAACCATAGATCGATCTTATAAAAACAACTTTCTCATATATAGTGGTCAAAAAGATCATATATCCTTGTAAGAGGGTAATCGTTATTGAACTTCAATGGATTCAAACTTCAGTAGTCTTTACACAACCTTAGACTTCCATCTACCTTCTTGGAGAACAACACTAGAGCACCCCACGGTGACACACTGGGCCGGATGAAACCTCTCTACATAAAATAATTAATTTGAATACTTATCCCCCACAACTCAAAAGGCATCATCCAATAAGGATCAATTGAAATTGGATAATCACTAAGCTACAAGTCCATCCCAAACTCAACAACACATCGATGGGTAGCATCACAAACTCCTCGAGAAAAAAATCTAGGGACTCCCCAAAAACCCTATGAACCTACACCATCCCATCCTATATTGAATATACTAATAACACAGCCAAAAGAGAAATAAAGGTCTCTACACACTGACTTCCCACCTGAGAACCTGACTCACCAATGAAAACCACACACTAGCCATCCATATATGAGAAAAAGACTCTCCTATGAAAGAAGTTGATAAAAACATGTATGGAATACAACCATTCGATATCGAGGATAACATCTTATGGCTCTATATGTAGTAATAAAATATCCCCATGGGACTGATGTGGCTACATCATTAGTTTTCACCCTCAGCATCAAACAAGCTAGTCTAGCCTCCAAATTGAATAATCAACACCAACGTTATAGAAATCCTCTCCATGCCTAGTCCTAGAGAATGAGATAGAGTGGGTGTAACAAAGGAGTAAAAATCTCCTGAATCAAATAAGGAACAAAAAAGGGTACTAAACAAACTGATCATACCTATTACAATCTATGGGCCCTTTGGCACTTCCACCTCCACTGTATGAAACTGAACACACCTAACACCTCTACCTCTCTACTAATGAACATATCCATGACCATGCTTGGGTTGAGGTCCCATAACATAAGGAACATCCTAAGGCCAACCTCTGCCTACTCCATATCCCCTCAGCAGAGCATAATCCTATTTCCCCTACTACTAAAATGGTCTCACTAGCAACTGATACCATAGCTAGTGCTGAACCTATCCACTCCCACCAAACTGATCTTATAGAAACATTTTGAACTAGTTTTGGTAATGGACACAAAACACATAAAAAAACACTGGCTTGAATTCCATAGGAAAATCATGGAAACCACTATCCCCAAAAGGCCAGAAGGGAATCTATTGAAGTCGACTCACCACTAGTAGAAACCTAAAAGGTCCTGATGAATAAGACCTACCATTGAAAACTATGATCCTCAAGGAAACATACTGATTCCCCACTTATGGTAAACCTCCTTGTGAGTTCATCCACTCAATCACCTCTACCTTCTTCTAAACCTCTAGATATGTTGACAACATAAAAGAAGTAACTGTATACTAGATAGAAGGACTAAGTGCCTCCTCAAGATGTCTCACACGAGACTCCTTAAATAGAAAAAGATTTGGGGAAAAGTGCAGAAGGTACTTGAACTTGACTCCCAACTCCTTCACTAACATACTCCCCTGATGAAGAGAAATAAGCTCCTGACTCTTCAATTCCTTCATTTTTGATGAAAGTAAATTTTCCTATAACTCTTTCTGAAAGTAAACCCATGAAACATATACCTCCTTCCGCTCTCTTAGATATAATTCCCACCATGTGAAACTCCCCATTTCTAACTAATTGGAAAAGGGACCCAGTAATTCATTGGGGATTGGATCAAACTAAAAGCAGTCTTAAGATCCACCGGCCGGCTCTTTATCACCACATATGAAACACTATCCTCATACTTCCCCAAATACCACCGCTGGAAAGTGTGCAATGCCCTCTGCCATTGATCCTCCTCCTCAACCAAATCAACCCTACGATGATCAATCAGATCATCTTACTGAACCTCAACTGACTGAGCCACATGTGGAAAATGAACAGGATTCATAGATAAAAATTAAACAAGAACATCCTAAGATTAGTAGTATAAAATTTTATTAAGATCAATTTTAATTCACTTTATTCATTTTGACCTTCCCAAATAAACCCATTTCAAAAAAGAAAAAAATCATCATGATGCATGTACCTCTCCTGGGTCTCTACCATACAAACAATTCCACCTCACTTGGTCATTCAATAAGCTCATAGTCTATTTACTAGATCATGTGGGCCCTAAAATCCCATGTACTAGCCGGTCTCCCTAGCCCATGTCATGCACCAAGGTCAACTAGGACTATATCTATACCATCCCATACAATACTCACTATTCTTAACTCCAAACTTAATTATATCTCTTAACCATTTCCTTTGTTACCAATTTGTCATGACCCCCTCCCTCCTAAGATACCGCAATGAGGAGAGATAGATAATGACCCCCAAGTCCTGCATTTAGTAGGCCCCGAGTTGGAAACTAGTAACGAGGGTGTAAAAATCTCATGAAATGGGAGGCATTACCCTTTATAATAATATAATAGTGGGAGATAAGATGAATTATCCACAAATAATTGTCTGACATAATATAAAAAGAAACCAAAACCATTTCACATGCATGTATAAAAAAATGATACAGATAAAATTCTCCCAAGTAAATACACAAAAGAAAAGATAAAGTAATGACACAACAACCATCCATGGCCTGAGCTAGTAATGTCTATCACAACCCATGTAATCCTCCTAAAAACATGAAAACGGTTTATATACATAGGGTGAACATACAATTATACTCAGTAGGAAAAAAATGACTCTTGCGTATATGTGAAAGAAGCATACTAATTCACCCATGAACAAACAACATAACAAAAAAAACACCTAAATAGGTATACCAACCAAACCCGACCTCACCAAGGCATGTTCACCAAATAATTCAAGCCAAGTAATATAATATAACATGATTCACATCTATAAAGGGTACCCCACACCACTTTCCCACTGGTATGCCACTCTCACACCCCGACATTTTACATCATAGCACTCCCATCTATTCTATATACCACACCACCCCACAATCATGGTCACAACACATCTCACCTGAAGACACTAGGACTTGCCACCCCACAAGCACGACCACATCACTTATCACCCACAATACATCCACAACAATAACCAGAGCAGTAGGGTATCATGAACATGAAGGACATCAACCTTATTACCTCCTCCTACTATACACAAAACCCATTATAAGCCACCTCATCCCATCTCATCCAGCCCGCAGACACCTAGGCTATGTTATATCTCACCTGAAGACACCTAGGTTTTCCTCCCCACAAGCACAACCACATCACATCTCACCCAAAGACACTTGGGATATCAAAAACACTATATAGTGCACCATAATACCTCCATTCATCACAACCTGTGTAATACCAACCTCATCTGGAAGAGAGATCGGGGAAGAGTGGGTATCCAACCACCCATCCGCCTCAGTAGATGTCAGAAAAAACATCCCTTGCATGACTATACAGGTGTTGACACATAGTGATCAACATGGGTGAGGTGCGTATAGAAATCACAAGGAATATAAATGTATATACATATATCCACACACAATCCCAACCTATGGGTTTACAAAAAAACACAAATCAACTCACAACATCACCACTTTCACTGCCACCTCTAAATGCATAACACCACACAACAAACCACAAGCCACATCACACCACCAACCAATTCCATTATTCAAACCATTAATTTCATTATTAATCATCATCCACATTTAAACACACATCCCATCATTTATTTATTCATTATACATTTCCACTCCATTAACCAAACCAAACCCCAACGATTCAGCATCATTAACCAATTAATTATTTATTTCATCACTACCCAGGCATCTAGCATAAAAAACCACACATCACAAGTAGATCATCATCCCAATCATAATATCATACTGTCACACCAAAAGAATGACCAAAAAACAACCACCTCACTGCTCCAAAAGCACGACCAAACCAAAACTACCTTACAATCCCAAATACATATCCAAACAATAACCACATCGCCTCCTCAAAATTATGACCAAACCATAATCACCTTACTTCCCCAAAAGCACAGCCAAAAAACAACCACCTCTCCACCCCAAAAGTATATCCAAACCATCATCCCCACATTGCATCACAAACACACATTGCTGTCCCATAAGCATGACCACACATCATAACACATCAATATCATTTTAAATATTTACAAAGGGGATTTTATCACATTACACTTTATTTTAAGGGTGTTATCACACAAGAAAAAACCTCAGGGAGACCATTTTATTAACCAAATATAATTTGTTAGACAATTTATATTTTTGGGTGATATCACAACAATCATAAGAAAATAATAAGTCATAACACATATATCTAGTGCAAAAAAATACCCCAACAACCATAATTTTCATTGGGGAATCAAACTCGTACAATCTATCTTATTATAATAATCAAAGCTGTAAAAAACATGAAAATAATTCCCCTTTTCCCCTTTCAATTTAAATTAGTTAATTATTTATCTTTTATTAAGCTAGAAAAACCATATCCTATAGAGAAACAAGAGTAAAACCCTACCACATGATACAAAATAAAGAGAAATGAGGGATTACTTACCTCAAAGAATCTTTGTCGGCTCACTGTGCACCACAGGGTAAAGAAGAAAAACCTGAAAACCAAAAAAACACCACAAGAAACCATAGATCAACCTAAAACACACCTAAAGATCATAAAAACATAGTCCAATTCACAACCCAAACCAAAATAACATCAACATAGTGAATTCCCAATAGAATAACGAAAGAAACTAAATGGGGAAGAAGAAGAAATCACCACATATCTAAAATGGGGATCCACTAGAACCAATGAACCAAAGAGGGAAGAAGGGGATAGAATATCCCCTTGGGGAAGTTAGGGCTCATCCAAAATGAGAGATAAGTAAGTGAGACCGAATAAATGAATGTTCAGTTGGAAAAATAACTTAAAACCTGAAATCTCGTCAATTTCACATTGTATAACCATTACATGACATGTAATCCTTTAGTTTCCAAAAATTTCCAACTTTCACTAAAAAATTCATCACCTCATCCTTTATTTAATACATTTCATGAATTCCACTTACACAACATGTAATCCATCTCATGGATTCCCCCTTAGCTGCGTATAATCCATGAACCGACTAGCTATACAAGCCATGAACCACCATTACATGTCATGTATTCCACTTACACAATATGAACTTCCTGCAGTTGCTCTGTTTTAGCTCCAACCTCCACCAAAAACTCCCAAAATCTCCCTTAAACACCTCCAACCACCAAAAATAAAAAATTAATGAACTGGGAAGGTGCATAACTTTACAATTCCTCTATTATCTAGGCTCTATGCATATGTATAAAGGCTTGATACATGTATATGAAATTATTTGAATTTGATTTACCCAATTTATTTTAAAATGTGGAAAAAGGGTAAATTAAATTGTTTTTCCATGTTTTTTATATAAAAACTATAAAACTATATATAATTACTTTTTTTATTTAAAGTTGAGAATTCTTGGATTATTGTACATAAACTTATTATGGAACACCTGTGTGAGACCCTACTAATCCTGTTAACTCACATAATGTGCACCCCTTAAATAGTTCATATACCTTGTCATGTCTTTTGATATAGGGAAAGGTAGGGTGCCATAGTTTTGGAGTAACTATTTTAGTTTTGTAGTCCTTTGCAGTTGGACTTGTCTCGTGGATATTCTTTTTCTACCTTTTCAGTTGTATCACTTCCATTGCTGTATATCTATTATGGAATATATATTTATATATCTTCCATTGTTTCTATATTATGTGTGTGTATATATGCCATGCTGTTGCTTTAGGTTGGGATAAATCGTTCCCTCTGGTTGTTGTTTGATTCCCAAGTGCTAGTAGAAAGTCCGTGGGGATCTGGAATTCTCTTCAGGTATGAGATAGATCAGACCGGGTTCTAGTATTGAGAGGGTATCCTGGACAGTTCATTACAAAGTGTAATTATATCCCCAAGTGTGGGGTTTTTCCTTATAGATCATAGATAGTATTGTTGAGACTTGAGAGTTAGATTATAGTGAGTGCCTGGATAGCTCTTGCAGTGATGAGACTCAAGTTATCATGGGATGTTGGGATGTGTGTCTCATGTATTGAGTTTTTATCTTAATATGAGTTTTTTTATTATGGGTTTTCTAGTTGTAACTTATATTGTTCTATGTCTAATTGTTTTTTCTATTTTGGTGTGTAACAACATGCCTCCAAGATGTATTCCATGAGTTCTATAGGAGGGTGTAGCTGATTCTCCTCAGGGGAATATACCCCTCAATCATAATTTTATTTAGGCTATCCTGTGAGCAGTTCATGCTATATATTAGAATGTACCATAAGTTTATAATGCAGTTGTGGAGATACAACTAGGAGATAGAGGAGAATGAGATCGATCATGGGAGTTCTTGTGTGAGAATCCATTATCCTTTAAATGTATGAATGAAACTCAAGAGGCAGGTGATTGTATTGACAACATTAATCAGATCTTTGACTTCCTAGATACACCTGAGAGTATCGAGGTAAAATGTGTGGTGTTATTACTTGAGGTTCCTAACAAGTTTTGGTGTGATTCCATGGTATAGGTAGATAGGCATGTGAGCTTGGATCGGAAGGGTTTTAAGACTCAATTATTCTAGAAATTTTGTCTAGAGTCATTGATGATGGAAAATTCTATATAGTTCCTCTCTTTACAGTAGGGAGAGGATTTGGTGTTGGTGTACACCAATCATTTTTCCAAGATGGTTCATTTTTCACCATAGGTTGTGAAGAATGACTATTTGAAAGCTTAGAAATAACTGTAGGGTTTGCTATTGGATATTAGATCTCGAGTATTTATGCTGAAGCTTTAGACTTATGCAGAGACAATGGATAGGTCTATGATGATATAAATAAATATGGAAGACAATATTAGATATTCTACCTCTTATCTTTCACCTAGTGGCAGCTTCAATGGTGTGTCAGGGAAGAATAAAAAGTGGAAAGATCATCACAGGAGTAGTGGAGGTGGTTCTCAGTAGCAGGCCTCTTAGACATCTCTAGTTTCATCTATTAGTGTTCCTCTAACTTGATATAATTATGGTAATGTTGGACACAACCAATGTTATTTTCCTTCACTTGTAAATATGTGCAATGGTTGTGGATGTTATGGTCATATGCAATATGTTTTCTAGGATTTTTATACACCTTTATATGGTTATGGATTTTCAGCTCGAAAGCCTACTATGGAACAATCATATGCTTCTAAGACTACATGGATCTATCCACAAGCCTCAAGAGTTAAGAACCTTCACATAGTAGATTATTTTCCAATAGAGGTAGATGCGGTTCCGGTAATAGTGAGAGGTGCCATATTTATTTCATCTTCACTAGTGATTGATTTATTTGATACTAGTACTTCCCACTAATTTATATTTTTCCATTTTTTTTATATTCTTAAAATTTTAATGGATCTCATGTCCTTTATTATGGAGTTAGAGACACCTCTTGGGAAGAGTAAAGAACAGGGGTTTCAGTTTCCTTGCATTGTCGATAACTGATGTAGAGTTAGTTTGAGATTTTATTATTCTCAATTTGGATATATTTTATGCCATCATTGAGGTGGATTGGAATATTTATCATCATTATAAGGTTGATTGTTATCATTATCATGTCTTTTTTCTTGTGGATGATGGGAGCTCATGAGTGTGTTAGGGAGATTAAGATCTGAGGTTTGGCCATGCATGATCATCTCACTCAGCGCTTAGGATTTTGTTGTCTATTGTATCAGTTGAGCTCAATGACATTTCTTCTATTTTTGATCTTCCCATTATTGTTCAATATTTTATATATGTTTTCTCAGATTATTTCTTTGGGATTCCTCAAGATAGGGAGGGAAAGTTTATTATTGAACAAGTACCAGGTACACAACCATTTTTGATACCTTCTTTTCATATGAAACCAATAGAGCCGAAGGATCTCAAGATCTAGTTGGAAGATCTGGTGGTAAAGGGTTTTTTTCACATTAGTGTTTCGCCTTGGGTATCCCCAATGTTCTTTTCCAAGAAGAAAGATGGTTCACTCCAATTTTGTGTGGATTATTGAAAGTTGTACTAGGTAATAATTAATAATAAGTATCATTTTCCTTGTGTGGATGATCTTTTTGATCAGTTAAAGGAGGTAAAGTGGTTTTTGAAGATAGATCTTCAGTTGGGTTATTATCATCTCAGAGTTCATGAGTGTGATATATCGAAGATTAATTTCAGGGGAAGGTATGTCCATTATGGATATCTTGTGATATTGTTTGGTCTAAATAAAACTTCCTATAGTTTTTATGGATTTAATGAATATGATATTCCATCAGTATCTCAACACTTTTTTGGTAGTGTTCATGAATGATATTTTGGTTTATTTGTGATTCAATCATGATCATGAGCACCATTTGAGTTTAGTTCTAGAAATCTTGAGGAGTCACCATTTGTATAGAAATATTTCAAAATGAAATTTTTGGATTCAAGAAGTAAAGTTATTGGGGCATGTGATTTCTGATCATGGCTTATTAGTTGATCCCAAGATGGTGAAGGCTATTTTTTCATGGGAAGAAAAATAGAATGTCTTTGAGATTCATAGTTTTTTGGTCTTGTTGGATACTATCAATGGTTCTTCAAGGATTTATCAAAGTCATAATCACCTTTGACTGCACTCACTAGAAAAGGGGTGAAATTCATATGGGATTCATAGTGTCAGTCTTCTTTTTATTATTTGAAAAGACTTATGACATAAACTCTTATTTTGATATTACCTGAGCCCAATAAGGGGTACATGGTTTTCTATGATTCTTATGGTGCTGGTTTGGGTTGTGTGATCATGAAGGATGATCATGTGGTGGATTATAACTCTCTTCATATTTAACCCCATGAGAAGAATTACCCCACTCATTATTTATATCTTTCCAAAGTTATGCATGTGATTAAGTATTGAAAACATTATCTTTTTAGGGAGAGGTTCAAAATCTCCTATGACCATAAGAGTTTGAGCTATATCTTTTCCTAGAACAACTTGAATCTAATGCATATGAGGTGAGTATAATATCTTCATATATTTGACTTTGATATCGCTTATACCCCAGGGAAGGGTAATGTCATTGCAGATGCTCTTAGCAGTAAAATTACATCACAAGATGCTTTGGAATCAAAGGAAGAGTGGAAACATATAGGGATTTTCTCTTGTGTCGAGATAATCAGGAGGATGTTTTAGGTATGGTTTTGACTATAGTTTAGTTATCATCATCTATCCTTGTGTTTATTATATAGTTTCAACAGTAGGATAATGAGTTTAAAGAAATTTGAGACACCCTATATGGTGGGGAGACCATTTCTGATTGGTCTCTCTCTTTAGACGATATTATCAGTTTTGGGGATTGGTTTGTCATCCTAAAATCAGTGAGGAACTCAGTTTTTTTTGAATTTCATAGTTATTTGCAGGCTATTCATCAGAACACTTTGAAGATGTATTATGATATAAGACAATGATTTTAGTGGCCGAGTATAAAGCATGACATTGCTAATTATGTGTCCCACTGTTACAATTTCCAATAAATAAAGGTAGAGAATTTGAAACCTTATGGTTTTCTCTAGTCTATTCTGGTGTTGGTTTGGAAATGGTATGAAGTATCCATATTTTTTTTTGTTGTATTACCAAATAATACCTAAGGGAGGAATTCTATCTGGGTGGTGATTGATCAGTTGATAAAGTCATCTCATTTCATTCCTATCAAAGACACTAGAAAAGTTAAAGATCTTGGTAAGATATATATATAAGAAATTGTGAGGTTACATGGGGTTACTTCTACCATTGTTTCATATAGGGATCCTGGGTTTACTTCTAAGTTTCATAGGAGTCTATAGGAGGATATATAGACTTAGGTCAGGTTGAGTACAACTTATCATCCATAGATAGACATTCATATAGAGCATGCTATTCAGATCCTGTAGAATATTCTCCATGCCTGTGTCTTGGAATTTTGTGGATCTTGGGATAGCCATATGGGATTGGTTGAGTTTTCTTATAACAAAAGTTATCAGTCATTGATCAAAATTCATCCTTTTGAGGATTTTTATGGTCACCCATGCAAGTCACCTCTTTGTTGGTCATAAGTGGGTGAAGCTTCTTTAGTGGGATTGAGTTTATTTTAGGAGATGTCTTCAAGGATTCAGGATATACGTCAACATCTGGTTATAGCTTAGAGTCTACATAAATCATATGCATATCAAAAACATCTTCATTTGGAGTTTTCCATAGGTTACTAGGTTTTCTTGAAAGTTTCTCCTCTATTGGATCAACATCAGCTTGTAAAATAAGGAAATTTGTCTCCAAGATATGTTGTACCATTTTAGGTCACTGAACAACTTGGGAAGGTTTCTTATCAGTTGAAAATTTCAATTCATTTGATAGAAGTTTGTGATGTATTCTATATATTGCATCTCAGGAAATACCATCATGATCCTTATCATGTTATGAGATGGAAAGAGATTGATTTAGATCTAGGTGTTTCTATTTTCAAGAATCCAGTTGATATTATTGACTCTCAAGTGAAAGTATTGAATGGGAAGTTTACTACATTGGTCAGAGTGATGTGGAGACATAGATCATATTCTCATGATACTTGTGAGTGTGAGTCATTGATGAGGGAGCAATGACCTCACCTGTAATGCCCCGACCCTAGTTACCCAGAGTCGGTGCATTATTGCGTAACATTGGCATGATCACAAAAGATCAAGTCTCGAAAGACCGATTAGTTTAGTAGCCTTGGAAACACTAGATACATTCATAAATGGTATATTACATCATAAAGTGAAAAACTACAATAACATAGTCTCCATAGTCCACTCCCATATCCTCTTCAGACTATCCCTGCAGGTCAGTCCTAAAATATTTCTTCACATCCTGGGAAAAATAAAACATTGAAAGGGGTGAGTTCAGATGCTCAGTAAGGATAACAATATAGCGGAAGCTTTCATAAATAAACATAAACATTTAAGGAAATGTATAACTAAAACAAAATAATTTTAAACTTGAACTTCAACATAATATGGAAAACGTAAAATGAGATAATTCCATTTACTTATTCACATGGATATTCTACTGGTCGAATAATTACATGAAATATCAATAACCACTTTCATAATGATGGAATGCATAATACCAGACTATCATAACCACGTAGCCAAGGCCTCGTGCCAAGACTACAAATAAGATTTTGTCAAGGCCTCGTGGCAAGACACTAGTTTGTCTCATGAGACCTGCCGATGCATCGAGGAGTTATAGTGGGCTCCACCCTTCACTTATTAAGTCCAATGCATTCCTCATATGAACAGGTTTAAACATATCATAAACCATAACATAATCGTATCACATAAAACATGCATAAAGGAAACATAAAATTTCCACATTTCAATCACAAGATATCAATACAACAAATTGATATAATAAAACATTATCAAAACCATTTTAAATACCAAAATAAATGAAAATTAAAACTTGGATTTTATTTTTCATTTAAAAACATGTTATGGCTTGTAGAGGAAGCCGAAACTCAAATAATGGTCACGGAGGTGGAGAAGTCGTTGTTGCTGCATACGTACGAAAAAAAGAACATTCCCTTTTGTCGTTTAGTAAAATGTTTCATATAAAACAATTCCTTTTGAATAAAAGTCAAAGTCAAAGGGGTTTATACACCGTATAAAAGAAAGTCTTGTATTAAAACAAAATATGCCTCAATGAAAGAAGATTGAGACGAAGTCCCTTACAAAGATAATTTTTTAAATAAAATAGATCTATTATGTGTATTCACTATAAGTACATATAAAGAAATTACACATACAAGATATGAAATAATAATATCATGACATAATTTGAAAGTAGGAGATTAACCCAAAGAATGGAAATTAGGTTAAGAAGTTCCCTTACCTCGTGTCCGAATTGACTCGATCGTTCTTTAACCTCCTGGATAATAAACTAGAGTTAATTTATACTTGCTTAGGAACCTTTTTAAATTTCATTATTCCTATTATATCACTTATTACCATGTTATGAACATTATGTAATTATTTAAGTTAATAAGAGTCATTTTTTCGATCTTTGGTACTTGAGTCAAAAATAAACTTCTTATAATTAAAAGTTGTTCATGTGGTAAAATATCCATTACATCCAGAATTATATTCATGATTTAGATATAATATATATCATATATATCGAGTATATACTTTCCTTTATAATATTACATAACATTTAGAGTTAATAAATGAAATGTACCGTTCATGGAGACGGTAAGCCGTACGTACGCATGGACGCTACTTTAATTTCTATTTCATATTTTAATGGAATGAAACATAATGATATAAAGTTATATTATAATTATAGTATAATATCATATATAATATCACTTACTCCATCCTTTATACATCCCACATATGGCATTAACGATTCAAATTACTTTGAGGGGGCGGTAGTCCGCACTTCCTCAAATAAAAATATCGCATTTGCACAACATGCAAAGCATAAAGATATGTTTTAAATATAAAATACAGAAGAATAGAGAGGAAAAAAATATAATATATATCATAAATAAATATAGTTCCATCATAATGGCCACCATGCGAGGTGGTAGGAGAAGATAGAACAATCATCGTTTCGTGAGGCAGTAATTCACCATCCACGGAAATAGTACGTTCTTTAACCATTATGCGGAGGTGTGTGTAAGTGTAGCTCAAATACTTATCATAAAAACATCCTAGTATATTTAATATACTTGTGTTTTTACAAAAGAAAGGAATAAAAAGAGTTTAGGGGGTTGGAGAAGCAAAATAAAACAAAAGAACATAAAAGAAGACATTACCTTAAAATCGGGTAACTCTTTTTGATTTGAGCCAACGGATTCCTTGGGAAGACTTATGCCCAAATTGAGGCTTCTAGGAGTAATATAGGGAAGTTTAGAGAGTATTTGTGCAGAGGTTGGACGATCCAAATGGCTTTGAAGGTGTGAATAAGGTGGTAGCGGTGGGGGCCTTTTATAAGAGGAGTGGAGGGGCACTCTTGGAAAGTCATGAAATGTTACTTTATTATATAATGAGTTTAGGATTTTAAAGGTCCCACAATTATATATTTCTAGGATAAGGTGATAAGGGTTCGAAATATACTCATCCAATAGGTTTTTGACAAGTGTAAGTCTTATATTTTACATTATATTTTCATTTTATTTAAATCATTAATTAATGAGGTAATCGCTACATCATCATGGTGTCATAAAAAATTTAATTTATTTAATGTCTAAAAATTATAAAAACATATCATGATGTAGGAAATATTTTTATATTTCCAATGAATATTTATAGTCGAAAAGTTAACTTATATAACCCAATGTAATAATTGTTTTAGTAAAACAACACATGTTTGTGACAATTATATTTTTACTTTAAATAAAAAGTTATTAATGTCATTTTCTTACCCAAGTGGCTCCATGGGGTCCCCAAGTTGACTGATGGATTGTATTGGTCTTCCATGACTCATAAAATAAGGGTAGGACAAGTTTAAGGGTATTTTCATATTTTTATAATATCATTTTTACCTTAAATTTCACTAATTACCTTTAATCGCGATTAATAAAACTTAAAAGTTACTATTCACAAAAAAATTATTTTAATCCCATTGAACCACATTTTAATTCATAATTACAACCATGTATATCGGATTTTTGAAAATAAAATCACAGAAGTGGTAATGTTTTATTTAAACGAAAAATCAGTTTTTAACTACCACTCAGTGGTTTCACTATTCATCAAAAATTGAAGTTTTTCAGAACAATGCCAAAATTTCACCCTAAGCTATAATTGATATTCCAAATTCAAAAATGATGTATATTTTAAAAAATTCTAAACATATAAGTTTCATTAATTAATTTTATAATTAATTCCTGCTGTCACAACAAATAGCGTGTTTTTAAGAAACAATATATATCAAAAGATTGACAATTGTTTATGTCCAATTTCAAAGTGAAATTAATTATAATGACCACCGTTGGATAAAATGGTAAAAATATATTCTAATTATACTTTAGAACCACTCAATAGTATAATTTATCACTATAAATTATTTTTATTAAAAAAGTTGTTTTTTAGTATTTTTCACTATTCATAAAAAATTGGAAGTTCTTAGAAAAATACCAAAAATTCAACATAGGCTAATTTATATATTCCAAATCCAAAAATGAAGTCCATTTTGAAATATAAAATATATATAATTTCAAAAAGTGGGTATTACTATTCATAATGGCTATTTTGATTGGTCTCAGTGTGTTAGAATCTCGAACTTGCGTACAATGCAAGCTATTGCATTATTGAAAGAGAAGCATATCATGGAAGCTCGGGGTGTTAAATTCTCCCTTCCTTCAATAAATTGCATCCTCACAATTTGAAATTTTTCTTTGAAAATAAAATGTTGAAAATAGAAAATACCTTTGTGGAAAACCCACATCAGAAATAAGGTTAACAAAATTTAGCCTTAATAACAGGGAAAGGGAAATGAAAAAGTCACCACTAAATTATGATCTCGATAAGGAGAACATTGGTGGAAATTAGAGACATATAATTGGAGGAAAAATGTGAATATTTGTAGGGAGTGATTGAGGTCATCAATCACAAACAAGTGTAAAATTGAGGGCATCAAAGCCTTCAATCTATGTTGATTTAAAATATTATCAGTTCAACAAGACATAAGGTATTAGGATAACACATTTTTTGTTTTAATATCCCTTTACTAAAGTTTAAGAATTAATTTATTCATAGAATAAGAGATAGGTATATATATATTTATGCTTGACAAGTAGAGTTTCAACCTTCAACTAATTTCTACCACAAACTCATCTTTCACTCAAAAAGATAATAGAACTCAAAAATATTATTTTTATCCTAATCGTACAAGGTTCAAAATATTAACACATACCATTTAGATTAGGAAAACTATTTTGTAATAACCAGGGACTTCCTGTAGGCTAGTGGTAGGTAATAAAGGCCTGTCGCACTATGGTTGTGGGTTCGATTCCTACAGCTTTGTCCGACGCGACGGGTTATCCCCCGACCTACAGGTTGTCCTTTTCCTAAAACTATAGTATTATAATATTCAAAAAATAGTATTCAGAAATGTTTTAACCTTAAAAAATACTACCCAAGGTTCAACTTAATCCATTCCAACCTTTATAGTTTTCCAAAATACTTCTGTCCAACTCACAGTCCAAATTTTATAAGGAAGGTAAACATAATGAAGATCCTTTTTTTCCGCATAACAACATGTGGACACCTTCATCATGTATTATTTTAAAACACTGCAACATCCTGAGTTACCATAAATCCTTATTTATTACATTCATGATCCCTTATTCCTTATAGAATACTAGATATACTCCTTCTATCCAAAAATTTATACAAATCATTAATCAGTTTCAAGGAAGTTAAGAATATCCAATATAATTTATCCAAATCAATCATGTATTATTCCAAAATCACTATCTCAGTATCAGAACCATATTATGGTTTATCTTTCTCTCAACCATATATTTTCCAAAAATTTAACCTTCTGTGGATTTACTTTTCTTGGTTCCACACAATCTCAAGTCCTTGATTAAATAGTACTGCAGTACAATCCTTATATACTCCATAATTATTATAACTAGTACATAATTGATACAACACTCAAATGACAAAATTATTTAATAACAATATAAGAACTCTAATCATTCCTCCTCATTTGTGGTAGTATCATAACTTGATTATTATCCAATAACATCATTTGGGGCATACTATGATGATTTGGACATTGGTTTGCATAGTGTCCCCACTTCTTACAGATGAAGCATTGCACATTTGAAACCTTTTTCTTACCCTTGCAGTCACACACTTGGTGTCATTTTTCTCCACACTTATAACAAACTCCCATTCCCTTCAGGCAAGTTCCAAGGTGTTTCTTCCCACAGTTATCACATATTGGAAAATTCTTCTTTTCCCTTGTCCCTTTATCCATCATTCTCTTTTCCATCCTTTTCTTCTCTTTCTTCCCTTCAAAGCCATAAGACTCATAGAATTCTTTACTTATCTTATTAACACATGATACTATTTCTTCATATGTTGAGAACACATGGGAGACTATTTCCCTTCTAAATGTTGGCTTAATATCGTGAAAGATATGATCCTTCTTACTCTTTGGATCATACGTATTGATGGAGTTCACATTCCTTCTACTGGACGCCATTTCTATACAATGGCATAAAATTGGTTAGTTTATGAATTGAAATGAATAATTCTAAACTTTTAAAATACTTAATGTAAATTGAACGGTTTATGGATATAATCCATAATCATAAAAAATGTTTACTTTAAGGAAGTATATACTCATAAACCCTTCATAATGGTTTGTAAAAAAATGAGAATTATCCTAAGAATATCCCCCGGGAGTGTCGTAACCAAGAGTACAACAAGGCCCGTTGTCATGCACCAGTTCCCGTTCAAGTCTATCTCAAAGCAGTGTTTTCAGGTTTTACCTCTAGGTACATCTATGCCAGAGCTGCCTCTACCTGCTCGTATCCAGACAAGTATGTATTACTCAGAAAACTCACAAAATCTCTATAATACCAAAATTCTAGGAAGTTCTTCTATACTAATCCTCAAAGTCTATCTTTGGGCTATGTCATCTAATTAGAGTTTATCTAAATCTAGCTTCCAAGGTTAGTACTAAACTACCTCTGATACCAACTGTAACGCCCCGACCCCAATTACCCAGAGTCGGTGCATTATTGCGTAACATTGGCATGATCACAAAATATCAAGTCTCGAAAGACCGATTAGTTTAGTAGCCTTAGAAACACTAGATACATTCATAAATGGTAAATTACATCATAAAGTGAAAAAATACAATAACATAGTCTCTATAGTCCACTCCCATACCCCCTTCAGACTATCCCTGCAGGTCAGTCCTAAAATATTTCTTCACATCCTGGAAAAAATAATACATTGAAAGGGGTGAGCTCAGATGCTCAGTAAGGATAACAATATAGAAGAAGCTTTCATAAATAAACATAAACATTTAAGGCAATGTATAACTAAAATAAAAGCCTTTTAAACTTGAACTTAAACATAATATGGCAAAAGTAAAATGAGATAATGCCATTTACTTTTTCACATGGATATTCTACTGGTCGAATAATCACATGTAATATCAATAACCACTTTCATAATGATGGAATGCATAATGACAGACTATCATAACCACGTAGCCAAGGCCTCGTGCCAAGACTAAAAATAATATTTTGTCAAGGCCTCGTGCCAAGACACTAGTTTGTCTCATGAGACCTTCCGATGCATCGAGGAGCTATAGCGGGCTCCACCCGTCACTTATTAAGTCCAATGCATTCATCATATGAACAGGTTTAAACATATCATAAACCATAACATAATCGTATCACATAAAACATGCATAAAGGAAACATAAAATTTCCACATTTCAATCACAAGATATCAATACAACACATTGATATAATAAAACATTATCAAAACCATTTTCAATTCCAAAATAAATGAAAATTAAAACTTGGTTTTTATTTTTCATTTAAAAAAATATTATGGCTTGTAGAGGAAGCCAAAACTCAAATAATGGTCACAGAGGCGGAGAAGCCATTGTCGCTGCATACGTACGACAAAAAAGAACATTCCCTTTTTTCATTTAGTAAAACATTTCGTATAAAAATATTCCTTTTGAATAAAAGTAAAAGTCAAAGGGGTTTATACACCGTATAAAAGAAAGTCTTATATTAAAACAAAATATGCCTCAATGAAAGAAGATTGAGACGAAGTCCCTTACAAAGATAATTTTTTAAATAAAATAGATCTATTATGTGTATTCACTATAATTACACATAAATAAAGTACAAATACAAGATATTACATAATAATATCATGACATAATTTGAAAGTAGGAGATTAACCCAAAGAACGGAAATTGGGTTAAGAAGTTCCCTTACCTCGTGTCCGACTTGACTCGATTGTTATTTAACCTCCTAGATAATAAACTAGAGTTAATTTATACTTTCTTAAGAACATTTTTCAAGTTAATTATTCCTATTATATCACTTATTACCATTTTATTAACATTATGTAATTATTTAAGTTAATAATGGTCATTTTTTCGATCTTTGGTACTTGAGTCAAAAATAAACTTCTTATAATTAAAAGTTGTTCATGTGGTAAAATATCCATTACATACAAAATTATATTCATGATTTAGATATAATATATATCATATATATCTAGTATATACTTTCCTTTATAATATTACATAACATTTAGAGTTAATAAATGAAATGTACCGTTCATGGAGACGGTAAGCCGTACGTACGCATGGACGCTACTTTAATTTCTATTTCATATTTTAATGGAATGAAACATAATGATATAAAGTTATATTATAATTCCAGTATAATATCATATATAATATCACTTACTCCATCCTTTATACATCCCACATATGACATTAACGATTCAAATCACTTTGAGGGGGCGGTAGTCCGCACTTCCTCAAATGAAATTATCGCATTTTCACAACATGCAAAGAATAAAGATATGTTTTAAATATAAAATACAGAAGCATAGAGAGGAAAAAAATATAATATATATCATAAATAAATATAGTTCCATCATAATGGCCACCATGCGAGGTGGTAGGAGAAGATAGAACAATCATCGTTTCGTGAGGCAGTAATTCACCATCCACGGAAACAGTACGTTATTTAACCATTATACGGAGGTGTGTGTAAGTGTAGATAGAATAATTATCATAACAACATCCTAGTATATTGAAGATACTTGTGTTTTTAAAAAAGAAAGTAATAAAAAGAGTTTAGGGGGTTGGAGAAGCAAAATAAAACAAAAAATATAAAAGAAGACATTACCTTAAAATCGGGTAACTCTTTTTGATTTGAGCCAACGGATTCCTTGGGAAGAATTATACCCAAATTGAGGATTCTAGGAGTAATATAGGGAAGTTGAGAGAGTATTTAGGCAGAGGTTGGACGATTCAAATGGCTTTGATGGTGTGAATAAGGTGGTAGTGGTGGGGGCCTTTTATAAGAGGAGTGGAGGGGCACTCTTAGAAAGTCATGAAATGTTACTTTATTATATAATGAGTTTAGGATTTTAAAGGTCCCAAACTTATATATTTAGAGGATAAGGTGATAAGGGTTAGAAATATACTCATCCAATAGGTTTTTGACAAGTGTAAGTCTTATATTTTACATTATATTTTCATTTTATTTAAATCATTAATTAATGAGGTAATCGCTACATCATCATGGTGTCATAAAACATTTAATTTATTTAATGTCTAAAAATTATAAAAAAATATCATGATGTAGGAAATATTTTTATATTTCCAATGAATATTTATAGTCGAAAAGTTAACTTATATAACCCAATGTAATAATTGTTTTAGTAAAACAACACATGTTTGTGACAATTATATTTTTACTTTAAATAAAAAGTTATTAATGTCATTTTCTTACCCAAGTGGCTCCATGGGGTCCCCAAGTTGACCCATGGATTGTATTGGTCGGACATGACACATAAAATAAGGGTAGGACAAGTGTAATGGTATTTTCATATTTTTATAATATCATTTTTACCTTAAATTTCATTAATTACCTTTAATCGCGATTAATAAAACTTAAAAGTTACTATTCACCAAAAAATTATTTTAATCCCATTGAACCACATTTTAATTCATAATTACAACCATGTATGTTGGATTTTTGAAAATCAAATCACAGAAGTGGTAATGTTTCATTTAAACGAAAAATCAGTTTTTTAACTACCACTCAGTGGTTTCACTATTCATCAAAAATTGAAGTTTTTCAGAACAATGCAAAAATTTCACCCTAAGCTATAATTGATATTCTGAATTCAAAAATGATGGCTATTTTAAAAAATTACAAACATATAAGTTGCATTAATTAATTTTATAATTAATTCTCGCTGTCACAACAAATAGCGTGTTTTTAAGAAACAATATATATCAAAAGATTGACAATTGTTTATGTCCAATTTCAAAGTGAAATTAATTCTAATGAACACCGTTGGATAAAATGGTAAAAATATATTCTAATTATACTTTAAAACCACTCAATAGTATAATTTATCACTATAAATTATTTTTATTAAAAAAGTTGTTTTTTAGTATTTTTCACTATTCATAAAAAATTGGAAGTTCTCAGAAAAATACAAAAAATTCAACATAGGATAATTTCGATATTCCGAATCCAAAAATGAAGTCCATTTTGAAATATAAAATATATATAATTTCAAAAAGTGGGTATTACTTTTCATAATGGCTATTTTGATTGGTCGCGGTGTGTTAGAATCTCGAACTTGCGTACAATGCAAGATATTGCATTATTGAAAGAGAAGCGTATCGTAGAAGCTCAGGGTATTACATCACCACTTTAATAGACTTAATTATTCTACATGACTTACTAGGGACATAAATTTTTATGGTGGGGAGTTTTTAACATCTTATTACCCGCTTTCTGGAATTTTTCTTCTCTTTACTTATTTTATTCTTTAATTTGGGTGCATCTTTGGACTCCTGAGGATGAATAATATTTTCTGAGAAAAATGACCTAAAGTTCAGGGATGTGTTTTTTTTAATTAATGGAGTCCAGGTATAAACATGTAATGGATTTCCAGGGTTCTCCACGAGTTTGAAGAATACCCGTGGTGGTTTTGGTTTTTGGGTAAGAATCTACTATTTTTTCAGTCTGTAGGATAAATACACATCATGTAATGGGAATACACAATGTGTAATTTATGTAGGGAAAATTCCATGAACTTGGTACACAATGTGGAATATTACACAACATGTAAAGGTTACACACCGTGTAATGTTAAAAGATCATTTTTAATAAAAAGGAAATGAGTTTTTTGGATTATATAGAACCCAAGGATTATATGTTGTGTGAAGGGATTACACACCATAAAAATGTAGTAGATAGGGATTTTAGAGAACCATATGAGTGATATGTTTATTAATTCAACATGCAGCCTCCTTTCACCTGACCTAAATCCCTTCTCTAATGATTTTGGGAGCCTCTATTCATTTCAGATTGATTTATTTGGCATTGAATAATCAAGGAAGTTGTGTTGCATCCATATAAGTGAATAATCCTTTATTATTCTTCATTTCCTTTGATCACAATAGTTACGTTTCATTTCTTTACATTATTGAATCTATTGGACCATGGTGATGATTCTATTATTTCCTTTATCATTTCACAATCTTGATCCAGAGGCCAATCCTTGCTGGATGTAGTGTGGTGGGTGTGTCTTATTGAGGTATGTGTTGTTTCCTCTTCTCCACCAACCTTTTTTTAAATTGAATCAATTTTGAGATGTGTGGATTGGTTCTAGAGACTCTATTGTCATTGTGTGTTCTTTCTTGTTGGTGGATCCTGTTGCGGGTAAGTGCGACCTGAGTTTTGAGGTAGGTGGTTCTATTTATAGCTTGTTTTGGTGAACTACATTTCTCTAGATATTTTATAATTTTTTATTAGTAAAATGGAATGATTGACTATTTTGATTTGTGTGTGTGGAAATGTGTTTTTATAAAATATGGTTTCCCCTATTTTTGGTAAATGGAAAGGGTTTTCAAGTAATGTGAAATGGTTTTAAAAGTAGGATTTGATGAAAATGGTTTGATGATTTGGTTTTGGAAAATAGAGCACATGGGAAGCCTTGGGTACTTAGATTTAAGGTTGGACTTGTCCACTATCAGGGGGGGGGGTTGCTCATTGGGATTTCCTCTACTCCTTAGGCCTGTTGTTCCAAGGACTTGTTAGACTTGTTTGGGGGTTTACTTTTTGGGGTGATCCTCTACTATCTAGGATCAATTCATATGTCTAGAGAATTTATTCATGCATGTTTTTCTATGTTAGGTATGAGTGTTCTAGCTATCTTGACCCAATTTGATCATTGGTGTGATATTATAGGCGCTTTTGGCAGATTTAGTCTGTTTTAGCTTGTGTGGTTTTAGCTTGTATTACCATGTATTTGATATGAGATGTGATATATGATTTGATTTGATATATATGATTTGATATATGGATATCAAATTATTTGAAACTGATTTACCTGATTTATTTGAAAATGTTGAAAAACGGGAAATTAAACTGTTTTGCTATGCTTTTGATATAAAAAATATAAAAGTATATATCATGACATTTTTTCTTTAAAGTTGATCATGATAGATTATTGTGCATATAATTTTCATGGAACACTTGGGTGAGACCATACTGAGCCTGTTATCTCACACCTTGCACACCCCTTCGACAGTGCGTAGACCTTATTACGTCTTTCAATGCAGGGAAAGGTAAGGCGTCATAGTGAGGTGGTGAGGTTTTTTGTTATCTGGGTTTTGGGTAGCTGGTGTTGAGATGGTGGGATTTTTCCCATGCTATCACATGGAGCTATTAGAGTAGTTGCTTTATTTTTTTATTCCTTTTCAGTTGTACTAATTTCTTAGAGATTGTTTTTCTACCTTTTCAGTCGTATCGCTTCTGTTGTTCTCTATCTATTATGGAATATATATTTATATATATTAGACTATTTATATATGAAAAGTGTGTAAATATGTCATGTTTTTGCTTCATTTTGGGATAAATTGTTCCCTCTAGTTGTTGTTTTATTCCTGGGTGCTAGTCGTCAGCCTGCGGGGATTGAGAACGCCCTTCAGGTATGCAACATATTGGGTTGGGTGCCATTATTAAGAGGGTATCTAGGTCGGTTCGTTACATAAATGTAACACAAAAATAAAATTAATAATTAATTATTATAATGAAATATGAAATATTTTATGAGATAATTAAATGAAACATAATTATTAAAAATTAATTATAAGAAGTACTACTTTAATTATTCATAGCCCAACAAAAATGTTTTATTTAAAAGAATTATTTTTCTTGTATAATATATATATTTCATTTGAAAGATAAATATATAAATATTATTATTTTAGTTTGGAAAATTTGATTTTATTTTTGTTTTTAGAATATCAAAACAGTCTTAGGGTTATTTTTTTATATTTTCCATAATTTTGTTTTTGGGTGAACAGCGAAAACTACTGATTTTATAAATACTGTCACTTTTATGACATTATCATGATATAAGAACGACTTGAAAGTTTATAAAATACTTTTATATACCAAATATATATTTAATAATTAATATCATGTATTTAAAAATATAACATTGAACTTAGAAATCTTTGTTTGACACTTTGGAAATCTAAATAATGTTTTTATTCAAATAAAAACTATTTTTGGTTCTTCTCTTTTAATCAAGTATTCATAAAGTTACTTTCTATTTAGGTTTGTTTTGGAATTTAAATAAATATAATTTTATTTAATATAATATAATTAATTTCATAGGAATTAACATTATACTTTATTTTGGTTTAAAATCATTTTTATGTTGAAAATATACATTTTTCTAAAAATAGTTTTTGTTGCATTTTATAACTTATATTAAAAGTTATTTTTACCACATATAGAAATATAATCTTTTAAAATGGATTAAATATTTTGAATCATCATATTCAAATTTAGTTATAAGTTCAATTTCAATTCTGGTAATAATGAGTAGTAATTATGGTAAAAATTGGCCACCTCATTAAAAGCTAAAATGGGTAAAATGAGGTTTTGGACAGTGAGATAAGGCCTAAAAAACTCTCAAACACTTCCCTTTATTTAATTATATGAGTTTATTTTGACCAAAATCATCCTATATTAAAAAATAAAAAAATTTGGTGCCATTTTCCTTTGATAATGACCTTTAGATTGTTTTAAGTAAAGAATACTTACAAAATGTCACTTTCTTTATTTTAATATATCTATTATGTTGTCATAAGAATAAAAATATGTCATAAATGATTATAAATGGTTATTTTGAATATTAATAAATTATTTTTATGAAATTAATTTATTTTTAATTTTTGGTGATCATATAATTACCTTGAATGCTTACGCATCGCCAATGCAACGCTTATGCAAGCAGTAGAAAAAACAAGTAAATGATTTTAAAAATATAAAAAGTAATATGTTTTGAATGAATTATGGTGATATATTAATTTCATGGATAATTATAAATTATTATTTATGGTTAAAGTATTTATATTTTAATTCCATTGTTATCTTGATGTCTTTAAATTCAAATTATGCGAATAGTCATGAAAATGACTATGGATATTTTATTTTAAACAATATTTTATTAATTTATTTAATAACAAAAAACAAATATTAAATTTTATCAAATGGATTAAAAATTTTCTATAAAACCATAATTTTCCATTTATGAGCCACTTTTAATTTTTAAAATAATATTTTTAACCTTTAAAGACTTAATATTTGCGAAAACACCATCGATTTTTTTTCATATAAAAAGGGACTTAATCTAACCATTCAAAAGGCATATATGAGTTTAGTTTTATCTCAAATTTATACCTATATACTAATAAAAATTTCTCATTCCACGTTCCAAATACCCTGGAGTGACCATAAACCTCTCCTCCAAAGGCCTTATGTTCAATTTAAAAGGAGAATACCCAAAGAAGATGTAATTGTCTTTATCGATCTATTTCAAGTTTATTTCTTCTACCTCATCAAAATATTTTTAAAACATACTAATATAATAATATAAGTATACTTATTATATTAAAATTTTATTATGTTGATATAATAATTATTATCTAATTACCATCCATTCTATTAGAAAAATGAAAACGCCATCATGAGTACATACTGATTACCATCTCCACGAATGATGTATTTTATTTTTCAACATCGCCTATATGGATGGATATAAGAGTGAATTAAATGAGTAAATATGATATAATTATCTTTATATAATGATAAATCAATATCTAATTTTTATCCCTACCATCCTTTTTAAAATGATAAAATCTCACATGCGTACGTGCAAACTACCACCTTCATGAAATGACACAATTCATTTTTCATTTATAAATTACATGGATTATCATGAGGATAAATTTAATGAATATATATGATATAAAAATTATTACTTAAAGATTAATCATTATACACTTTCTTTATTTTCCAACCATTAGGAAAATTAAAATGTCATTGTGTGTATTTGCATACTATCGCCTCCATGAATGATATATTTTGTTTCTCTATTATCGCATTGCATGGTTGGTTCTAAAATTGTATATAGAGAATAAAATTTATTTTTATGAAATTATAAATATTTTTGAGATGATGGAACTATTTTATAACACCTTTTACCATAGTTAATATACTAAAGTAGTTTTTAAGAAATTGAGAGAATAATGTTAAGTAGTCAACGTAAGAAAGAAATATATAATGAATGGATATAAAATGATTATAGAAGGAAATAAAAAATGGAATATAGATGAAAAAATTTCTTAATAAAGTATTTAATAAATTTAAATTTATTATTTAGGAGGATATAACATTTTTGACCAAGAAGGAATCCAAGGTAAGGGTTTTCATCTCAATTCCACTCTATTGACACATATTTTATATTATGCACTTAATTTATTTTATATGGTGTATATAATGACCCTTTGAAATATTATATCATGAATCCATTTTTATTCATTATATTTAAATATTCAATTCAACTTTTCACTTTTAAGGGGGTTTGATTCAAAAGTTATTAAACCCGTAAGGGTTTATTTTATAATCTCACTCTTGTTTAGATTTTTAATATTTAGATTTACATTAGAAAAATTATATGCTATTTCTCTCTTAAAACCCATATATTTTCTTATCCTCTGGTTATTTATGGATTTTCATATTTTTTCCCAACATTTCTTCTTATTGACACTTAAAACAATCAAAATATTATTTATAAGAAAAATTAAACTTATTTCACTTTTTAGATCAGGAATATTTATCTTCCATATCCATATTATTAAAATTGTTTAATGAAAGTTTTTATCTAATTTAAATTATTGGTAAAAGTATTTTTATACTACATTTTACTTTATTTACAAAGGTTTTAAAGTAATATTTTTAAAGTTTTTTGAACAATTCATTTTTGAATTTTTACAAAAGTGTGAAAGGAATGTTATTTTTAATGTATACTGCAAGAATGGATTGTACCATCTCCATAATTATTCTTTATTATCAATATTAGTATAAAATTTTCCATGGGTTTTTAAAGAAAATATTTTTCCCACTATTCTTTGAATTTTTTGTTTTTATATTAAAAGAAAAGCATATTATTTTCTTAAAGGATTGAAAAGATATTTTATATTAATTAAGTGTATTTTAGTACCCACTACTCATTTTATTTTATAGGCATGATATATTTTCAATATTATATTATTTTGTAAATAATAATATTTTAAAAGTATCTTTAACACCTCATGAAAAGAGTTTATAAATAATTTATAACTTCATTTTGACAATAAAGTTACAAAATATTTAAGGAAAATTATTTTTAAAGTTTCATTTAAATTTTCCTATCTAATTCTAAAAATAATTTACTTTACTTAAAAACCTTCATTTATGATGAATTTATGTTCAAATTTTATCCATTACTGATTCATGGTTTATACCTCATTTTCTTTATAAGGAATAATCCCAATTCCTTGAGGTTATACTCTCTATCATTATACATTACTATTTTGACATTATATTCATATTCTTTTGTATTATGGATATATTTATCATTTCAAAATTTTCTTAACCATATACCATTTCTATATATGGTGTTATTTGAAGGAATATTATTTAGAAATTTTTTTCATTTACTAGAAAAATATCGATATTTCATATTCTTGATTCAATATTGATATTTATTGATTGATAAGGCATATTGATTATATATTATATTGTTGAATCAATATATGAGGAATTAATTGAAAATATATAATAATGGGAAGGTCTTGGTTATAGATATCCCCTAGATGCATCAATAGCTCTCATGAGACAAATAAGAATGGGTATTTCTTGGTGCATGTTGGCCCATACAAGGACAATGTCTTAGAACAAGGCCTTGATGGTATGTAATATTTTTGAGAATAAGGCCTTAATGATAAGATTCATGATGTATTGTAATGAGGCCTTGATGGTAAGGTCATTAGTAACCAACATTATTCATTTATTTCACTGAGATTTTAGTTATTAATATATATTTTATTGTTATGTTGGTATTAGGCATGGATGTATTTTGAGCTCAATTTTTTAATTAAATGGAATGTGTTTTTTATCCACCTTACCATATTGATTATGGTTATTTATTCATGATAGTTTCCACTATATACAACCCTTACTAAGAATCATATCTCACACCTTTATTTTTTCCCCCTTTCCCTAAGATATAAAGAAGGGATCTTTGATTGATTTTTAAGGATTCAAGAAATTTTTTTCATGCTATGTTTTTAATTTCCAATGTAATATGAAAGTAATGTATGTATCTAGTTTTCAAATTCTGCTAAATTTATCAATCCTTGGTGATGTAATTACTTATATCTTGTACCAATGTAATAAAGTAAACAATGACCTTAGGGTATTCTACTGTGACAAGTATAGAGCTTCGGGGAGCGGCTCTTCCTTGCCCTAGGCAGTGATGGGCCTTGCTCTAGCCCCTCCCCTATCGGAGGGGGAGGGTCTCTTGTCGCATCTCCTTGATGCTCGGGCTACTCCTTTCACCCCCTTTTCAAACCCTTACTTTATTCCTTCCTTCCCTCAGATTTTCATCAGTCCGAAAGTCCCCGAAAGATTAGAGGGGAGCCCGCTTATTCCAATCACGAACCTGGAATTCTCAAAGGATTACTCCCTGCTGGACCTAACCTTGATTGTGAATTTCAAGTGGCGTTGACTGTCGGTGGATAATTTCAACTACTTCATTTTTGATAAATGGGGTTTGCAAGAGCGTGTTATTGTCAGCCTCCCCGACTCCAGGTGCTTCATGATTTGGTTCACCTCATAAGAAGACCTGATTCTCACTTGGTCGAGTGTGCCTTGATCATGGGATGATGCTCGATTTATCCTCTTTAGATGTTCATACGATGTCCATATGAAAAGATACCCTAAAAATATGGCGATTTGGGTAAGTTTTCAGGAACTTCCTCTTACATTTCAAAATTCCTCGATTCTTTCTTTACTCGGTAACCTGGTTGGGAGGTTCTTCTATATTGATAATTGGACCTGTGCGCTGTGTCACCTGATCTCTCCGAGGGTGTGTGTCGAGGTTGATGTCTCGAAGCCCCCATGGAATCTATATGGATTTCAGTGGGAGAATAATTTAGATCCATGCAGAACATCATGTTTGAATCTTTGTTCGATTATTATTCCCTATGCAAGATTCTTGGGCATAGTCTGGAAATATGCAGGCTTAGGGCGAGGAAACAGGGAGCAACTATGGATGTCCAGGAGGAATGGGTATAGGGTGGTCATCTTGTCGATAATGGTTAAATCTGTATTAGGGATGGTTCAAGGTCAGAAGAAGGTTGTGAAGGTTCTGGGAAGGGGATAAGCAAGACTGAGGTGCCTGTGGGTTCAGCTGAAGTAGCATTAAAAAAAACAGTAAAGAGAAGTCCTCTAGAACCCAGTGTAACAAGAATTTTTAACAGACTGCGGAGAGATTTGGCAATCCCTCCTGGCATCAAGCCATTTTATGGGGGTGACCAAGCTAGTGTGGTGATTGAGGATCCTTCAAAACTGATGAAGGCATATTCTCAAGATTCGGGGGCCTCTAGTGAACCATTCCCCAAGGGTGCGGCTATATTTAAACCATGCTCATATGTGATGGCTGTGAATAATGGTGAGAGAAGCACCCCTGATAGGGGGATACATTCACCTAGAAAGGGAAAGTATAAGGATGGACAGGAGTGGGAGGAGCCTACAATTGAGGTAGATAGATCTTTGGTCACCTTTGAGGGAGCCAACTCAAGGAGGATTTTTTCCAGCATCAACTTAAACAATATATTTGAAAGTCTAAGTCATGAGGGAGAGGTTTTAGGCATCCCTAACTATCCCTCTGAGGCCGATTATGATGGAGGCCATTACTCAGATGACATCTACTTAGGAGGGGATGATAAAGGTCTGCACAACCAAAGAAGAAGGAAAGGGAGTAAGGAAAACAGGGATCCTAGAAGTTGTATTGTTTCCAAGAAGCCGAAATCTAAGGGGTGAAAAGACTACTCTTATCTTCCTAAACCGATGGAGACTCGGTCGGCCAAAAAAGAGAGTAAAACCAAGGAGAACAGGATTCAAAAAGAGCCACGAGATGAGGTTAGGCAGGATGCTGTCATAGTGTCCCAAGTTAAAGAGGATGGAGTCTCAAAGGTAGATGACCAATTCCAGGGGATTCTGAAACCGAAGAAGCTGATGTTGGAAAGTGTGGATCCCCTTTCCCCTAGACAGTAATGTGCAGCAGGGCCTTCAGTCGGACTGTAGATCCTAGAGGAGAAAGATTTGGATTCTCAACTGAAACTACTCATGCACTATGGTGAAAAAATAAAGGAGGATGTTTTGGTGATCAAGGCGGCGAGGGAAGACATTGATAAAATGATGGGAAGATTGATCCAAGTGGAAGTTACAAGGGATCAAGCTGAATGGATTGACAAGCAAGATCGTATACTGGTCAGAGGCTTCAATATAGAGAAGATTAGCAAAGCAGAATACATACAGGCTTGGGAGTATCTAGAAAGGCACTATGAAGAGAACATAGGGGAAGATCCAAGATTCTAAGTAAATTCCCTCCCCTAGAAATTTTTTAGGGAAGGAGACTCCAATCGCTTGAGACTTGAGTTTTATTGCTCAGTTGTAACCATTGATGCTTGACATGCTTCTCTGTAGGGTTGTCACATCCCCATTAAAAGTTTTAGAAAATAAAAAAGATAATTTGGAGGAGGAAACATTGACCATAGGTTACTGAAGTCAGGGTTATTATAGTCAGTATCAAATCAATTTTAATGGGACCATTGGGAACTATATTTTATAAGAAAATACCTAATATGAGCATTATAATAGATCCATTAGAATATTTGAGAACATTTACCTCCAAGGGTATTTTATTCCATGATTCAATATTTGTGATGATTATGAGCTGACTATGTGTGTCATTTTTGAGATATGGTTCCTAGCAAAAGAAAGGAAAATCATATCAACACCCCTAGTCAATGTAGAGATTTCCCAACACAACAAGTCAACATGGATAGTGTTGTAACTAAATAGATTATGAAAATATTTGGGTAGTTTTCTCAGGTTATGACCAATAACATTTCCCATATGGAGCGACCTGTTTATTCTCAATATAAATATATGGAAGTCAATGTAGATCACAAAACTCTGATCATTTAAACATCAACAAATCAAATGTTGAAGTTTCTTCATGATCACATCAATGAAATTGTAGTCTCAGAATATCCTTGTTGAGTATCAAGAATATTATTTTACCATTTTATTTCTTGATCTTTATTTATATAAAAACATCCAATGGTTATCTATATCCCTCCTTTGTTTCTCATTGCATGGAATTTTCTTAAACTCATTACCACTATTCAATAGTTTGAAATATTAAAAACATGGAAACATGTCATTACCTATTTAAACATTGTTCTTATTCAAAGAATAATTTTTTCACACTCTAATTCATATATTTAACTCATTAAAACAATTTTCAATATACTCATTTCAATAAATGATAGTTTTTCAAATAAATAAAATAATAGAAACCATTATGAAAATCTTATAGTAATTTGATAATTCAAAAATTATAAAAACATAGTATAAGATACTGTAACTCATTAACATCTAAAAATATTTCCATGATATTTTATTAACTAGATAACATAAACATAGTCATTATATTATATATTTATTTTACAAAGTAATATAATTCTTAATATAATTTGAATAAACTTGTAGTTAATTAACATATCAAAATCTATCATAAAATAGATTATATTTTGATGACATGTTAATGAACAACATTTTAAATCCTAAAAATTTATTTTTTATACAATTTATATGAATTTATAAAGTAAAAAAATCATAAAAAATACTTGGAACAAAAATTTAGTTAAAAATTTTATCAAAATAATGAATAAAAAGAACAATCTTTATCATTCCAGGAAGAGTTTGAAAATTGACAAAGTGTTAGAGCAATCGTGAGGTTAACGGTCGATCCACTTACCATGAGTTCCATGACATGCAGTCAATACATTTGAGTGTATTATTGATCCATATGTCTTACCGTGAAATCAATATATTAGATCATATAGTCAATCCTTTATAACTTGTGGTCAATCCATTACAACGTGCGATTGATCCATCTCGCACTAACCGTGTGGTATATCTTATGACCGATACATTCTTGGTGTGGTCGATTAAATATTTTTCTTAAAAACTAGTTTACACATGGTAGGTAGAAAATAGACCACGTGGACACTTCATTAGATTGCCACAAAATAGTGTATCTGCTACTGCTACTATTCTACAGAAGCAAGGAGTGCTACCATTAATAAGAAAACAGGGGAATTATATATCTTATGTAAGGGTACAAATGAAATTTTCATAGGCTATGTAAGGGTAAGATATACGTTGTGTAAAGGTAACCTTGAACTTATATATCTCATGTAAGGGTAAACTTGAAATTCAAAAGGTTTCGTAAGGGTAACATGAAAATTCAATAGCATGCGTAAAGGTAAAACATGCATTGTGTAAGGGAAAACAATAATTTCATGTACTGCATAAGGGTAATACAAAGAATTATGTAAATGTAACAAAAAATTTATAATGCATGCATAATAGTACAAGATAACTCACTTAAAGGTAAGGAATAAACTATAAAACTTACGTAAGGATTGATATGAGATTCATGTAATAGTAGAACAAAGATTACAAAGCTCACTAAGGGAACTTCCAATCTCATGTAAGGATAATAGAAAACTTATAAGACATACATAAATGTAAAAATTTATTTTGAAAACATGGGTAAAGGTAAATAGAAATTAAAACATGTTACATAATGGTAAATAAAATACTTTGAAAATTATTTTTTTCTCAAGGTTTAACAAAAAATGAGAATAATGAGAATAAATGATAAATAAAATTAATAAAATAAAATATAATTAAATAAAAAAATTGAGAGGCGTAAAATATAATTAAAAAATATTAATTTGTAAAAAAAATATTTAGAGGCATTTTTAATTTAAAAAAATATAAATAACACATTTATAGTCTAAAATAAGACAAAAACTCTTCCCAAATCTAATAGGTGCAATGATATCCGACTGCTTCATCCGGAAGAATCCTTTATTATTTAATGGAACTACTAATCCATTTTTAGATGAGAAATGGATCAAGTACCTTGAGTATATATTTATATATTTGGGAAGTAATGAAAAGGAAAAGGTTATTCTGGTAGTATATTTTTTAAAATGATATTCTAATCAATGGTGGACATTAATTTAGAATACTAAGGAAGAAGAAGAAGGGATGAAAAGTATGCAATGGAGAACTTTTAAGGTGATATTTTTTGAGAAATATTTTCCTTAAGAACAACGAATCTTCGAATTAAGTGGAACGTTTTAATGAGTATGAGGCTAATTTTACTAGATCAGCAAGGCATGTTGCAGACTATATACATAATTTGAAAAGTAAGATTAACTATTTTTGATGGGATTAAATTGAGCCTTCAAAGGGCCTTAGTTTCATAAGTATTTTCATCATATGATGATATGGTATCAATTTTCATTGAGAAAAAAATAATTCTATAGGTATTATATTTTCAAAGGAAATCAAGAGAAGAAGGGGGAGAATAAGCACTATGAAAAATGATATGTAATGAAGAAAAAGAGAAGAGTGGAACTTTTAACATGTGAAAATTATGGAAATAAACATCTCGATAAATGTTTAAATATAATTAGAGTTTGTTACTAGTGTGAATATAAAAGACATATGGATTGTGAATGTAAAGGTAAGAAAGAATCCACAAATATCTAGTGCTTTAACTATAAGGATATGGGGAACTATTCTAATCAATTCCTTAATAATCAAGTATTTCCTTGATAATTTCATTATTGTATTTGTTGATGTTATCTTGGTATACTATTTGTTGATGTTCATTATTTTATTTTATTTTAAAAAACATTTTATTAATTAATTTAAACATAAAAAAATTATATTTTATCAAATGGATGGGAAATTGTCTTTAAAAAAAATACTTATTCTATTTATGAGCCACTTGGAAATTTTAAAATTACATTTTAACCCTTAAAAACATAATATTTTTGAAAATTCCATTGATTTTTTCCTATAAAAGGGGATTTAATCTAACTATTCAAAGGATACATAAGAGTTATTTTTTATCTCAAAATTATAACCAAATGTCTCTAAAAACTTCACATACAATGTTCCCAAGACCCTGTAATGACTATAAAACTCTCCTCTAAAGGACATAAGTTCAATCGAAATGAGGATACCCGAAGAAGAGCCAATTGTTTTTATTGATCTATTTCAAGTTTCTTTCTCATACCTTTTTACAATATTCTTCAACCATCATAATATAATAAAACCAGTATCATTATTATACTTAAATTTTATTATTTTTATGAAATAACTACTACCTACTTACCATAAATTCCATTAGAAAATTGAAAACTATGCATTGTGTACTTACAAACTACCGTCTCTACAAACGATGTATTTTATATTTCAATACCACCTAAATAGATGATTATAAGAGTGGATTAAATAAATAAACATTATATTTATGATAATTATAATTTTGGAAAGATAAATTAATATATAATTTCTATCCCTATCATCTATTGGAAAATGATAATATTGCTCATGCATACATGTGGACTACCACCTCCACGAAGTAATGTGATTCATTTTTCATTTACACTTTACATGGATGATATTGAAAGATTTAATATATATATATATATATATATAATATTTATGATATAAATATTATTCTATAAAGATTAATCATTATATACTTTCTTTAATTTCCAACCATTAGCAAAATGAAAACATCATCATGCATACGTGTGGACTTCCCCCTCCATGCATGAAATATTTCATTTTTCTGTCACTACTATGCATGGATGGTTCTAAAATTGTGTAAAATGAATAAAAATTATATCATGAGATTATTAAAAATTTTGAGATGATGGAACCATTTCACAACACCTTTGACCATGGTCAATATACCGTAGTAGTCTTGGAGAAATTGACAGAACAACCTTAAGTGGTCAACGTAAGCAAGAACTATACAATGAATAGATGTAAAATGATTTTAAAATGGACTTAAAAAATGGAATATAGATGAAAATGGTTCATAATAAATTATTTAATAAATTTAAATTGATTATTAAGGAGGATATAACACATCCAACCAAGAAGAAATCCTAGGTAAGGGGTTTTCATCTCAATTCTACTCTATTGAGACATATTTTATATTATGAACCTAATTTATTTTATATTATAGTGACTCAAGATTTTTATAAATAAATATTATATATTTTTAGATTAATATTCAATATATAACATTATGATCCATGATAGGACTATAATAGTTGTGTGTATTTGGAGACTATATACATAAATATCATATTTAGGTACATTATTCATCATCTATCATAAAGTTCTTCTCACTTTGTACCCTTCTTAACATACCCTAATTGAAATATTTATTCATAATCTTGAGAAAGGAAACATAATAATGGGTGATCTTAGATAATTGATAAGGGTGAACATGGGAGATATCAATCTATGATCATATGAAAGCATAAGATAAGTACAAGGGTATGAGATCATGACCATAACTTACAAATTTTATAACTGATTTTTCAAAGATAATAAGCATGAGTCATGAAATAAAACTTTATAATTTAAAAATAAATGAATCTTAGTGATAAAAAATCATAAATCAATCATGAACTATAAGTTCATATCAATTTTTTTTCATAAAATCATGACACTATCATAAGTATAGAAACTATTTAATATGTCAAGGTTAACTATAGAGATCATCAAATCATAATGGATCAAATGTCAAAAACTATTTATTATATCAAAATAAATCATGCATCACCACCTATTTCCCATATTGGATCAAACAAATCAAATTGTTTCCCATAGTGGATCAAGCCCATCTATTTATTTCCCATAGTGAATTAAACACATCAACTTACATCCTCTAATTATCCCATGAGATATAAAACTTTACCCAATTAATTAGAGGGCTATATAATTCTATCCCTAATCATAGAGTAATGAAAACCATATATATATGTGTTACACAAGATAATAAAACATTCATCATATCATCACAACATAACTCATGGAAAGAAAATGGGTTTTATAAACATTTCATCATTTCATCAAAGCATAACCTATGGAAAATAAATGGGTTTTAAAAAAATCTCATCATCATAATCATAATTATATAGAGAAAGAATAAGGATGATATCATTGGATAATATCCCCAATAAATCCTAATTAACATCAAAGGATGTTATCATATATTAAAATTCCTTTAAAAGATCACCAAAATATTTCTTGAGAAAAATATCCTTTTCATTTTGAAATCATATATTTAAAATATAAAAATTACCAAAATATTATAGAAAACATTTTATTTGAAAATAACCATGAAAAATTATAAATAAACATTCAAGTATTTGAGTGGTCATGATAGTGGGAAATTATATTCATACTGAGTATGTTAAAATAAATATTCCTTTCACATTTTTGGTAAAAATTCAAAAGTGAATCATTTAGAAAATGACAAGATGATTATTTTTAAACTTTTTTGTAAAATTTTAAACATGGGTAAAAATTAATTTAAAAATTCATTTTATAATATACAAAAAACATTCTTGAAAGCATTTTTAAAGAAAACATGGGCATGGAATAAAAATATTCTTGATTTAATAGTAAAACATGGTCATTTTTTATTAAGAATTTTATTTCAGTATTTCAAGTAATTTAAGTGAGGAAAATTAAAGGAAAAAATGTATTCCCTAGAAATAAAATATGATAATAAAAATTAAATGGATTTATCAGATAATTATCATGAAATTTAATCAATGGAAATTCAATCGTAAGTAATGCCGAATAAAATGGGATTGAGATGTAAATCCCTTACCTCAAGTCTCATATTTCTTTATATGCATTAAAAAATCCTGTATAATAAATATATATTTATTATAAATTTATTTCATAATGATACTCATATATATAATACCATATATGATTTAATTATAATATCTTATCACCCATTTATTAATAATTTTCTACTAAAATCACTGTTCCGGGTGATAACTACTTCAATTTTCGTGAAAGTTTTGGTTTGAAAATCATGATCCTTGTAATTTGATCATTTTTAAATCATATAAATAATTCTAATTATGATATAAATATCATATATATTCATTATATATATATATTTAATTTCATCCATAAAAGGTATAGATAGAAAAATGAATTACACCATTCATAGAGACGGTAGAGCGTACGTACGCATGAACGCTATTTTAACTTCTCAATGGATGAAATGAAAGAAATGTAAATAAAAATTCACATTTATATAATCATTATCATATCATATATTTTCATTAAATTTTTCCTTATTACCATTCATGCAAAAAAGAATTGAAAAACGAATCACATCGGTTTGTGGAGGTGGTAGTCCATATGTACTCACGAGTGACATTATCATTTTCCAATGGATGAGTATAAGGTGGATAATGGTTGTTACATAATCATAATAAAAATTAATTATATTTAATATAATTTATTTATTATTTTATAATGCATTAAATAGATTTAGAGGAGGTATAATAAGAAGTAAAATTAAAAATGCTTGGTAAAGAGTTACACCTCTTCATTGAGAAACCTTCTTTGGATTACAACTAAACCTTGAAAAAATGGTATTTTAGAAAGAATAGAATATATAGGATGTGGTGAAGGAATAAAGTATGATATTAGGGTGGGTATTTTCTTATATATAAGGCTCAAATGGTGTGTGGAAGAGAGGAGAAGAGGTTCCCTTTTATAAGTGAGGGAGAGGCACTCTTGGAATTACTTAAAGTATTTAATTAATATAAATTATTTTTTATAATAAAGCAACTCAAAATTGATATATTTATAATATATGGTGAGTATATTTATAAATAATATCATCCAATAATATTTATACAATTTTAAGTGATGTTTTAACCCTTATCTCTTAGTTTTAACCCTCCATTAATCCTTTTTACAATTACCGCAATGTCAAAGTTTTATACTATTTAAGGGTAATGAATGTTACCATAAAAGGACAAGAAACCCATAAATGTAAAATGGTTGATATTTTAAATAATATACCATTTAGTTTTCCAATGATATGATTTTTATAAATTTTAAATTATTTAATAAAATATTATTTATTTTAAAATATCACTAATATTATTTTTGGAACTATTCATTTAATTTGACTTTGAAAACAAAATGAAAGAAAATAAATTAAAATATAACATTTTAATCATCTATAATATGTTATATTTATAAAAAAAACTCATTTAACATATTAATTCATCCAAATTATATTACTTTTAATATTTTTAAAACCATTTATTTTATTTTTATATTAATTAAATAAACACTGTGTTGGTGTCACATAAGAATTTAAGGTAATTATTAAGTCACTAAAAATTAAAAATAAATTACCATGATAAAAAAATTAATTCATATTTAAAATGATTTTTTTTAACTAAAATCATCCTCATTTTATCCTTATGAATTTTTTTATAGATATTTAAGTCAAGAGAGTGACATTTTGTATTTATTCTTTTATTAAATTAATATAAAGTTCAAAATCAAAGGAAAATGAAAAAAAGTGGCCATATATTCAAAAATTATATGGAAATGTAAAAACTAAACTCATACAATAGGATAAATTCAAGTTTTTTAATGAATTCAAAGCCTTATCACATTAGTTTTAACCCTAATCAACCCATTTTTCCTTTATAGTGACAACAAAAATTTACTATAAATACTATTCACATTGAAAAAAAATAAAAGAAAATATTTACCAAATTTGGAACTCCTGATTAAAAATATGTAATATGTTTTTAAAGATTTAATTTCTAAAAATTTCATAAATTAATTTAAAATAAAAACACAAAACGCAACAAGATATTTTTTCAGAAAAATACAATTTTAAGTATAAAAATGTTTTTGAAACAAATTCAACCATAAAATTAATTAAAATGAAATTAATTAGATTATTAATAATATAAGAGAACTAATTTTACTTTTAAACCATTTTAAAATATAATGTAACTTTATAAATTCTTTAAACAAAAATATAGCTTTCAATAAAAATCAATATTTTTCATCATCCACTAGAAAATCAATATTTTCAAAAAAATACCAAAACTTTAGTTTAAGATAATTTTGGAAGGATGATTTCAAAAATGAAGTTACTTTTGTAAAATAAATTTTCTAAAAGTGACATAAATTAATTGTATTATTTGTTCAAAAAAGAATTTTTTTTGAGGAAAAATGTATTTTTGAAGCATATAATGACTTTACTAAAAATTGAGTACTTATTTATAAATATATTTTCTTTATCTGAAACCTTTATACATATTTTAAAAATTTGGTTATTCATATTCGCTATACCTATTTAATTTCTAGGTTATAATTTTTTACTATATTATAATTCATTTAGACATGGGTTTTCATATATCATAAGGTATCGATGAAATTAAATTTATTTATAGAGAAATATATCATAAAATCTCAGCGTGTTACATTATAGCCCCATTAAAATGATTTCCCTCTAAATTAAATCACTTTGATAGAAACAATTGTGGATATATCTATTTCATCATATTCTCAAGTTCCCAAGTAGCTTCCTCTAATTAATGGTTTCACCACAGAACTTTTACCAAGTGAGTGGTCGTATTTTGTAGCACTTTATCTCTAAGATCCAAAATATCAACTGATTGTTACTCATATGAGATATATTTCTCCAATGGTATGACCTATAATTCTAGTACATGTTAAGGATTAGGTATGTACTTTCTTAGGAGAGATACACGAAACACATTGTGAACTTAAGAGCGATTTGGTAGAAGTTCCTGACAATAAGCTACCATCCCAATATGATCTATAATTTCAAAGGGAATGATATATCTTGGGGTCAAATTTCCCTTATTTCCAAATATCATAACCTTATTCCAAGGATATATTTATAGGAATACCATTTCACCATCATTTAACTCTAGATCTCACTAGATATTGTCAACATAACTTTTCTATCATCTCTGAGATTCCCTTATATGATATTCAATGGATCTAACTTTTTCCACCATATCCTCAATTAGATCAGGTCTCAATCTCTTTCTTTCTCCAACTTCATCCCAACACATTATAGTTTTTCACTTCTTTCCATAGAGTGTTTTATAAGGATCCCTTGGAATACTTGAGTTGAATCTATTGTTGTAAGAAAAATCAACTAGAGGAAGGTGTTTATCCCAACCACCTTTGAAATAAAAAGAACAAGATCTCAAAATATCCTCCAAGGTTTGAATGGTTCTCTTAGATTGACCATCTGTCTGAGAAGGATAAGTAGTACCTAAACACAACTCTGAATCTAGAGCCTACTTAATACTTCTCTTTAACATTGAGGTAAACATTAGATTCCAATTAGATACAATATAATGTGGTACTCCATGAAATATTACCGCTTCCGTAATGTATATCCTAGTAAGATGATCAAAAGAGAAATATTCTCTAATGGAAATAAAGTGTGATGAATTCATAATGTGATCAAATACACCCTAAATAGCATCATTCCCTTTAAATGTTTTGGGGATTGAGACTATGAAATCCATGGTAATGTTTTACCATTTCCATTTAGCTATGGGTAATGGATGTAACATCCCATTAGAATTTTATCTCTCATCCTTAACTTACTAACATACCAGGAATCAAGATACATACTATACAATATCCCTTTTCATGTTATCCCACCAGAAATATTCTTTCAAATCTTTATACATCTTTTTACTTCCAAGATGTATAGAGAATGAAAAACTATAATATTCATCTAATAACTCTTTATTAAATTATTGTATTGATAGAGAACATAATCTATTTTAAAACCTTATCATTCTATCACTATCATGGTTGAAATTAGGAACATTTATAACCTTATTCTATAGTTCCATATCTTCATTCTATACCCATTTAATCCTAAAATTGATATATGGTTGAACATTTATATAATAAAGATAAGATCTATCCTATTTTATTAGGATTTCAAGTTCCATATTATAGAAATATATAAGTATTAGATATATTTCAATCCTCATCATGGTCAAACTAGTATGGTCCTTCCAACTCAAAGAATCAGACACCGTTTTCACTTTACTAGGGTTTTAATCTATTGAGAAGTAATAATCTTTAATCAATTCCAACCATCTTCTCAGGTGCATATTCAACACTTTCTATGATAAGATATACTTGAAAATTTTATGATCTGTATATATGTAACACATTTCACCATAAAGATAATGCCTCAGTATATTCAATATAAAAATTATTACTGTTAACTCCAAATCACGAGTTAGGTAATTTTTATCATATATTTTCAATTGGTATGAGGCATATTCTACCATCATATCACTATGCACGAGGACACATCCAAGTACCTTATTTGATGTATCACTATAGATCATAAAACCTTCTCCACTATAGGGTAGTGTGAGTATAAGTGGACTGGACAACCTTCTACTCAACTCCTTAAAATTTTCCTCCCATTCATCCATCCACAAGAACTTAAACCTCTTTCAAGACAACTTGTTGAGTGGATTATATACTCATGAGAAATATCTCAAAAAATGTTGTTAATATCCAGTTAACACAAGAAAACTATGGATTTCAATTACCATGGTTGTTCTAGTATATTGGTCAATAACTTTTTCCTTTGAAGGATCCACCAATATACCCTCACTTTAGATTACATGACCTAATAATGAAACTTTTTTAAGCCAAAATTTACACTTGGAAAAATTTTCACACAACCCATCCTTCCTTAGGGTCTTTAGTACAATTCTCAAATGATATTCCTAATCTCCCTTTCTGTTTGAATATATAATAATATCATGTATAAAGACTACCAAAAACTGATCAAGGTAATCTCTAAAGACTCTATTCATTAAATCCATGACAATAATAGGGAAATTAGTAAGTCCAAATGGAATTACTATAAATTCATAATGCCCATACCTCCTATGAAAGGTTTTATTGGGTATATCCACCTTCTTAACACTCAATTGAAAATATCTAGAATGAATTTCAATCTTGGAAAAGTGTTAATCTCCTCATAATTGATAAAACAAATCATGATATGGGGTAGAGTATATTTGTTCTTGATATTGATCTTTTTAAGTTATCAATAATAAATGCAAAGATGCATTGAACCATCTTCCTTATTAACAACAAGAAAAGGTGCACTCTATGGTGACCCAATATAGAATATGAATCCCTTATCAAGATTCTCATGGAGTTTCTTCTTCAATTATTTAAACTTAATTAGGTCCATTCTATAAGGATGATTTTAAATAGGTATAGAACCAAGTATGAGTTCTATTGAAAACTAAACATTACAATTCATATGAAGACTAAGAAATTTTTTAGAGAGGAATCAATAAACTCTTATATAATAGATGTATCCTTAATGTTGAGTTCCTCCCCAACCATTTGAGATAAATACCCTTCATTTATATGAATTAAAACCCACAAGATATAAGTAATTTCCATTGGAAGTTAATATTCACCCTTACACTGATAAACAATCATAGGATCATTCAGAATATGAAATGTGACTTCACTTACTTGGAGATTTATATGGGATCTATATAAATAAATCCAATCCATGTCTATGATCACATCAAATTCAACCAAAGGTAGGATCACAATATTTACATGAATAACTTTCCCAAAAACATTAATTAGTGAGGAACTATAGGCTTGAGATGTGACTTTCATACCAATATGAATTTTCACCACTAACTCAATATCCAATAATTGAGTTCGTAACTGAATACCATTTAAAAATTTCATAGATATAAAAGAGTGTTTAGATCCAACATCAAATAAGACATTAGCTATTATAGAATATATGATAAGTTTAATTTTCACCATGTTATTCTCATAACCCACTTCAGTAGTCATGATCTCATGATATTTCCATTTTTATTTGGGTTTAAGAGGTTATTAATGATTATCATCATCATAAAATTTTGGAATCATGCACTTTTTGGAATAATTCCCATACTTCTTTCATTTGAAGCATGGAGTGTGGGTGGTGCATTAGTTGGATTATTCTTTTACTTCATTTCATTAACTGAACTATTCATTGTTTTTCAATATTCGAAAGATTTATGAACAACCTTTCCACATTTAAAGAACCTCCCATTTCCATTCAAGAAATTTACTTGATGTTTTTTCCCACATTTATAAATGGATGGAATTTCTTTCCACCATGTGATTTATTTGAGTTTTTATTAAACTATATATTCCTTCTCTTATAAAAACCATGGGAATGATGGAAATATCTAATTTAAATTTCTACCTTGATAGAACATAGAATGATTTCCTTATAAATGATAAAGTCTCTGTTGACACTATGTTTTTTCAAGTGGGATGAAAAGATTATGTAGATCACCTCAAGTATGATAGATAGGTGAAGAGCCCCAAGAAGAATCAAAGGAACTTTACCAAGTTAGCATGCGTGCACACCCCTACACATCAGAAGGCTCACGCAACCCCCTATATAGAATAGAAAGGTAGGACACACCTACACCGGGTACCGATTCCTCGTACCTACTCCATGGACCTATGTGGGCTAACTCCTTCAACCAGGGTTCCCTATTTTCCTATAAATAGGACCCGAGAGCTCTTCATTTGAACAATTGGAAAATTGAAAGAATCCTTGAAGCTCTGGTCATGTAGCCCCTTCTCTCAGGTCTCCAAAAATCCCTTAGGTATCCCTCTACTACCAGAGAAAAGAGGGAATTAGGGGGTAATGGGATAAAAGTCCCTCCAGGGTTTAAAACACAAGAAACCTGCATGAGGATCCTTTTTACCCAAGTGAATAACCACTTTTGTGAAGGCCCATTACCTAATTAGGGACCTATGCAAGACCCATCAAGGGACACCCGAGGAGACCTGTGGTGCCTAGGCTACAGTCTCACCCAATTGTTATTGACCTGGTGGTCCATTTTTGAAGGCATATCTATCTCACCCTAGTCTACCTCCCAAAGCACCTATAGTTTATCCTAGGCCCTACACTAAGCACCATTTACCTCTATGCCAGGAGCTGTATGAGCCTCCTATTGATCCCTCTTCCAAGCCACCAATGGAAGGTCTCTTCTTACTTTTGATCCATCATTTGAGGGGGACCAAATTGAAACCTCCACCAAAGCCTCCAGACTTAAAAAACCATGGTAAGAGGCACACTAATGTTTCTCCAATTTGGATATGTATTCCTTTGGTCAGAGGTGTCCCACACTTGTCCTACCTGATGGGTAGGGTCCTCAGGGTGCATGTGGATATTCATTCCTTCGGTCATGAGGAACCTAACCCTAGGGGGAGTGTTAGAGATCTCCCAGTCTTAGAAATGAGGTCTATGGACTTACCCTTACCTCATTGTCTCTAAGAACCACTACCTTTGGTTCCAGGAGGGGAGGGTGAGTATCACATTTGATTTTCCCCTTTGACATGGAATGAAATCCTCCTCTCTTCACCAAGAACCATTTCTAGGGATTCCCTCTCAGAGTAAGCCCCTAGACTTTCATGAATGACCTATATTGCTTCATTCCTTCCTCATATTCCATGCTAGGGTACAAAAATGGGAGGGAAGTGGAAAATCAAATCCCTTTATTCTTCTACTACAACCCCAAAATCTTTCACTAGTGGGAGAAGGATGGTGCAGTATTCCAGATCTTTTACTTACCCTTATTTCTCACAATGAGCATGAATGAAGTGGGATTAAAGGTTATCTACAATTATGAAATTTGAATGAAAATTTGTATGCTTTGGTAGATAATATTCTTCTGGATCTTCCTATCACCTTAATTCAGAGGGCTTCCATAGGTATGGGTCCTCAAATCCATGCATCCAACTTTGGTAATACCTTATGGAGTAAGCCCCAAGTCTTTCTAGCAGGAGTAAAAACTCTTTCTAATATTATCCTGCCCAGGTCATAGCCAAATAGATCATTAGATTTAGATATCTTGGTTACCAAAATAAAAGAGGGGATGAGCACATTCAAAGATCCTTCTCTTTCCCTCTGGGCTCCAGCATTCATCCACCAATGAAAAAATTAGATTGTTTGGTCTTCTGGATCTTTCACTTCCTCTTACATCTCACACCGAGCATGAATCATGTAGGCTTAGAGGTTGGAGATAATCATGACACCCACACAATTCCCAAATTTTGGGCACCATTTAAAGTGTAATCCCCAACCATCCAAGGAAATCCTTCTTAATAATAATCCCCAACTATGTCACCATACTCATCCAAATGGAATCCTACATAGGAATAATCCCCAACCAATTATTCAAAATCACCAAGGAATCATTCAAAATGTAATACCCAACTAAACTAGGACATCCTACTTAGGAATAATCCCCAACAAAACCTCAAAAATCACAAGGCAATCCCTCATGGATCAATCCTCCAGTATTTTTAGTAAGAGGAAACACTCTTTCCCCTCTTCACCCGTCTGGGTCATAGACAGATAGATCATCAAATGTAACTATCCCGATTACAAAAAATAAAAGAGGAGATGGGCATATTCAAATCCCTTTATATTTCCCTTTGGACCCAAATACTCATCCATTAACAGACAAAGCAGATTGTGTGGTCTTCCCAATATATCACTTCCTCTTATTTCTCACACCAATCATGAATCATGTGGGATTAGAGGTGATAAATGATCATGAAATACACATGATATCTAACCTTTGGTAATCATTCCAAGTGTAAGCCCCAAATAAACTAGGGCATCCTCCTTAGGAACAAGCTCCAACCATACCTCCCAAATCACAAGGGAATCCTCCTGTGTAAGCCTCGAAACTCAACTTCAAAAGGGTATCCTCCTCATGAATAATCCCCAAATCAATCCTCTCAAAGGTCCATACTCCCCTATGCGACCAACCTGATATGACCTCCATAGGTGTGGGTCCTCACAACTGAACTACATGGGCTTTAATTCTTGTCCAAACGAGATACATAGGAATCCTCCCTTAGGTCCAAACCCAACAAACCAAATCAACCCTAATTATCTCTAGGTTGAATTCCCTATAGAGTCTTATTCAACCTAGGAATATATATCCCTTTTAGGTTCCTTGGGACACTTGAACATAAGTCCCACACCAAAATTTTACTAGGTAGTTTTTCCTTGACATTTTCACATGATGTTAAACTGTATGGTTTGGTCCTTATCACATGACCTTAAAAGGTATGATGTGTCAAGTTAAGTGGCACCAAATTACATGGTTTATTATTAAATTCACAAGGATATATATGAATCCCATCTCATGGGTTTGATCCCGACATCAAAACAACTGACATCTCCTTGGATGATGATACAATCTAGAGATCTCCACTGTGTAGCTCAAAACTAGCTTCATCTTACTAACGACCAAAGACATCTCCATCGATGAAGAACCTCAGATACATACAAATGATTATAAGTTCCATGAATGATAATAATTTATTATTAATTAAAGGGTGACCCATGTCATACTTGGGAATTAATGAGGGATTCACGAACATATCTTAAATCTATAAGAGAGTCTTGAAGTAGGAAACAATTCCCCCCAAAAGGGTGTGATGAGATAGAACTACCATCATCTCAACCAATGTGAGTTATTAAGTATCATCACTCAAGTTCCCCAATGAGAATATACCTTTGGAAAGTAGGCCCCTAAGTCATCACAAATATAGAGTCATTGGGTGTTTCCAAATCCATGAATAAAACCCATTATAAATCGCCTGAAAGGGATGTGGATACGTATTTGATGTAAATGTTGTTACATAAACATAAAAAAATTCCATTACATCCCCATGTAGTATTTTGGAGATTAAAACAAAATGGTGAACCTGATGTGAATCCTTAACCAATATGATGGCGTCACCCACCTGTTAGGCCCCTTTCACTTACAAAATGAAAGGGGGACAAACAAGAAAATCAATCGTGTATGTGTTAATTTAATGAGATGCTTCTTTGATGGGGTTTTATTGTTTTTATTTGTTACATATACTTCAAGAACTTTTAATAGGATATCCATTCAATCCAAATGGCGTCGTACCAACTCTCACATAAGTATGCACCGAATACTATTCATGTTGGGTCCCCGTCTAAGTAGAGGATTCCATCACCAACCTAGCATCTTCAACATTGGGTCTCGAATGCAATGGTCTAAGAGTATCACCCAAACGGTACCATCCTGACCCTGGAGGATGCCTGATAGGTCCTCCAGCTTTCTAAGCCCAATCAATCATCCAATCAATGACAACTGGTATTATAGAATTAGATGACACCAATCACCATCTTTAATAGTTTCAAGAGATTATCCCTGGAATGAAAAAACTTTCCCTCCATTATCTTAGGAAGGTGGATGAAGAGTCTATATAAGGACTAATCTACAAGACACATGGGTCCTTCTAAGGTGCTCATGCCAGCAGTCATTACCACCAACACTATCCAGAAGTGAACTCTTAACTGGATGAGGGTGTCATCCTCGATAGTATAGCCTAGTTTTTTCATACTCAAGAATGAAAGAAGGACCACTAGGGGAAGAAACCAGTTAACAAGGAACATGAAAACACCTTTTTCCCCTATAGAGAAGGCCCACTAATAAAATTTAGTGGAAAAATGTGGGATAGAACATACACCCACCTGTACTAATTCATTTTTTCATCAGAATAATTTGATATCATCCAAGAAAGACCACCATTCAAATCTGACAGCACACAATGAGAAGGAATATACAACTCCTCACACCAACCAATCCTAGTAGTAGCCTCATCTAGAAGTGTCCAAAGAAGTCCACTATTAAAATTAAGTGGCAATCCATGAGTGGGAATAAACACCTACCTACATCAATCAACCCCACCAATAGAATTGTCTGGCGGTATCCAAAGAAGTTCGTCGGTCGGATTCAGTGAAGAAATATAAGTAGAAACAAAAACTTTCCAACATTTATCAAGACCACAAGCAGTCTCATCTGGCAGCATCTAGAGAAGTTAGCCGGAAAGTACTAGTGAGAAATAGGAGGTAGACCCAAATCTATTCCCCTACACTTGAGTACTATCAGAATCCATTAACAGGAAACTGAGGACAAGAGAAGTCACATACCTCTGTTCTAGACACAGAATGGGAATATATCCCTATTACAATTTCTGAAGTCACCATGAATATACTAACAACAATGAAGGGGAAGATATGAATCCCTTTCCACATCCTACGAACCTTCCAATATATCATAACAGAAATAATGGTAGTGGAAGAGAGGCTGACTCACAATTTCATCCCCACAAATGGGATGACCCATCAACAGGTCATTCTATAGTATACACACACCTCTTATCCCATCCAGGAGTGTCATGGGGAAAACTACCCCATGATATAAATACAAATGGATTAGGAACATACAAATATTCTAATAGGGGGTAATAAACCTATTCCAATGGAAACTGCAAGGAAGACACAAACCCTGACCAAAATTACAAAAGCCTTTCAGAAAATCCTGATAGCGACACATGATTTATTCAAGCAATATTTCATACCTAAAACCCACTTTTTCTAGAAAGTGAACCTTGTCCCTCATAATATGTAATCAAAAAAGAACCCTCACCAGAGACGAATAGAAAATGAAGATCTGATCTATGATCCATCTCTACTTAATGTAGAAGTTCTTGAAACCCTCATACACATATCTATAGACTCTCAAGATTATACTCTCCCATTAACAAATTACAGGAATAATAGTAATAATTATGAAGGTACTCACTGGAGACTTCATCATGAAGGATTGCTTCATGTTTATAATCTACTCAATCTTGAGAACCCATATCCCAATGAGAGTCATGGTAGCCCTTCGCATGGCTATAAGATAAAAGAGAAAGAGGGTATTCCCCTTTCTATAATACACCATGGTAGTACTCCCCACGATTGCATTCATTGAAAATTTTATCTTTGTAGTAGTGTTTCATTTCATCAAAAGGGTCTCCCCCTTGGTGATTTAATGATGAGAAAGACATCCTACCATGAAGAACTTATAAAAACAAGGCCAGTCTTATCTGATTCCTTTTCATTAATGAGTGAAATCCTTTCTCATATAAAAGATATCCCAAGGATAAGATCATTATTTGAACCCCCTTGGATCACCTACCTTTTAATATGATGGAGGAAGTCCCTACAAATCTTGTTGTTTATGATAAATTAGTAGGAAAACATCCACTTTGGTCAAACCAAGTTAAGGAACATATATACAAATATGAAGAAGATATTATAAACATGAGGAAACAATTGGATAAAGACAACATACCAGTCATGTTATGACCTTTATCCACCCCTCAATACAGTATTCCAGAGGCATTGTTAGAAGATTGTGTGCATGAAATCTGCCTCAATATATGGAACACTCTTCTTCACTTGGGAGAAAAAGTATTACCCTATTAAGAGTATCAAAGTCAAGTCAAGTTAATAGAAGGTATTCAATTACAAATTGACTTGGTGGATCTCTTGTCTACATGAAATCCAAAACTGGGGAAGAAAAAAGGATCCCTTCAGCACACATGCCTCATTGCATTAAAATAATTTCATTAGATGAACATAGATACCACATATAGTGTTCATATTAGAGGATGAAGTGAACATAGATAATTACATTTCACCACACTCCCCAGCTAGTAAATCCCACCAAAGGTGGTATCATGGGATGTCATATCTTCAAAATGACTTCAAAAAATAGACCTTATTCACAACTGATGATATGATCAACAAAATCAGGTCTCAACTAACTCTCATCGACATCTATAAAGAAGAGAGTAAGCTATTGAAAGAATTTTGTGTCAGGAATAAAAAAATATCAAGCTGACCTCCTACTTATGGGAATTAAATTTCTAGATAGTGAAAATATCATAGATAGCACAAAGGTATTTATAAGTAAGTGGTTCAGGTGAAACCCACATGATGCACCCGACCTATGTTAAAAAAACTCTATAAAATCATAGGGACAACTACAAATGTAGTATCCATGGAAATACAAAAGTATCCCTAGCCTGCAAGGCTAGGTGATTTTTTAATACAACCTTTGAGGTTATATAAAAAATCTCTAAGAGTTGAAAAAGTGGAATGAGAATAAACCCAACCCTCTGGGATGTGAGTTTTTTTACCTCAAAAATATCCTCCTCAATGGATGTCAGTTGTCTCCCAATTAGTGGAAATGCCACATAACTAATCCTCACAATTTTTCCCATATTGTGATTCAATACCATCATTAGGGATGCACATGAATGAATTTTATAGACATTACCTTTAGATTAATGTCTTCAAAATAGATTTAAGATAAATAGTAAAGGAGAGAACAAGGCCTCATGGAGGGCGTAGGAAAATGCGGTCTCTCAAAGACACTGATGTAATTCCTGTATTTCATTACATATTAGTGAATATCATAAACATCACCCTTGTATATATTATAGAACATGAGGAAAATATAGAGTAATAAGAGGAGGAAGTCTCAGTTAATAATATGGTTTACACAGAAATAATTGAATGAGGTGTGCATACTCAGAACTAGAGTCTTGCCTTGAATTTTGGAATTCCCTCAAACAATCCATCATTACCTCCTCAAAGAGAATCTAATAAAGAAAAGGGTAAAAGTAATATCGCACCTCACCCATCTTTTGAAGAGGTTTAACCCATTACACTTGAGGAAAGATTCAATCAACAAGAGGAAGAGATGAAATAATTAAGAAGAATCAATATAGAACTACTATGAGGTAGCATTCCTTCCAGATATGTTCTATGAGAAGATCATCAACTCTCACTCCTAATCAGTGTACCTCAACAAAAAGGGTTTTCTGTAGTGACAAAAACAGAGTTGGAACATCCAATCAATGTGGGATACTAACAACTGATATATTTGGATCGCACAGAGGTAGATAACGAGTTCTCTTCATTGGGTATACATATAGAATAGGAATATGTGTATCTTTACAATCCTTCCCCTATATACTACCCATGGAAGATACCAACAGTGCCGCCACAAATGGCCCAACTAGATACTGAAACTATTCTATATCCTGCTCATCCAGGCATTCATCAGGGGATCATGAATACTATTAAGTTTCTAACAGATCTATCAGAATCCATGGAAGAATGGAATTCGTCGATACAACTAGAGAAGAAGCCTTACCTTGAATGGGTTGATCTGAGTCTTCCACCACCGAACTATGAGATTCCCACATTTCCAATTTTCAATGGATATGGGAACCTATAGTAGCACCTAAAACATTTTATGTCCCACTGTGATCCCATGATGGGGACCCCTAAAAAAGAGTTAGTGAAACTTAGGTGCTTCATGAAATCATTGCAGATACCATCCTTTGTGTGGTACACCAAATTGTCAGCTCAGTCAATTAAAAGGTGGTAAGATATTCTCCAGAAGTTTATATTAAAATTCAGCTTGGAATTATATAAGAAAAAAGTCCTTGTCCTCTCAAACTATAAATAGTGGGAGAATGAGAGGGTCTTTAATTTCAGTACTCATTGGAAAGGGTTGACACACTCCTTAAACCTACAACTTCCTCAAGAAGACTTATTGCCCATCTGTATAATGAATTTGTGTGATGAGTTGCGTGCACCACTCATCTTAGTGAAATAAAAAGGAGAGTTTCAAGACCTTTCCATGATTTAAAAAAGAGTGTAAGACTCAATCAAACATACCAAGGCTATGTCCCAAGTAATTCTATCAACTTAGGGAAAGATAATGGGGAAATCATAGGCTTCCACTAATATACATAAGCAGGACCCTACAACTGATCCCACTCCAAATCCTGAACCATATCATGTGGTTTTTCCTCCTATGCATCATAATAAATGACAACCTCATTATAATTATCAAAGGTATTAGAGATGAAAATAATTTGAGGAGATGAAGAACAAATTTTATTATTTTCAAAGTGACCAAGTCCTTGGCTACTTTATCTCGACATTGGAGAATAAATTGATCAAGTTTCAAAATCCAAAGAATCCCAAAAAAGATGCTGAAAAAGATATAACCAACTATTTCCCCTTCCATGAAGAATTGGGGCACAACATCCAATAATTTTTCATTTTCAAAGACATCCTGTAGAAGATGGTGGAATCCAGGAAAGTGAAGCTGGGAAAGCCACTTGTGCAAGTGGAATGTATTTCTGCCACTGATCCAGAGAAAAATAATGAATGAAATAAATATAATAATAAGGTTATGTAGAGGTTATGTGACTGGATGGTCTTAAATACAATCAAACAGACTCATTCCATCCTTTGAACATAGTTGAAATAATAAAATATGCCCTTGGATACTTCTATTGCAGCACAACCGACTTCACCGGTGTCACCATACCTCGAGAGACAATATTCTAAGAAACAACATAGTCAAAAGATAAATAAGGAAACATAGGAATATGAACCTACATCAAGTCCAAAGTTATCTTTTAATTTAGAGGACTTCATGCCTATAGTCTCTAAATCATGGGCACTGTCTTGCTAAATGGTACAACAAGTGTTGACCCACCAAACGAAATCCTTATTAGATGAGGAGTTGATATTCAGTTCCATTAATGTTATTCACTTAATGGATCCCTTATTAGATGATGAATGAAACTATGAACCTGAATTTACTACATTTTATTAGGGAACTGGGGGAAGAGGTCATCTAAGTCAAGTATACAGGGTAAGACACAATCATTCTAGAAGTGACTACTCTAACCGCATCCCTACTCGAACTATCTATGCAGCCAAAAATCATGGGAGAGATATATAATGAGCTCATAAGATGCAAGAATGTTCCCCCAAACATGTTAGGATTTTCCCTAACTTGATCATCCCAGAATAATGACTAGAGGGGATGTCATCACCTAATTAGCATCGTCATGTAGGTAGACCCAGTCGACCCAATTCACCAAGGGAATAAACACATTTAAATCCCACTCCAAGGGATAATACATCCACATAAAATGATTTAGTTCATAAAGAACCTGAAAAAAACATCCCCATAACAGAAGGCTCATAACTTTATACCAATTGTATGACATCTTAAAATAATTATCCCTGGTACTGACCAAGTTTTAAATATTGGATTCCTTGAGTCTATCAAAATACCTTCAGGAAGCACTCATAGAGGCCTTTTCAAGACCTTAATAATTTTAAGTCGAAGTTTCTATTGTCCAAGTACATCGTATAGGGAATGATCTTATAGAATGACACATGATTATATATTTCACAAACTAGGATGAGGATTCCATCATATAGGGACATGTCGGACCCTTGTATATATTTGGTAGTATAAATGACATTGATATCTGAAAATATTTCATTGAAAATGGATTAAGAATCAACCTCATTCCAGTTCGAACACTTCATCAATTGGGTTTCAAAAACTCTCACTTTTCACCTTCTACTCTAATGTTACATGGTTATGATAAGAAAAAGAAAAATAATCTTGGAGAAATCAAACCTAGAACTCAGTTTGGGGATCTCATGTCTAACTTAGAATTCATAGTTGTTCGATAAGATACAACCTTCAATGTTCTTATGGGAAGAAATCGAATACATAATCATGTGGATATCCCATTTCCATACCACCAATGCCTCAAATATTATATCAATGGTCAAATTGGGACATTTCATAGTGAAAAATACCCATTTAAATCCTATGAATCACAATACATTGATGCATGATTCTACCATAGGGAAGGTAAAAAATCCATGAATAATGTTGTCACTCGAATCAATGCCATGAATAGTCTGGAGATGATTCTATCTAATCCTATCAAGCAACTTAGTACAGAGTACATGGTTCCATTTAATAAAATCAAAGATATGGTTCCTAATTCAAGAACACATTCAACAAATTCTGTGATGTCAGTCATGAAAACTAATCCTGATAGCACTGGATAAATTGTCAACTCTCTGAGTAGTAATGAAATCCCAAATGAAAATGTATTCATTCCATCCCTCGAACTTTAAAAAATACCTATACCTTCATCTAGAATGGAATAAATTGTCATGTCACTTATAAAAAATTAAGATACTCATTTTTAGTGCCTTTTCTCCCCTTTAGAGTTTCAAAATGGCCCGAAACCATCCAGAAGTAGTTGTTTAACCTTCTAAATGTCAAAATACTAACTCCTCCATTAATTCTGAGAAACTTTATTCATCACCTACTCCCTAGGTAGAGGTGAAAGAGCTAAATAATGAGGAATAGGAAAAGGCAGAATGCCTCAGGGATTCCCCTCAAGCATTTGAGGAAGGTGTCTCTACCATTTTTGATGAACTCAGAGAAATAAATATAGTTAGACAGGAAGATCCATGACCCACTTTGATCAGTGTGACCATGAATTATGAAGAGAAAGAGGTATACACCTCCACCCCAAAGTAACACTAGAAAATGTTCACCTAGAATTACATAGAGATTTTATACCTTGATCCTGAGGTGTCCACCCATCAATTTGGATTTCCAAAAGACCATTTGGGATACAAACAGGCAGCCAAAAGGACACACCCAACTCACACATCCAAATTTAAGGATGAATTGGAAAATATCATCAAGGAAGGATTTATCTGAGAATTTCAATATCCCAAATGGCTATAAAAAAATTGTCCCTATGAATAAGAATGGGAAAATCAGAGTCTGCATTGACTTCAGAGATCTCATCTAGTACTGTCCGAAAGACAACTTCCCAGTTCCAATCATAGAACTACTGATTTATATTATAGATGGTTATCAATACCTCTCCTTCATGGATGGATATTTATCATACAACCAAATTTATATTCCCCTATAAGATGAAGAATAAAATGACTTCAGGTCCCCCAAAGAGTATTCTAATATTGGGAAATTCCCTTTGGCTTTAATAGTGATGGATCTTCATACCAACTTGTCATGCATCATATATTTAATCCATTCATGGGGAAGTTTTTTTAATGCTACATTGATGATCTAGTGGTTAAGTCTTGACAATTTTCTGACCATCTGACTGATCTTGAGACCATATTCCACAAACTATGATAGCATAGACTAAAGATGAATCCTTTTAAATGTGCTTTTAGGGAAATATAGATAAAGTTTATTGGCTTTGTTTTAAACCATCACAACATAAAATTCAACCCTAAGAAAAAAAAAGTTATCCTTATCATGACACCTCCTTGAAACCTTAAAGAGCTGATAGGAATTCAAGGATACTTGGCTTATATATGGCGCTTCATAGCCAATCATGCAGGAAATTTTTTCCATTCACCAAATTGATAAAGAAGGTGGTCGCATATCAGTGGAAAAATAACTATTATGAATCATTTGAAAACCTCAAGAAAAATATCTTGAGCCCACCATTATTAATGATAACCATTGACAGGAAGCCACTCATTCTATATGTGATGGCCCTAGAGCAATCACTAGGTGATTTACTTGAAAAAAATAATGATGTAGACAATGAAAACAACCTTTATTATCTCATTCAAACCATGCTCAATGTTAAGACTTATTATTCAGATACCGAGAAGAGCTGTCTGACATTAATATTTTTGTTTTAGAAACTGAGGCACTACTTGCAGCATCATGAGGTCTATCTGATCTATCATAATAAACTGCTCAAATATATCCTCAACCATCCTATGTTGACAAGAATTTTGGCATGGTGGGTGGTTAAACTGAATCACCTTGATATATAGTTCATACCTCATAAAGAAGGGAAAGGAAATTCCTTGGGAGACTTCCTTATAGAACACTCTTCTACAGAAACAAAATCATTAAATTTCAGATTTACAGATGAATAGATATTTTATATTCATGGAGGCCACCAAAAATGGGAAATGTATTTTGACAGAACATCCAGGAGTATAACAGAGAAGATAATAGAAGACCCTAATATAAAAAAAATTGGGTTAGGGGTTGTGATTATCTCTTCAAAAAAATAAATCTTTCCTTACTCCTTGTTGTTATAATGATGTAAAAAAACGACTTAGAATATCCAACCCTCATTGCAGGCCCAGAAATGAAACTCAAAATATTAGTAGGCCACCTAGAGATGAAATATTATTCATAGTTGGTAATCAAATAGATCAATGGGGATAGTTCCTTCAAAAAAGAAGAGCTAATCCCCATGCTTGACTATGTCTGATTGTTAATAGTATAATTTCCCTCAGAGCCAACATTGAATCATGCATCACAATCACAAAATTCCTAAGTAGATGCATTTTCAAAAGCAGATACAACTTTTGAAGATCCAAATTGGTAAAAATGGTCATCAACATTGTGCATCACCGAATGGTATCACCTTTTGTTCAAGTTAGAGCATAAGATATCATTGAAATCAGCCCTATAACTGAACTATATAGTCCTACTAATGGGTGGATGATTCCCATACTGGACTACCTCCATAATGGGGTAATCCCATTAGGAAGGTATAAGAAAAATCAAATTTGGAGGTAAGTAATAAACTTCACTCTTTATGATGTCCCAAATCACCAGAAATTCCTCTATAATCAAGTCTTTGATGGAGTCCTTCTCAAATGTATCGATGAAGAAGAGACCAAAGCTATCATGAAAGAAGTAAAATTGTGATCTTGTGGTTCCCACCAGTTAGGGTTCAAGATTTTTCATCAAATATGAAGGCTCAGGTACTACTGTCCTACTATGACACAGGATTGCATAGAATTCACCAAAACATTTCATTCCTACCAAGTGCATACCAACTTCATCCATCAACCCTAAAAGTTTATATATATATATATATACAAATAATACTATCCATTTTGCATATGGGGAATGGATGTTATGGGGACATACCCTCCAACTATTTCCAAGAAGTTAAAATAAATCATAACTACTACCAATTTATTCTCTAAATGGGTTGAGACAATACCCCTCAAAGAATTCGGGGCCAAAAGCATTTTCAGTTTTGTGAAAGCCAACATCATTACCAGATTTGATGTCCCTCATAAAAAACTAATAGAAAAAAACACCAATTTCTATTATGATGAGGTTTAAAATATATATCAAGAATATAAAATCAAATCTAACAACTCATCCTACTATCATAAAGTGGATAATGGATAGATAGAGGCCTTCAATAAGACCTTATCGAACATACTCTATAAGATAGTGTATAAAGATAAAAAATATTGGCCTGAAAATATCTTCCATGCCTTATGGGATCATTATACTATAACTCATACCATCAAATGGTCAACCCCACATTCATTGATGCATGAGGTAGAATACGTACCACCCATTAAGGCCCAATTTCCATCACTCCACATTTCCATCTATGATCGGATATCCATGGATGAGAAATATTTGAGATGACTAGATGAATTGAAGTGAATCAATTAGAAAATATTGAACACTTTTCATCACTTTGAAGTCCATAAAAATCAGATTACAAAAGATTTTAACAAGAAATCCCACCTCCATTCATTCCTCCATGGAGAATTGGTACTGGCCCTTAGGACTCCAATGCTACCATGAAAGAAGCCCCAAAATCTTGATCCAAAGTGGAGGGACCTTACTCCATACACAAGGTCCACTCTAACAAATCTCATTCCTTGATCTCAATGGATGGAGAGCTCATTACGACCCTAACCAATGAAATATTCTTGAATAAATATTTCATGTAATCCCATGACATTAATCCTAGATGAAGGATGTTAAAATACACAACACTATAAAGTCAAATATATAATATTTTAAATTGTGTAGAATGTTGTCTTGACCTTATGACATTAAAATCCATGGTATATCCCCAACCACATGATGTTAAACTATATAGTCAGTCTTTGTTTCATGAACTTAAAAATCATGAAATAAAATCCTTGCAGTAAGATGTTAAATTACACAACACTAACTTCATTTTCATAAGACATTAAAATGTAAGATATCATACTTGTTGTATGACTTTAAACTACATGGTTCTCATCCTCATTCCAAGACATGAAACTGCATAACATTTCGATCTGAGTTTGAGCAGATCACAATATTCAGTACTGGTACCCCTACCACACCTTTATTCAGAAACCATGTGTGGCTTGATTATCATCTAGAAGTGATATGTAGCGACACTTGGACCTCCCATCTTAGGTCTATATGAACCCCCCTCTCCCTATGTATGAGTCAGACCTGTATAGAGAACTTTTCAAGAACTATGTGTGGATTGATTCATGCCATCACATGATATGTAGTGACTCCTAGACCCCTAATCCTAGGACCAGCTATAATAATACTTCCCTTTTACATCGAGTGACCCACTTCCTTATCGAAAGATGTTAAATTGCATGGCTAACATCCTCATAACATGAAAATAAACTACATGATCACCTTAAGAACTACATATGGATTAATTCGCATTCTAATTAGATATGTTGTGATTATCGAATCTCCAATCTTGGGCCTAGCCACAACATAATATGAAAAATTCACCCCTCCCTATATACAGGTTAGACCTACTCAGACAACCTTTCTAAAACTACATGCATATTGATTCTCATTTAAATGAGATATATAGCAATGATTGGATCTTACATCCTGACCCATCCACCACAAGATCTAAATGACCCTATCCTTAACTTGTATCACCTTTGTGTGGTATAAGAAAAATTTTACACTCATTGTTTCTCACATCGAGCATAGATCACATGGGATTATGAGTTTTGGTAAAGAAATTACAAGAATAAGTAAGGCATATCAATTTTCATTGGGGTGATCATGGTCTTGGTTGCAAGACCTTAAAAGGCATACCATATGTCTTCACTGCATAAATTTAAACTACATGTATTCTTTAAGAACTATGTGTGGATTTATTCTCATCCTAGTGAGATACATAGTGATTCCTAAAAATTATGTCCTATTACCATCCATGAGGTAAAGAAAAATTCCCCCTCTTCTGTATATAAACAAAGATTTATGTAAGAGATCTTAATTTGGGTTCCCTCATTCAGGGGTCCACCAAGGAAACAAAGATTTCAACCCTCTTACATATGATTCAGATCTATGAAAGGGACTCTACAATTCATCTCCAATATCATTCCAAATGCTTCCTTTATGATCAATAATATCCCTTACACACATCATACTCCTAATCTTGGAAACTTTTAGTTCTTCATAATCTTTTTCCAACTACTGGTGATAGAATTTATAATACATGAGGACTGCTTTATCTGACTATACAGTAAAATTCCCCAATTGTCTTTGAATAAATATCCCACATAATGGGCCGATCAGATAGAGGATTCCACTATTTTACTATACATTAACATGCCCTAGTTATCTTTTCATAAAGTCACCCACAAATGGGTTTTTTCAACCAATGACACATTTCGTCCTCAAGAGAAGCCTCTTTTGTTTCCATAAGTCTTGATGACATTATATTGGAACCCATAATTTGAATTCATCCTATGATCATCCCTCACATATTTGTCCTATATCATTTCTCTTGAACTGATAACTCCAAAGACCATGTTTTCCAATTCCCCCCTCATGTACAATGTATGCAAGAAAAACCTTGATCAAGTAGGACTCATATTACTCATCGTTTCCATAATACCATGGTAATAGTCATAATAACCAAAACTAAAAGACATCATATCATCATCATTTCATGAAATTAAAATAAAATAGGTCATGACAACAAGACCTTAAACTGCATAGTTTTCTAGAACAATGTATGGCTCGATTCTCATTCAAATGAGATATGTAGAGACACCCAAACCCTGTAATTTGTCCCTAACCTAAATAAAAAAAAGGAAACCCCATATTTTATTTTATTTGGGTAAAAATTGTGTAGGGAACCTTTCCCCCATTTCTAGGTAATTTTTACTTGAAATTATCCTCTCATATTTAGGCACTTTACTTCCATAAACCAAACTCTGTGTTTGGGGAAACCCGAATCTCCATAAACTTCCTTCAGCAATCAGTAATAGAATTTTATAATTCTCGAGAGATCCTTTTCCTGACTATGAGGTAACACACCCCAGTTGGATTTATATAATTCACCCACATAATGACCTATCAGCCATAGGATGTCACTATTTGACTATGCAGTGACACTTCCTAGTTGGATTTGCATAAAGTCGCCCACAAAATTGGTTTGTCAACCAGTGGTAATTTCTTCCTTAGGAGAGACCTCCTCTATCACCATAATACCTTTCCTCTATATCACTATTGGGATCCAAAGACCCCCAAATTACAACTTATAACCGTCTCCCTTCACACCTGAACATTATATCACATTACTGAATAGATTACCAAGAATGGAAAAATCATCAATGTTTTAGTCATAACTAAAGGACCATAAATTGTATTCCTCGATGTCCTTTCTACATGAAATTGAATTTCATAGAATAATGACCTAGTCATAATATGTTAAACTTTACACCAACTTCCTCACCATAATATGTTAAATTAAATGGTCCATGTCTAGGTCACATGGAATTAAACTGCATGATGCTTCAGCCCTTGTCAGAAAGGGGAATCCCCCTGACATCGGTCACTTAACAAAAATTCACCCTCTTTCATACAATAAAAATTCATATAGGATCATTTTACCATTTATGGCCAATTACAATACAAATATCCCCTTAATTCTTAGACATCTTCCTTCGTTAAACCACCCATCATGGTTTTGAGAAATCCGAATCCCAATAAACTCCCTTAGACCATCAACAATAGAATGTTAGAATTCTTGAGAACTCCTTTTTATAACTATACAATAACACACCTCAGTTTTATTTTCATAATTCATCCACATAAATGGACTACCAACCAAAGGACGCCACTTTTTAACTATGTAGTAACACACCCCAATTGGATTTGCATAAAGTCACCCACAAAATGGGTTTTTCAAATAGCGGTACATTTTTTCTCAAGAGAGACCTCCTCTACTCTAATATGCCTTGACAATATTGTGCTATAAACCACTTTTAAAACGTTTTTCATAGACATTACTCATATATTTGTCTAGTATCATGTTTTAAATCCAGAAACCGTAAAATTGTGGCTCAAAATTCCCCATCGGGTATCTGAATAATGTCGGAACATTCTTGGACCAAAATCCTTTTTGGGTTATCATTTCAAAACTTATGGTCAAAGAAATTTGAAATAAAACACCAATCACATTATTCCAACATGCACGAATTTAAACTACCAAAAAAAAGAGACACAATACTCTCCAGGTTAAAAACCCGCAAAGGGAACTCTGGACAAAAGTCAAGTCTCAGCTCACTAGATTTGTACTCAGTGTGGTTTAGAAAAAAATAGAGCAATTAAAAGAAAGTGGAATAAAAAATTTTAGGATAAAAACCCAAAAAAGGTGCGCTAAGAAAAGTCTAATTGTATCTTGCTAATTCTTCTCCATATTGGGATTAGGAAAAAGATAGGGCGATGACACAAAAATACACAAAGTTTATAAGGTTGTCCATATGACCTTAGAAACAGTTAAATTATGATCTCTAGTCCCTATAGCTTATGAAAAAATTAGATCTCTCCCTCACCCTTTTCATGATAATTATAATGCAATGAAATTCAATAATATGAGTCATTTTTAGTGTTTTATTATGATTATAATGAGGATAAAAATGCAGGAACAAGTGGTTGGAAACAAAAATCCTTTTCATTTATGTTTCAAATCATAGGGGTAATTCCGCATGTTGGAGCCTTTATTCCAAATTTTATAGTTTTTACTCAACATAGGCTTTGATAAGTTGAACTGTAGCTCGACCATTCTCCACATCTTTCCAAAAACCATTCAATTGTGTAGCAGTAGCCTCTTCAACATTATGGAGCTTCTCTAGCTCTATAGTAACAGAATCTATTCTTTATGCCAAATCCCCTTCCAAGGATCAGTAGAGTTAGACTATTGCTTCCTGTATGGAATTTAATTCTTCTTGAAGGTGAAACATTTGGAGATATTTCCCATCATGGAGATCATGATACTTTTCCACCTTCTCGGTATGGATGAGATCATCTTGGGACATAAAATCCCTAATATTTTCAAACTATCCCACTAACTATGCCTCATCCCACTATAATATTCACTCCTCTTCCCTTGGTTGGATGATTTACTTCACCACATGAGGGATCTCATGGTAATTAATCCACCATATCATAACATTACAAACTTGAATGAAAGTTTATGAAGTAGTGATGATAGGTATTCAAGAGGCATCTCCATAACTATCTTCCAGATGTTCAGCTAGAAAATAAAGTGCATGGTACGAAGAGCCTCCTGCATCTCCAAGTCAAATTCAAAGCTGATCTTAGAGGGAGATATGTATTCCAGGATTAGTGTACTCAATGATTAACTTTGTTATGATCCCTTTGAAATATCCTCAATTCCACCTACCAATGTTGGTGGAACTGGCATAGAATCCCCCTTCTCAGGATCGACCACTAAAGTTGATGAAACTGAACAGCAGGTGAAACCTATCATCAAAATCAAGAGTTAAAAAGAAAAAAGGTAGTGAATCAACAAATGTGGTTAATAAAACTTACCCATTGATAGATCAACCATTGGGATTGATACCTCCCCAGTACTCCCAGCCTCTGTTCTTAGAGCAAGGACCACCTAACAAGGAGCATCCTCTTGAGTTTGATCAGTAACTAGGATAAAGGGATCTCTAAGACCACCCACTTCTATATTCTCATCCATCACTCCATTAGTAATGGGAGTAGGATGGAATTGGATGCCTTGTTCATTAAGTCTCTTGGAAATGTTCTCTATAGAAAAAGCTTCACAAATTGATATTTGTTGTAAAACATCAGATGAATAAAGGTCAACTGTGTTTGGGAAATGCAAGAATGAGAAAACTCACGTATGTTTAATTCCATATTGAAATCCTTGAACTACTCAAGTTAACCTAAGATATCAATGATTGGATGAAATATTTCCATTATTTCATGATACAAGACATCAAATCTCATAGAATCCCCACCAATAGATGTATTAAAGATGTGTTTCTTAAGACCTGAATTGGATCCACTGTTGATTTCCTCTACCGACTTCTCAGTAGACATAAAATTTTCAAGCCCTGTGGAGTTAGTCTCGACATAAAAACCTTCATAGGACCGTCCAAGATGCCTGTCAGCCCCTTCTGAAGTGACCATGGTATAGACATTGATAGCTTTAGGGTCCTCTAGTGTATATAGAAAATCTAGTACATCATAAGGAATAAAAGTCAGAAACATCACATGACACCTTAGGATGTGCATATGACATTAACATGGACCTCTCCCCTTTCTTCATGAATGGGTAAAAAATTAGTTCATCTCTTGACACTTCATCCATCAAGATAATGGACTCATTAGTGTGGGTCTATGCCTCATCCGAGATGTCCCCCTTGATCCTTAAAGGACCAGTGCTAGATTCCTTAAGGGAGGAAAGTTATTAAGATTCTATAAAAGGAAATCACAGTAAAAATATTATATCGAGAAAGTCATGAGATTGAGTGACAACATAAATAAAACTGTAATGCATATGCCAGACCAAATTTATTTCCCTCTTTTGCTTACTCTCTCGAGATGGAGAAGGGACCATATCAGTACTCTTGGAAATAGATACTTTAGGTAGCGATTGAGGAGTCCCCCCTTCCATTTCCTCTACCATCATTATCTGACCCAAGGATAGTTTTGGGGATTCATGAGACTCATCCACTACCCTGATGAGGGTTACTATAGAGCCATAATTTCAGTGATTCCAATGCCTTTTCAACCTATTATTCTCCTTCTTCTTATCCTCTGAAGTACAAAATACACCCCCCAAATTAATGATGGTGGATGAAAGATAAAAAAAGGAAATAGATAAGATAGAAATAAATTAGCAGAGTCAAGGTAGTAATCCCATTCCTCTTCGGTGTGAACAACCACCCCCAAGTCTTCCTCGATTTAGCATGTCAGATACTTATATTATGGTTGAGATTTGATGATCAGCTATGTATATCTATTTCTATATCTCTTGAATATATTGTTCCACCTTAGCCATATTTATGTAAAGGTGAATAATAGAGGGTTATCAGATGTCTCTTAGCTCTGGGATGTGTAAGATAGGTTGGATAAATACGCATGCAACTCTGATGTCATAAGATATGCTCTACCAAGTTCGTATCACTAAGGGTTTCAAATAATTTGGATATAATTTAGCTGGTTTTGAGGAATATCTAACACCTTTTGACTCATAATAATTTTCATTCCTCTCTTTTTTCATAGAATAATAGGTAAACAGAACCTGAGTCTCCTCTTGAAGATGATGACTGAACCACCTTGGTTAAGAAGATGTGGTTTTCTCAACACTGGCCTACTTGGTGGTATTTTCCTGAGATCACCTCAAAGAATCTGGAGCTTCATCATCGTTTCCTTCAGTTCTAACCTTCCAACCATGCATTCCACAAAGATCGGTTTTTGTGGCTGCGACCTAGTAAATTACTTTCATTAATACCCCTTGAGGGTATGAAGAGATCCACACATTGGTATACCCAACCTCTAGCCTGACTGATTCATCCGAAAAAGGTAGTGTGATTGAAATTTTGGAAACCTCCATAGCCATTAGGATCCATATTTTCCAAGATACCATTAGATGTTTCTCAAGAATAACATGCATAGGAGGAAGAAACTTGATTTTTGTAGACATTTTAACTGGTGAGTAAATTGATATGGATCATTGGCCTCACAGATGATCTCACTGTTAATGCAATCCAACAACACACTATCTCTAAATGCCATCATGTACACCCTAAGTTAATTATCAGCATTTCCTTCACCAGTAAACATCCCCATCGGTGGATCACCATATGGGAAGAAGTTGAATTATCCTGACACATTTATCATATTTATCACCTTTTCATATTTTAGGGATATAGTATGAATTATAGAAATAGACTGAAAAAATGGGAGAACTCATCCCTCAAGGACTTTAATTCCACTCAACACAACATAATAATTGAAGTGTGCTACAATTAACCCCCACAACACTGAAAAATACCCTAAAATTCAAAATAGGGCCTTCCCATTGTACACATGTAGTAAACATCGATAAATTCTCACCAATATAGGGGAATGAAACCCTATATGATTCCTTTATCCTATTTTGGATACATTAACAAAATTTTATGGCCTCACACCACCATTGGATTTATAGATTATAAGCTGGTAGATACCCAACCACATTGTGAGGAATCCGAAAAATGGGTATTCACAGAAACTTCAAGACTGACCTTGTAACCCCAATGGGTATACTATACCTTATCCAATTTAGGAAAAAATGTGCCAGGAGAACCCTGATCCTCTAAAGTGGAGAGTTCAGTAGGGTTCTTGCAAGTGGGACCTTATCCTTCTGTCTTGAGGAAAGTATTCATCCATTTTCTATAATGGATTTCACCCTTGGGGAGAGAATAATTGTTCTGCACTTTTTGAGCCAACTTAAAAATCTTGTGGTCCAAGGTCGATGTCCTTTCAGTATCATCCCATATTGTCTTTAGTGGGATAAACTCATCATACATATCCCCAAGAATAGGATCTCCAAAATTATTTTAGATATTCTAAAAGATAATTCCAACTTCACCATGCATCAGGTGGAAGGAATTTGTCTGAGGACTCCATCAGATCAGAAACCCGGGGATGATTTCTGGGTTCTTTTAAATGTAAGTTTTCCCTTCCCAAATAGCCTCATAGATGATGATGTTTTGTAGATCATTTTTTAATTATGCACAAGTTTGGCACACCCAATATGCCTATATCCACTTAGACATGACTCCCCATCTAGGAAAAAAATCCCTGTCCTCCTTCCAACCTTGCATCGGGTCTGTCTATGAAGCACGAAAAGTTGAGTGATAATAGCGAGGATTCAATTATTGGGTATGCGACTTTAGATCTGGAGTGCAATAACTATGAGGCATGAAATGGCCAGTGGGAACCATTCCTTGCTTAATATAGACACCCTTAGAGAAAACATTTGTGGAAGGACAATTATCATGCTTCACAAACCAAGAATTAAATAAGTAACTCAGAGCCCTAAGGATAAAGGCGTCCCTTATAAGTTTGTGATTATACAGGGGAAGATAATCACTTCATGGATACTCATATTGATATTATAGTAAAAGATTTTCCAGATTAATAATATTAGATTAAACCATGTTGTAGTAATCTAGCCCAATAACTTTGATCATACTAGAGGTATGTACAATAGATTTTTCAAGAGAAGTCATCGGGCTATCCATTCAAAACCCACAAGAAGACATCAGGTTTTTTTTCATTAGGAAAAAATATCTCTTAAATAAATTTAAAATTTTGGAAAAGGAAGGCCTTCATGTAGGACCATTGGTTAGGTCTCTCATGAAGGACCCTGATTAGGTCCTTTATGCAAGGCTCATCGATAAGATTATACCACACATCATGGTCATTCAAGTGGATGTACCATAGGAAGTTCTTCGAGAGTCCTTCATGAAAAGAGAAGCATGAAACTACAGGGTGGATGACCTTCACAATGAGAGAAAGAGGTGAGAGTGTGGAATGGAAGAAATCAGAAAAGGGGTCAGTGGTATTTATATACATCGCTGGCCGATGCATGTAGCCTATGCACCAAACTTGTGAACTAGGACTATGCCTCCGACACGCGGAACCTTCATAATCTTTTACTTGTTATACTTTAGGAATTGACTTTATTCTTTAAACCAGATCCAATCCTAAGGGGAGGGAGGATTTTTTTACACTACATTTTGTCAATTGGGATGAAAATATTATAAAGAGAACATAAAGTATGGTAGAGAGGTGAATATACCCAAGAAGAACCAAAGTAACTTTCCCAAGCTGGCCTGCGTGCACACCCTGACACATAAGAAGGCTCAAGTAGCCCCCTACATGGCATATAAAGGTAGGCCACACCTTCCCTGGGTGCTTGTGCCTAGTACCTACACCATATACCTACACGGGGTAACTCTTTGGACAAGGGTCCCCTATTTTTATACAAATAGGACCCCATAGCACTTCATTTTCATAACTGGAAAATCAAAAGAATCCTAGAAGCTCTGGTCGTGCAACCCCTTTTCCCATGTATCCAAAAAACACTTAGGTATCCCTCTACAACATAAGAAAATAAGGAATTAAGGGGTTTAGAGGGATCAAATTCCATATAGGGTTTGAAACATTTGCCTGAGGATCCTTTTTTCCCATAGTGGAAAACCGCTTTTATAAAGGCTCCTTCCCTAATCATGAACCCATGTGAGACCCATCTAGGGATACCTTAGGAGAACCATGGTTCCTAGAATAAAGACTTTCCCAAGTCTTTTTCCTAGGTGGTGCATTTCCCAAGGCATCTCCATCTTGTTCAGGCCTACCCCACTACATAAAGCACCTCCATTTCCTCCCAAACCCAGCATGAAACACCTTTTCTCTCCAAGATGGGACCTCTGTGAGCCTATTCTTGAGCCCTCTTCTAAGCCAAAAATGGTAGGTCCCTTATTCCTTTATATCCCTCATCTGAGGGGGACCAAATTGAAACCTCTACCAAAGCCTATAGACTTTTAAATCCATGGTAAGAGGCACATCAGAATGTATCTAATTTGGATATACATTCCTTTGGTCAGAGGTGTCCCACACTTTTCCTACCTAATGGGTAGGGTCCTTGGGTTGCATGTGGATATGACTTCCTTTATTCATGAGGATCCCGACCCTGGGGTAAGTGTTAGGGATCTCCTTGTCTTAGAAATGAGGTCTAGCCCCTTTCCCTTCCCTCATTGTCTCTAAGCCCTGGGGCATTTGGTTCCAAGCGGGGCGGGTGAGGATCAGAATTTCTTTCCCCCTTTAATAAGGAATTAGATCCTTCTATCTTCTCCAGAAACCTATTAAAGGGAACACCTCATGGAGTAAGCCTTTATTTCAGAACCACTCATGCTTCACTCCTTACTCCCCCTCCATTATAGGGGTATAATGATGGGAGGGAAGGGGCACATCAAAGCCATTCCTTATTCTCTCATAGCCCCAACCTATTCCACTAATGGGAGAAGGATGATTCGGTATTCTAGATATTATGTTTCCACTTGTTTATTACACCAAGCATGACTCATGTGGGATTAGAGATTAGCTAAAATCATGATATATTCATGGTTATCTTCATTATTTAGTAGAGAATATTCTTCTGAATATTACTCTCACCTTACTTCAGAGAGCCTCTATAGGCATGGGTCCTCAAAAACATGCAACCAACTCAGGGAATCCCTCTTAGAGTAAGCCCTTAGTCTTTCTAGTAGGAGGTGAAACTTTTGATCCTCTTCACCCACCCAGTTCATAACCAAATAGATAATAAAATGTTACTATCCTAGTTACCAAAATAAAACAGGAGATAAGAACATTCAAATCCCTTTCTCTTTCACTTTGGGATCCATCATTCATCCTCCAATGAAAAAAGCATATTGTGTGGTATTCCAGATCTATCGCTTCCTTTTGTTTCTCACACCGAGCATAAATCATGTGGGATCAGAGGTTGGTGATGATCATGACACCCGCATGATCCTTAACTCTTAATCCCTAACCCGTCAAGGTAATCCTCCTTAGGAATAAGCCCCAACTATGTCACCATACTCATCCAAAGGGAATCCTCCTTTGGAATAATCCTTAACCAAACTTCCCAAATCACTAGGGCATCATTCTAAGTGTAATCCACAATTTAAAAAAGGAATCATTCTTAATAATAATCCTCTAAAACCTCCCTAATCAGCAAGATATCTCTCACTGAGTAAGCCCATGGTATTTATGGTAGGATGCGACACTCTTTCCCCTCTTCACATTCCCGTTTTATAGATGGATAGATCATCATATGTGACTATCCTAGTTACCAAAATAAAATAGGATACATGCACATTCAAAGTCCTTTATCTTTCCCTTTGGGCCTCAATATTCATCCATCACCAGAAAAATTAGATTGTGTGATCTTACAGATATATAACTTCCTATTGTTTCACACACCTATCACGAATCACACGGGCTTAGAGGTAGGAAATGATTATGACATCCACACAATCTATAACCTTCATTCATAATTCTAAGTGTAAGACCCAACTAAACCAGGGCATCCTCCTTATGAATAATCCAAAACCAAACCTCCCAAATTTCTAGGGCATCCTCCTATATGGTGTAAGCCCAAAAACTCAGCCTCAAGAGGGAATCCTACTCAGAAATAATCCCCAAATCAATACTCTCAAAGGGACATACTCCCCTAAAAAACCAACCTAATCTGATATTCATAGGTGTGAGTCCTTATAACTAAACTATGTGGTCTTTGATTATAATCCAAATGGGATACATAGAAAGGATCCCTGAGGTCCAAACCCAACACCCCAAATGAACCCTAATTATCTCTGGGCCACATTCACCATAGAGTCATATTCAACATGGAAATCCATATCCATTCTAGGTTCCCTGGTCTACTTCAACATAAGTCCCAAACCAAATTTTACTAGGCACTTTTTTCCTAGGCTTCTTTGTCGCATAACGTTAAACTTCACAGTTCGGTCATTATCACATGACCTTGAAAGGTACGATGTGTCCCATTAAGTGGAAGAGAACTATGTGGTTTTTTATTACCTTCACAAGGATATATAGGAAGCCCATCTCATGGGTTCGATCCCAAAATCAAAACAACTTCCATCTCCTCAGATGATGATATACTCTAGAGTTCCCCACTATATGGCTCAAAACCAATATTATTATAATAATGAATAAAGATATCTCCATCGATGAAGAACCTCAGATACATAAAGATGATTCTAAGTTCCATACATGTTAATAATTGTTTTTTAATTCATGGGTGACCTGTATCATACTTGTGAATTAATGAAGGATTCACAAACATATCTTAATTTTTTAAGAGAGTCCCAAAGTTGGCAATAATTCTCCCTAAAAGGTTACGATGAGCCCGACCTCCCATCCTATCGACCAAAGTGAGTTCATAAGTATCATTGTCTAAGCTCCCAAATAAGAACTTTCCTTTGGAAAGTAGGTCCCTAATTCATTAGAAATATAGAACCATTGGGTGTTTCTGGATCCATGAATAAACTCCATTGGAAACCACCCAAAAGGGATATGGATATATGTTTGATGTAAAGGTTGTTCCACCAACACAAAAAAATTCCATCTAACCCCCACGTGGAATTTCGAGAACAAAATAGTCTCTTATAGATAATTCCTTTAATATACTTATTTTTAAGACACCAAATAATCAATAAATTTTTCTTTAATGGATGATGATTAAACTATAAGCGTATCTTGAAATAATTATAAAATTTTGCTCATAGGTACCAATGGATTAATCATCCTTATGATTATGATCAAGTAATTCCTTTTACATTTTTTACATAGAATACAAGGGAATTAATTACTAAAAAATATCATCTTAAACTCATCCCATTCTATAGAGTCAATTTATTCCTCTTTTATCATATTATTAATAAGATTATACTATTGATTTTTTTAGTCTTCTAAATGATAAACCTCTAGGAAAACTTTTTCATGTTATGAGAACTGGAGAATAAAAAATATTTTCTCAATGGTATTAATCCATCACTCAACCACTAGTAGATTAAATACCTACTAAAATAAGGTGGATGTTTCTTCATGGAAGACTCAACAATACACTATTACCTCCTTTAATAATTTGGAATCTTATCATGATTCATGGATTGAGAAATTTTCATGAGCATAATAACAAGATTCTATATTCTATCTCCCATAGAATTTGGTTGCTCAGGTGGAAAATCATTAAATTTTCTATCACATTCATTTTTATCACAATATCTTCTAGTTATAAAAATTGAATAAAATAATTTTTATATAAGTTTATGTGATGTTTTAATACTTATCTCTTAGTTTTAACATCCTGTTAATCCTTTTTATAATTACCATAATATCAAAGTTTTCTACTCTTTAAGGATCAAGAATGTTACCATAAAAGGAAAAGTGACCCATAAATGGATCAAAATTGTTATTTTAAACCATATAAAATCAAATAACCTAAGATAGTGTTTTTATGATTTTTAAACAATTTAATAAAATATTACTTATTTTAAAATATCATTAATATCATTTTTGGAACTATTCATTTAATTTGACTTCGAAAAAAACATAAAAACAAAGAAATTAGAATATAAACATTTAACACATACCTAATATGTTTTATTTATCTAAATAATTTGTGTAACATAATAATTTTTAAAAATTATATTACTTTTAATATTTTTAAAATAATTTATTTTAGTATTTTATTAATTAAATAAATACTGTGTTGGGCTTGCGTAAGAATTTAAAGTAATTATTCAGTCACTAAAAATTAAAAATAAATTACCATGATAAAAAAAATTAATTCATATTTTATAGAAATATTTATAAATAAACTTATCCTCTTTTTATCCTTATGAAAAAATTTTATCGATATTTAAGTCAAGTGATTGAAATTTTGTATTTATTTTTTCTTCAATTTATAAAAAGGTAATAATAAAAGAAAAATGGCACCAAGTTTCCATATATCTAAGAATTGGATGGATATTGATTAAATAAAATCATAAAATAGGATAAATAAAAGTACTATAATGAATTTGAATCCTTATCACATTAGTTTTAACCCTAATTGACCCATTTTACATTTACCATGACAACAAAAATTTAATATGGTTACTATTAATATTGGACAAAAATGAAAAATAAAATTTTTAATTTTTTTTGGACCTCATAATTACAAATTTGGAATCCATTTTCAAAATTTAATTTATATAAGTTGAATAAATTAATTTAAGTTAAAAACACAAAATGAAATGAAAAATAATTTTTCAAAAAAATTCCATTTTAAGTATAAAAATGTTTTTATATCAAATTAAAACATAAAATTAATTATAATGAACTTAATTTTATTGCTAATAATATAATATAACTAATTTTACTTTTAAACCATTTTAAAACAAAATTTAACCTTGTAAATGCCTGAAACAGAAATATAGTTTGCAATAAAAATCAATATTTTTCACTATTGAATAGAAAATAATTATTTTTACAAAAATACCAAAAATTCACTCAAAGATAATTTTTAAATGATAATTTAAAAAATTATTTTTGTTTTTTAAAATAAATTTTCTAAAAGTGGAATAAAATTAATTATATTATTTGTTCACAAAAAAAAACATTTTTGATAGAAAATGTATTTTTGAAGCATATAAATAATTTATTAAAAATTGAGTACTTATTTAAAAATATATTTGATTTATCTAAAACCTTTATATATATATATTAAAAATTAATTTATTCATATTTTATCTTCCAATTTAATTACTAGGTTATAATGGTATACTATATTATGGTTCATTTAGACTTAACTTTTCATGTATTACAAGCCATCAAATAAATTAAATTTATTTATAGAGAACTATATCTTAAAATATAAAGATGTTACATATATGATGTATATACTACCCCTTTGAAATATTATATCATGAATATATATTTATTCATGGTATTTAATGTTTCAAATCATATTTTCACTTTTAAGGTGTTTTGATTCAGAAGTTATTAAAGCCATAAGGGTTTATTTTACAATATCAATCTTATTCTGATTGTTCAAATTTAAATTTATGTTGGAAAAATTATATCATATTTTTATATAAACATCTTATATTTTCTTCTCATATGGTTATTTTTAGTGTTTCATTGTTTTCTTCTAAATTTTCCTTTGATACTCGAAACAACTGAAGGATTTTTTATAAGAAAAACAGACTTTATTTCTATTTTTTGATCAAGAATATTTCTCTTCCATATCCATATTATTCAAATTGTTTTATAAAAGTTTTCATATAATTTAAATTATTTGTAGGGGTATTTTTCTACTAACTTTTAATTTCTTAACAATGTTTTAAATGAAATCTTTATAAATATTTCTAAACAAGTCATTTTTGAATTTTTACAAAAGTGTGATAGTAATGTTATTTTTTGATGTATACAATATGAACGAATTTTCCTAACTCTATAAATGCTATTTTTTTAAATATTTATCTAAAATTTTCCATTTTTTTCCAAGAAAATCCTTTTTCCATTATTAAGTAATTTTTTAGTTTTTATATTTAATGAAAGAAAACAGTATTATTTTCTTAAAGGATTAAAAAGAGATTTCATATTACTCAAGTATATTTTATCTTACAATACATATTTTCTTTTATAAGTATTATATATATTTTTAATATTATATTATTTTTTGAATAATACATAAAAGTCACTTTAACCCCTCATGAAAAGAGTTTATAAATGATTTATAACTTTATTTTTACAACAAAGTTATAAAAGATTTAAGGAAATTTAATTTTAAAGTTCCGCATCCATTTTACTCTATAATTATAAAAATACTTTACTTTAATTCAAAACCTTCATTTCTAATTAATTGATGGTCACCTTTTATCCATTACAAATTTATGTTTTATACCTCATTTTTTCACAAGGAATAATATCAGTTCCTTAAAGTTATGTTGTTTATCATTCTCCATTATTATTTTGAAATTATATCCATATTATTTTGTATCATAGATATATTTATCATTTTAATATTCTCAAAACCATATAACATTTATACATACAATGTTATTTTAAGGAAGATTATTAAGAAAATTATTTCATTTAACAAGGAAATATTGATGTTCTGTATTCTTGATTCAATACAATTATTTATTGATTGATAAGACATATTTATTATGTATTACATTTTTGATTTAATATACGAGGAATTCATTGGATATATATAAGTTATGGATGAGGCCAAATTATATATATACCATTGATTCATTGATGAGCCTCATGAGACAAATAATATTGGGTATTTATCACTTTATAATGGCCCATACAATGATAATGTATTGGCATAAGGCATTTATGGTATGTAATTTTTCTTAGCAAAATCTCTTGATGGTAAGATTTATGATATTTTGGCATGAGGAACTGGTGGAAAGATCATGAATATCTAAAATTATTCATTTATTTCATTTATATTTTAGTTATCATTATCCATATGATTACTATGTTAATATTAACCTTGGATATATATTGATCTCAAGTTGTTAATTAAATATCATGCATTTTTATTATCCACCTACCCATATTTATTATTCATTATTTATTCATGATAGTTTTTATTGTATGATAACCTTACTGAGCATAAAATCTCACCCATTTACTTTTTTCCTTTACCTAGGATATGAATAAAGAACCTTTGATTAATTTTCAAGGATTTAAGAAATTTTTTCATGTTATTTTTTTAATATCTAATGAAATATAGAATCCATGTATGCATCTAGTTTTTTAAGACCACAAAACTGATCAATCCTTGGTGATGTGATCCCTTGTATATTATAACAATGTATTAAATTAAAGACTAACTATGGGTTACTGGTGTTAGAGTTATTATAGTTGGAATAAAATATAGTTTAATAGCACCATTTATAATTAGATTTTAGAATAATATAGCTAGTACATGCATTATGATAAATACCTTAGAATATTTGAGAAATTTTACCTCTATAGGGATTTTTATTAATTGGATCAATATTCATGATGAATATGAGCTGACTATGTGTGTGTCCTTATTTATAGATGAATCCTAGCATAAGGAAGACAAATCATATCCACACCCATGGTCAATGTAGATATTTCCCACAATAGAAAGTCAATATGTATGGTGTTGTCCCAAAATATATTACAACTATATTATGATGGTTGTATTAGGGTATGACCAATAAATTTTCCCATATGTAGAAACCTATTTATTCTTAACATAGTGTAATGATTTTGGACAACTTCATACAGAAAAAGGATCCATCCTTTTTGGGAACTACTAATTCATTTGTAGCTGAGCAATGGATCAAGTACCTTGAAAATATATTTCTATTTTTGGAAAGAAATGAAAAGGAAATGGTTATTATAGTAGTATATTATTTAAAAGAAGATATTGATTAATGGTGGTTATTGATTTAGAATACTAAGGAGGAAGAAGAGGTAGAAAGTTTATAATAGAGAAATTTTAAGGTGATATTCTTTGAGAAATATTTTACTCAAGAAAAATGATACTATAAAGGAATATGAAAGTGCTTATAAGTATGAGGATAATTTACAATATTAACATGGAATGTAATAGACTACATATATAATCTAGAAAATAAGATTGGATATTTATTTAATGGGATTAATCTGACTATTCAAAGGGCTGTAGTTTCACAAAATTTTTCATCATATGATGATATGGCATCAAGTGTCATTAATATATAAAAATAATTTTACAGGTTTTAAAATTTCAATATAAATCAAGAAAAGAATAGTATGAACAAGAATCCTAAAAAAGGAAATATAGAAAATAAGAAGGTGGGAGTGGAACTTACAACATGTGAAAATTATGTAAAGAAACATCCAGGTAAATTTTTAAATGGAATGAGAGTTTTTTACAAATGTGGAGATAAAGGACATAAGGCTCATGAATGTAAAGGAAAGAAAGAAGCTACCAATATCCATTGCTTCAACCATAAGGAGATAGGGAACCATTAGAATCAATTCCCCAATCATCAAGGATTATCTTGATAATTTAATTGATTTATTTATTGATGTTATCTTGGTATACAATAAAATCCACAAAGATCATGATAATCACTTGTGAATCTTTCATGAGACTCTCTAAGGAAATAAGTTATTTGAGAAATTTAGCATGTGTGAATTTCAGCTTTGGAATTTTTATTTTCTTGGTAATATTGTCTCTAATGATGCAATATTTATTGATGTTTCTAAGATAGGTGAGATCCTCATCACCATATATAACCTTTAAGGTTAATATGTGATTTTAGGTAAGGATAATTAGATTAAATTTTGGTGAATATGTTATTATGATTTATTAAAATTTGGTCTAGAATATTTTGAATATTTTTATGGTTTAATTATTAATTTTTAACCTTGGGTGTTATTATTTAGGTTTTTAAGATTAAAATATTAATCCTTCATTTTATGGTTTACTTTATTGATTATTATTTTTAGTTATGATAACCATTTTTTTTGGTTTTAGTAAATGGATAGAAATGGGTGTAATTTATAGTTAGAAAATATTTCATACAATTAAGAACACTATCTTTTAATTAATCTCATAACCCATTATGAGTTTATTTTAGTGCTTCAGGTATAAAAAATCCATCTTGTCCATTAATCATTTTGAAAATGAGATGAATAAGAGATAAAAAAATGAGAAAAACACAATCATGGGGTGAAATAACACTTATAGAAGGAAATGAAATCAAGTAGTTATATTTTATAATAATTTATAAAACTCAAGAAATAGAAGATAAATATATAGAGTTTTTATGGAAAGTATCACTTAATTATCAAGGCACTCTTTTGGAAACACACTCACAAGTGGAAGTATTATAAAGGTAAAAATATTTTTAAAAAAAATATTTATTTATGAAATAATAAGTTCCCTGGAATTAAACTTGAAATTTAAATTAATGATAAAATCTATTATTATGTCATGATATGATCATTTTGGTAAAAAATTAATTAAAATTTTGGGGACCAAATTTTTGTGAGGAGGGGAGAATGCAACACCCCAAGATTTTAGTTTATGAATACTATATACGATAGATTGTAATAAACACAACGCCAAACTCAAATTAATAATTAATTATTATAATATAAATTGAAATGTTTTATGATACAATTAAATGAAACATAATTAGTAAAAAATAATTACAAGAATTAATACATTATTTATTCAAAACTCAATAGAAATGTTTTGTTTAAAAACATCAATTTTATGATATATTTAATATGTTTTATTTGAAACGTAAAAATATAAATTTTATAATTTTAGATTGAAAAAATTTATTTCATTTTTTTAATTATATAAAAATTATCTTAGGGTGATTTTTTAGGTTTTTTAGAAATAATTGATTTTCGGGTGAATAGTGAAGAATACCGACCTAACAAATACTATCACTTTTATGACATTATCATGATATTAGAATGTATTGAAAGTTTATGAAATGATTTTATAGACGAAATATATATTTAATAATTAATATAATTCATTTAAAAATATAATTTTGATCTTAGAAATCTATGTTTGACATTTTGGAAATCTAAGTAATGTTTTTATTCAAATAAAAACTATTTTGGTTCTTCTATTTTAATTAAGTATTTAAAATATTATTTTCGGTTTTGGTTTGGTTTAAAAGTAAAATAATTATCCCTTAATTTAATATAATTAAATTAATTCCCTGGTAATCAATATTAAACATGATTTTACTTTAAAATTATTTTTATGCTTAAAAGGACATTTTTCTAAAAACATTTTTTCATTGAATTTTATATACTTATATTAAAAGTAATTTTTACCATTTATAAAAATTGAATCATATAAAGTGGATTTAATATTTTTAATTATCATGTTCAAATTTAGTTATATTATAAATTTTAATTTTGGTCATAATGAATAGCGGTCTTGGTAAAAGTTAGTCACCTTAGTAAAAGGTAAAATGGGTTAAAGAGGGTTTAAACTATGGGATAAGGCCTAAAAATCTCTCAAACACTTGTATTTATTTTATTTTATGAGTTTATTTCAACCAAAAACATCCTATATTCTAAAATATAGAAATTTGGTGTTATTTTACTTTGATAATGACCTTTTATATTATTATAAGTAAAGAATAAATACAAAATGTAATTCTATTTCTTTTAATATATATAATATATTCTCATAAGAATAAAAATATTTTATGAATGGATATAAATTTTTATTTTTAATATGAATATTTTTTTATGATAGAAATTTAATTTTAATTTTCGGTGATGGTATAATTACCCTGAACGCTTACGCATTGACGACACAACGCTTGAACTAGTAGTAGAAAAATCTTGTAAATGATTTTAAAAGAATTAAAAGTAATATTTTTAGATGAATTATGGTATTATAATAATTTAATAGATAATTATAAAGTAAAAAAAATGGTTAAATTATTTAAATTTTAATTTCATTATTATCTTGATTCCTTTAAATTTTTATTATGTGAGTAGGTCTCAAAATGACTATTAATATTTTATTTTAAAAAATATTTTATTTATTTATTTAAAAATAAAAAATCTTAAATTTTATAACATGGGTGGTAAATTATCTATAAAACCATACTTTTTCCATTTATGAGCTACTTTAAATATTTAAAATTATATTTTTAACCCTTAAAGACTTAATATTTGTGAAAACACCATTGATTTTTACTTATAAAAGGGGAATTAATATAATAATTCAAGGAACACGAATGAGTAATATTTTATCTCATAATTATACCAAAATACATCTCCAAACTTCACATAACACATTCCCAATTCCTTGGAGTGACCATAAACCTCTCCTCCAAAGGCCTTAAGTTCAATAAAAATGAGGATACCCAAAGAAGAGGTAATTACCTTTACCGATCTAGTTCAAGTTTCTTTTTTATACCTCCTAAAAATATTCTTTGACCATAATAATATAATAAAACCAGTATAATTATTATACTGAAATTTTTTTATGTTTATTGAATGATTATTATCTACTTATCATCCATTCCATTAGAAAAATGAAAACATCATCGTACGTACGCATGGACTTCCATCTCCACAAACGATGTATTTTATTTTTCAACACTGCCAAAATGGAGAGTTATAAGTGTGTATTAAATAAATAAATATGATATTTATGATATAATTATCATTCTATAAAGATAAATTAATATATACTTTCTATCCCTCCCATCCATTGGAAAATGATACCATCCCTTGTGTTTACATGTGGACTACTACCTCCATGTAGCGATGTGATTCATTTTTCATTTATGATTTACGTGGATGATAAAAAGGATAGATTTTATGAATATATATGATATAAATATGATTATATAAATATTAATAATTATATAATTTCTTTATTTTCCAATGACTAGGAAAATGAAAACACCATTATGCGTACGTGCAGATTACCACCTCCGTGGATGACATATTTCATTTTTTTATCACTACCTTGCATGGATGGTTCTAAAATTGTATAAAAATAATAAAAATTATTTTAATGATATTATGAATATTCTAGATATTATATAACCATTTAATAACACCATTGACCATGATCAATATATCTAAGCAGTTTTGGAAAAAATGACCGAACAACCTTAAGTGGTTAATGTAAATAAGAACTATACAATGAATGGATGCCAAATGATTATAAAAGGACCTTAGAGATGTAACATGGGTGAAATTTTTTCTTAATAAAGTATTTAATAAATTTAAAATTATTATTATGGAGTATATAACACATCCGACCAAGAATAAATATGAGGTATGAGGTTTTCAATTCAATTCCACTTCATTGAGACATAGTTTATATTATACACATAATTTATTTTATATGATGTATATACTACATATTTAAAACATTATATCATAAATACCTCTTGATTCATGGTATTTAAAGTTTTAATTCATGTTTTTACTTTTAAGGGGTTTTTATTCAAAATTTCTTAATTCAGAAAGAGTTTATTTTACAATCTCACTCTTATTCAGATTGTTCATGTTTAAATTTACATTGGAATAATTATATTATCTTTATATCTTAAACACCATCCATTTTATTATCCTATATTTATTTTTGGGGTTTCTATGTTTTCTTAAAACTTTTAATCTCTTTGACACTTGAAACAATCAAAGGATTATTTATAAATAAAATCAACCTTATTTTTCCTTTTCAATCGGGAGTATTTTTCTTCTATACCCACATTCTTTAAATTGTTTTATGGAAGTTTTTTTTCTACTTAATATGTTTTTTAAATGTATTTTTCTTATACATTTTAATTTATTCATAATGGTTTAAAAGGAATCATTTTAAAGTTTCCTATACAAGTCATTTTTGATTTTTTTTTAAAGTAAAACTTCCTCTAAAAGTTTCCATGGTTTTTCAAAGAAAATACTTTTTTTATTGTTATGTGAATTTTTAATTTTTATATTAAAATAAAAATATATATTTTTTCCTAATGGATGGAAAAGATATTTCACATTAATTAATTATGTTTTATCTTCCACTAAAAATTTTCTTCTATAAGTATAATATCTTTTCAATATTATATTATTTTGAAAATAATATTTTAAAATTATCTTTAACACCTCATGAAAATAGTTTATAAATGATCGATAACTTAATTTTTACAACTAAGTTAATTTTTTTAAAGAAAGTTATTTTTAAATTTTAACTTAATTATTAAAATACTTTACTTTACTTAAAAATCTTAATTTATTATGAATTTATGGTAAATTTTCATTCACTAATGATTTATGTTTTATACCTCATTTTTTCCAAAATAAATAATCTCAATTCCTTAATGTTATGTTCTTTATCATTATACATTATTATTTTGTCATTATATCCATATTATTTTGTGTCATGGATATATTTATAATTTCAATATTTTCTTAATTGTATGCAATTTATACACACAATTTTAGTTTAATGAATAATATTAAGAAATTTAGTTCATTTAATGTGTAAATATTGATGTTTCATATTCTTGATTCAATGAATATATTTATTGATTGATAAAACATATTGATTATTTTTTATATTGTTGATTAAATAAATAGGGAATGAATTTGACATATGCAAGTGATGGGTGGGGATTGGTTATAGATATAATCTCAATGAATTGATAGGTCTCATGAGACAAGATTGAATAAACAATTCTCAATGTATATCAACCCATACAATAAAAATATCTTGGAACAAGTCCTTGATGGTATATAAGTTGTCTTGGCACAAGGCCTTGATGGTAATATTCCCTATGTCTTGAAATGATGCCTTGATGGTAAGGTCATGAATGTATTACATTATGAATTTATTTCATTAATATTTAAGTTATTATTATCCCTATGATTGCTATTTTGATATTAGTCATGGATGTATTTTGAGCTCAAGTTGTTAATTAAATGGTATGTGTTTATATTATTCACTTTTCCATATTTATTATTACTTATTTATTCATAATAGTTTCCACTATACACTACCCTTATTGGGTATCAGACCTCACCACTTTATTTTGTTTTCCTTTCACTAAGATATAAAGATGATATCTTTGATTGATTTTCAAGGATGCAAGAAAGTTTTTCTTGTGATTTTTTTAATTTATAATGTAATATGGAAGTCATGTATGTATCAAGTTTTCCAAGATTGATAAACTAATTGATCATTAGTGATGTCGTCCCTTGTATCTTATACCATTGTAATAAAGAAAACACCAGTTCTGGATTATTGGATTTGGGTTTATTACAATAAAAACATAAGTTTCACTATGAACATGAAGGTTACACCACCGTGAATACACCATGAAAATTAGGTGTGGACCTGTCTAGAGTTGAAATATGTTGTGAATATAAATGAATAATATGTTGAAATATGTATTGGTTGTGATCTTGGGTAGGTTTACAATGCATTGGTAGAGTTTTTTGGATGTTTTAAGTAGAAGAAGAATAATTAGAGAAGAGAATAAATTGATATGGTCCTTCTATAATATTTGGCTTTCAACACATAAATTATGTTAAAAATAAAGTGTTGTATTGAATTTAATTTTAGGTGAAGTTAATTAAAAGGTTTTGTTATGATTTAAAGAACATAGAATAATTTTCGTTAAGTTTGGATAAAGTTTGGAAGAGTTTTTATGTTGAGTAGAATTGGGTTAGAAAAATAACAATGTCCCAAATAATTAACTTTTTTATCTTCAGTACATAAGGGTTACTTTGAGAATATGGAATGAAAAATGGAAAATTCCTTAGTAAATAAAATTTACTCTTGGATAATATATAAGGCTCACTCTATATTATTGAGCGATAAAGGTCACTTTTCTCAATAGGTAAATGTCACTTTGGTGTTGTGAAAAAGAAGTCTAGAAAATCGGATAAGTCCTTGAATATAAGAGTTGATATATAAGGGTCACTCTCGGGTGATATGTAAGGGTCATATAAAGTTTACCTATAATACATAAGGGTTTATTATAGATAAAAGCAAATATATAAAGGTAGATATTACTGGTACTTAAGGGTTGATATGAGGCAGTGTCAATACATCAATGTTAATCTGCTTGGTATGTATGGGTTTCTTTGTGGAGAAGGAAATATTTAAGGGTAAATAATATGATATATAAGGATTATCAGAAGTTTATATATGACATATAAGTCTCACTATACAATATATTTATATATATATAAGGTCACTTAATAAGTAAGGGTTCCAGAATTTTCCAAAAACCATGTTCGAATGACTTGAGAAGCAGTTGAAAGATAACTGCTTAGAAACTGTCACTTTGTGATATGGATGAATCATAGGGGATAAAATTTAATATAAAAAGTTTCTTAAATAAATAAAAGTTTACTAAAAAGTTTGGGATGATCCAAGGTCTTATGTTTTAATAATAATAAGTTGATAAATATTTGAATTTAGTTTCTTGTTTGGATTTAGAATATGAAATTCAAATTTAAATAGAGAAAAGGTGTTGGAATTTTGTAAGACTAGGAATATGGGTCTTGAATGAATAGTTAATAAAGAATAAGTAAGATCAGTTTAGAAGAGATAAGATTAAGGAGAAGAATACTATTATATGTGGCTGTGCAATTAGAAGGAGAAAACAATGAAGAGTATACACTGGGTTTGTGTGTGTGGCTATCACACTTGTCTTGTGTGTTGAGGAAGAAGGATGTCACAACTATTCTATACTCTAAAGAATTATAGGAGAATTATAATTTTTTAAGGGGCAATAAAATATAAGGAAAAATTAAAATCCATTCCTCATAAAAGTGTAGGAAAACAACATTATAATATTATCAATTTTTAATTCATCCTTTAACCATCTTTTGTTTATAGTTTATAATTTATTTTCTGTGAAATTGGATTCCAAGATTTTTGGAAAAAGGATAGAGTTATTATTAAGTGTTAAAACACATAGAATTATCATAATGAAAAATAATTATTATTATAATTTTATCATGATCATTTTGGATTATCTATGAGAGAGAATATGGTGTCCTTCCTTTTTATTGCATAACTTTTCAATACATTTTACAAACAGAGGATCTTTAAAGTTTAGTGTCTTGGAAATAAGATAAATAATACATAATAATATAAAACATTATTATAATAAAATTTTAAGGATTCATAATAAGTTCATCCTAAGTACAATTACTTCATCTCATAACCTGGGGGCATACATCAAAGGAAAGGGTGAGCAGGAGGCCCATTAATGGAAAACGAGTGAAATAATTTACATGTGAACTTGGGAGATATCAATAATAACATCAGGAATATCATAAAGGATTGATAAAGAATCATATAATAATTATAATAACTTGAATAATAACTTAAAAACTTGGCTACAACATTTAATTTAGACATTATAAGTATATAACCAAGTTCCATCCCTAAGGTGTCGTAAAAATTACCATGGTTATTCACCAAGGTATCGTAAAACTTATCATCTCTAGAGATTAGTTTCTTTACCCAATGCATTGGAGTTATATCATTGTACAACATTAATATTTATTTATTTTAAATTGATCCACATATATCATAATAAAAAATTTAATAAATAACCCAATTAGAATAAAAGAAATGGGTTTCATATCAAAATCATTGAGTTTTAAAAAGTGCTTAAAAACGTGATCATTATGTCATTTATAACCTAAGGAAAGGAAATGAGGGTTTTATGTATGTAAATTACAGAATATTATAAATTAATTTTATTTATTGATGAATACCTCTGGAAATGAAATAGGTTTGGGTATTCACATAAAGAAAATAAAATAATTTCTTGATAAAAAGAGAGAGATTTTGAGATGAAAATTCTGCACTATAATGGGTATGAAACATGGTTTTATAAAACATTAAAAAGAGAGGAGACATGGGTAAACCATTAATAAAATACTCATAATAAATTATAGGGAAAAAATAAAATGGAAATAAGAACATGGTATGGAAATTTAAAAGACATATCACATAAAAAAGAACTTGAAAGGAAAAGAGAAGTTGGGAATTCCCTTACCTTGAAGAGCAACTTCTAAAACTCTATGATCAGGACCTTGAGAGCTTGAGTACACCTTGGGAGGACTCCTTGGGAGGTAAAAATTGAAGAAATGCATGGAGGATGAATTTGGAATGAATATAAACGAAGTAATGGGTGGGTATTTATAGTAAAAGAGAGGGAATTTTTTATTAATTTTAAAGGACACCTTATTAGTAGTACTTGCAAAACCATGGGCTTTCCCATGGTATTGGCCACTTGGGAAACCTCATATCCCATTTCAATCCAAAATAGTCGACCATCATACTATCTTACTCATTAAAACATTATGACATAGTTATGATGCCATTAAGCATACTAAGAACTTAAAACTGTTTTTTTACTATTCATTGAAAATTCAATTATTTCATAAAAATACCAAAAAATCACCCTAACCATTTTTTTGACGTGTAGAATAAAAAATTAACTCCATTTTATAAAAATTAATTTCATTTTAAATTAAATAAAATAAATAAAATATTAATACTCAACTAATAATTTCTAAACCATTTATTTACTTATACTATGATATAATTATATCACATTACCATTTAAGATGACTATAATATATTTATACTTCCTTAAGCGAGGTTACTATTCCATTGGTCAGTTTACTATTCATAAAGGTAACATTACTATTTCAAAGGGTCAAGTTAATATTCACTAAAAATATTAAGTTGATCTTATTAGACTCTAAATATCTTACTGATCGCAGCCATGTATGTTCATTTTTTGAAAATAATTTCACAAAATTAATTATTTAATAATTATTTAAAAAATTATATTTTTTACTATTCATAAAAAAGTCTATTCATCAAATTCTATTCATAAAAATATTATTCATTAAAAATTGAAACTTTTTAGAAATCTACTAAAAATTCACCCTAGATTAATTTTGACATTTGGAATTCAAAAATGATATTTATTTTACTATAATAATTCTCTAAGTATGAGTAATCTCTAAAAAGTAAATTTTCTTTTACTTCTAAAATTAATTTATCAAATTTATCTCAATTAAACATATATTTTATTAAGAAAAGCTATTCTTAAAATGAAAACAATGAAATAATAATTTTATTTATACAAAGGGATTACACAAAGTAACTAAGGCCTCATTACATTATAACACCCACAAAGGACCTAAGAGTAAGGTGTGCAATGGTGATAAAATCTTGGGGAGACTCAGACAACATTTCCCGAGTGGTGATTTCTATCAACTTCAACTTCTCCCCTATGCGATTTCATTCAAACTTAACATGTTGAAGCTCAGCTTGGGATTGGTCCAGAGCGAAGCCTAATGACACTACCTCCTTCCCAAACTCTGAAAAATGGGATTTGTATGGACCAAGTCTACTGTATGATGCCATAGACTCTTCTTTATTCATTAATTATCTATTATAATTTATATTTTTAAACAATAATTATAACGTTAAAAAATTATTATTGTTTCCAATGGTCATATAATGGTCAAAACCCAATGGTTATATTTCATTTATACTTTTTTATTTATTATGACATAATAAAAGATACATTTTCAGGAAATAACATATTATTCAAAAGTTATGGTCATTACATTCTCCCCCCTTAATAAATTTCATCCTTAAAATTTCAACTCATACCATTATAAGAGAAAAGGTATGGGTGCCTATGTCTCATAGTCTCCTCTGGTTCCCACATAGCTTCTTCATATTTATGGTTACTCCACAACACTTTAACAAGGTGGATAGTCTTGTTGCATAGAACCTTGTCTCTATGATCCAATATCTCCACCTTCTACTCATAAAAAGAGAGGTTGTGTTCCAATTGTACCACCATTGGATTCAATACATATGAAGGGTCAAGTATGTACTTTCTCAAGAGGGATACTTGGAATACATCATGAAATTGAGCTAGATTTAGAGGAATTTCAAGCCGATATTCCACTTATCATATGCGATCAAGGATTTCATAGGGGCCAATGTACCTAGGGCCAATATTCCCTTTCTTCCCAAACCTCATGATCTCTTCCATGGAGAAGTCCATAGGAAGACCTTATCACCAACAGCAAACTCCAAGCCCCTTCAACAGTTTTCGGCATAACTCTTCCATTGACACTGAGAATCCTTAATGTGTTGTTGGAAGGAATGAACCTTTTCAATTATCTCTTACACAAGATCATTCCAAAGAATCTTTCAATCACTAGATTCATCCCAACAAGTATGAGTTATACATCTATTCTCATATAGAGCTTTATAGGGTGCCATTTGAATTCTCGAGTGGAAGTTGTTGTTGTAAGAGAACTCAACTAATGGGAGATGTTGATCACATATACCTTTAAATTACATTGAGAATGATCTTAGCATGTCCTAGAGAGTCTAAATAGTCATTTCATATTGTACATCAGTTTTAGGGTGATAAGCCGTACTTAAATTCAATTCGGTACATATAGAATGTTGAAAAATTATCTAGAATTTTGATGTGAACCTTGGGTCACTATCAAATATGATAGAAAGTGGAACTCCATGTAGCCTTACCAATTCCTTCACGTAAATCTTATAAAGTTTATCAAGAGAGAAATATTCCTAAATAGAGATAAAATGGGCATTCTTGGTGAGACGGTCCACTATAACCCATATCACATTGTTTTATTTGGAAGTTCTCAAGAGAACAGTGACAAAGTCTATAGTGATATTGTCCCACTTCCATGTTGGTATGGGTAGTGGTTGTAATAACCCTTTAGAAAGTTGTCGTTATACCTTTACTTGCTGACACACTAGGCACCTTGTGGTGTAGTCAGCAATCTCCATTTTCATGTTATCCCACCAATAATGATCACAAAGGTCCCTATACATTTTCGTGTTTCTAGGATGTATAGAGAATGTAGAGCTATGAGATTCATCCATCAGTTATTTCTATCTCTAGAATAGATGGAACACATAGTCTTGTACAAAATTTCTATGAACCTTCTTGATCAATATTGAACCCAAGAAACTTCCTATCCTTCATAGCCTCAAAATTATTATATAAAAAAGGATCTTATTTTTGATATTTCTTGATCTTCTCTAGTAATGACGGTTGAGAAATCATTTGGGATAGGGTTGATGATGTCCCTTCCCTTACGATTCCCATGTCCAGTTTCACTAGGTCTTTGATCAAGGTATCTATTTGGATCCTCATCATTTCTAGAACAACAGGGTCCTTCCTACTTAATGTATCAATGAATATGTTTTATCTTTCAGAATAATAATTAATTGAACAATAATTGTCTTTAATAAGTTCCAACCATCTCCTATGTCTCATGTTCAATTCTTTTTGCATGAAAATATAATTCAAACTTTGATGGTCTATGTATATATCACATTTCTCCCCATAAAGATAGTGACTCCATATCTTCAGAGAAAAAATAAATGCATCCAACTCAAGATCATGCGTAGTATAATTCTACTCATGAGACTTCAACTGTCGAGATTCATAAGCATTCAGCTTGTAATTTTTCATGAGGACACACCCAATCCCTTTTAGAGATGGATCACTAAAAATAATGAATCCTTCTCTGATTGAGGGTAGAGTTAACCTGGGTATAGTAACCAATATCTTCTTCAACTCTTGGATACTTTCTTCACACTTATCTGTGCAGATAACTTGACATCTTTTCGAGTTAACTTGGTTAATGGATTAGAAAGTCGTAAAATGTTTTTCAAAAACCTCCTATAATATCCTGCTAAACCAAAGAAACTACGAATCTCAATTACTATTGTAGGATGTGGCCAATCCTATTCAACCTTTGTCTTTGTAGGGTCAAATAAGATTCCTTCACTAGTTACAATGTGCCCCAAGAAAGCAACTTGCAGTAACCAAAACTCACACTTGATAAAATTTCCAAATAACATATCCTTCCTCAAAGTATTCAATATAACCCTTATATAATCTTCATGATCCTTCTGAATTTTGTAATATATCAGAATACCATTAATAAAAACTACCAAAGATTTATCAAGGTAGTCTTTAAAGACTCCATTCATCAAATCCATAAAAACAGTAGGTGAATTATTCAATATGAAGGGAATAACAACAAACTCATAATGCCCATATCTTGATTAGAAGTTGGTATTTGAAATATATTCTTTCTTCACCCTCAATTGATTATAACCAGATCAAAGATCAATCTTAGATAAGAACTGATCCCCATGAAGATGGTTAAATAAATCATTAATTCTTGGAAGAGGGTACTTGTTCTTCACTATTATCCCATTTAGTTCTCTATAATCAATGCATAGCCTCATTGATCAATCCTTCTTCTTCACAAAGATAATAGGTTCTCCCCAAGGAGACACACTTGGGTAGATAAACCCCTTCTCTAAAATATCTTGTAGTTGCTTCTTTAATTCCTCCAAATCCACATTCTCTATTCTATATGAAGTTTTTGAAATCGGCTTAGAACCAAGCATGAGATCAATGGATAACTCTACCTCTCTTTCTAGGGGAGGTCTAGTTAACTCCTTATGAAATACATCAATGTATTACTAAACTATGGGGACATTCTCTATCCTTATACTCTCATTTCCTTCTTCCTCTTCATTGATCAAATTTATAAAGAAGGATATTGGAGGTGATTCGAGACAAAGATCAGGCCGAGATATCTCTCCTTGGAAGATAATTGTAGGTTTTCCATTCAATACTAATGATATTTCCTTGATTATGAATTTGATCTTAGCATTATAATTTGAGAGAAAATCCATCCCTATTATAATGTTGAATTCCAACATGGGAATGACTACTAGATTTTTAATAATATTGTGCTCGCTAAAGTAAATACTAGAGTTTCTTAACACTATTGATGCTTGGATAATCCCTCCATAAGTCTTGATCTATAACTCTACTTTTAGAAGTCCTGGAATTGATTCTATATTCTATGAAAACTTGGAGGAAATAAAGGAATTCATAAAACCAGAATCAAACAAAGTACTTGATAGCTTTTATAGAACAATAAGAGTACCTTCCACCACATCATTAGGAGCCTCAACTTTAGCCATCATGATAGAAAAAGCACAACCTTTCTCCCTTATCCTATGATGAGGCTGATGGTGATTCCCCTATGTTGTACCTCTCGTATCCCCTCGTGGTTTAATTTTCATGATCACAATCACTTTCTTATTTTTCTAACATTGTTTTAAGTGTTTTTGTTTTATAGGCAAAAGATTGCCAAGGAAATGGGCCATGAAGCACATCACGTGGACTGAAATTCAGTCCACCGGCCAACCGGTGTGATAGCACCGGTCAGCCGGTGGACCTGGCAGAGGCATTGCCCACTGCCAGGTTCCACCGGTCAGCCGGTGGCTCTGTCACCGGCCAGCCGGTGGCAACCTGATGCAACAGTGATGGCTACTGCCTCACCACCGGCCAGCCGGTGGCTCTGTCACCGGTCAGCCGGTGCTGCCTGGGCAGAAGGCCTTCTCAACATCCAAGGCACCGGCCAGCCAGTGGCCCTGCACCGGCCAGCCGGTAGCCCAGTCAAACTAGCCGTTGGCTTTGACCAGTCAACTCCCATTTGGCCTCCAACGGCTCCGAGGCCCTTTACAACGGCTCCGAAGACTCCCCAAGGGTTCCATGCCTATAAATAAAGGCCAAGGAAGCCCCGGACACTTAACCGGATCATATACAAAGCCCACGGACACGTTGTTCATCATTTGGCGTACCTCCGGCAGACTTCCTTCAAGGAACCCATCTTGCTCCAACAACTTCCACATCCAAGGAGCTCCTCCAAAGAAGCTTGGAAGCGGCCTTCAACATCTCCAATCAATCAAAGGCGCCCAAGGCTTCTCAACATACGGGTTTTATTGTATATTTATTTTGAGCTTTAAATTTGGGTTTGTGCCTACAAACCCCAACACCTTTTCTCATCCCTCTTTCTTTTGGGTTTCACATCACCACTAAGGTGTGAAGAGGTTTCTTCAAGCCTTTCCTTTTAAAAGGCTTGTGTCATAGGTGAGCTAGCCTTCACCTGTAAGAAGGCTAGTGGGTTCTTGCTCAACCATTAAAAGCAAGTGGGTTCTTGCTTAACCACCAAAAGCAAGCTGTAATAGGTTCTAGTGCTACCTCAAAGACTAGTGGGTTTCTTGCTAAAACCATTGAAAAGCAAGCGGTAGAATCTCTCAACGGTTGAGTTGGGAGCGGAGACGTAGGCCGGGTTTTGGCCTAACTCCGTTAACAATTTCTTGTGTGATTGCCTCTTTTATTTTCCGCTGCACATACTTTGATTTCACTTTGATTTTAAATTGTTATTTATTTTTTAAAAGGCAATTCACCCCCCCTCTTGCCATCACTCCCTTTTTCTCCACCCAACAAATTGGTATCAGAGGGGTTTTGAATAATTCCTTAACTGGTTTCAAATTAAAGATCCTATTTTTTGATGGCTTCTACCGCTTCTTCCTCTTTCGCCCCCGAAGGCTTTTCTTTGGGTCGTGCTCCATTTTTTGATGGGACCGACTATAATTATTGGAAAACCCGCATGACCACTTTTTTAAAAAGCATTATCTATCCTATTTTTAGAATTTTTATGCATGGTTTTACGCTCTCTTCTCCCGATGAGTCTAAATGGACCCCCGCCGATATTGCAAATTTCGAGCTTGATGGCAAAGCCATGAATGCTCTTCATTGTGGCTTAGACCGTAATATATTTAATTGTATTTCTTCTTGCACTACCTCTTATGATATTTGGAAATATTTAGAGCTAACCCATGAAGGTACTAGTAAGGCTCCAAAGCAAGAACCCGCTCAAGAGCAAGAACTCGACGAAAAATTCAAACCCGCTTGCCCACTTCACAAGAAAAGGGCCAAGAAAAAGAAGGGAAAGAAGAAGGCTTCAAAGGCATCTTGGAGTGATAGCTCCTCCTTCTCCTCCTTCTCCTCAAGCGACCAAGGTACAAAATGCCTAATGGCAAAACATGAGGTATCATCATCCTCTTCCTCTTCTTCATCCTCTAGTTCTTCTAATTCTTTTAATCATTTATCATATGAAGAACTCCAACATGCTAGAGACCAATTAGAAAATGGTTTTCATGAACTTTCTTCTAAATTTGTTTCTTTGAAAAAGAATTTCAAAAAACTTTCCTCCGAAAAAGAACAACTTCTCAAAGAGAAGGAGGAACTCTCCCTAAAAATCCAAAATTTCCCAAATGTTGATTCTTTGGAATCAACCATCAAGGACCTTAGAGAATCCCTAGCCAAATTCACCCAAGGGGAACAAAATCTTTCAAAATTGCTTGGTTCCCAACGAATTTCAAGAACCACCCAAGTGCTAGGATATACCAATGTAGCTTCCTCCTCCCATGCTCCAACTGTTTTTGTAAGGGGGAGCTCTAGTTTTAAATTTTGCAACTATTGTAAAAAACCCGGGCACCTCATTTATGAGTGTGATTGAAAAAATGCCCGGTACGGTCAACCCAAATCTATTTACTTTTCGGACGAATTTTATAGGAGAAGACCCGCCATGAAACAAATTTGGATTGAAAAATCCCTTTTGGCGAGTCTCTCCGGGCCAAAAATAGTTTCGTTTCCCCGATGATCTTTTGTTTTATTTAGGGGGAGAAATTTTCTTAAATTCAAAAATCTCTTTCGATTCATTTTTCAATTTAAATTTTCAATTCATTTTTGATTCAAAACTCTCAATTTCAAAAATTTCATTTGGTTTCAAATTTCAAATTTCAATTGGCTTTTGATTCAAAACTTTCAATTCAAACTGTTATTCAAATTTTCATTTCAATTTCAAAAATCTCAATTGATTTTTCAATTATCATATCTTGTTTTTCAACGTTTTCCCTCAATCAAGTTTTATGCCCCACGCTATTTTGATAATCACAAAGGGGGAGAAATTTCTTGATTGATTGGGGGAGAATATTTTCTTTCATGCTTTGATTTATTTTCAAATTATCCTTTAAGAATGTCTTTAATTTCAGTATTTTACTTTGATTGTTTCGGTGATTGTGATCATCAAAATAGGGGGAGATTGTTGTACCTCTCGTATCCCCTCGTGGTTTAATTTTCATGATCACAATCACTTTCTTATTTTTCTAACATTGTTTTAAGTGTTTTTGTTTTATAGGCAAAAGATTGCCAAGGAAATGGGCCATGAAGCACATCACGTGGACTGAAATTCAGTCCACCGGCCAACCGGTGTGATAGCACCGGTCAGCCGGTGGACCTGGCAGAGGCATTGCCCACTGCCAGGTTCCACCGGTCAGCCGGTGGCTCTGTCACCGGCCAGCCGGTGGCAACCTGATGCAACAGTGATGGCTACTGCCTCACCACCGGCCAGCCGGTGGCTCTGTCACCGGTCAGCCGGTGCTGCCTGGGCAGAAGGCCTTCTCAACATCCAAGGCACCGGCCAGCCGGTGGCCCTGCACCGGTCAGCCGGTAGCCCAGTAAAACTAGCCGTTGGCTTTGACTAGTCAACTCCCATTTGGCCTCCAACGGCTCCGAGGCCCTTTACAACGGCTCCGAAGACTCCCCAAGGGTTCCATGCCTATAAATAAAGGCCAAGGAAGCCCCGTACACTTAACCGGATCATATACAAAGCCCACGGACATGTTGTTCATCATTTGGCGTACCTCCGGCAGACTTCCTTCAAGGAACCCATCTTGCTCCAACAACTTCCACATCCAAGGAGCTCCTCCAAAGAAGCTTGGAAGCGGCCTTCAACATCTCCAATCAATCAAAGGCACCCAAGGCTTCTCAACATATGGGTTTTATTGTATATTTATTTTGAGCTTTAAATTTGGGTTTGTGCCTACAAACCCCAACACCTTTTCTCATCCCTATTTCTTTTGGGTTTCACATCACCACTAAGGTGTGAAGAGGTTTCTTCAAGCCTTTCCTTTTAAAAGGCTTGTGTCATAGGTGAGCTAGCCTTCACCTGTAAGAAGGCTAGTGGGTTCTGGCTCAACCATTAAAAGCAAGTGGGTTCTTGCTTAACCACCAAAAGCAAGCTGTAATAGGTTCTAGTGCTACCTCAAAGCCTAGTGGGTTTCTTGCTAAAACCATTGAAAAGCAAGCGGTAGAATCTCTCAACGGTTGAGTTGGGAGCGGAGACGTAGGTCGGGTTTTGGCCGAACTCCGTTAACAATTTCTTGTGTGATTGCCTCTTTTATTTTCCGCTGCACATACTTTGATTTCACTTTGATTTTAAATTGTTATTTATTTTTTAAAAGGAAATTCACCCCCCCTCTTGCCATCACTCCCTTTTTCTCCGCCCAACAATCCGGTGGACCTGGCAGAGGCATTGCCCACTGCCAGGTTCCACCGGTCAGCCGGTGGCTCTGTCACTGGCCAGCCGGTGGCAACCTGATGCAACAGTGATGGCTACTGCCTCACCACCGGCCAGCCGGTGGCTCTGTCACCGGTCAGCCGGTGCTGCCTGGGCAGAAGGCCTTCTCAACATCCAAGGCACCGGCCAGCCGGTGGCCCTGCACCGGCCAGCCGGTAGCCCAGTCAAACTAGCCGTTGGCTTTGACCAGTCAACTCCCATTTGGCCTCCAACGGCTCCGAGGCCCTTTACAACGGCTCCGAAGACTCCCCAAGGGTTCCATGCCTATAAATAAAGGCCAAGGAAGCCCCGGACACTTAACTGGATCATATACAAAGCCCACGGACACGTTGTTCGTCATTTGGCGTACCTCCGGCAGACTTCCTTCAAGGAACCCATCTTGCTCCAACAACTTCCACATCCAAGGAGCTCCTCCAAAGAAGCTTGGAAGCGGCCTTCAACATCTCCAATCAATCAAAGGCGCCCAAGGCTTCTCAACATACGGGTTTTATTGTATATTTATTTTGAGCTTTAAATTTGGGTTTGTGCCTACAAACCCCAACACCTTTTCTCATCCCTCTTTCTTTTGGGTTTCACATCACCACTAAGGTGTGAAGAGATTTCTTCAAGCCTTTCCTTTTAAAAGGCTTGTGTCATAGGTGAGCTAGCCTTCACCTGTAATAAGGCTAGTGGGTTCTTGCTCAACCATTAAAAGCAAGTGGGTTCTTGCTTAACCACCAAAAGCAAGCTGTAATAGGTTCTAGTGCTACCTCAAATCCTAGTGGGTTTCTTGCTAAAACCATTGAAAAGCAAGCGGTAGAATCTCTCAACGGTTGAGTTGGGAGCGGAGACGTAGGCCGGGTTTTGGCCGAACTCCGTTAACAATTTCTTGTGTGATTGCCTCTTTTATTTTCCGCTGCACATACTTTGATTTCACTTTGATTTTAAATTGTTATTTATTTTTTAAAAGGCAATTCACCCCCCCTCTTGCCATCACTCCCTTTTTCTCCGCCCAACACCCTACACTACCCTCAGATTTGAAAAATGATTTGAAAAGTGCTCAAGCTATTCACATTTGAAGCATCATAATTTAGGTAGGGACTGCACAAACTTCCCTTTGTCATTAGTGTTGGGAAGTTGAGACTTCACCTCACTACAATAATTCCGAGCAATATGAAAATTTCTTCCACACCTGTAACACTTCCCTCTCCCGAGAAGGTAGTTCCCCGAATGATTCTTCCCAAATTTATTACACTTGGGAAGTTTCACTTTCTTTCCACCTCTTCCCTGATCAAAGATCCTCCCAAATATTAGCTACATTGATCTCTTCTTTTAATTGGATTTATGGTACCATTGTGTCTCACCGAACTCCAGTTTGACTTTCATAGCACTTTGTACAATCTCCTCATAGATATCATAGTCCTTATTGGATAGATTCTTATATAGATGAGGTATTAGTCCACTGAAGAATCTATAAAAATTATCATTAGGATCCATGAAAAATCTAGAAGTGTAACATGAAAGCCTTGTGAAGTTTATCTTGTAGATTCCCACAGATTCATTCTCCTTCTGCTTCAGCTCGAGAAATTACTTCTCTATTTTTGTTCTCATCAAACAAGGGAAATACTTATTAAAGAAGATCCCTCTGATCTCTTCCCACTCCAAAGCTTCAATAACCCCACTTGGCATCATGTTTTTAATCAGCTCCCATCACTGATCAGATTCTCCCTCTAAGTGGTAAATAGGCAAGGTGACTTTCTCTTGTTCAGAACTATAAAGTACAAAAAGTATATTTTCTACAGAGCTTATACACTATTCCACAATCAATGGGTCGTTAGATCCACTAAACATTGATGGTCTTTGACGCATAAAGGACTCAAAATAATGTTGTTCCCTTCTTGGTGAAATCAGTCTCTCATCTTGATACAAGTTATTTCTTATAACTCGAGTCATTTGATTCATCATTCTCATGAAATATTCCATTCCAGCTTCCATCGGAGGGCCGTTAGTGCATGGTCCATTGCAGTCACCATTTTTACGGTTCCTCCTATTGCCCAAAATTTTCTAACAGAAGTAAACCTTAGTGATAAACTTGTTTCATTTAAGAATATTATAACTCTAAAGGATTTTTATGCGTTAAAACATCATGCTTAAACACGTTATTCAATATCAACAATTATATTTTCTAAAAATCCTTTATAATGATTCATATAAAGCTTGTAATTAACTAAACATATCCCCTTAGAGTGTCAAAAAGGCCCATTTTCGTGCACCATTTCCCATTCGAGTCTAGCTCAGAGCGATATTTTTTGGGTTTTACCCCTAGATACATCTATGCCAGAGACACGTCCACTTGTTCATATCCTTACATGGATTTATTTGTTTAGAAACAACTTATTTAATATTTCACCAAAATACCTAGAAGTTTTCCTATATTTAAACTTTTCTATAAGATTATTCCTAAATTCACTACGGCAAAAAAGGCATTTAGCGGCGGTTTGGTTTTATGTTTCGCGATGGTTTAAACTGCCGATAAATAGATTGGCGGCGGTTTTGAAAAACCACCGCGAAATCGTGCGTCGGGAAACTATTCGCGGCGGTTTTTAAAACCGTCGCAGAACGTTTCGCGACGGTTTTTTGATTTTTTTTATTTTTTATGTTATTTTATTTTTTTATTTTATTTTTTTAATTATTTTATTTTTTTATTTATTTATTCATTTATTTATTTATTTTATTTATTTTATTTATTTTATTTATTTTATTTATTTATTTATTTTATATATTTTATTTATTTATTTCATATTTTATTTATTTATTTCATATTTTATTTATTTATTTCATATTTTATTTATTTATTTCGTATTTTATTTATTTATTTCGTATTTTATTTATTTATTTCGTATTTTATTTATTTATTTCGTATTTTATTTATTTATTTTGTATTACTTTATTTAATTTATTTATCCATGCATGCACATCCCAGGAACATGCACATGCACATGCCCATGCAATATAAAGAAATACTGCATTTGGTGAGATTTGAACCCCTAACCTCCTGCATATTTTCCAAAGATTTTACCACTCCAGCAAGCTCGTCATGTGGTTAATAAACAGAATTTAATATACTTATATATATTAATTGAAAAAACAAATAATACATAAATAATAGCTATAAACTCAATAATAATAAATAATAATTAATAAATAATAAATAATATATAATATATAATATATAATAAACAATAAATAATAAGTAATAAAGAATAAATAATAAATAATAAATAATAAAGAATAAAGAATAAAGAATAAATAATAAATAATAAACAATAAATAATAAGCAATAAATAATAATAAATAAATAATAAATAATAAATAATAAATAATAAATAATAATAAATAATAAATAATAATAAAGAATAAATAATAAAAATAAATAATAATAAATAATAAATAATAAATAATAATAAATAATAAATAATAATAAACAATAAATAATAATAAACAAATAATAAATAATAAATAATAAATAATAAATAATAAATAATAAATAATAAATAATAAATAATAAATAATAAATAATAAATAATATACAATAAACAATAAATAATAAGTAATAAGTAATAAATAATAAATAATAAATAATAAATAATAAATAATAATAAAAAATAAAAAATAATAATAAATAAAAAATAATAATAAAGAATAAATAATAAAAATAAATAATAAATAATAAATAATAATAAATATTAAATAATAATAAACAATAAATAATAATAAACAATAAATAATAATAAACAAATAATAAATAATAAATTATAAATTATAAATTATAAATTATAAATTATAAATAATAAACAATAAACAATAAATAATAAGTAATAAATAATAAATAATAAATAATAAATAAAAAATAATATATAATATATAATATATAATAAATAATAATAAATAATAAATAATAAATAATAAATATTTAATAATAAATAAAAAATAATAAATAATAAATAATAAATAATAAATAATAAAATGTAAATAATAAATAATAAATAAAATAAATAATAAATATAACTAATAAATAATAAATAATAAATAATAAATAATAAATAATAAATAATAAATAATAAGTAATAAATAATAAAATGTAAATAATAAATAATAAATAAAATAAATAATAAATATAAATAATAAATAATAAATAATAAATAATAGATAATAAATAATAAATAACCAGTAATAAATATTATTATTAATAATAATATTTTATTATTAGTAATAATATTTTATTATTAGTAATAATAAATAATAAATAATAAATAATAAATAATAAATAATAAATAATAAATAATAAATAATAAATATAAATAATAAATACAAATAATAAATAATAAATAATAAATAATAAATAATAAATAATAAATAATAAATAATAAATAAATATAAATATAAATAATAAATAATAAATAATAAATATAAATAATAAATAATAAATAAATATAAATAATAAATAATAAATAACCAGTAACAAATATTATTATTAATAATAATATTTTATTATTAGTAATAATAAATAATAAATAATAAATAAATATAAATAATAAATAATAAATAAATATAAATAATAAATAATAAATAAATATAACTAATAAATAAATATAAATAATAAATAAATATAAATAATAAATAAATAATAAATAATAAATAAATATAAATAATAAATAATAAATAACTAGTAACAAATAATAGATAATAAATAAATTAAAGTATATTATAAATAATAAATAATAAACACATGAAAAAGTATGAAAAGACATGATAATGGATGAAAAATCATGAAAACGCATGAAAATAGATAGAGAAGCATGAAGAATGAGGCATTAGAAAGAATGAGAACGCATGAAAACTCATGAAAACTCTGGAAAACCCCTCAAGAATTCAACATAATCATCATAATAACCCACAAAAAACCATTGATAAAGATAACAAGTCATGGAAACCCAAATAAATTGTAATAAATGGAGCAACCATTAAAACCCGTCAAAACGGTCATAAAGTGACAAAAACATTGGACTCACATTAACAGAGATAACTTATGATCCGAGTGTCCGTTTCAGATCCGCGACTTGTCAAATCAAATATCTTGAAATGATCTTTGACCTGATAGGTGAAAGAGTCCGAATGGATAGGCGGATCGGAAGTTACGACCATTTAAAAAAAAGCTAACGGGGAATGGGTGCTAGAAACGAGGCATTGAAAAACATAACAAAGATGATACCCACTAAAAAGGCCATAACTTATGATCCAGGAGTGCATGTGGGCGCCATGACCAGTCAAACTGAAGCTCATGGAACAAGCTATGATCTGGAATGTGGAGGAGTCTGAACTGACATTCGGATCGAAAGTTAGGTCTATTTGAAGACGAGTTCGATGGGACACCTGGAGCGAAAGTTATGACTGTTTGAAGTTGGTGAACTTTTTTCAACTTTTTTATAACTCTCATATCTTCAGCACCTTATACCATCTCACAATTTTGATTATACGTGCCTCTATATCTCTTCATGATCTTCGATTTGACTGGTTGTGGTGCTCCAACGGACGCTCAGATCAAAAATTATGGTTGTTTTAGTGATTTCAGGGTTTCTCGTGTTTTTTTTTATTTTTTTCCTTTCATTTCCCGGCGGTTTTACCCAAACCACCCCTATTTTGTGGCGGTTTTTTAAAAAACCGCTGCTAATCCTCAATTTTTTTTTAAAAAAATAAAATAAAAAAAATAAAATAAAAACAAATTAAGGCATTTCGCGGCGGTTTAAAAACCGCCGCGAAATGGCCGCCCAAAACACGTTTAACAGCGGTTTTTAAAATCACCACGAAAAAACCACCGCTAAATGGCCGTTTTCCTGTAGTGATTTTTAATATTCTAATATCCATAAATAACTAAACTATACTTTGATATCAACTATGTCATCCTACCTTTTTATTACATAACTTTTCAATACATTTTACAAACAGAGGATCTTTAATGTTTAGTGTCTTGGAAATAAGATACGTAATACATGATAATATAAAAAATTCTTCTAATACACTTTTAAGGATTCATCATTAGTTCATCCTAATTAAAATTACCACATCTCATAACCTGGGAACATACATCAAAGGAAAGGGTGAGCAGAAGGCCCAGTAAGGTAAAACCAGTGAAACCGTTTACATGTGAACTCGAGAAATATCAATAAGAACATGAGGAATATCATAAAGGATTGATAAAGAGGCATATCATAATAAAAATAACTTGAATCATAACTTGAAAATGTGTCTACGACATTTAATTTAGTCATTCATAAGCATATCACCAAGGTCCATCCCCAAGGTGCCATAAGTTAAATGAAGTGTTAAAAATAACATTAATGGTATTTTATAAAACAAATGTTTTATTAAATGATTTAAAATTCATAAATATATTTTATTCATCCAATTAAATTATATATGTTTGATAATATCAATCATGGTCTATTTATGGGTTATTTTTCCTTTTATAGTAACTTTATTGACCCTTAAAGAGTAAAAACATGAATACTAGGGTAATTGTCAAAAATGGTTAACACTGGTTAAAATAAAAATATATGGGTGGAAATATCTCCTAAAATTTTCAAATTTTTATTTTATAATATTATTTAGACTGATACTTATCTTATCTTTTAATATTATCAATTTAGATCCATTTGAATATGAAAAATAATTTATATTAATTTAATTATTTAAAAAAATCCAAGAGTGCCCCACCCCTCACATATAAAAGGGTAATTCCTATCCTCTTTTATTCACACATAAAAAAATTTGGGTTTATCCAATACCTGAAAAAATACATAACTTCAAACCCTCCCTATTTCCTAAATTCTTTGGTTTTATTAGAATTCTACCATAGGAAATCTTTTGGTGTAAACCTTATGAGGTTGTCCGAAGAAGAGGTAGAGTTCTTAACCCAGTGTTCTTGTTTTACTTCTTATTATACCTCCATAAAATATTATTCAAGAATGATGAAATAATAACAGAATTATATTTCATATACTTATATGTTATTATGTTAATGGAATAACCTATATTCATCTCATCTTCTATCAAATGGTAAATGAAACCATCGTTCATGTGTGAAATGGACTACCACATCACGAACTGATGTAATTTGTTTTATATCATATCCTCTTATGATTGGTTTTAATGATCTATTTAGTGTATATATATAATTAATTAAATATTTATAATTATTAAAATATAATTTATCCTTTAATTTCTTAAATTTTGATTGACTGAAAAATTATAACGTCTTTCATGCAAACGTGTGGACTACCACCTCCACAAACCAGTGTGATCTATTTTTCATCACCACAACACATGGATGATATATATTAGTATATTTAAATAAATAACATGGTATTTATTATATAATTATAATTCTTTACAGGTAAAATAATAAATACCATCTTTACATCATCATCATTGAAAAATGGAAATGTTACTCATGAGTACGTACAACCTACCTTCTCCATGATTGTAACATAATTCATTTTCCATAACCATGTCTCATGATTATTATTAAAAGTGTAATTTATGTATAAAAATGATAATTATTTCGTGATTATTATTATATATATGATATAATTATGACCTATTTGACCATATTCAACCTACCAAGTCAGTTTGGACATATGCGCCGAATATTGTCAAACATCCAACATAAAATTAATTCATTAATTAAATTGAACATAACATGGTAATAATTAAAGTAAAAAGGAAAAATGAATTTGAAATTTTTTTCTTAAGAAATTAAATAATTAACATAATTTTATTATTCAGGAATATAATGAACATACATGACAAGTAAGACTCAAGGTAAGAGGCTTTCTTTAAAAAAGCCTCTTTTAAATTTTCTCTTCCAACTTTTTTTATTCCATGTCTATGTTATTATAAATGTTTCAATAAAAATATTATTTATGATTTAATGTATGATAAAGGTAATTTTTGACCATATTTAACTTTATTTACCATGTTTTTTTAAAATTAATATTTTTAATGATTTATGTAAGGGACACTTTACTTTAAAAAACCGTGTTAAATATATTAAACAATTATTTTCTAAATCATTATATTACATTTACATATTATTAAAAATAATTTTATAGATATTTTTATATTTACATAAAATAATTATAAATGACATTTAATTCCATTTTTTACTTTCCTTCAAAGGTTTTTCAAAAGGAATCTGTTTTTGAGTTTTATATGGAATGTTTTTACTTTCTTTACAAAAGGAAAAAAAGAATGTTCTATTTTAATGTATATGGTGACAATGAAACTTCCTTCCACCATAAGCATTATTTTATGTTTTTATTCCTTTATAAACTTCCATTTTTTTCAAAAAAAAAAACAACTTTCCCTTTTATTTGGATATTTTTAGTTTGAAAATGGTTTTTTAAGTAAAGGGTATTTTGATATCCTAAAGTGTCCTGTTTATGGGTTTAAAATAGTTTTTCAAGGGTTTTATGATGAAAAGGTGAAATATTAAAATGTTTTATTCATGATATGGTACATGTACATTTTAATGTTGAAGGGAGATCTCGATATTGTTTATGATGATAGGTCTAACTGATATATCTTATACAATGGGTGCATCTAGATAGTGCTCTAATGCATTGGGTAATGATTATGTCCTCTAGAGAATTATATGGTAAGTCAGTCTTATGTTTATTCCAATTGTAATGGTCTGATGAAGATGATATCCCAATGTAACCACATGAGTTTTCTATGCTTTCTAATTATTTTTCATGAAAATCGTTTAATTTCAAAAGGTAAGATAATAATATTTTTAAATGAAGGATTATTCTCTTTAGGGTAAAAAGGTATGTTTTAAGAAAATGGTTTTCATCGGACATCATGTTTTCTAAAAAAACCCTATGGTTATGTTTTTTATATAATTAAAGTGTTTTTAGTATTAAAAATTTCCTGAATAAATGTGTTATATTATATTATACACATACAAAATATAAAAAACCAATAAAGACTTTGTTTCATTACTTAACATTGTTACATTAATTAGCAATGAAACTAATTAAAATTTCAAACATTACAAATTGATAAAAAATATAGAATAAAAATGCTAAAATGGGAAATAGGGATCAGCCAATATAAATTTTGATATAAATAATATTTATCATGATTAATTTAAGTTAATATAAATTTTTGAATTCCAAAAAAGTAAGTATCATGATTAAAAAACTCAAAAAAAAAATATAAGCACATTTTTAATAAACTGTAAGTATTTTATAAAAATCATTATTTTTATATTAAAACGTAACATTACCTATTTTAGAAATTTATTTTGATAAAATTAATATCATTTTTTAAATAATCATGTTGAAATTATATAAGGGTTATATTTTTCTAATTTTCTGAAATACTTCAACTTTCAGGTGAGTAGTAAAAATTCTATTTTTCACATAACTGGTGTAACTCAAATTACATCATTCTTATTGTAATAATGACATAATAATCTATAGAACTTTAGGTTCATACATGGTATATTTAATTTCATAAATTTTTCATTAAAATAAAATAAACTCAATTTCCAAACCTAAAAAGAAATTTCCAAAAACTAAAGTCAAAAGTGATTCCTTAAAATATCAATTTTTATTTCTTTCTAATTTAATTTTTAATAAATTAATTAATTCAAATTATAAAGAGGAATTAAAGTTTTAAAAATTTTATATTATATTAATATATGATTTATAATTTCAAAAATTCATTATTACATGTTTTACCTTAGATATAATATTTTATTCAAAAAATACCACTCTCCTCAAGTATAAATAACCCCTCTCCCTCCACTTGTAAAACCACTCCTCCCATCCATTACAAAGCCCAATACTTGATTAAATCCTCTATCTTAATCCTATCAGAATCCATAGGTATGTTCTGATGAAATCCAACTCTAATCTCCAAGGAGTTATAGTATCGTACAGGAGAAGCTACACCGAGGAGAGAGTGAGCCTCTATTAACTATTCCATATATTTTTCTTCTCTTTATTCATTTTACCCACTTCCTTTCAAAGAAATATACTAAAAGATTAATTATACAGTAATTTAACATTCTATTAATGATTTTAACCTACTTTAATTATCATATTTATGAAGAATATAAATGTCATACTTCACTTTCCTACTCATTCGACAACGTCCCATTAAAGTTTGGTTAACCACCTACAGAGACATTATCAAAACAATTCTTATAACCACCATCAAGGATGTAAAACATGAATTATATATAATATAAAAATATATATAATTTTAAGTATTCTATGTTTCTAGAATTAATTATAATAATGTATAAATTAAATTTAATAAAATAGAGAAATTGTTGAAACACAGGAAATTTTTAAGTAAAATATGATATCAAAACGCTGCAATTTCATCAATATAAATTAAGAAATATAATACAATGATCATAATTGATAAATATTTTTATAAAATTACTATAATTCACTTATTTATAAATTTTTTAATAAACATAATTTTATTATTAAGGAGGTGAAAATGTGATGAAATTAAGCGGGAATTAAGGTAAGGGGATTCTCGAACCCAACTCCCTTTCTTGGGTTTTCCCTCTTTCTCAAAAACTTTATTATGGATATTCATTTAATTATAATTAAATATAATTTCTTAATTATTTCCTTTTCTTTTTGAGGATATTCATGTTTCCAACTTAGTTTTATGACAAATAAAATTATTTTACCAAAAGAACTCTTCTTTCTAAAAACAAATCTTTTAATTATCTTGAGATTGCTTCTTTTTCACTCAATATTGATGAATCTTATATAAATTATATTATTCCATTTTTATTTTTGGAACCCTAATTTTTATTCATGAATGAAATCCTTATGAAACCCATTCATTTACATGGGTTATTTTATGGCTATGATTTCTTTACATTCTATGTGGAAAACATGATTATGTAAATGTTATCATGTGACGGGTGCACCCAGAATTATACAACACTCCAATGCATTGATTAATTTGATGTATCTCATTAGATAATGTGAAATATTCATAGACATGATTCTATATTTTTTTCACAATGATGATGTTATGATTATGCACATATGATATACGTGAACATGATGCTAGATTTGTTCACAACTATGTGTGGTATTTGACCACTATGACATGATGTTTCATTTTTATACATTTCCAAATTCCATGAATTTATCTAATGATTCCTATCATGATTATTATGGTGATATTATTATTATGATTTGATGATGATATTTATGCTCATTGATGTTATATGGATTCATGTCCCTTATTTATCCTCTTATTAGGCTTTTAGATCACCCCTATCATTGATGTATATCCTCAGGTGATTACTTGTACTAAGGAGAACACAAGGGCCACTAAGAATCTAGATAATAAGGAATTAAATAATGTTTATTTTTTATTATGTAAAAGTTATTTATAAGAATAATTTTACCAAGACATGAAATTTATTGATCCTAGATATGTAAATCTATTATGTTGTTTATCTTTAAAATGATGTAATAGTCGTGTAAGAAAAATTAGGGTTGCTATAGTTAGTATCAGAGCACGGTTTAGTTAATTTGGGAATTAGGATTGGATAAATTTATTGAAAACCCTTTGGATAAGACTAAGTATATGTAAACATCCAAGAAACTTTGTTTTAGAGAAAGACTAAACACATAGATCCTATAAGATATGTCTTTAGAGTTAAATGTGAAAAATAATAAATTATTCATACTATGTTGACTTATGTTATGTTAGAACCTTTTTTATTTTATAAAATAGTGGAAACTAGGAGAAACCAGGACAAAAACCCATGTGAGGGATAATCTAATGATTTTCCAAACGACATCCCCAATGTTATGGGAGGTAGATTTCAAAACTTTATGGCAATGCTTACCCAGATATATCAAGCTATGAATAATAACCTGAATCATGTGTAACATCCACCTTCACCTAAGAGGTATTAACTAGACATTGAGTCCTTTATGTGATAACAACCACCGATGTTTAGTATAACTTATGGTCCACTTGTCGTGGAAAAGTGGGTTAACTCAATGGAGAGTATTTTTTCTGTGATCCATTGTTCGGAGAAGGAGAAGGGGAATCTTATGGATTATCTTTTAGATAATTAACTCTATTAATGGTGGGTTTTGGTAAAGAACACCAATCCAAAGGATGAAATAGAATATATGTATTGGTAGAACTGTAAGAAAATATTTCTTACCAAATATTTCCCTTAGAATCTTTAGACAAAGATGGACAGAGAATCCATAGATTTGAAAAAAAGGAAGGTGAATCTGTCACATATTACGAGGTAACTTCACAAGGCTTATAAGATACACCTTGACTTTTTCTATCAATAATGATAAAGAAATTAATAGATTGTTTAGTGGTTTAAAACAAAACCTTCTAAAGGCTCTAGCTATCCATGACTTTGGGAGTTATAAAGAAGTGGTTCGATGTGCTCTCAATGTAGAGATGGAGTTCATAGAATGGTGTCATGGTTATGGATATAATAAGAGAAGAATGGATTTTTAAGTTGGTGGGTCAAATGAAAAAGGAGAAAATAGGATTCAACTACCCACATGAAAAAATCGTGGGAAGAAGCATCATGGGAATTACCTCAAAGGGATAGGGAAATTATTTAAGTGTGGTAAAGAAGGCTATCAAGCTCATGAATATTGAAGATATATAAATAATCCAACCAAAATAATGGAGGAAAGGAGGGAACCTCCTAATGCACCATCTATGGTTCAATACCACAATTCTAGGAATAAAGGGTACTACAAAATCTAGTTCACTAAACATCGAGTCTTTGAGGGTGATCAGCATCGGCATCCGCTAAAGCCAAAGAATCAAGGGATATATTATTCCATTACTACTAATAAAGTGGATAAAAAAATGTCATATAAGGTACACAATCTATTCAATTAATTTTGGAAAAAGTTTTATTTGATTATAGTTCTACGCATTCCTTTATATCTTGCATGTCTTCTAGAAATGTTGAATCAAGTCCTTGATACCTTGAAGTAGAGATATTTGTAAAAACAACTAGTGGTACAATCATTTAAACCCAAGTATTGGAATCATCTCATGTTCGCATATGTGGGAATATTATTCTAAAGAATCTTGTAATACTTCCCTTGGTGATATTTGATTCTATACTCGGCATGGATTTACTCTCATTATATAGAGCACACATCAAATATTTAGAAAAGGAAATCTATTTTAATATTTTTAACTATCCAATGCTCCTATATAAATGAAAGGAAGATCATGAATCTTATTTGGAAAATATATCAACAGTGTGGGTGTTTATACCCTACTGAGAAGCATACCTTTCTCAAATGGTTGATTCAGTGGAAGGTATCAACATGGATGAAATGCCCATTATTAGGGAATACACTGATGTATTTCCTAAAGAGTTACCCAAACTTCCCTAAGATCATGAGATAGAGTTCTCAATAGATCTCATAGATGAATCCAATCCTATCTCAAAATTCCCCTATAGGATGGCCCTGATCGAACATGAGGAGTTAAAGAAGCAACTATAAGAGCATTTAAAAAAAGGTTTCATACAACATAGTGCATTTCCTTAGGGTGTGTCAGTTCTCTTTTTAATGAAAGAGGATGGACCAATACGGCTGTGTATCGATTATCAGGAGATCAAAAAGATCACTATAAAGAAAACGTATCATATTCCAAGGATAGATGACATGTTCAATCAACTATAAGGAGATCAATACTTCTCAAAGGTGGATCTTTATTCTATATATCATCAACTAAAGGTGAAGAAGGAATATATTTAGAAGAATACTTTCCATACAATGTATGGGCACTATAAGTTCATATTGATGCCCTTCAGACTTACTAAGGCCCCTGAAATATTCATGGATTTGATGAATAGTGTATATATACACCACTTAGAAAAATTTGTGGTAGTGTTTATCGAATATATTATCATTTAACCCAAGATCAAGGAGGAGCAGGAAGAGTATATAAGGATTTTGTTGGTGAAATTAAGGAAAGAGAAAATGTATGCTAGGTTCAGAAAGTGTAACTTATGGATGCAACAAGTCACATTTTTGGGGCACATGATCACAAGTGAGGAAATTTATGCAGACCCTTTAAAGACAAAGGCAATTGAATAATGGACCAGACCCACTAGTGTCATGGAAATACATATTTTTTCATGGATTGGTTGGGTACTATAGACATTTTGTGAGAAATATCTCACAATTTTCTAGCCCACTAACTAAGTTAACACGTAAAGGTGTAAAGTATGTCTGTAAGGAATAATGTGAAGAAATGTTTAAATAGCTCAATAAGAGGCTATTTACTGCACATGTACTCACACTACCAACAAGTAGAGAAGGTTTTGTGATATACAATGATTCTTTAAAGAAGGGATTGAGTTTTGTACTCATACAGAATGATAAAGTGATAGCCTACACCTCATTACAATTGAAGATCCATGAGAAGAACTACTCGATGAATGATCTAGAGTTAGTAGTTGTAATATTCACTCTAATGATTTGGTATCACAATCTCTATAGTGAGATGTGTGATATATATGCCGATCATAAAAGGCTAAATAATATATTCACATAGAAGGAACTCAACATGTGTCAAAGGAGATGGTTAGAGCTAATCAAGGACTATGATTTCTCTATTCATTAACATCCTATGAATGAAAACAAGGTAGCTAACACTCTTAGGATGAAATAATATGCTACTCTATCCATGATGCGGATTGATAAAGACCCTATCTTCATGGAAATAAAAAAGATAGATATGGAAATATTAATGGTAGGGATTACATCCAACCTTTACCAAATGATTTCCTAACCATCTATACATGATAATATCAAGGAAACACAAAGGGATGATCTGGAGTTACAAAAGAAGGTGAATCCGGTAAAGAAAGGAAAGCTACAAGAGTTACTTATCAATAATGATGGTGTGATTTGGTTTTAGAATAAGACTGTGTGTTCTTGAATCACCTAAGATAAAGAAGTATCTTTTGGATAATACACATAGATCATCTTTTTATATCTATACTAGAATCACCAAGATATATCTAAATCTTTGAGAAAACTTCAAGTGTGACAATATAAAGAAGGATATTGTTGAGTAAATCTCACAGTGTTTCATATATCAGCAAGTAAAAATAGAGTGATAGAAGTACAAAGGGATGATACAACCATTTCCTATAACCATGTGCAAATAAGAGAATGTCACCGTGGAATTTGTAACTAGTCTCCCAAAACATCCAAAGGAAACAATGCGATATGGGTTGTGGTGGATCGAGTCACCAAGACTTTCCAATTTATCGCTATTTGGGAATATGTATCACTTGAACAACTTTCCATGATATATATAAAGGAATTGGTGAGGATTCTTGGGGTACCACTTTCGATCGTCTCTAATCATGATCCAAAGTTAACCACTATATTATGGAGAATTATTCAACATGATTTGAGTACTGAATTGAATTTAACCTGGACTATCACCCCTAAATAGATAGACAATCTGAAAGGACTATTCTTATGCTTAAAGAAATGCTAATAGCATGATCAATGGAATTTAAAGAAGGATGGGGTCATCATATCCCATTGGTTGAGTTCTCATAAAACAACATCTTCCACTCAAGTATTCAATTGGATCCATATGAAGCTCTATATGGGAAGTGATGTAGAACTCCAACCTATTTAGATGAAGTTGGTGAATGAAAGCTACTTGGACCTGATCTTGTGTAAGAGATGACAGAGAAGGTTCAAACCATCCAACAACATATAAAATATTCTCAAAGTTGAAAAAAGAGTTATAATGACAACCATTGAAGGGACTTGGAGTTCTACGTTAGAGAAAAAGTCTTCCTTTAAATATCACCATGGAATAGATTCATGTGGTTTGGAAAGAAAGGGAATTTTATCCCAAGGTACAATGGTCCCTTTGAGATCCTTTATCGCATAGGAGTAGTGGCTGATCATCTTGCACTTCCAATAAGTATGGATCAAGTTCATGACGTGTTCTGCATATCTCTCTAAATGAAAGACATATCTGACCCCTCACATGTACTAAATCCAAAGGTGGTATAACTAGTGAATGAACTCTCATATGAAGAAAAAATGATTAAAATCTTGGACTATAGAGACAAAGTTCTACATAATAAGAAAACTAACCTTATCAAAGTGTTGTGGATTAACTATAAGTATGAAGAGGTGACTTGGGAAAGAGAGGAAATAATGAAACATAAGTACCCTCACCTAATCTCAACTGAGAATACGAGTTAAAATTTTAGTGATGAAATTTCTAAATGGGGGAAGGATGTAGAGACCCAGTTTTTTTAGTATTTTTTTTTGAATAAATGTGTTATATTATATTATACACATAAAAAATATATAAAAATAAAAATTTACTTACTAAACACTGTTACATTAATAAACAATTAAATCAATTAAAATTATAAACATTACAATAAGAAAAAAAAATATAAAATCAACAGTGGGAAAATATTGATTGCCCCAATCTACTAGAATCATCAACCCTACTACAAATTCTATAAAAAAGAAACCAAATATTAGTAAAATAGGAAACATTATAGAAAATGGAAATAAATAACATTGAGAGTAATTTACTTGAATAATGAATAAAGGAATGTGTAGGTATTTATAAGAGTTAATGTGATAATTGGAATAGTAATGTGACCATTGGAATAGTAACCTTACCGTTGGGAATAATATCCCATTGTTGGGAATAGTAACCTGACCACTGAAATGGTAATTTTTCCTCAAAAAAATAAATATTGATATAAATAATATTTATCATGATTACTTTAGGTAATTATAAATTTTACAATGATGAAAAAATATGTACCATGATTAAGAAACTCAAAGAAAATATAAGAACATTTTTAATAAACTTTATTTTAAAGTATTTTTTAAAAATCATTATTTTTAGATTAAAAATTAAAATTACCTATTTTATAAATTTATTTTTATAAAATGAATATAATTTTTAAAATCATCATGTTGAAATTATCCAAGGGTTATTTTTTGGTAATTTTCTAAAATACTTCAATTTTCAGGTGAATAGTAAAAATATTGTTTTCACATAACTGGTGTAACTAAAATTAAATCATTTATGATGTAATATATAAATTTAGGTTAGTACATGGTATATTTAATTTCATAATTTTTTTTTTAAAATATAATAAACTCAATTTCTAAACCTAAAAAGAAGTTTCTAAAACCTAAAGTTAAAAGTTATTCCTTAAAATATAAATTTTTCTTTCTTTCCACTTTATTTTTTAATAAATTAGTGAATAAAAATTATAAAGGGGATATTAAGTTTTAAACTCAATATATTATATTAATATAAGATTTATAATTTCAAAATTCACTATTACAAGTTTTACCTTTGATATATTATTTTATTCAATATTTTATTATAAAAAAATACCCTTGTCTCTACCATTTGAAAACCATTCCTCCCATCCATTAAAAAGACCAAGATCTTTAAAAATACTCCCAATTATCCATAGGGTTGTTCTAGAGAAATAAAACTCTAATAACCAAGCAGTTATATTGTCATACAAGAGAAGCTACATCGAGGAGAGAGTAAGTCTCTATTAACTCTTCCTTGTTTTTTTCTTATCTTTATTCTTTTTACCCTTTTACTTTCAATACCATATAATAAAATATTAATTATATAGTAAGTTAAAATTTTATTAATTATTTCAACCTAATATAAATATCCTAATTATTTAATATATAAATGTCATACTTCCCTTTCCCGCTCTTTCGACAACGTCCCGTTAAAGGTCGTTTAACCACCTACAGACACATTGTCAAGACAATTATTATAACCACCTTCATGTATGGATAGTATGAATTATATATAATATATGAATATATTTAATTTCGTGTATTCTATAATTCTGTAATTAATTATACCAATGTATAAATTACATTTAATAAAATAGAGAAATCGTTGCATGTTGAGAAATTTTTAAGTAAAATATGATATCAAAATGCTTCAATTTCATCCACAAAGATTAAGAAATATAATAAAATGATTATAATTGATAAATATTTTTATAAAATTACTATAATTCACTTATGGATTAGTGTTTTAATAAAATAAATTTATTATTCAAGAGGTTCAAAAGTGATGAAATTAAGAAAGAATTATGGTGAGGGGATTCTTGAAACCAACTCTATTTATTAGGTTTTACCTCTTTATCAATAATGTTAGTATGTATATTCATTTAATTTACCTTAAACATAATTTATTTATTATTATATTTTATTTTTTATTATATACAATTTTCCAAATTGGTGTTATGAAAAAAATAAATATTTTTTCAAAAGAACTCTTCATTCTAAAAACACATATTTTACTTCTCTTGAGATTGTTTCCTTTTTCACTCAAGATTGAAGGATATTATATCAAGTATATTATTTGTTTTATATTTTTAGAACCCCAATGTTTATTCATGAATGAAATATTTATGAAACTCATTTCTTTCCATGGGTTATTTTATGGTTATGATTGTTATACTTTCTATGTGGCATGCATTATTATGTAAATGTTATGATGTGATCAGTGTGCTCGAAATTATATAGAACTCCAAGGAATTAGGAAATGTGATTAATATAATGATATAATGTACAATATTCATGAACATGATTCTATATTTTTTCACAATTATGATGTTATGATTATGCACATATGTTATGCATGAACAAGATGATGTCTTTGTTCACAACTATTTATGGTATTTGACCACTATTACATGATGTTTCATTTTTATACATTGCTACATTCTATTAATTTATTTAATGATTACTATAATTATTATTATGGTGATCATATTATTATGATATGATGATGATTTTTATTCTCACCCATGTTATATTGATTCACATCCCTTATTTATCCTCTTATCGAGTTTTTAGATCACCCCTTTCATTGATGTATATCCTCATGTGATTACTTGTACTAAGAAGAATGTGAGGTCCACTAAGAAGCTAGAGAATAAGGAATTAAATAATATTTATGTTTTATTATGTAAAAGGTTTGTATAAATTTAATTTCCATAAGACACTAAATAGTTTGATCCTGGATATGTAATGATATTATGTTGTTTATATTTAAAATGATGTAATAGTCATTTAAGAAAAAGTAGGGTTTCTATATTTCCCTAATTTATTATTATAGTTTTTTTATGAAAAACTTTTTGTAGTACAGCCTATTTCATTTGAGCTCAAAGTTTAAAGGAAATCATTTTTTATGATCTCATGTTTTCAAAATGGGTTAACATATTTCTTTATTTTAATTTCATGTACCTTAGTGAGATTTTTGTGCTCATACCATGTTTTTTATATGATTTTTATAAGTTTTAAGTGTTATTAGGTGAAAATAAGAATTCAAGTTGAAAATCATAAAGATTTTCCTTGAAAAAAACACATGTTTTTTTAAAGTTTTATATTGAGGAAAAAATGGATACTAAGAGGAAGTGTTCAACATTTATTGTATGGGTTTGTTATGAAATATTTATGAACTAATTCTCTAAAACTCTATACTATAAATATTCTTAGGTATTGAAATACAAGAAAGTTAACTCTTTATTAAAAATGAAAGTATAGGTTGAATAAGTACTGGGTACTTATATTTACAACCCACAATCATCCTCAAAAAATGACATTAGATCTAACCTAAGGTCATTCTATACATGGATAAACTAGAGTAAAAAATGATATCACCACCTCATGGTAGATCCAAATAACCCAAGATGAACACCATCCATTTCATAATCCCAACTGGTGAATTTCCCACCCTATTTTCCTAGATGTGAACCCAAATCCCTTTTTCATTTCTAACTAGTATAACCTCAAATATTAACACAAACAACAATAAAAAACCCTCAAAATATATAAATATATTCATCAAAATAGAAAGGCACAACAAAAAATAACAACATTCAGAACCATCCATAAAATAACATTACAATATATTCCCAAATATACAATAACAAAGACATAAAATCTCAACCATTTCCATATCCATCCAATAAAAGGTCCAAAAACAATCCATTCTCAACAAAAAGATCAAACTTGAGGATTTTCATTGAAATATCGACTTAAAAACTTATGAATATGAACTAAATGGAAAAAACATAGGCAAATAATTGGAGATTTAATATAGGAGGCCTTATAGTTCTTTGGACCCCCAAACCAAAAGAATACAAGAAGTATATTCTTCCTATGAGCTGGGACCTACACTTCTAATTCATGCTCACCCTACTTCTGCTCCACACCTATCGTGATACCTTCATTCACATCTGATGAGACTAAGTAATCACCTGTTACCTGTTTCCTGGGCTAGTCAACATCCACTCGAATGGCCTAATCAAAATATTGATTTTAGGCCAAACAAAAGAATGACTAAGCCAAAATCTAGGTGAATAAAACCTCTAAAGTAATAAGATTTCTCAGAATCATTAATGACCAAATCCAGAGAGAAAACGACTAGATATGTGAAGTAATTAATATATTCCCTCGCTAACCACTTATCCTAATTAAGGCTCACAAACTCAATAAATTTTTCCACCATCATAGCCTTAGGATAGAACAAATAGATAAACAAAATATTAAATAACTCCAAAGTCATAAATTTTTATAATTGAGAAGGTGGTATAGACTCCCACCACACTCAGCTAGGTTTGAAAAGAAAACCTATGACAACACTTACCCATGAAGCATTAGGTACTTTGAGATAATTAATGGTCACATCAATCCTTTACAACCACCTTATCACTTAAATTTATCCCTTAACACCATATAAAATAAGGTTTATGTTAATCTAAAAGATCCAAAATAGGACCTAAGAGCATAGAGGGTTCTAGGTCTGCCACTCTATTCAAAGTATATGTAGATTCTATAAATGAAAGATCTATTTCTAAGTAATGAAAGAATTCACTAATAGGATCATCATAAATAAAAAAACTTCTATTTTATATTTTGGAAATTCTAGGAGGTATACTATAAATAACACAATACATGAAAATCATCAATTCATGCCTCAAAACTCAAATCAAACAATCCTATCATCATGTGGGATTAAATACAAAAAATTCCAAAATAAAACATAATAACTCCATTCCATGAAAAGAAAATTTTATCTCAAATCACCAACATCTACCATGGGATTTTAAAAACACACTCCACCAAGTAATGAACTTAAAAAATAAGTCACACACCTCTTTTAAAATAAACAAACCTTTTTGGAATAAATTTCCCTAAAATAGAACATGTAAGGGCCTAGATCTATGTGGATAAACTCTTTGTGTGTTTCTAAGTCTTGAGGTGCCCAGAGGAGTCTTGTAGGAATTCTGGGGTAGTTTGGTTTCTAGATGATGGATATAGGGAATGATTTAACATCATGAGAAGTTACATGATGTGAAATAGGGTCTCACGTCATGTAATATTTTGGTTTTCAAAAAATAAAATAAATAAAGAGGTGATAGTGTTTTTAGTGGAAATTGAACTCAAGGTATTACACAACGTGAAATGGGATTACATGTCATGTAATCCCTCTATGCTATATTTTTTTAAACATTCCATCCACTTAGGTTGTCAACCCCTATGGCTATTACTTCCCTCCCTCTTGTCCTATCTGACCTGACAATCTCCTATTTGGCATTTTGGAGACTCCTTCGACGGGGATTGATCCTTGGGTTTTTATCTTCGATTTTTTGTGACCCAGATTGATCTAAGGTGTGTTTTTATTTTGTTTTCAGGTAGTTTCTCAAAGTTTTATCTTGTTTTGCTCCCGTTCTTCTTACCATTTTATGGTGGTTTCTTAACCATGTTTCTAATGGGGTTTATTTTGGTTATTATTAGTGTAGTGGTGACATGTAGTACTCGGATGGATGAAAACCTTGTAGGGGTGGTGATCAGAGATCCATTGTGTTGATTTGTTCTCATGCGAAGAATGTAGATGAACTTTTGAAGTAGGGGATTCATTGCTTCTCTATTTATTTAAGTGAAATCATAGATTTAGTATGGTTTATTCCCTAAGATCGCAATGAAATTTACCTATTTAAATACTTGAACCAAATTAAAGAATTTGTATCGATCACATAACGATGTTGTTTCTTTGTGTTGTGATAATAGTTTGACCTTTGATTTTCTAGATAGTGTGATATCTATTCCTTTATTGGTTTATCATGTTTTTTTTATGTAAATTGGTAAAGAACATAAATATAGAATTAATTGATAATTAATTGGATAAAGGAACTTAATAGGCATGTTAATAAATATAGTTTTTGTTAGAATTTGATGATAATTAAATTAATATAGATATTTATGTTAAATTTAATTAGTTATTGAACCTGATGCAAGTTGATTATTGTTAACAAAAGAATTAAAGGAATGTTAAATTAATTGTTTGATTAATTTTTCATATTTGTGATACCATTTTTCTTAGGTTTCTCGTAGTTGGAACCTGTGATAATGAATCGATTAATTCAAGATGGAATAAGAACTAGTTGTGTGATAAAATATAATGCCTTTATAAGGCTCGAGTTTTCTGCTTACTTGTAAAGGCCAAGTGCATTATGCTTTGGATTCGTGAGAGCTCATTATGGGTGAAGTATAAATGCCTTTATTTATATCCAAGAGACCAGTTGATATGTTTGTTTCCTGGTTCTTGTGATATGGATGAGCCTGAAGGGATGTTGTGGTTATGGGGCCAGGGAGGCCCAAATGTGATGTGTTCCTGGGATAGCTAATCATGAAGGGATTTTTTGGTATGTGGGGTAGGGAGGCCTAGTTTGTTTGGCAGAAATTGATGCCAAGTGTGGTGAGATGCATCAGTTTATGCATGTGGTGTCGGAGAGGACACCTGACATGAGATAATGGGTTAAAGTTTGGATTGTCTATTGTTATGAAAGATGGATACTTTTTTGAATTTATTTTTTTATATTCTTTCCTTTCCCCACTGATCAATGAAGACAGATGTGTTTGGTTACCCTCTTTCCATGGGAGGTGAATATGTGTAGGGTATGCCACGTGCTTTCTGTGTTTAGATCCTCCAGGTTGGGTGAGTTTACTCTCTTTCTATAGGTGGAAAAGACTCGATGGGTAGTTAATCTACTCACCATTTTGATTCCCTTATGTTTGGGGAGTTTAGAATTTTTTCCTATAGTACATGGTGATATAGAATTAATGATGTTAATAAATGAATAAATGTTTAACCCATGGGGTTGGAGCTTGCTGGGGTGCAATGATGAGATTTAAATTTTGAGAAACTGTGGGCTCGTTTTGGTTATTCCTAGAGGGAATGGGTCTTTATTGAAATGGTAATGTGATGTAATGTGTAAATTATAATGGTTAATTAATGGTTAATATTTAATTAACGTAATGTGTAACTGATGAAAAGGGATAAGATAATTTAATGTATATTTTCAAATGGTTGTGTGCTTATAGAATATCTGGTCTTGGAAATGGCAGCAGGGAGTCCGAGAGACGTCAACTGCAGTTGTGTCTGAGACTAGGATATCCCCTTAGTGTGGTTGTGAGAAATATTATATCATGTACTTTTTGTGTTTCTATACACAAATCTACCCTTTCAGTTAGGGTAACTGAATCCTCGGTGATTCTAATCCCTTGGGGGTGTTTTCCCCAATATCCTGGTGGGAGGATGGATGAATAACTACCCCATTTAGCTCCTTTATCTTATCTTAGTAGTTACTTGTGCTAGTATTCACAATGGTTAGTTTTCCCCATATATGTGTGTAGAGGGATATAATAGGTTGTGGTTATTTAACACACATATATTCTTGATATAGTTTCCTAAGGAATGCTATTGGTATAATGTGTATAGGTTGTGATGACTTGAGGATCCTTACTCAGTGTATGGGCAATGGTGGCTTGAGGTATAATACCCAATGTATGATACACATTATGCGAGTTGTGGTGGCTCTTGAAAACTACCTGGTTACTTTTGGTTATGTGGATGTGGTGTGTGTTGAATAAGGTGTAGGTTTTGGTGCTTCACCCAAGTGTCTGTGGGCTAGGCTTTTGTAGAGAGATGCTCAGGATGTGTGAAATTAGGGAAGATAAGATAACTAGTGGGGAAGTGATAGAGGGGTACTCTTGATATTATTTATTATATAATATGATCTTGTATAAAATACTTGGTGAGAGTATCCATGGTGAGGCTAGGAACTTAGTATAACTATTTCATTGAGGAGTTAGTTTCACTTGTTGTTCACAATGCTTTAGCATACTTTCGTTACTTTTTCATGAGAGGCTCTGAGGAGGATCCTACTGAGTATACTGTTATACTCACCCTATGTTTATATAGACTATTTTCAGGTCAGTTGAATCAAGTTGGAGATCAGGATTGTTACTAGTAGCTTGTGGGTTGCAGGAGCTGTTTGGGATTCATGGTCACTGTTATATTTACTTTATTTTGGTACTTGTAGTTTTCCCTTTTCAGTTCTAGTAGTTCTTGCATAACATTACATTTTTGTACTTGGGTATTCTTTTATATTATAGTCAGAGTATGAGTTGTTTGGTGTATGTCTTATCTCTATGTTCCACATGTGTTTCTCTTAGAGGGTAATTTCTCCCATCTTTATGTTTATTATACCCTTGGTGCTAGTCTCCAACCTAGGGCCTACTAGAGGTGGGACTCGGGGGTCAATATCTCTCTTCTCCCATTTTTTGCCTAGGAGGGGTACACCTTATGGGGAGGGGGTCATGACAGAGTGGTATTAGAGGCAAGTTGAGGGATACGACGGAGTTTGGAGTTAGGGACATTTGAGGTTGCATGGATTGGTAGGGAAATGGTGTCAGTTAAGTTTAGAAAGCGCTGAAAATATGGGAGATCAGATGAGACATGGGTATTTAGGCCCCCCTTGGATCTGATGCACGAACCTTTAAGCTTATAGTTGCTTCTAAACTAGGTGATATTGGTTTCAGGGTATAGACCTAGTAAATGACCATGCATTATTATTCTTTGCACCTATGTTTTAATGAGTAGACCTTGGGATAGGTTAACCTAAAACGAATAAAAGAAAACAATTAATTACACTACTAGAATTTTAGGCTATATCCATAGGCCTATAGCCATGATTTTTAGGTCCTTGGAAATAGTTTTTTTATATCCATGATTCAATTACTGCTCGGTGGTAGAATATTCACGATTCTTTTTTTGTTTCGATACCCGTCGGGCTCCTCCTCCTCCCCCGATCTGTGACCCTCTCACCGCAGTGCCCTCCTCCCCCGATCCACGACACTCTCACCGCAGAACCATCCTCCTCGATGACCTCTCTCACCGCGGAACCCACCCAATGTGGCCACTATACCAACACTGCTCCGATACAGCCACCCACCTCCTCCTCCGGCGCGCCTCCGACGTGGCTATCCCACCTCTTGGGGATCCTCCTCCTCCTCGTCCTACTGAAGGTATTTAGGGTTTTAACCCCTCAAATTTCACTTATGTATATTTTATTGAAATAGTTACTCCATATTCTTCATTGTGGAGTCTCATATATCATTTGAATCATCATGGTCAACTATACATCAAACTCTAACTCAACATTTCATGCAGATAAAAATTCTTCTTGAAATTCTCACCATTGTAGTATAGTGTCCAATTTCTGCCTATTTTGAAACCACAATTCTCACCGCGGTTTCCACTATGGTATGACCAACTTATTATTATTCCCATTTCACTATATTTTATTTTGTTCCATACTATAATATGGGATTATTTTGGATTCAAATCCTTCTTTGGTAGGTATTTCTATCATATCATCTTGAATCATGGAACATACCTCATGATTTTTTAATTTTAATTTTTGGAATAATCATCATTTGATTTATTCATATGATTTGATGACTTGTATTCTCAATCCAATGACCCAAACACAACTTTTAGTGACACATACATTGTACCTTCCTAAGGATTCATATGAATCATACACACATGGGTACACTGTATCATCATTTTTTCATGGCACAAGGCTCTCTGTGAGTCTCCTACTTCTAGGAATAATTATGGAATTAACTATGGTGTGGTGGATTCTTCTCATTTTCCACATGTAGTTTATAATCACACCATGATCATAACTATGTAATGGTCATCATTATCTCACTATTTTACATATACCCAAATATTCTTCTCTATAGTGTTTCATTTGGATATCATGCTATTAATAAATCCTTCAAATCAATCTTTTCAAAGTATTAAAATGCTCACATAAATAACACATTCCATACTCTCATTTCATAATCACCATAATCTTGTATAAAGAATTACTTGACTTTTGAAGAGTGGTATCAATGTTTTTAGTGCAAGCTTCTCTTTAACTTGAGGTTGAAGACGATAAAGATGGTGTTATATCATTTAAAAATTCCACTCATGTACATGTTTTAATAGGTTGATCAGTACCACACTAAGGTTTTCCCTTATAAAGAAATGTAACTACATTAGCTACTCGATAAGTTCCAATATGGATCGGTACTCTCTCATGGCCCTCCATGCCGAGCCACATATGTGAATGCTAAGTACCCCTCACCCACATACACCCTAATACCTGTACTTACCTATAAATTCTATCTACATATTCACATATTCTGGTCTTAGCTAGAATCCATCCTTTGAGCTTGGTTGTTGCCTCCTTGATTCCTCATTACTTGATTCAGGTGATGGCATAGAGACCTATCCATTTTTTTAAACACATCAATTTCAATTTTCCAAATAGTAGTATGAGTAATATATCACTAAGAAGAACTTTAATAAACCCTTTAGTTTGAACTCTCTCAACTTCTTCCAAGAATAATTTTATATAATCTTCTTTACTTCTTATGATTATTAAAAAAGGATGGAAGAAACTATATTTCACTTCAAAAAACATTTTCATAAGTGAATGGATATCAAGAACTCCAATGGTAAAAAATTCTTTACACTTTCACAAGAAACTTCCAAAATTCAGATTTGTATGAATTATTAACTATGAAGGATTCTCAAGCAATTCCACCTCAAGGTATGATATTCTCCTTCACTTCATTGGGATAGATATTTTCTATAGATATAATTTAGAATACCATTTGATAAATAATACAAAGATGGTTATATTTGGTTCGCATAAAAATAAAATAAAAATTATAAAGTAATAATGTGGAACCTCTTTTAAATCCTTCAGAGTGAGAAAAAAGGCTAATAATTTCTTCTCAGCCATAAAACTCTTTCTTTTATTACTCTAATTTTATGTGAATTCTTCACACCGGCTTTTCTATTTTTCATAAAGTTCTTTGGTAGAATGAATTTTCTTCTTATTTATTTGTAAGATATCTTATTTTTAACATGTTACATCAAATCAAAAACATCACTTACTGTATTATTCATTGTTTTCAAGATTTCATCTTAGGTTGGTGAAATTTTCAAGAAACTCTTTGAGTTTTGACTAGCCTTCTTGAACCTCCCACACAATATTTCATGAGTTCTAGGATTTTTACCTTTTGATAATCCCTCACGAGGGTTGTATTATCCATCTTCATATGGAATAGAATATTTTCCTTTAGCACTTTATTTATCTTATTCTTATTTCATTTTTTTCTATTTCTAAATAAACCAGTGATATAACTAAATAATCAATTGGTATATTAATAGCTTCTTTGGATTATTAATATGGATTCTTGAGATTGATTTTTTTCACATCATTTTTAATAAATGTAACACTTATCTTGAACTTCTTAGACATGCATTAAAGTTGATATTTCTTCTATTTATTTTCCAATAATGACTCAACATTTTTATTGGATTTTGTGATCTTTTATCATTATTTTATTTTGATACATACTTAGATAAACATGAATCACACATGTGACCACTACCATTATACATATAATAGAGATCTTAAAATTTTTAAAACTTGTTTATAGTATATAGGTTATTCCCTTTCACCTCTAGTTATTACCTTATCTTAGGCATACTCCCTCTCATTAATAGATTTCTCTAAATTTCATCAAGAGATATATTATGCCAAAAAATTAATTAATTGTTCCAAAACTTATTATAACACCAGTAATGACGTTAAAAACTTTTTTTTCTTTTATGAACTCCATACTACTGATATTTTTTTAGATCTTATAGTATACCAATTTTGGGAATTCATTTCAACTGTTTAGGTTCAATATAAAGAAAATCAATTCATACAATTACTTTCATAATCCTTGGATAAAGTGTTCAATTTATCTTAATTTCTCTTTATCAAATTTTGTATAGGTTTTTAGTTTATTCATACATTATGTAAAAAAATATATTTATTAGCAATACAATTTTTAGATGTGGTTAGTACCTTTATTTTTATAGTTTTTTAATATTGATCATTAGATGATCTCAAGATGTTTTTGGAACCAATTGTAGATATTTTTTCCAAAGAGTCTCCCTATGAACAATGTGTGGAACAAAAATTCTTCCAATGTCCAATAAAGTCCAAGGTTGAGTTACTTCTAGATTTTTATGTTTAACTTCAAGATATAAGAATTTCATATTGAATATATTTCTCTCATCATAAATTTTTTTTATCTTGTCTTCATGGGGTTTCTTGATTTTATCAACTTCGTCATCAAGAATTTTGTTCTTTTCCTATAAGAGATGGCCAAACTATTTAATCTTATTTTGTTTGACCTCGAGTTCATTATTCATGACAACAAATACTTCTTTATATGTATGGTTCCATACATACATCTTTTTCAAGGATTTTTCTTTCTCTTGGATTTCATTCAGCAAATCCATCTCAAATCTAGAGTACTTTCCTTCAAGATTAAAACTTATTTTTTTGCCTCTATTTGATTAGTAGTATTTACACATTCAAGATCATTTTTAGCTAAGGACTTCACCGTCATCTCTTATTCCTTTTCAATACGATTGAATTATTCCTAAAATTCTTCAAGGGGATAAAAATAAAAGCAACAAAATATTTAGGAAATCATTGTTAGATTTACTCAAAGTAAGACCATAAATATGCATATTCATTATTAAATATATCTTTGAAAATATGGTCCTCACCACTTTTTATTGATTCATCAGAGGAACTATCATGATAATAATTTACAATTACATAATATTTATGGAACAAAACTAATTCACTAGAATAATAAGTTTTATTTGTCTTCTTACCATTGTAATTCTCAGCCTATTATTTAATATTCATGCTTGGTTAGGTATCATCATGATATTAGCATGATGAAGTAGGATTTTCTTCTTTTATTCCCAAGAGGTAAATCTTATTTATCATTATCATCTCCTTATTACTTTTGTTCTTTTATTGTGAGCTTTATTTAACTTTAGCTACTTCCTTGGTTGGTTCTTATTTCATCTCCAACTTGAATCATGGAACATACCTCATGATTTTAGAACTTGAATGTGCAGAAAATCATCATCATATTTATTTATATGAATGGATGAATCATATTCTCTAGCCAATAAATCTAATATTACTTTCAGGGACACATATATAGTACCGGGATAACAACTCGAATGCACACACATACGTAATATTTTTCATTTTTCATGGAATAAGGATCTATGTGAGTATCCTACTTCTAGGGTGGGGGCAGTGTGCTGGGGGTAGGGAGGGGGGAAGTGGGTGGGGGTAGTGGGGGCAGTGGGGGTGCAGGTGGGGGTGCAAGGTGGGTTGGGGTGCCAGTGGGTGGGGGCAGTGGAGGTGCAGGTGTGGGGGGCAGTGGGGGTGCAGGTGTGGGGGCAGTGGGGGTGATGGTGGGGGGGGAAGTGGGGGGTGAAGGTTAGGGGGAGGTAGGGGTTCAAATTAGTTGGGGTGAAGGGTGGGGGAAGTGGGGTGTATTTGGGGGGGAGTGGGGGTGTAGGTGTGGGGGGGCTGTCCAGGGGGGTTTATAGCCACAGTTTCACAACCTTTATCAGCATGAGAAATATGCACCTATTTTATTTCTTGTTTGTAGTTAAAAATCATGTTCTTGCAGTATTATTTTAGGTATCAATAAACCCGATGTTCACTTTCTTATTCACTATTGCATGCCAAATTAAATTGAAGGCTATCATCAGGTTAGTTTTCCAAATTTATATTAATGTTTTGTTTTTAATGCTATGTGAATAAGGCTGGAGTTCAAATTTTTTTGTTACATATAATCCCAAATCTATAATTGTCTTCATATTCTTCGAAAGTGTGGTCGTTCTTGTAGATATGGCCAACATTCATCTTGTATCTTGTTTTATAATTATAGTTATTATATAAGTTAACCTATCCAATTTTTTATTTTTGTTTAAGAATATTTTTGGGATTTAATGGTTAATATGGTGCAGGGGAGGGGGTGTTTGGGGGGGGGGTACTATCTAGGTGGGGGCTGTCTGGGGGGGGCTGTCTAGGAGGGGGGGATTTCAACATTAGAATGCATTTTTGTGGCATGTACTTCTATGAAATCATGAATGTCTTATAGCCTACAAAATAGTATCAATATGTTTATCAATTTTCAATGACACTGTTAGTTTCTCATACACTCATATGTTTTCTTGATTATAATTCTTACACTGTTAATGTTTCACATATTTCCTTCAAATATCAAGAGATATTGAAATGGTGGTTTTTGCTACTATTTAAAATAAATAATGCATGATAAATATTCAAATTGTAAAAAAAATCTGTACTTGGGGCATTAGTTACTGAAAACATTGAATGAGTTGTTCCTTGGTTGTATTATTTTATGTTAATCTTTCATTTCACCCATGCGTTCACATGACACTGTGTTGACTTCAAAAAGATATTGTTTTCCTGATGTCTTAATCTTGTTGATGATGCTGCATGTTGATGCTGTTATCATTATCACATGTTCTATTATTTCATTTCTCACTAATCATGTTCCTCCCACTTCAATTTTTAGGTTCAATTAATGATGATTCATCAGGTCACTAGCATTTTTTTGAAGTCTCCCGGAACCCCATTTGTGTGTGTTGCGGCAACCAGAGTTAAATGAGACCCACTGCATATGCATATGTAAGCATATATATAATAAGTTCTCCCATTATATGTATATCCTCCCATGACAGCGCGATTACATATAATGAGATAGCTGTGATTATGTATATATATGGAAAATGCGTATGTGTGTGGGTAATAATGGGATTCTGCACGTGAGCATATATATAAGGATCCTCTTGTGTGTGTTCAAGTACATGCAGACACATACATAGGGGTTAGGGCGTCCTTATTTATATGAAAAGGTGCATATTAAGCATCTTAAAGTTTTCGCTGATAAAAGTTTCCATCATTGAATGTGGCTCGACTTTTTTGAGGTAGGGTTCCTCTCCTAGCCTCTTTAATTCAAGAATATCTTAAATTTAATTTAGTTTCCTTCTTAATTATTCTTGTTTATATTAAATTGCAATTCTTGAATATGTTTTAGTTAATATAATTGTTTCGTTTGATAAACAAGTTACAGATTTGCAATAAAACCCCTCCAACAGAGGTGCGCTATCTGCGAAAACTCACAGTGGTATACCTTTCATGACATTATTGCATTGACATTTTCCTTATACCTGATGTTGTTGTTAGTTATAAATCACACATCGTACTTGACCCTTTTTATATCCCTGTAGGGGGTTGCAAGGGGTCTTTCGAGGGGGTGAAAGGGGTTGTCCAGGAGGGGGTGCAAGGGGGAATGGGTGTTCAGGGGGTTTTTAAGGGGGGATGACCATGGGGGATGCAAGGTTAACTTAATGAATTGAATGAGTTAAATGGAACCTAACATGGTTAAATTGTCACATTATAGGTAATGAATCATGTAGTGAATTATGTTATGGTTATGCCTCCTTTCTAAAGTTTAATTGGATGGAATGACACTAGATATCAACCCATGATCCACACAATTGCGCCAAATGGTTTGGTAAGTCGTCCACAATATTGGATTCATGAATAGGTATGAAGTTAGATGACTTTGAGATCCAATCCATAATCCACCATAAGGAATCTAATTTTCAAACCATTCTTAGTAAACCTGTGAAAAAATTGATAGTTAGTTTCCCCAATTTCCACATAGATATAGGTTAGGTTCGCAACATGCAGGGGGTGTTTAGGGGGGATGTCTAGGGGGTGCAGGGGGGGTGTCCGGGGGGCTGTCCAGGTGGGGGGATCCAGTAGAGGGGGTTGTCCAGGGGGAGGGGGTGTCCAGGTGGGAGGGGGTGTCTAAGAGGGGAGGCTTTGCAGGGGGTGGGATACTGTAGGGGTGGGGGTGAAAGGGGGCTATTCAGGGGGGGTGCAATAGGGTGTTCAAGGGGGTGCAAGGGGGTTGTCTAGGGGTGAAAGGGGGGGTCCAGGAGGGGGTGCAAGGGGCATGGGTGTGTAGGGGGTGCAAGGGGGTGTTCAAGGGGGCAGTTCTGGGGGTGAATGTGGGTGTCGAGGAGGGGGGCAAGGGGTGTCCAGGAGGGAGGGGGTGTCCAGGTGGGAGGGGGTGTCCAAGTGGGAGGGGGGTGTCCATGAGGGGGGGGGGTAAGGGGGGAATGGGTGTGCAGGGGGTGTTCAAGGGGGATGTCTAGGGGGTCTAAGTTGGGGTTTCCAGGAGGGGGGTTGTCCAGAAGGGGGTGTCCAGGAGGGAGGGGGTGTCTAGGTGGGTGGGGGGGGGGGGGTTGTCCAGGGGGTTTCCAGGAGGGAGGGGGTGTCCAGGTGGGAGGGGGTGTCTAGGAGGGGGTGCAAGGGGTTTGTCCAGGGTGTAAAAAGGGGTGTTCAGGAGGGAAGAGGGGTGCAAGGGGGCATAGGTATGTAGGGGGTGTTCAAGGGGCTATTCAGGGGGTGAAAGGGGGTGAAAGGGGGTGTCTAGGAGGGGGTTGTTAAGGAGGGGGGGGGAATCTAGGGGGTTGTCCAAGAGGGGGTGTCCAGGGTGGGGGGGCTGTCCAGGGGGTGTCCAGGAGGGAGGGGGTGTCCAGGTGGGAGGGGGTGTCTAGGAGGGGGTTGAGGAATGTCCAGGGGGGCTTTGCAAGGGGGTGGGCTACTGTAGGGGTGGACGTGCAAGGGGGTTTTCCAAGGGGGTGAGCTACTACAGGGGGTGAAAGGGGTGTTGAAGGGGGTTAAAGGGAGCTCTCTAGGGGGGTCGACTACTGTAGGGGGTGATAGGGATGTTCAAAGGGGGAAAGGGGGTGTCCAAAAGGGGGGGTGCAAGGGGGAATAGGTGTGCAGGGGGTGTCCAGGAGGGATGGGGTGTCCAAGTGGGAGGGGTGTCTAGGAGTGGGGTGCAGGGGCATGGGGTTGCAGTGGGTGTTCAAGGGGGTGTAAGGGGCTATCCAGGGGGGGTGCAAGGGGGTTGTCCAAGGGGGGATTGGGGGTGCAAGGGGGGTGTTCAAGGGGGTTGTCCAGGGGGGTGCAAGGGGGATTTCTAGGGGGAATGAGGGTGTAGGGGGTGTTTAAGGGGGCAATCTAGGTGGGTGCAAGGGGGTTTTCTAGGGGATGTAAGGGGGCTATCTAGGGGTAATTGGGGTTTAGGGGGTGTTCAAGGGGGTACAAGGGGATATATAGGGGTGATGAGGGTTATTCAGGGGGCATGGGGGTGTAGGGGGTTTTAAAGGGGGTGCAAGGGGCCTATCTAGGGGGTGAAAGGGGTTGTCCAGGGGGCATGGGGTATAGGGGGGTGTTCGGGGGGTGTCCAGGGGGTGCAATGGGGCTGTCCAGGTGGGTGCAAGGGGGTTTTCCAAGGGGGCATGGGTGTGCAGGGGGTGTTCAAGGGGGTACAAGGGGGTTATCTAGGGGGGTGCAAGAGGCTGTTTTGGGAGGGCATGGGGATGCAAGGGGGCAGTCCAGGGGGCATGGGGTGGAGGGGGGTGTTCAAGGGGGGATGTGGGGGTGTTTTTTTATGAAATAGGAAGGCCTAGAGCCATGGTTTTAAAACATGATTGTAGTCCTATTACCACAGATTTAAATTGTGGCTAAAGCCGTATAGCCACAGTTTTGAACCGTGGCAATAGGCCCTGTGTGGCTTAATGTTTTGCAACAGTTTCAAATAGTGGCTATAGTTCTTTCCCTATAGCCATGCCAATACCATCCACAGTCCACTGAACTATGGCAATAACCTACATCCATGGTTTCAAACCATGGATATAGCCTAAATTTCCAATAGTGTTAATGTTAAAGTCTTCCATATTCCAGGTTTAGGAGATCTAGTTGTTTTTTATTTTGCAGGTATCGCTCTCGGTTACGTCCTCCTCTGGTTTTCACAGAATATATTTAGTAGGTTATGCCCATATATTTTCACAGAGTGGTGGTTGATGATGACCACACTTGGAGGAGGAAACTCTAAGTGTTTTAGCTCCATAGTCTGTAGAGGTATGAGGGATCCATTTTAGATGAATTCACATAAGATTGGTTGTAGGATGTTGATATGACCTTCAGTTCGATTCACTCTTGGAAGGAGCACAAAGTATTTTTGGTTGTGATGATGTTGTGTGGGGCAGGGAGGCAGTGGTGGTTCTTTTTTCACAGGGATCGTGATGAGTCAACAGTCTCATGGAAGGATTTCCAAGACTAGTTCAGAGCCGAGTTTATTTCTTTGATAGAGAAGGTGGACAGTCAGTAGGATATACTTACCCTTCGGTAGGGTACCTCCTGTGTGTGAAAGTTTGGAATCTATTTTAGGAACCTTCTACAGTATGCTTTGGACTTGTTTCGAGATGAGGAGTCTTGAGTGAGACATTTTGAGGAGGCTTTGATTCCATTTATCCAGTTCTAGGTCACCCTGTTTATGCTGAAGATGTATATCAAGGTGCTGGTAAGAGAAGATGTCATTGAAAGGACATTATCTAGAACTAGATCATCATGATAGGGGATTCATCAAGATTCCTCAAGAATGAGAATTGTGGTCTGGGGTTCCCAGTTGTCAGGATAGAAGAACGTCTGATCAACCGGGGGTAGGTCCCTACCCTCAAAGTCATATTTTTATGAGAGAAAATAATCCCAGGCCTATTCTAAGGGATTAGAAACGTTTTTTCTTATGAATTAAAAGTTCATTAGTGGTGAGAGTACCCAACCTTTCTAATAAATTGGTGTGTGTCAGTTGTTCTACTTCAGGTTCCTCCATTGTGCCAGTTCCAACTGAGGAAGAAGTAATAGGTTTATCTATTTTGGTATCAACATAAATCAAATGGGTTAGGCATAGGACAACCCTGGGATGCTCCCATTCCTCAAAGAGCATAGCGCAGCCATAGATTTGGTCCTCAGCATGGTCAGAGAGGTCCAAAATCAAGTTGTGGTTAGACTTATGCTTTAGTGTTTCCATCACCAGGTGAGAAAGACATCATTTGAGGTACTCTTTGTCTATATTCTACATGGTTTCATGCCTTGTTTGATTAAAGAGAGACAAAATCTTTCATATAACCTACCCTTGTCCATGCTTTAGGACTTGAGGTAGAGAGGCTTCCAGTTCCCTTGGCATTAACTATGCGAGTTGGAGGTCGAGCTGACTTGTTTGAATTATGTAGAAATTATGAGCTAGTGCTGGGGTAGCACTGCTCTTGGGGAGATTTCTTATGTTTATAGATAGAAACATATGACATCATCCTCAGCATGGATTGGTTGTATTCAGTGTCGGCTATCGTGAATTTCTTCAGGAGGCAAGTTTTGATCTTTGATGTTGATGGAGAGACAACGATGTTTTTTAGTGATTAAGACCCTCAGATGGATTAGAAAAATGTTCCATCCTTATCATCCTTGATGGATGAGATGATGATGAGTTCATCAGATGTTCAACAGTCAGTGTTTCCCAGGGTCATAGAAGAGTACCCTGATGTCTTTCTAGAGGAGGTTGTAGCGTTACCCCCTCAATGAGATATCGAGTTCGGGATCAAACTATAACCAGGCGTGTCTCCTATCTTGATGTATTCATATAGGATGGAACCTTGTAAGTTGTGAGAGATACATAAGTAGCTTGATAGTCTATTACAATGTGGTTTTTTCGGCTGAGTGTGTCACTGTGGGGTGCACAAGTTTTGTTTGTAAAGAAGGTTGACAGTAGTTTGTGGTTGTGTATCTATTATTTTTACTTGAACCAAGTAACAGTAAAGAACTGTTATCCTCTTCCATGGATTGATGATTTATTTGATCAAATTAAGGGTGAAGGTTGGTTCTTGGAGATCAATTTGCGGTCAGGATATCATCAAATGCGTGTAAATGATGAGGATATCCCGAATAATGCTATCTATTGTCATCATGGGATTATGAGTTTGTTGGGATGTCATTAGGTGTGAAGAATTCTCTAGTTATGTTCATGGGGTTAATGAATGCTATTTTTCTTGAATTCCTAGATAAGTTCATAGTGGTTTCCATTGATGAAGTCCTCTTGTACTCTGCATTGGAGGAGGAGTATTCAGAGCATATGCGTGCCAATTTTGGATTTCTTCATCATCAACAGATGTTTAGGATTTTTTCAAAGTTTGGGATTTGGGCTTAAGAAGTCTGTTTCTTGGGGAATGTTGTATCCTATTAGGGATTATATGTGGATCCATAAAAAATATAAGTTGTTGTGTCTTGGGAATCCCCCAAGATAGTGGAAGAGGTGTGAAGTTATGTTGGTATTAAAGGTTATTACAAGAGGTTCATAGTCAATTTATCTCAGTTTACAACTACTCTAACAGCATTGAATAGAAATGATTAAGTGTTCTTATAGACAGATTAGTGTCAGATATTTTTTGATTATCTTAAGAAGAAGTTTTTTAGTGCTACAGTACTTTTCCTTCTAGCAGAAGGAGTTAAATTTGAGGTTTTCGATGATGCTTCGCATCTTGGGTTGGGTTGTGTTCTGATGTAGCAGAGATCATCTGTTTCTTATGGGTCTCAGTAGTTACACCCCCATGAGTGTAACTATTCCACCCATGATCTTGAGTTGGCGACAATGATTTTTTCCCTCAAGTTGTGGAGATATTAACTCATTGGTGAGTGTTTTGTGGTATTCACCGATCATAAGAGCTCGGGGTATGTTTTCTCCCAGCATGACTTGAACCTATGTCAACATAGATGGAAGGAGTTATTATAGGATTTTGAATTTGGTATGTCATATACACCTCAAAAGGGGGAATGTTGTGGCTGATGCATTGAGAAATAATTCTCATAGTGATGCAGTATGGGAATCAAGTGATTAATGGAGAGTGATGGAAGAACTTTTAGTATTACATATGGATATGGGAGAAGTTCAGGGGCATAGGTTTTATTTTTCAGATGATGGTGCATTTATCTCTAGTGTAGCAGGTGGAGGATACTCATTTGGGGATCTTAAGGTGGAGTTATAGAGAGATCGAGTTGTTTGTGGTGAGGTCCCTGATGGTTGGTCTAAGGATGAACAATATTGAGTGTTGTTTCATGGAAGGATTTTTGTTCCTTTAGTGATGCATGAGATAGTTCTTAGATAGTTCCATAGTTCTACCTTAGTGGTATATCCTATCCTTAAAAAGATCTACCAAACCTTGAGAGGTCAATTTTGGTGGCCTGGGTTGAATCATGTAGTTTTAGAGTTTGTGTCTCGATGTTTGGTCTACTAGAAGGTGAAGGGTGAGCACCGTGTTCACGGTGGTTTTCTCCATCCATTATATGTTACTTAGGGGAAGTGGTAGGACATCTTTATGAAATTTGTAACTAGTTTACCTTGAGCTTAGGGAGGCTATGAAGCTATATGGGTGGTATTTTATAGTTTGACAAAATCAACCCACTTTATAGTGATTAAGGAGTCGATCTTGGTGGAGATTTTTTTGAGGCAGTATCTAGAGGATGTTGTGAGACACCACAGAGTCTCGAGGATGATCATTTCCGATCGAGATCCTCATTTTACCTCTAGGGTGTTGAGGGGTATCCATCATGATTTTGGTTCTCATATATGCCTTATCACTTCCTTTCATCCACAGAAGGATGATCAGATAGAGCAGAACATCCAGACTCTTGAAGACATTGTTGGGCCGGAGAGTGATGGCAAGAGGGGGGTGAATTTCCTTTTAAAAAATAATTAACAATTTAAAATCAAAGTAAAAAGTGCAGCGGAAATAAAAGAGGCAAGACACAAAACTTGATAACGGAGTTTGGCTTAAACCAAAGCCTACGTATCCGCTCCCAACTCAACCGTTGAGAGATTTACTACCGCTTGCTTTTTAATGGTTTTAGAAAGAAACCCACTAGACTTTAAGGTAGTATAGAACCTATTACAGCTTGCTTTTAATGGTTGAGAAAGAACCCACTAGCCTTCTTACAGGTGAAGGCTAGCTCACCTATGACTCAAGCCTTTTAAAGGGAAGGCTTGACTAACCTCTTCACACCTTGAAGGTGGTGTGAAAACCCAAACAAAAGGAAGATGAGATAAAGAGGGGTTTGTAGGCACAAACCCAAATTGATGCTCAAAATGATAAAACAAGAAAAACCGTAATGTGGAGAAGTCTTGGGCGCCAATGGATTGATTGGAGTTGATGAAGAGCGCTCCCAAGCTTCTATGGTGATGCTCCTTGGATGTGGAAATGGGTTGGAGCAATTGAGGTTCCTTGAAGGAATCTGCCGGAGGTTTGCCAAATGATGAAAAATGTGTCTGTTGGCTTCCGTTGGCTTTGTTATTATCCTTATTCCGTTCCGGGGATTCCTAGTCCTTTATTTATAGAGGGGGAACCCTCATATGGCCGTTCGGGGTCTTCGGAGCCGTTGGAAAAGTCTTCGGAGCTGTTGGGAGCAGGCTGGTCAAAGCCCAACGACTAGTTTGACTGGCTCCACCGGCTGACCGGTGCTTGGCCACCGGTTGGCCGGTGCTTTGGAAAATGGAGAGGCCTTCTTCCCAGGCACCACCGGCTGGCCGGTGAGGAGGCCACCGGTTGGCCGGTGGTGAGACAGTAGGTGTCCCTTCTGTCTGGGTTCCACCGGCTGGCCGGTGATGGGACACCGGTTGGCCGGTGGTCTGGATAGAGGGGATTCCTTCTGTCAAGATTCCACCGGCTGGCCGGTGGTCATCCACCGGTTGGCCGATGGAATGAAATCAGTCCACTTTTGCCTTCTGGCTTTCTTGGCCCAATTCCTTGGAAACCTAAAATCATGCCTATCATCCAAAAACACTTAAAACAAGATTAGATAAACAAGAGAGTGATTGTGATCATGAAAATTAAAACCACGAGGGGTACGAGAGGTACAACAATCTCCCCCTATTTTGATGATCACAATCACCAAAACAAGCAATGTAAAAGACTAAAATAAAAGGCATGCTTTAAAGGATAAATTGAAAAGCATGAGAGAAGGATTTGTCCCCCAATCAAATAAGAATTTCTCCCCCTTTGTGATTATCAAAATAGCACGGGGCATAAAACTTGATTGAGGAAAAGGATTGAAAAACAAGATAGAGATTTTAAACCAATTGAAATTTTTGAAATTTCAATTGAAAGTTTTGAAAGAAAAAGTTTTGAATTGAATGTTTTGAAAGAAAAAGTTTTGAATTGAAAGTTTTGAAAGAAAAAGTTTTGAATTGAAAGTTTTGAAAGAAAAACGCAAAAAGGCTTAAACGATCCTAACTCCCCCTAAATAAAAACAACAAATCACTGGGGAGAGGATTTTAGAACCGATACAAATTTTGGTCCGGCGAGACTCGCTAAAAGGGATTTTTCAATCCAAACTTGTCTAGTGGCAGGTCTTCTCCTATGAAATTCATTGTTAAAGGAAATGGTTTTGGGCCTTCCATACCGGGCATTTTTGCAATTGCACTCATAAATTAAGTGCCCAATTTTTTTGCAATAGTTGCAAAATTTATATTGGGAGCTCCCCCTTACAAAAATAGTTGGAGCATGGGAAGAGGAAGCTTGCTTGGAATAGCCAAGCCCTTGGGTGGTTCTAGATATGCATTGGGAACCAAGGAGCTTTGAAAGGTTATGTTCACCTTCGGTGAACTTAGCTAGGGATTTCCTTAAATCCTCGATTTTTGATTCCATAGAATCAACATCGGGAAGGTTTTGGATCTTGAGGGACAGCTCCTCCTTTTCTTTGAGAAGTTGTTCCTTTTCGGAAGAAAGTTTTTTGAAATTATTTTTTAAAGCAATAAATTTGGAAGAAAGTTCGTGAAAGACTTCCTCCAATTGATCTCTCGCATGTTGGAGATCCTTGTAAGATACATGATTAAAATAATTTGAAGAACTAGAGGATGAGGAGTCGGAAGAGGATACCTCATGAAATGCCATTAGGAATTTTTTACCGTTGTCTTTTGAGGAGGAGGAGGATGAGGATGTGGAGCTATCACTACATGTGGCCTTGAATGCCTTTTTCTTTTCCTTTTGCTTGGCCTTTTTCTTGTTGAGTGGACAATCGGGCTTGTAATGGCCTTTCTTGCCACACCCGTAACATGTTACCTCGGGCTCAAATTTTTCGTTGGGTTGAGCCTTGCAGGATTTCTTCTTCTTGTGATTCTTCATGAATTTGTGCATTTTGCGGGCAAGATTCTCCATTTCTGAATCGCCGCTTGAAGAGGAAGACGATGAGGAGGAGAAGCTTTCTTCTTTTTTAACTTTGAAGGCGATGTTCTTTGGAACTTTGATCGGTTTGCCTTCCTTTTCAGCTTGCCTCCTCATGGTGATCTCGTAGGTCATGAGGGATCCGATGAGCTCTTCGACCGGCATGTTCTTGATGTCTTTTGCTTCTTGGATTGCCGTGACTTTTGGTGCCCATGAGCTTGGTAAGATCCAAAGGATCTTCTTGACCATCGTTTCTACAGACACATCATCTCCAAGAGATTTTCTTCCATTGCAAACGTCAGTAAAATGAGTAAACATTTCAGTAATATTTTCAGATGGATTCATGGTAAAAGACTCAAAATCTTGACGGTACATATCCAATCGAGTATCCTTAACTTTGTTGGTCCCCTCATGGGTAACCTCCAAAAGTTTCCAGATTTCATGAGATGAAGTGCATGTGGAAACTCGATTGAATTCATTACGATCAAGGCCGCAATGTAGAGCGTTCATGGCTTTGCCATCAAGCTCAAAATTTTTAATATCGGCTTGAGTCCATTTGGATTCATCGGGAGAAGAAAGAGAATAACCATGCATGACAATTTTATAAATAGGATAACCAATGCTTCTAAGAAAAGTAGACATGCGGGTTTTCCAATAGGTATAGTCGGTTCCATCAAAGAATGGAGCACAACCCAAAGAATAGCCTTCGGGGGCAAAAGAAGTTGAAGCCATCACAAAGGATCTTGAATTTGAAACTGGTGAAGGTATTACTCAAATTTTCCTCTGATACCAAATGTTGGGCCGGAGAGTGATGGAAAGAGGGGGGTGAATTGCCTTTTAAAAAATAATTAACAATTTAAAATCAAAGTAAAAAGTGCAGTGGAAATAAAAGAGGCAAGACACAAAACTTGATAATGGAGTTCGGCTTAAACCAAAGCCTACATCTCTGCTCCCAACTCAACCGTTGAGAGATTTACTACCGCTTGCTTTTTAATGGTTTTACCAAGAAACCCACTAGACTTTAAGGTAGTCTAGAACCTATTACAGCTTGCTTTTAATGGTTGAGAAAGAACCCACTAGCCTTCTTACAGGTGAAGGCTAGCTCACCTATGACTCAAGCCTTTTAAAGGGAAGGCTTGACTAACCTCTTCACACCTTGAAGGTGGTGTGAAAACCCAAACAAAATGAAGATGAGAGAAAGAGGGGTTTGTAGGCACAAACCCAAATTGATGCTCAAAATGATAAAACAAGAAAAACCGTAATGTGGAGAAGTCTTGGGCGCCAATGGATTGATTGGAGTTGATGAAGAGTGCTCCCAAGCTTCTATGGTGATGCTCCTTGGATGTGGAAATGGGTTGGAGCAATTGAGGTTCCTTGAAGGAATCCGTTGGAGGTTTGCCAAATGATGAAAAATGTGTCTGTTGGCTTCCGTTGGCTTTGTTATTATCCTTCTTCTGTTCCGGGGCTTCCTAGTCATTTATTTATAGAGGGGGAACCCTCATATGGCCGTTCGGGGTCTTCGGAGCCGTTGGAAAAGTCTTCGGAGCCGTTGGGAGCAGGCTGGTCAAAGCCCAACGGCTAGTTTGACTGGCTCCACCGGCTGACCGGTGCTTGGCCACCGGTTGGCCGGTGCTTTGGAAAATGGAGAGGCCTTCTGCCCAGGCACCACCGGCTAGCCGGTGAGGAGGCCACCGGTTGGCCGGTGGTGAGACAGTAGGTGTCCCTTCTATCTGGGTTCCACCGGCTGGCCGGTGGTCATCCACCGGTTGGCCGGTGGATTGAAATTAGTCCACTTTTGCCTTCTGGCTTTCTTGGCCCAATTCCTTGGCAACCTGAAATCATGCCTATCATCCAAAAACACTTAAAACAAGATTATATAAACAAGAGAGTGATTGTGATCATGAAAATTAAAACCACGAGGGGTACGAGAGGTACAACAGACATGTTGCACTCTTTTGTCCTTGATTTTTGAGTTTTGTGGATGAGGCCCCTTCCCTTGGTAGAGTTCTCTTAAAACAATATTTTTTCACTCCGCCATCGGTATGGAGTAATTTAAATCCTTGTATAACCGACCTTTCCATTATCTATTATGATGGAATAGGGTTAGAGAGTTAGGAATTATCAGTCCAAAACTAGTATAGAATATGATATATATGGTTCAAGTGATTTGCGATAGGATTAAGGCAGCACAGGATCATCAAAAATCCTATGTCGGTCACGAGAGGATACCTCTAGAGTTCAACATTATGGATCATGTGTTCCTGAAGGTGGTTCCCCATCGTGGCCAGTGAATTTTTGGTCATCCTCCAATGGCCCGAAGGCCTTCATTTTTTATTGATTTTTGATAATCCACCTTTCAAGGGGTGAGGTGAAACCCTTATAAGTCCCGTAGGCATAATTATTACATGGCCCATAGGCCTTATAGGAATTAATTTCCCATAGGATTCAAACATTACATACAACCCAGACTTACTACTTGGAACTGCTCCTCCCCAGCATCATCATCGTGAAATCAGCTTTCCACCTTCACATGGTTGTTCGGCTAGGCTTTCCCATGCATGCACAGGCTTGTCCCGATGGCAGGTGTCATACCCTCTCATTCTTGCAATCTGTTTAGCTTCTCCTATAGTGAAATATCCTTTCTCCTCCTCCTTCTGAAGTTTGTTCCTTTATAGGTTGTCTAGTTTTCATCTGCACTTAAGGTGGAATGAAGGCCTTGAGGTGGCCCGAAGGCCTTACGGACCTAAAGTCCTGGTGGGATGAAGGCCTTAAAGGACTCAAGGACCAAATCGATGGCCCAAAGGCCCAAACAGGGGAATATTCACACCTACTACAGTGCCAAACAGTGCCTACTGCAGTACTACTGCAGTAACCCAGAAATTAGCCTCTGCCTTGATTTGATCCCGGGTCTCCTGGGCCTTTTAAGTTGTGGGATCATGTTGGGGTTGTGGAATATAAGATAGCACTTGTCCTGCAGATGAACCAAATACATGATTTTTTTCACATTTCACAGATCTGTCATTATCTTCATGATAACTCTCACATCATTTATTGGGGTGAGATCGATGTTGACAATGATACGACCTTTTAGGAGAAACCTATAGAGATCCAGGACTACCAAGAGAAGGTGTTTCACGGGTGTGTTATCACCTTAGTTCATGTCTTGTGGTGTAATGGTGGTGTATAGGAGAGTTCCTGGGAATGTGAGTCACAAATATGCACTTAGTACCCTGATATATTTGATGTTTAGATCTTCTCTTGTAACATTGTTCGTTTTATAGTTGTGGACCTTTCCTGGTTGTGATATGTATTTCTCTTTTGATTGTTATGGCTTTCTCTCTTTTTAGAGGTATCTCCCCTAGTAGAGTGTTTAGGAGATGGTTGTGGTTGTTGCATGGTTTTTTTATTATTACTTTGATGAATCAGTTGATATCCTATGGTGGTGGGAGCCATGAGAGGTATCTCACGGGGTGGCTGTTCGGACGACCCCTTTTTTGTTTTATCTTTTGGTTGGTTTTGGATTATTGAGGATGAGAATATTTAGAGATTTATCTGATGTAAGGGACCAGATCCACATGGATCGACCCTTTGTGTATTTCTGAGGCTTGAGATTCCTAGAGGAGGCTCAGAGGAAGTATGGGGTAGTTCGGTTTCTAGAGGCTGAAATCAGGGAATGATTTCACATCGTGAGAAGTTACATGACGTGGAAGAGGGTTTCATGAAGTGTAATATTTAGGGTTTTAAAAAATAAAATTAATGAAGAGGAGGTGGTTTTTTCGGTGGAAACTAACCTTGAGGAATTACATGATGTGAAAGGGGATTACACGTCATGTAATTCCCTGATGTTGTAATGTTTTAAAACATTCCAACCCTTGGGTTGTCAAACCCTATGGATACTACTTCCCTCCCTCTCATCCCAACCAAACTAATAGTCCCCTCTTCGGAGTTTTAGAGATCCCATTGATAGGGATCGATCCTTGGGTTTCCATATTTAATTCATGTTGATCCAACTTGATCTAAGGTGTGTTTGTTTCCTTCATTTTCTAGAGGGTTCTCCCATTTTGATCTCGTTTTCCTCCCATTATTCTCTTCGTACTATGGAGGTTTCTTACCCATGTTTCTAATGGGGTTTCTCTCAGTTTTTTCTGGTGTGGTGGTGTCGTGGAGTCCTCAGATGGATACAGACCTTGTGGGAGAGGTGGTCGGAGATCCATTGTGTTGATCCATTCTAGTGTGATGAACATCAATGACCTGTTGAGGTATGGGATTCATTTCTTATCTATTTAATTATGTGAAATCATAGAGTTATCATAGTTTATGCCCTTATATATCAATGAAATTGATCTAATTAAATACTTGAACTGGATTAAATAATTGGTATCGATCACGTGACGATGTTGTTTACTTGTGATGTGATAACAGTTTGCCTCTTTATTTTCTAGATAGTGTGATATATATGAATTTCTTGGTTTAGCATGTTTTTTTATGGAAATTGGTAAAGAACATAAATCTAGAATTAATTGATTATTAATTGGGTAAAGGAATTTAATAGGCATGTTAATAAATATGGGTTTTGTTATTGTAATTTGATGATAATAAAATTGATGCAGATATGCATATTTAATTGAATTAGTTAATGAACTTGAAGCATGTTTATTATTTTCATCAAAATTATTAAAGAAATGTTAAATTAATTGTTTAATTAATTTGTGATAGTTATGATAGCTTGCTGATTAGGTTTCCCATAGTTGGAACCGGTGATAAGGAATTGATTAATTCAAGATGGAATAATAACTGGTTGTGTGATAAAAGATAATGACTTTATAGGTCTTTAGTTACCTACTTGCTTGTAAATTATAAGTTCTTTATGCTTTAGAGTTGTGAGAGCTCATTGTGTGTGAATTCTTAATGCCTTGATTTAGGGAAAAGATCCTGGTTACTATGTTTTTTTTCAACTACTTCTGATATGGTTGAGCCTAGTGGGTTGTTGTGGTTTTGGGGGAATGGAGGCTTGGATGTGACATGAACCTAGGATGGCTGATATTGGAGGGATGTTATTGTATATGGGGTAGGGAGGCATGGTTTTTGTGGAAGTAGTTGACATTTGGGGTGGAGAGAGTCATTGGTTTATTCATGTGGTAGCAGATAGGACACTAGAGATGACAGAATGGGTTGAAGTTGGGCTTATCCATTCTTATGAAAGTTGGATGATTGTTTAAATCTATTTTTTTCTTATCTTCTTTTCTTTACCCACTGATTCAAACAGATATATGTGTTTGGTAACTCACTTTACAAGGGAGTAAAAGACACGTAGGTTATGTCATGTGCTTTCTGTGTTTAACTTCTCATGGTTGGACAAGTTTACTCTTCTTATATAAGTGGAAAATACTCTATGGGTAGTTCATCTACTCACCATGTTGATCCCCTTGTGTTTGGGGAGTTTAGAGTTTTTTCCTAGATTACCTTATGATATGAAAATTTATGATGTTAATAAATGAATAAATGTTTAACCCATGGGGTTGAAGTTTATTGGGGTGAAATGTTGAGGTTAAAATTATGAGAAGTCATGGGATCGACTTAGTTATGCCTGAAGGGAATGGATCTTTGTTGAAATGGTAATGTGGTGTAATGTGGAAATGATAATGTTTAATTAATGGTTAAGAATTAATTAACGTAAAGTTTCACTCATGAAAATGAATAATATAATTTAATGTATCTCTTTAAATGGTTGTTTTCTTATAGGATATCTATTATTGGTTGTGTCATAGAGGAGTCTGAGATACGTTAGTTGTAGTTGTGTCTGAGACTAGGATATTCCCTTAGTATGTTTGTGAGCTATATTATATTTTTTACTTTTTGTGTATCTATATTCTACTCCACCCTCTCGGTTAGGAAAACTGAAACCTCATGGATTCTAAGCCCTAGGGGTGTTTTCCCCAACATCCCGGTGGGAGGATGAATGACTGATTACCCCCTTTGGCCCTACTCTATTTTCTTAGTAGTTACTTGTGATGGTATGTAAGGAAGTTGGTTTTCCCTATATATGTGTGTAGAGGGAGATAATGGATTGTGTTTATTTCACATACATATATTCTGGGTATAGTTTCCTAAGGAATACTATAGTTATAGCGTATATAGGCTATGATGGATTGAGGATCCTTACTCAGTTCATGGGTTATGATGGGTTGTGGTATAATACCTGATCTATGATACACATTATGAAATTTGTGGTCTCTCCTAGAAACTACCTGGTTACTTTTGTTTATGTGGACGTGGTGTGTGTTGCACAAGTTTTATAGTGTGGTGCTTTTCCCAGATGTCTATAGGCTATCTTTTTGGAGAGAGATGCTCAGGACATGCGATATTGGGGAAGAGTGACAAACTAGTCGAGAAGCAGTAGCTGGGTACCCTTGATATTATTTATTATATAATATTCTCTTGTATGCAATACTTTCTTAGAGTATCCATAGTGAGGCTGGTAACTTAGTATACATGTTTAGGTGATGTGTTAGTTTCACTTGTTGTTCACTATGCTTCAGCATGCTTTGTTTACTTTTGCACGAGAGGCTCCAGGGAGGATCCTACTGAGTATACTTTTATACTCACCCTACATATGTATAAATTGTTTTTTAGGCTAGTTAGAGTAGTTTGGTGATCAAGCTAGTTACTACTATCTTTTGGGTTATAGGAGCTTTTTGGACTTTGTGGTCATTACCATCTTTACTTTCTTTTGGTATTTATAGTTTTACCTTTCAATTGTAGTAATTTGTGCGTGACATTAAATTTGTGTACTTAGGTATTATTTTATATTTTAGTCTGAGCAGAAGTTGGTTGGTTTCTGTCTTATCTCTCTCTTTCGCATGTTTTTATCTTATAGGTAATGCCTCACATATGCATGTTTATTATACTCTCGGTACAAGTCTCCAACCCGGGGTTTACTATAGGTGGGACATAGGGTTCACTATCTATCTTCTCCCATTATAGGCCCGGGATGGGTACACCTTGTGGGGAGGGGGTCATTATAGAACACAACATGAAAATATCCAAAAGAACCCTTTTTTAAAACCGAAGCATCTTATGGATTCTCATAAAACTCACTCCTCTTTTTACAACAATTTCTAAATTCATTTCAGAAGAAAATCTCTTATTTCATCCTGAAGAGTTTTAAAATTTTCATTTTGAAATTGATCAATTTTTGGAATACCCCAAGGAATGTGTTTGAAATATCCCAATTTTATAACCCAATGAAACAATTTCAAAATTCTATTATCATTTAAAATAATTTATAAATTAATTAGGTTCACTTACAAATATTTATATAAAAATCATCTTTCCTTAATATTTTTTTTTCAAAACACCATATTGAAAATAACCACTTTATAAAATAATCCTTGGAAAAGGTGATATAATTTTTAAAATACCCCATTAAAATCAAATATGGTAGCATTTCATAGAATTATCCATTCTCATCCAAAAACCCATTAAAAATAAAAAATAATCAAAACACCACATAATTAATCAAACAAAATCCATTAAAAATCCAAGAATCTTCATGAATACCTTAATTTAATTTACGATAAGTGAAAATCACCTTATGAGAAATCCAGAATCAAGAGGAGTCAAAATAAATCAATAATGGAAGAAGAAGAGTTGTAAATGATTTGGCCGCATGGGTTGGGAAACTATGACCCAACTATGAAACAATCTCTATAAAGGTGACAAACCCAGGTGAAAAGGCATCACATGGTTGTAAATATTATGCAAGATAACTGATAAACTTAATTAATCCTTCATTTTCAATCTAAAACACAAGAGAGACCCATAAAATCACTAGTATACTAACATTAGGTCAAAGTATCATCATCCCACAAAAAAATATACAAAAAATAACTAAATAACTCAAAATAACAATTCTAAACCTGATTACCCCTAGAAAATTGAGTTTCAATATGAGTAAGTGATAGATATACTCTCCCCTCCCTTAACTCTCAAGTAAAAATGACCCTGATATCCTTTATACCATGAAAAACCCAAGTAAAATGAGGTTTACTCAAGATCCTTGACCCCATTTCAATAAATTAGGCTCTAATACCATTTTCAATAAACCATCCCAGGCTTCCACATGCACCAACACCTGAACTGATATGCCACTCTGCTCGATGGATGTTCCCAAACCCCAAAATATGGAAACAAGTGCATGGGAATTAAATAAAATACCTTTGGAATGATTTCTACCAAAAATCAGAGTTAAAGATAGTGGATCAATTACTGATCATCCATCATAGACCATCCATACATTTTATATTCATACAACATCAAATAAGTATAAGCAGGTAAATAAATAAAACAAGAGCACATATAGAGATAAATATCCATCCAAAAGGAATACAACAAGATTATATAAATGAAATGAAAATAAAGTATAAACAAAAATATATCAGACATTGCTACCAAATAAAAAAATAAAAAATGAAATGATCTCGAGAAAAGTTTGAAGTCTACTCCATGTAACCTCTAGTTGTTCATTGTCTCTAAACTCACCCATCATCAAAATAAAGAATAAAACATAGATCTAGTTGAAACCTGAAACCTACAATATATTTGTGCGATCTATACATTCCAATAGATCACCACCCACTACATTTATATAATTCTTTCATAAGGCTTATTGAATGATAGTTTGAAAATACCATTAGAAAATAAGATTTTAAAACACAACTATGTGAAACATAATATCATGTTTGGGACTATCTAATAAACATTCCTTTTGATCTCTAATAAATGTGAACAAACACTTTGAAATTGTCCCTCATCCCAAGATATTTTAACAAAAACACTAATTTTTAAATCAATTTTAAAACCCTAAAGGAGATCCTTTCATTCAAAATGGTTTCCCTAAATATCTTTGAAAACCATTTAAAAGGAAACAACCCAAACATAATGGGTCAAGCATGCCACAAAGTCACCCACACAATTCAAGAGATAAGAAATGGAAATATATGATATTAAGAATCCATAAAAAAATATAAGCAAAATGGGATAAAATCAATCACAATATGGGTATCCCCTATATAAAACATCAATCATGCAATAAGTGTGTCATAGGCTCTACCCTGGGTCCCAACTTAAGATGCATCTAAAAATTACCAAACCAAATTTGGACTATCAACTGAACTTTGATATTTCCACCAAACATAATCCACTTTACCAAACCACACTAAAATTATTGATATGACACTCCAAACTTATCCATATCTCACATTAGAGGGAACACTAGTAGTGTGTGTACTAACTAGTGTGGCATAAATATATATCCCCCACTCAGTACCTAGGTCACCATGACCAAATCAAAGTGGAGGCAAGTGAATAAGAAATAAAACATCAACACACAATACATAAGAAATAAATCTCACTCACCTCCATTAACCTCACAAAAAAACCCCTTTTCACATTATACACCCATGGGTTATAAATAAAAAACCCATCATCATGTAAAAAACAAGGGGAAATCAATGAGTATCCCTCACAAAATAAACTATTTAACATGTATAATTCAAAAAATACCTTTAAAAAAGACTTCACTCAGGATTTTTATCCCTTTAATGATCCTTAAAATCACACTTAAAACATATTTTATAAATACATTAAAACCACACATTCCATTTACATGTCAAATCACTACTTTAAAACATGGATTTATTATTTAAAATTTAAACATGGCTAAATGAATTATTTTATATGAAAATAATTTTAAAGAGACGTTAATAAATTTTAGCAAGTATAATGATAGACATTTATTTCCAATAAACATTTGAAATTTATCAGATATGCACAACACCTTATCATAGAAAAAACTCCACTTTAAAACATAGTTTTTACACTTTGAAAACCAAAACGAGATCAAAATCCAACACACACCCTTAAATCCATTTGATATATCCAAAAAGGAATTTAAAAAATTCTTTTCACATAAACAAAATTCCATTTCAAAATTAAAACAATAAATTTAAAATATAAATCCTTTATGCCAATCCTAAATTTCATAGAAATTATTTGAAAACACCACATAGGTATCACTTATGTTTATACTTTCAATGAAAATAGATTTATAAAAATAAATCATCATATTAATTTCAAAATAAAGGTAAATAATAGAAACACATACCTTAAAGAAGTGAAAACTTAGCTAAAATAAACTAGAATGTGTCACATTTCACAGAAAGCACCCCAACAAGGATGAAGTTGGTGTTTATAGGACCTAGAAACCAAAATTCATTTCATTAAAAATCAAATAAAGTGATTCCTAGGGGTTTTGGAAGAAATAAAAACAAATAATTTGATCCCTATAGTTTTTGTAAGAAATCAAAATTAATAGAAAAGAGGAAATGGGGTGAAGGGGAAGAGATAAGTGGATATTACCATGAGATACCAAGCTCAAACATGGTAAGAATCCATGAGAAATTCCATAGTAGAGGAGAAGAAGAAGATAGAGGCATGTCTTGTGATAACTTAACCAAGTGAAAGGAAAGAGGGGTCCTAAGGTTAAAAATCAGGGGTGGGAATTTAAGGAATTACAAAAAAAATAAAAACTAGGAACAACACAGTGTTAGGAGTAATAGTGTGCCAACCTTGTGGGATACCCTGACACCCAAACCGAGTTGCAAAGTTTCTTGTGAAGATTTGTATGATTGGAAAAATCATGTGAATTATCTAAAAAACACCATTATCATATTAAATTTTCATTTTATTGGTTTCCACATGGTTACTCCTAACCATGTAGGATAATCGTTCCATGCCCAAAAAAATTAAAAAAACTTAAAATTTAAAGATCATATGTTACTGAAACATAAAATAATCCAAATTAATAAAAAAAATTATAAAAAATAACCACTATAGTAACACATGGGTGTTACAAAAGATAACCAGTGCACCCTAAGGTCGCACATAGTGGAATATATACCCTTTGTCCAAATGATCTTGTAATTGATTCTTTAACCCCTCCGATTATATGAGGGAAATTTTATAAGGGATATTAGATATAAGTGTTTCATTAGGTATAATTTATATTTAGAACTCTAACCCATGATCTGTGGGAAGGAAATTAAATTTATTTATGGAATACATCAATATATTCTATTAAAATGGGAATGTCTTCAAGTTTGATGATTTTAATTTCCATAGTTATTTGAGACACGTGAAATTATTCATTGTGTATAAATAATCATACCTTTGAATTATTTTATAAAGTATTTTCATAATCTTACTTACATTTATATAGGATCGTGGAATAGTTTAAAAATGGGATGATATTTCCTTTTCACAATAGTTAATATGAGTTCTATATAGTGAGAGTTAATCCATGCCAATTATAGCATAAAATTCTACCAAAATAAGAATTATGATATTTTCTAGAAAAATCGTCCCATATACACTAATTGGGGAAGAGTCCAACACTTCAGCTGAAATGACTACATCATTGGGAATTTTCGTAGATATATCTACTCAAAGGAATTGAGGAGGGGATTCAATAGATCTAGAAAACTTTTTGGATATAAAGAAATGTGTTGAACCTAAATCAAATAAAAACTTTTCAATTATTTAGTGAATAGTAAGTATAACTTTCACAACTTCATTTTTTTTATATGTAGAGTTAATAGTTAAAATGTTCCCTTTCTTCCATGTATTATGTGGTTGTTGACATTTATTACCTTTTAATACCCATGGTTTGGTTAAATGGCTTGCACAATTACCAAATTAATTTTAGTTGAATAATTGAGGAATGAGTGGTGTATTGAGAGATTTATTTTTTACTCCATTGTATTATGTGGTTTTTTCATGTCCCTTAAGCATTATTGAGCTTGATGTCCTTTTTTCCACAGTTGAATCATTTCATCATTCATTTAAGGTGGTTTATAAGGTGCTTCTTGCCACATCATTGACAAGTTGGTAGTTAGATTTTATTACCTCTATGTATTTTTTATTTGATCCTATAGTATGATACTCCATCCTTAATTTTATGTCTTCATGTAAATGGGACCATTCTATAATATCCATATTTACCATGATAGCACACTGAACCACATCTTCAAAACTCCCAAAGTCTCAGAAAGCAATAGATTTTCAAAGATGTAGTTTCAAACCACTAAATAATCTATCTATTTTTCTATAATTATTAATAAAAAATTAAAAGGAATACCTTTAAAGACTTATGAAATTAACCTCATACATTTTAATAGCTTCATTCTCATTTTTCTTGAGCTTTAAACATTCTCTCTCCATCTTGGTACTCATAGTTTGAGGTAAATACTTATAAATAATTTTTTTACTCATGTATTCCTGCTCCATCACTTTAACTTCATCCTTTGACTTTGTATTATTGATCAATGTAAACTATTTATCAGCCTCTTCATATAAATGATATAAAACTATAGTGAATTTCTATTAGAATAATGAAGCACAAAAAATAAATTTTCCATATATTTGACACATTTTTTTCAAAATAAGTGGATTGGAATATCCACTAAATAAAGGTGTTTATTATTTTATGAATGATTAAATGGATAATTTCTCTCACTTGGGTGAAGGTGGAAGTTTCACATGGTTCAATTTATTATTCATAGCCTGGGAAAAGTGGTTAGTACCCCTATAAGGTTTTAAACTCCATCTCTCATTTCATTAGGGAAATTATTTAAATAATCATAGCATTTTCCATTAAATAGGTTATTAGATTGGTTTCTCTTCATTTATTACATTTTCTAAAACTGAAATTATTAGAATAAATCATAAGTTAATAAATTATGGATAAAAAAACTAATTCATATAATAAAATAAATTCTATAGTCTCTACAACATCTTATATTTATAATGAACATTTTTATAAATTTTATTCTATAAATATAAACATAAATGTTAAATGAATTTATTTCTTTTAATAAACCCAAGATTTATAAAAATATTTATCACCTTAGTTATTTGTTTACATATTTTTCAAGTAAAAAAAATATTTATTATAATGGTTTTATCAAAAGTTCATCTCAGAGGTCGAGAGACAGCATGTCACGTCTATCATAGTCATGGGGCTCAAACCCATGACTGAAGGGTGACAAGAGAACATCACCTTTCTCTAGCCTACATGATACCCTACTTCCATCTTCCATCATTATTATATATATAATTATATATATTTTATTATATTCATGATTCTTTTTAAATATATAATTGGATTTGATAACTACTCTCCTTTTATTAATAGTTTCATTTTCTCATTATCTTGGTAATTAAGTCATTATAATTTAATGGATAACAAATTATGATGCATGTTTTCATTATCATTAAATTATAACATAAGAACATTAGAGGAACAATCATATGACATTTTATTTTCTGTTATATATAAAAACTAAATTATTATCCATTTATGATATATATTATAATTCAATTAATTTCTAAATGTTTTTTTATCTTATTATGTGTATATGTTTTATTAATTTAAAATTTTACTTTTAGTAGGTTAAGTAAATTTCTTCATAATAAAAAATTTAATAATTATTTATTCCATTAATTTAGAAAAATAGATTTACTGAATGATTATAGTAAATAGAATACCCTTTATTATAACATAAAGACTAATACATTTATTTACACATCATGTGTATTAATATTTACCACTATAACAAGGAATAATATTGGGTTATAAACACCAAAGAATAATAAAATCACTAAATATTACTTAATATGTGTGAATTTCCCCATGAAGATTATTCCTACAATAATTACTATACAATAAAAGATAAGTGTTAATAAAATTATAGAAATTATCAAAGTATACGTAAAAAACTTTTTTAAGTGAAGTAGTGACTGATGTAGTATAATAGAAAACACATACTAGATACTAAAAAAACTTTACTTCATTATTTAAGAATGATAAATTCTATATGTAACAATACCCAATAAAATACCAAATATTAAAATGGGAAAAACAAATAGAGGATAAATAAAGTAAAATATAAAAAATTTGGATCGCCTTGATCACCTAGAATTATCATACCAATGAACAACACTATAATAGATAAAAAGAGAGTTAATAATGCAATATTAATTGTGGAAATGATATTTAAACTTGATAGAATCTAAGTGAATGAATTAATTATGAGAATGGTGGTGTATTTATAGGTCGATATGGTAATTCAACATTAAGACCATTGGTTAATAAGACAGTTGGGCACTATTATTTTTGGTTATTTAGGCGTAATAAAGTTTCATTTTGGATTGTTGTATTTTTATATAAATATACACCTATGATAAATTTAAAAGTTTTAACTAAAATATAATTTTATGGCATAATATTATAAAAATACTTTTTAAAAGATAATATAATTTAATGAAATTCTAAGTAATTTTTAGAGTAGTTAGAAAGTTTATTATGGTATTAAAACAGTTAATTTTCAATAAATAATGATTGTTTTAAAAGTTAAAATTATCATATATATAGTATTATTATGATAAAATAAATATCTTTTTTGGACTCAAAACATCAAAATTATCTTAGGATAATGTGTTGATAATTTTATGAAAATGTTTATTGTTTGGGTTAAAAAGTGAAAATACCAATTTTACGAATACCAAAACTTTTATAATGTGAACATGATATGATCATAAAATTTATTAATTCCTATTATTGGTAAAAAAATTATTTTAGTGGTAATATAATTAATTTAAAATATTTTGTTATATTTAGAAACCTATTTTTAACATTTTGGAACCTATGTTTTATCTCTTTTAAAAGATAAAAAATATTTTTACATGTTATACTTGTATCATTTTAGAATTGGTTTTTATCACTTTTAAAATTTTAATTATGTAAAATGGATATCCTATTTGGAACTAGAAGTTCCAAATTTGGTAATAGGGTAACTTCATTTTTAATCACATAAATATGTTTCTGGGGTTAAAAGTGAGTTGTCACAGTAAAGGATAAATAATTTAGAAGTTTAAAATTAAATGGTAACATTTAAAATAACAAAAAAATAAATTAAATGGGAGTTTTATGTATTTCAATGAATTAACAATACTTTAAAACATTAATTATCAACCAAAATCTTTGGAAGAAATGCCATGTAAAAGTGATTAGCCTTAATAATAAAAGAATCGTTATTTTATCCCTTAAAACCACCCCTTGTAAAGTATGAATACCCAACCTTCCTCCATCAATATCTAATAAAAATACTTTAAACACTAATTTCTTCTACCTCTCCCTCTTTACATCCCTCTAAATTAGTCCCTAGGATTTTATGGTTACCCTTTCAAGATTTAAGGAGCATCCTCTCAAGGTAAGGGTCCTCCACCCTCCTCTTTCCTTTTCAAGTTAAATACTCTATTATAATGACTATATAACTTCTTTTTAAAATAATAGCATGATTTTATTTCCATGGAATTATCTTAAATTTGTTATATTTTTAATTATAGTTTATTTTCCCTCCAGTTATATCCTTTAATTTAGCTGTTATAATGCTCAAAAGTTCTTGTAGCTATAAATCATCCAAAATTTTAATAATTAAAGTTTGTATGGTTTTCTTAACTATTGAAATCCCTATATGGATATAATAAAGTGTATGTGGTTCTAGATTAGATTCATCTATTATTTATAACCCTATGAAGATTTTTTGGGGTACATCTCGATCATCATTCTGGTGCAAGGTGAGGGGGTCTTTACCATGCACCTGGTTTGAAACTCCTTGATGATATGCTTGGTTAATCTACATGATATTTAAAAAAACATTGTAAAGGATTTATCTCTCATTAAATTGGTAAAATAATTTTTAAAATGCATATATTTGGATACCTAGACACCATGATCACATTAGACCTTATGAACAACTAATGACTAAAATATGATATCCTTCACTTGTTAAGGATTTTTATTTAAACATTATGAAATACATAATTATTCCTTTTATATGAATAAATATTTAACCTTAATATATTTATTAATTATTTATTAGGTAAAAATATTGCCATACCATATAATCCCTTGTTCTATATGATAAGATAAACCCCAATAAGGAATTATGCTAAGTAGTTTTTTCAATGAACATTATTCCATGAAATTATTCAGTTTGTCATGGATTGAATTGGACTTTTATATAATGGTTGGGGCCCAAAACAATATATACCTTGATTGCACAAGTTTGTCTCATCAGATAAATGGGATAGGTTAATGGTATAATCCTTAACTTTTATATAATATGTCTTGGCATAAGTCCTTAATAGTATGTTTAATATGTATGAAATTATGAAATCCATTCACTACATGATCAATTATTTTTATCTTTTCCATGGATTTATTTATAGTCTTAGTTCCATTTTATATACATAAATTATTTTATTTATTCATTTCATAATGATTTATTTTTAATTTCTTCCACTGTATTCTACCCCCTTACTAAGGATATAAACTCACCCACTTATATTGTTTTCCTTTTCCCTAAGAAACAAAGAAGATTCCTACGTATGAAAATGGATTATCCTGGAAGATAATACTGTTTCATGAATTTGAATGATGTATGTAATGTATAATTATATATCTAGTCTCCTAATACTACTAAACTACTCAATACCTTTCATTATGATATATGTATTATATACTATTTTAATAAAATAACCACAAACTCTGAGAAACTAGAGTTGGGGTAATTAGAGTTGGTATTAAAGGAAAATTTAGTAGAAAACCTAGAACCAAGATTTAGAAGAATATAGTTAAAAAAATTACTCTGGAATAAACCCTTAGTATATCCTATAAATATTTATAGATTATGAGCATGGATTTTTATACTTTTTGGGAAAGTTAATGATAATTTTAGGATAATTATTTAAGGAATTTGTTTGATAGTATGAGGAAAACAAAACTAAAATAACCTAGATTGATCCAAGAGTGATATAGGTTGTACTAAATATATATTAGTATAAATTGGGCTAATTTAGACATTCATAAGATGGATTATTACAAATTTATATGCTTTTATTCTATTTATATATTTTTTATCACTCACGATTAACTATATTGGTTTTATTTAAAGGCTAGAAATTATATGTAGCTAATTAAAATATAATTAGGTTTTAGTTAGTTCATTACATGTATTAATTATAATTATTCAATATATTATAATCCTTTTATCAAAATAGAAGGGAAGAAATCTTATACAACTCTCTTATCCCTCCTAGATGATTTAATATCAATCATAATTAAAAAATATAGTTCATGTGATCCTGCCAAATATTCTCAAATATATCTCAATTTCAAGTTACTTTAAGAAATATCTAACTCTTATCATATTATTAGATATTATGATGGGTCTTTTAATGCATTTATCCTTGTTTTAAATACATAACTTTCTCACATGCCTCAATTTGGGAATTACCGCAAGGGACTTTATCTATTATTCACAATGTCAGAAACCACAAGAGGTCTTAGAATCATTTATAAAGCCTTAGAGTAGGGTGATCTATGGGTATTATATATCTTCATTATTCTAAAAATTAAAGGATATTTTATATATTGCTACAACTAACCATATTTTTAAGTATTCCACTTGGATCATGTTTGATGTTTTAATAGAAAAAAAGCCCAAAATGATATTTCAAAACAATATTCCCAAAATACAAAACAACAAAAAACTATTTTTTAATGTTACGCTCATTTAAACAATTATTTCACCTATGTGCTCGGGAATAAGAATTTAGAGAATTTAGAAACATTATGATGCATTGTGTAAACTTATATATGCAACTTGATGCACTATTTAGCCTCCAAAAGAAACAATGAAATTGAATTACCTAGTGATCTTAATTTAAAAAAGGTATACTTCTAGAAACTCTTATGACTCATAACAATATAAGGAATAATATTTTTAATAAATGGTTATGAATATTAATATATTCATATGATGTGGGAAAATATATGTTACATAGCCTTCCCAAAGATAATAAGGGCTTTATCTCTTTATAATATATATATTGAGTCATGATAACATTTCAAATAACCCTAGGTATTATTATTAGTAAGTAATAATTAAAATTTTGAGTATGAAATTGTTTTAGGTTGGGTAGAATGTAACATCCTAGATTTTCAATGAATGTTTTTATAAATTTTATTTCAAAAATATAAATATAAATTTTAAATGAATCTATTTTTTTAATAAACCAAATATTGATAAAACTATTTATCACTTAAGTTATTCGTTTACATATTTTTAAAATAAAATGGAAATTTATTTATTATAATGGTTTCAGAAAAATGGCGACCTACAGGGTGAGTGACAGCCCATCATGTTTGGAATTATCATGGGGCTCAAAACCATGCGTGAATGGTTACAAGGGAGCATCACCTTCTGCCAGCCTACATGCTACCATACTTTCATTTTACATCCTATATATATATATATCAATTTTATTATATTCAGGATTCTTATAAAATATATAATTTTATTTTATTACTACATTCCTTTTTTAATAGTTTCATTTTCACATCAACTTGGTAATTAAGTAATTATAATTTAATAATTAATAAAGTATGAATAATTTTTTCATTATCATAAAATTATAATATAAAACAATTAGAGGAAATTTCATATAAAATTTAATGTGAGGTTAAATGTAAATAATAAATTATTATTAATTTATGATTTACATTATTTTTCATTTAATTTGTAATTTTTTATCTTATTTAGTGTATATGTTTTATAACATTAAAATTTCCTTCTAAAATGTTAAGTAAATTTTTTCATAATAAAAAACTCAACAATACATTACATAATTAATTGATATCAATAAATTTACTCAATGATCATAACAAATAAAATACCTAATATTAAAATAGAAATACTAATACATTTATTTTCACATCTTGTGTTAATATTGACTACAAAAAAAATGAATAGTCAAGGGACATAAACATTAAAGAATAACACAATCACTAAAAGGTAATCTATAGGTGTGAATTCTCCCATGAAGATTGTTCCTGCTATAAGGAATTTAAAAATAAAAATAATAATTAATAAAATGACAGACATTATCAAAGGATATATAAGAGCCTTTATATGTGAAGTTGTGAGTGATGTAATATAACAGAAAATACATAGAAGAAACTAAAAACAAGTTATTTTATTATTTAATAATTATACATTAAGTATAAAATAATACCCAATAAAATATAGAATATTTCAATTAGAAATAAAATATAAAACAAATAAAGTAAAATATAAAAAATTTGGATCACCTTGATCCCCTAGAATTTTCACACACGAACAACATTATATTAGAGAAAAAGAGAATTTGTAATGAAATATTAATTTTTGGAAATGATATTAAACCTTGATATAATCGAATTAAATGAATGAAGTTTGACATTGGTGGTGTATTTATAGGATGATATGGTTGTTCAACATTTATTTTATTGGTTAATAAGATAGTTGGGCATTATTATTGCTAGTTTTGTAGGCGCAATAAAGTGACCATTGGGATTGTTTTATTTTTGGATAAATATATGTATATTATAAATTTAAAAGTTTTAAATAAAACTTATTTTCATAATATAGTCTTACAAAAACACTTTCTAAATGGTAATATAATTTAATAAAATACTATATAATTTTTATAGTGGCCAAAAAGTTTATTATGGCATGGAAATAGTTAATTTTCAATAAATTAGGTTTTTTATTTACAAGTTAGAATTATTATATATAGAATATTATTTCAATAAAATAAATATCATTTTTTTATTATCAATTAAAAATTATCTTAAAAATAATTATTTATAATTTTCTGATAATGTTGTTTTTTGGGGTAAAAAGTGAAAATACCATTTTGAGGAATACCGTAAATTTTATGATGTGATAATGATATGATAATAAAAATTATTAACACTTATTATAAGATAAAAAATAATTTTATTGGTAATATAATTCATTTAGAGTATTTTTTTACATTTAATAACCTATGTTTAACATTTTGGAACATATGTTTTATCTCTTTTAAAAGATAAAAATTGTTTTTATGAGTTATACATGTATAATTTTAGAATTGGTTTTTATCACTTTTAAAATTTTAATTAGGTAAAATTTATTTCATAATTTTAACCAAAATGTCCAAATTAGGTAATAGGGGTAACTTCGTTTTTAAACATAGAAATAAGTTATCATGGTTAAAAGTGAGTTATCTTAGTAAAGGATAAATAATTTAGCGGGTTGAAATTAAATGGTAAAAGCTTAAAATACCTAAAAAATAAAAAATTAAATGTTTGGTTAATTTATTTCATGACCTTAAATTTTTTTCAACATTAATTATCAACTAAATTATTTGGAATTAATTCCATCCAAAAGTGATTGGCCCAAATAAGAAAAGAGTTATTATTTTATCCCTTTAAATCAAACCTCCTAAACTATAAATACCCACCCATTACTCCCTCACTCTCTACTAAAAATACTTTGAGCAAGAAATTTATATCACACTCCCTATTTAAATCCCTCTCAAGAATTCTATAGTATTTTAATGCATGCTTATCTAGGTTTAAGGAGCATCCTCCGAAGATAAGGGTCCTCCACCCTCCTCTTTCCTTTTCAAGTACAATACTTTTTTATAATTCCTTTATAAATTGTTTTTCAAATAATACCATGATTTATTTCCATGGTATTATCTTAAATTTTTTATATTTTTATTGAGATTTAATTTTTTTTCCTCCCATTTTAGCATTTATTTAAGCCGTTATAATGCCCAAATATTCCTATGGCTATAAAACCATCCTAAATTTTGATAAGTAAAGTGTGTATGATTTTACCAGGAAATAAAATCCTTGTCTAAATTAAAATAAGTGGATTCAGTTCTAGATTATATTCATCAAGTGGTTATAACCCAAAAAATAGTTGGTTGGGTATATCTCAATCATCATTTTGGTGTATAGTGAGTGGTCCTTTACTATGCACATGGTTTGGAACTCCTAGTGGATATGATTGGATGATCTATATAATATTTAAAAACCATTATGAAAGATTTCTCTATCATTATATTGGTATCCTACCTTTTCAAATTAAATTATTTTGATACCTATAAACCTTGATCACCTTAGTCCTTATGACCACCCAAAAAAATATAATCTTATATATTTATCTTATTAAGGGTTTTTATTTGAACATTTACAAATACCTAGTTATTCCTTTTATATGATAAGGTATTTCACCTAGATATTTGTATTTATTATCTAATTGGGGAAAAATATTTGCATACCATTTAATCCTTTCTTTTATATGGTATGATAAACCACATTTAGAAGTTATGCTAAGTAGTCTATTCAATAAACATTATGCCATGAAATTATTCATTTTGCAATGGATTGTATTGTACCTTTATATGACAGGTGGTGCTTAGAATTATTTATCCCCTCAGTGAACCAGTAGGTCTCATGAAACAAATAATATAGGGTAGTGGGAGCATCTTTACCTTTTATGTAATATTTCTTAAAACAAGGCCTTGATAGTATGTTTAATATGTTCGAAATTATGAAATACCTTAACTATGTTTTCAATTATTGTTATTCTAACATATATTCATTTTTATATTGGTCATGGATTTATTTATTCTCTCATTTTTATTTGATATGACATAAATCTGTCTATTTATTCATGCCATAATGTTTTATTTCTAATTTCTTCCTTTGTACACTACCCTCTTATTGAGCAACCGAGCTCACCCATTTATATTCTTTTCATTTTCCCCAAGAAACCAATAAGATTGCTATGTTTGAAGGATAATATTGTTTTATGAATTTAGATAATTTATGTAATTTTTAATTATTTATCTAGTATCCTAATAATAATAAAAAAATTGATCCTTTCTACGGTGAGCTATGTATTATATACCATTATAATAAAATAATCACCGGCTTCGGGAAATGAGAGTTGGGGTCATTAAAGATTTTATCAAAGGGAATTTTTATAGAAACCTTAGGAACATGATTTATAAGAACATAGTCAGAAATAAATGAAACTTGAGATAAACCCTTAAGATATTCTAGAAATATTTCTATATTAATATCATAGATTTTAATTCTTTTGGAGAATGTTCATGATAATTTTGATATAATTATTTAAGGAATAAAGTTAAAAGTATAAACAAACCCAGCCTAAAGTAACCTAGATTGATCTAAAATTGATATAGGTCGAATGTATACTCGTATAAATTCTATGTTATTTAGACATTCATAAGATATATTATTGATTTTTTTTTCTTTTATTCTCTTTATAAATTTTTGGTCACTCACAATTTGCTATTTTGGTTTTATTTAAAGACTGAAAAAAAAAAGAGGTAGCTAATTAAAATATAATTTGTTATTAGGTATTTCATTTCATGTATTAATTATGTTGTTTCAACATAATAGAGGTATTTTATAAAGATATAAGAAAGTAAATCTCTCTCAAGTCTCATATCCCCTAGATGATATAATTTTAATCATAATTGAAAAATCTAGTTTTAGTGATACTACCACATTTTCTCAAATTCAGATCACTTGCAAGTCACTTTACAATATATAAAAATCTCCTCCTTTTTATAGATATTATGATGGGTCTTCCAAATCCATTAACTATATTTTAAATACTTTCCTTTATCATATTACTCAAATTGGGAATTACCAAAAGGGACTTTATCAGTTCTTCACAATTTTCATAAACCAAAATTGGTCTTACAATCCATTATAAATCATTAGTGGAGGGTGATATATGGGTAGCACATATCTACCTTATTTTAAAAATTAAAGTATGTCTTATATATTTTTACAACCAACTTTGTTTTCAATCATTCCACATAGATTGTGTATGAAGGTTTTATAGAAAATAAGTCTAGAATGAAATTTCAAAACTATTTGTTCAAAATCCATAACTATGTAAGAAAATTTTGATACTCAGAATCATTTAAAAAGGATCTCACCTATTTTTATGGGCACATGAATTTAGAGAATTAATAATCCTTATGATGAACGGTGCCAACTCATGGATGAAAATTGATTCACCACTAAGCATCCACAAGTAACAATGGAATTGGAGTACCTGGGGATCTTCATTTTAAAAAGTTATAATTCTAGAAACTCATATGAATAATAACCATATAAGGAATCATATTTGGAAAAAATGGTTGATAATCTTAATATATTACTATTACGAGGGGAAAGATATGTTACATAGTATTCCCTAAGATAATATGGTATATATCTCTTTAGAAGTAATTTCTTAAGTTAGGATAGCCTTTTAGATACCCCTAGGTATTGTTATTAGTAATTAATTAAAATTTCAATTATGAAATTTATTTAAGGGTGGTAGAATGAAAAATATTAGATTATAATGAATGTTTTTATATATTTTATTTCTAAAATAAAATATAAATTCTAAATAAATTTCTTTCTTTTAATAAACCAAATATTTATACAAATATTTATCACCTGAGTTATTTTTTTACTTATTTTTTATGTAAAATGGAAATTTATTTGTTATAGAGGTTTTAGAAAAATTGTAGCTCATAGGCCGAGTGATATCCCATCATGTATGGCATGGCCACAAGGCTCGAAACCATGACTAAAGGATGATAGGGGCACATCACCTTCTACCAGCCTACATGCTACCCTACTTCCATATTCCATCCTTTTTATATATATAATTATATCTATTTTATTATATTTGTGATTATTTTTAAATATATAATTGTATCTGGTAACTAAATTTCTTTTATTAATAGTTTCATTTGCACATCATCATAGTAATTAAGTCATTATAATTTAATGGTTAACAAAGTATGATTCATGGTTTCATTATCATAAAATTATAACATAAAACTATTGTAGGAATTGTCATATGAAATTATATGTGTGATTAAATATGAATAATAAATTATTATGAATTTATGATTTAAACTATAGTTCATTTAATACATATATTTTTTCTTATTATGTGTAGACTTTTTATTACTTTTAAATTTTCCTATTAAAATTTTGATTAACATGTTTCATAATGAAGAATTCAACAATGATTTATTTCATTAATCGATAATAAAAAATTTATTGAATTGTCATAGAAAATCAAATACACACTATTACAACACAAATACTAATACATTTCTTTACACATCATGTGTTAAAATTGACTACTACTACAAGGAATAGTAAAGTTATATAAACACTAAAGAATTATACAATTGCTAAAAGTTACTCCATAGGTGTGAATTCCCACAAGAATATCATTCTTTCCATAATGACTATAAAAATAGAGATAATAATTAAGAAAATTATTGACATTATCCAATGATAAGTAATAAAAATTGTAAATGAATTAGTTAGTGATTTAGTATAATAAAAAAACACATACAAGAAACCAAAATATTTTATTTCATTATTTTAGAACACTACATTCAGTATGATATAATAACTAATAAAATACTGAATATTACAATGGAAAAAATAAAGGGTAAATAAATTAAAATATAAATATTTTGATCCACTAAAATTATCACACCCAAAAACAACACTATAAAATAAAAACAAAGTGTTAGTGACACAATATTAATTTTCAAAATGATATTGAACCTTTATATAATCAAAGTTAAATAATGAATCATGAGAATATGGAGGTATTTATAGGGTGATATGGTTGTTTGAAATTAAGACCATTGGTTTATAAGATAGTTGGGCATTGTTATTATTGGTTATATAGGTGCAATAATGTGACCATTGGGATTATTGTATTTCTGGATAAATATATGTTTATGATAAATTTAAAATTTATAAATAAAATTTATTTTCATGAGATAATATTATATAAACACTTTATAAATGATTATATAGTTTAAAGAAATCATAATTAATTTTCATAGGAGTCAAAATGTTTATTATGGCATGAAAATGATAAATTTCAATAAATAAGTATTTTTATTTAAAAGTTAAAATTATAATATATAGAGTATTATTTTGATAAAATACATCTCATTTTTTTACTTGTCATATCATAATTATATTAGGATGATTTTTTGAGAATTTTATGAAATTGTTGATTTGGGGGTTAAAAGGTAAAAATACCATTTTTGAAAATATCACAACTTTTATAATGTGATCGTGATATGATCATAAAATTTATTAATAATTATTATTGTAAAAAAAAATATTTGACCATTAATCTAATTAATTTATAATATTATGTTACAATTATAAACCTATGCATAACATTTTGTAACCTATGTTTTATCTCTTCAAAAATATAAAAAATATTTTTATGCATAATACATGAAACATTTTAGAATTGGTTTTTATCACTTTTATAAATTTAATCATGTAAAATGGATTTAATATTTGTAACCATAGGTTCAGAATTAGGTAATAGGTGTAACTTCATTTTATAGCATAGAAATAAGTTGTTGAGGTTAAAACTGAGTTACCATAGTAAACGAAAAATAATATATAAGGATAAATTAAATGGTAAAATATTAAAATACCTAAAAAATACAACATGAAATGGGTTTTTGATGTATTTAACGACCTTTAAAATCCATTAAAACATTAATTATCATCAAAATTATTTGCAAGTAATGCCACTAAAAAGTGGTTGGCCATAATAATAAAAGAATCATTATTTTATCCCTTAAAACTACCCCTTCTCAAGTATAAATACCCACCCTTCCTCCTTAAATCTATAATAAAAATAATTTGAGCATAAAATTACTCTACCTATCCCTCTTTAAATAGATATTAATGAGTAATTGGTAATTTAAGGTCCCCCTCTCAAGCTTTAAGGATCATCCTCTCAAGGTAAGGGTCCCCACACTCCTATAAAATTTTCATATACAATACTTATTTATAATGACTTTCTAAATTATTTTTAAAACACTAACATGATTTTATTTACATGTTATTATATAAAATTTTTATATTGTTAATGAGAGTTTTATACCCTCTCTTTATAGAATTTACTTAAGGTGTTATAATACTCAAATGTTCCAATAGCCATAAAACCATCTAAAATTTTAGTATGTAAAGTGTGTATGGTTTTTATAAGTAATTAAATACTCATATAGATATAAATAAGTGGCATATTTATAGATCATAATCACTTAAGGTTTATAATCTTGAAATGATTTGGTCGGGTATAACTCATTTATCATCTTAGTGCACGATGAGTAGGCCTTTACTGCACACCTAATTTGACACTCCCAAGGGATATGATTAGATGATCTATATAAAATTTAAAAACCATTATAAAGGATTTATCTATCATTGAATTAGTATCATACCTTTTTAAATTAATTTATCTATCTACCTATACACCTTTATCACCTTAAACCTTTTGAACACCCAATAACTATAATCTCATATCCTTCACTTGTTAATGGTATTTATTTGAACAGTGTGAAATCCCTAGTTATTCCTTTTATATGATAAGGTATTTCACCAATATATCTTTATTGATTCTTTGATTTGGGAAAAATATGGTCATACCATATAATCCTTTTTATGGTAATATAAACCTCATTGATAAATTATAATAAGTAGTTCATTCAAAGAACATTATGCCACAAAATTATTCAGTTTTTGAAGGATTTCATTATAATTTTATGTTATGAGTGTGACTCAGAATTATATATCCCCTCAGTGCACTGGTAGATCTCATGATATAACTAAGATAAGATAATGGGAGAATCGTTACCATTTATATAAGATATCTTGGAATAAGTCTTTGATGACTTGTTTAAGATGTTCGAAATTATGCAATTCCTTCACTATGTATTCAGTTATTATTATCCTGGAATCTATTCATTGTTATATTGGTCATGGATTTATTTATGGTCTCAGTTTCATTTGATGAGGCATAACTCAATTTCTTTATTCATTCCATAATGTTTTATTTATAATTGTTTCTATTGTATGCTACCTCCTTACTATGCATCTTAGATCACCCCTTTATATTGTTTTCCTTTTAACTAGGAAACCAAGAAGATTGTTATGTATGAAGTGCCCAGATCAATGTGAATCACTAATAGGGGGAGGGGTGAATCAGTGATCCATTTAAATCTTTTTACTAATTGATTATTTTTAATTAAACCTCTATGGATGGTTAAAGTCTCAATCTACTTTTATTGTGTCTCTCAACCTTACCTAAAATGGTGAAGTAAATTTAAAGGCACTGAACACATGGATTTACAAGGTTTAGTTCAAAGACCTACTCTTTGATATTTTAGTTATTCTCCCCAACACAGATTCTCCACTATAATTCGGTGAGTAATTACAATGGTCGATACAAAGTCCCACTGTATCTCTCATGATTCCCATATGAGGTTCTTTATACTGCTTCCCATAGTGTTACTAGAGTCCCACTGACCTGCTTCAGAGTTCCATTGAAGTCTTATTCTCCTCCCTGAATCTCACGAGGGTCTTATAGATCTCAAATCACACGAGTAGCTTCCTTCTTTAAGTTATATTTTGATTCACTATAGTTGATATTATTATCTCTCCAAACAGGATTGATGAATCACACTTGCCTGTGTATCTCTTCAAGAATCTTCACCAACCTTTGGTAAGGTCTGTTGGTCTTGCTCAACAATTCTAATCACTTCTCTGATCAGTCCTCAGTCTCAAAAATGCTCGGGCAATTATTTATTCTTCTAATGAAGACCCAGCCTCACTAATATGTGCTCAAGTGGTGAACACAACCTTTTCAAGAGTGAAATAATAATTCTGTACAGTATCAACTCTGTTTTCCTTCTTGGATTATCAAATACTGTCAACTCATATACAATATCTTCTTTTAATTTTGTCTGGCTTCAGTCTCAAATATCATTCACTTCATGCATGGGTTGCATGGAATTCAATACCTCTTATCTAGGTTATCTCAAAGGACATAACATGTACATGTGATTATGCATGAATTCATTTATGTAAATTGTGTAGTTTGTCAACCTGACCACACACTATCTTCTTGTATAAATATTTGTTCAATGTGTGTGGGTCATGCTTTGGAACATGTTCTGTCAATTCAATTCCTTCTCCCTTATGTGTGAATGTACATGAATGAATTCATGCTCTCTTCCCTTGCTTCATGAACACACAATATCCTATTATTTTACTCACTTAATATTATACACACTTTATTTTATTTGGTTCTTGGAACACAAACACTTATTGTCTATTTTAGGTTCAATATAAGTGTGTGTTTCTTCAAACTTGAATGGGTGTAGCCTCTTGAGTGTGTTCTTCTTCTTTCTTACTTCTACTTCTTCACATGTTCACACACACTGTATTATTTTTTTTCTTTTCATGCAAGTGGTTTCAACTCATGCACATGTATTTATGTACATCATGCATTACCTTCTTCTTCTTTTTGTCCTCACAACCTGAATGGGTGTAATCTTCTACAAACCTGAAGGTGTGTATCCTTATTCCTTTTTCATACACACAAAACTAGAATCCTGCAAACACAAACAATGTATATATATATATATAGTGAGAAGGGTGTTCTTGTTCTTCATGTAGAGAGTGTGCATGGTTCTCCTTCATATCCACATAGGGTTTGTGCCTCTTGGTTTTGTCTTCGCAAAGGTGCAACATGGGTGCATGTGCACCGGTTGTTTACCTGCGGGAATACCTCCACTAAGCATGATGAGGGTTCATAAAAACCTATCATGTGTTAGTGTTTTTACTTCGCACAGAGGGTGAGGATATCCTCTTTAATGAACCAAGATGGTTTTCAGTCCTACTTTGTGCAAGGGACGTGCAGAACTTTCTTCTTCGCGTAGCAAGGCTGCACGGAAACTATCTAGGTTCGGTGCTCTATTTTTCAGGAAACAGGAGCTCTTCCTGATATTTTTTCCAACCCTAGAATGAGTCAAGGGACTCTTTATTTTATATGCATAGGATGTGCATTCAAATACCTCATGATATGTCGTGGGTTAAAATCTTGAAATGTTTTGAGATATATGGTGTTTTGAAATCTTCAAACACAGGATAATTGTTACACTGAGTCTCTCGGTTTGTTTTCATTCAACACGGGTCCTTCTTTCTCGGTGAAAAAATTATGTGCATGCATTTGAGAACACATTCAAGGCTTAACTTTGATCACTTGATATTCATGATGTTTCCTTGCACCTTCAGTGGTTTTGGCCACATATGATATCTTTATTTTGATGCATGCATGAAACTTTTAATGCATGCATGATATAGTTTCATCCAGACGATCCTAATGGAGAGGATTTGTTCATTAACAGTGGTCGGGAGTCAATCAACGAGGTGTGACATCATCTCCGGCATAATGGTTCACATTAGATGGACAAAGTTTGAAGGCGTCGGTGTGGAGGATCGGTGATCGTTGAATCAGCGCAGATTGCTAACAGACGATGTGGATCATATCACCGGATGCTTGATGAAGCGTACAGCTGCGATCTTTCGTGGGTTTAGATGGACGGCTAGGATTACCTCTATGTTTTTTTAAACCCATCCCCTATCAAAATGAATACACGAGACATAGCTCATTTATAATACAAGCTGCTGCAACCTCAACTCATAATTCTCCTCCTCCCTCCACGGTACCGCCCCGTACCATGTTCATCCTGCGGGCATGCTTCTGCACCCACTCTGCTTCCTCAGGGCATGCTCCTAGAACCCACTATTCACTCACCACATAGATTCACCACCATGTGCACAATTACAGGCTTATACACGGCCTGTGCTCTTGCCTCATACAGAGATGGCCTTGAGGGCTTCACTTTGGCACGGTTGACCCCTGGGTCCTGCATGTTCTTAAGGATGAGAACCTCAGCTGGCCTCCTTGGTTGGCCAGATTTTTTGGTATAAAGTAATATAAAAAATAACTAAGTGTAAAACTAAGTATTCAAAAATATAAAATGCCAAACCATCATTCCACTTTTCTTCTTCTTCTATTCCCTTTGGAATGAGAATTCTAAAGATCTTCTCTAGAAAATCATCTTTTTTTTCTTCCTAGATCATGAATCCAAAAGATCTTCAATATGTTTTTTTGATCCAATCATGGAAGATGCATGGATCATTTCTCCATTACTCATGCATTAAGGAATAATGCATGGATTCTCCTTGTTGTGAGGGATGTGTTCTCCATTAACACATATCTTGAAATTTGAGGACTAGATCAAACAATCATCTGATATTATTCACAACCTTCATCCAATTAGAATCCATTGGATGGATCTTCTTTCTTTTCATGCAATTGAGTATTTCATGGTCTTTTTTATAATGGTGTAAACATGTATCACTTTGATACAGGTCTTTGGAACTTTGGATCATCTCAAAAATCATTATAATTGATTCACAACCTTCTTCCATAATCAATGTGGGATCTTCACTGAATTACTAACATCACTTTAAGAATCAACACTTCAATAATTGGCACAACTTCCACCATCACCTTTCCATGCACATATTGACAACTTATTGACACTTGACTCCTTATTGACTTCTTATTGACAACAAATGAAAAATCATGCTCTACAATAACCCCCTTTGTATTTTGTTTTCAATATCACTTAAGCACACTTTGAATGGGTTAATATGTGTGCCAATATTTTATCCCACTTATTGGAAACCAAATTCAAAGGTGTAGTGGTGTCTGTTAAAAACATGTTCTCCTCCCTTTGAATAATATCTTCTTGAATATTTCTGAGAGAGGGATGATGTCACATGGTTCACTTATCAAAAATCCTTTAGTAAATCAACTCTAAGTCTACTTTGGGCTAACCCAATGTAGAAAACAAGAGAGATATGACCAAGGTACTCAACTCTATCCATAAACAACCATACATGTGAAATCATGTTCAGAATGTATCAACTCTTATCCCAGGGGTTGGAAATATTCATATTTATCAATGACATGTTAAATCCATAACTTCAACTTCTTGAGATGATGTGAATTTCAAGGTTTTTCTTGACATAATACTTGATATAATCTCCTTGATTTTTTTCTCCCCTCAAGGGGTGAACTCCCTTTGATTTTCCTTAATGGAAAGTATTCATCAGATGATCTTCAAGATATTCATATTGATAATATTCCACTGTGGAACACTTAAATTAATTATCAAATCAAGAATAATGAGTCCAACTTGTAGTTATCCACTTTGTTCATTCAATTATCATTTTTATAATGACCTTAATCTTCAATTACCTACAATGTAAGCAAAAATATAGAACAAAAATATAAGGGAATAAGATGGAACAATTGTGAACTTCTTAATAGAAGCACTGGGGATGAAAATTTTATCTCAACCCAAGAACTCATTTCCTTTCAACTCTAAAGTGTCTGGTACTCTTCATGTTGGTGTTTCCTCTGCATTTAAAATTTTGATCTTTCTTTGTCAGCATGGACCCTTTACTTCTATTTACCTTCAACTTGTGTGCATTATTTGTCTTTACTTATTCTAGTAGTGAAGTAGCTTCCATTGATGCATGTTTATCAATTTTCAACATCTCCATTTGACCTGGTAAAATAGCTATAAAATTATTTACATGATGTCTAGTCTTCTTTCACCTTCCACACAGTAGTTGTGAGACACTTGGGTTATCATGTGCTGACAACCTCTCATGAAATTAAAATTTTCCTTAATGTGGAATAACATTTTTCCCTTTTTCCTTTGATTTAGCTAGCAATTCATCTTTTTCTCTTTACAGTTCTCTAGAAATTTTCAATTGATTAGGCTATATAACTAAACACTCCTTAACATTTTCTGATTTGGATCTTCCACATGGCTTCTTTATTGTCTTCAAGTTACCTTTCTTAGGAAACTTATTATCTTTAGGAATGTCTTTAGTCAATCCCATCTTCTTCTGAATTGATTCTCCTTTTATTTTCAGCTTTCTTCCATTCATTTACATGGATTGTTTGTAGTGATCCATGGTATAACCTTTCTTTCCACAATATAAGAATCTTTTCTTGGTCGAGATCACATTCTTGGAATTGATCTTGAGCTTCTTCTTGGGAATAGTTTCTTTCATTGTTTTCTTTACACGCAAAGTATATATTTATTTTATTAAAAAAACACTTTTATGGAAAAAGTGTGAAACCATCAAGTCCAACCAAGCCATCAAACACTATAGCACATAAAAAATTATCAAAAACCAGCTTAAACCCATTAGACTCAATTCCCTTAAATAATTTCCAAGATAGAGTTGTTACCTTTTTTATAGGTCGTCCATGATACTATCTTCGAAATGGGAAGCCATATTGTCCCACACTTGCAAGAACTCCTCCACCACTATTTTCTTGTTGTTGAACCCTCTTACTAGGATTAGGTGTTTGTTGTCAATCCACTCATGTTGCTCCTTATTTTCATATTCCCAATGGAATACTTTTCAACTATTTTTCCTTTATACTGCCTTTGTTGTGGTCTATGCTTCTTATTAACTACATGAGGCATGGTAGGACTAAACTAGAACTCATTATAACTATGACCACTTTTGTTTCAATTATCATAAAAGTCTTCAAGATACTCAAATATATTCTTTATAGATAGATTCTTCTTCATCTTTGTTTTCTGCCTTTGCTTTGCAGGATGATTAATTTCTTCACATCTACTTTCCCTAAATGTAGGCCTATCATAAATTTCATATGCTGGTATATTATTCCAGCAATCATTGGACTGATTTCCAAACTTCTAGCAACACCAGCAGTAGACAATAAATCTCTTCCTTTTTCTTGTAGTATCAATATGACTAAATTTAGTTCTTTTTTGTTTCTGGAATTGTCTTTATTTCTTTGGAGCACCCATTTGGGAGTTGTTATTCTTAATCATCCCAAAATACATCCTTGAAATATTTATGGATGTATCAACATTTTCATCAATGCACATCTTCCCAGCTTTTAGATTTGAACATGTACTTGCAGATGCAACTTCATTAGTAGAAACCATAATAACTGGGTTATGGGATAACTTATTCTTGGAGGCTTTTTCCATTGTATTAGAGGATTATTTGATATTTCTCTTGGAATCATATTACTAAATGAAAACTTGAGTGGAATCATCTCTTCTTTCATCTGTTTGGGAAGTTCCATCTTGGAGTGATTGTTGATTCTTCAATTTCACCTCCAGCTATAAACAGTTCATTTTGAGGGAGTTCTTCTCATCCTCAACTAATCTCAGCTTGCTTTCCCAATTCTCCTTCAGATTTATCATTTTTTATTCATGCATATTTTTTAATCTTTTCAAAGAGATTTCAAGATTATTTACCTTGTTATATCTGTCTTCAAATTAAGAAGCTTTGACAACCATAGAGACTTTGTAAAACTTTTAAAATGCATGTAAATATTCTAAAAATGTCATTTCAAAGAATTATTTCTCATAAATACTTCCCTAAAATTTTTCAGTGACTTAATTATATCTTTCATTGAAAAGAGAATTTTTTTCTTCCTTTGCCTTCACAAGTTTTGTGAGAGTGTTGGATAGACCAACCCTTTTAGCCAATACCTCTTTCATGGCATCACCTTCTTATTCCAATGATAATTTTTCATCTTGAAGATTATAAATGCTTGCAGCAATGTGTATTGCCACTTCTCTAAGGACTTTCTTCATATGATCTTTTAGTACAAATTGAATATCACTAACTAATCTATCATCATCACATCTTGAATAGGCTTCATCAAAATAATAATAAGTATTATCACATGTTGTACCTTTCAGATTACCTTAGATAGAAGGTGTATTCCCATTAGTTGTAAGCTTATTCTTCATCTTCCTTGCATGTTTCTTCTTTATATTATTTTGAGTCTTATTAGATATATTTATTTGAGGTTGATCACTCATCTCCTAAAATATGCACTTTATAAAGACTTCCATGGATCTTTTAAAGGTAACCTCCATTTGATACCAATTGAAGTACCTAGATTAGTGTGAATCACTAAGAGGGGGAGGGGTGAATAAATGATCCCTTTAAATATTTTTACTAATTTATTCTTTTCAATTAAACCTATATGAATATTTAAAGCCTCGGTCCACTCTTCTGGTGTCTCTCAACCTTACCTTGAATGGTGTAGTAAATGTAAAGGCACTGAACACAAGGATTTACAAGGTTCGGTTCAAAGACCTGCTTGTTTCTGTGTTGGTTATTCTCCCCAACATAGATTCTCTACTATAATTCAGTGATTAATTACAATGGTTGATATAGAGTCACATTTTATGTCTTTTGAATCTCACAGGAGGTTATTTATACTGCTTCCCATAGTGTTATCAGAGTCCCACTGGCCTGCTTCAGAATTCCAATAAAGTCTTCTTCTCCTCCCTGAATCTCACAGGGGTCTTCTAGCTCTTGAATAACATGAGCAACTTCCTTATTTATGTTCTATTTTTATTCGCTATAGTCGATATTATGCTATCTCCACATAGGCTTTCTGAATCACACTTTCCTATGTATCTCTTCAAGAATCTTCAATAGCCTTTGGTAAGGTCTGTTGGTCTTGTTCAATAATTCTGTTCACTTCTCTGATCAGTCCTCAATCTCAACAATGCTTGGGAAATTATTTCTTATTCTGATGAAGACCTAGCCTCACTAATATGTAGTAAATTGGTTCACACAACCTTTTCAAGAGTGTAAGAATAATTATTCATAGTATCATCTCTGTTTTCCTTCTTGGATTCTCAAATACTATCAACTCAGATACAATATCTTCTTTTAATTCTATCTGGATTCAGTCTAAAATCTCATTCAATTCATGCATGGGTTGCATGGAATTCAACACCTCTTGTATTGGGTATCTAAAAGGACTTCACATGTACATGTGATTATGCATGAATGCATGCATGTAAACTGTGTAGTTTGTCAACTCGAGCACACACTATCTTCTTGTTTCAATAGTTTTTCAATGTTTGTGGGTCATGCTTTGGAACATGTTCTGTCAACTCAATTCCTTATCCCTTATGTGTGCATGGACATGCACGAATGCATTCTCTCTTACCTTGATTTTTTCACACACATTATCCTCTTATTTTACTCACTTCATATTACACACACTTTCTTTTATTTGGTTCTTTGCACACACACACTTATTGTCTAGTTTAGGTTCTATATAAGTGTGTGTTTCTTCAAACCTGAATAGGTGTAGCCTCTTGAGTGTGTTCTTCTTCTTTCTTCCTCCTTATTCTTCACATGTTCACACACACTGTATTCTTTTTTTTCTTTTCATGCAAGTGGTTTCAACTCATGCACATGTATGCATGTGCATCATGAATTCCCTTCTTCTTTATTCCTGACAACTCAAATGGGTGTAATCTTTTACAAACCCGAAGGTGTGTATCCATCTTCCTTTTGTACACACACAAAACTAGAATCTTGAAAACACAAACAATTTATATATGTGTGTATGTGTGTACATTGAGAAGGGTGTTCTTGTTCTTCTAATAGGGAGTGTGTGTGGTTCACCTTCAGAGCCACATAGGGTTCTTGGCTCTTGGTTATGTCTTCTCAAAGGTGAAACAAGGGTGCATGTGCACCACTTGTTTACCCGTGGTAATACCTCCACTAAGCATGATGAGGTTTTATAAAAACCTATCACATGTTAGTGTTTTTTCTTTACAAAGAGGGTTCAGATATCCTCGTTCACGAACTAAGATGGTTCATAGTTCTCCTTCGCACAAGGGATGTGTAGAACTTTCTTCTTCTCATATCAAGGCTGTGTGGAAACTATCTGGGTTCGATGCTTTTTTTTTCAGGAAATATGATCTCTTCTCGATATTTTTCCAAACCCTCAAATGAGTTGAGGGAATATTTCTTTTATAGGTAGAGGATACGCATTCAAATCCATCGTAATATGACATGGGTTCAAATCTTTGAATGCCCGAGATATATGGCATTTTGAAATCTTCAAATGTGGGATAATTGTTACACTAAGTCTCTCAGTTTGTTTCCATTCAATGTGGGTCCTTCTTTCTCAGTGAAAACATCACATTAATACATTTGAGAATGCATGCAAGGCTTATCTTTGAGCACTTGAGCTTCATGACATGGCCTTGCACCTTCGGTTGCTTCGGCCGTGTACGATATCATTATTTTGATGCATGAATAAAATGTTTAATGCATGCATGATATCGTTTCATCCGAATAATCCTAATGGAGAGGATTTGATCATTAACAGTGGTGGGGAGTCGATCAATGAGGTGTGACATCATCTCCATCATATTGGTTCACGTCGTATGGACAAAGGTTGAAGATGTCAGCATGGAAGATCAGTGATCGCTGGATCAACACGGACCAGTAACGGACGGTGTGGATTAGATCATGGGATGCTTGATGAAGCGTGCGGCCACAATCTTTTGTGGGTTTAGATGGACAACCAGGATTACCTCCATGTTTTTTTAAACCCATCCCACATCAAAACAGAGACACATGATGTGGCTCATTTATAATACAAGTCATCACAACCTCAACTCAGAATTCTACTCCTCCCTCCATGGCACTTCCCCGTACCATGTTCACCCTACGGGCATGCTTTTACAATCACTCTACATCCTCCAGGAATGCTCCTAGCGCCCACTATGCACTCGCCACATGGGTTCACCACCGTGTGTTCACCTGTGGGCTTATACACGACCTGCGTTCCTACCTCATGTGGGGCTGGCCTTGAGGGCTTCACTCAGGTGCGGTTGACCCTCAGTTCCTGCATGTGCTTAAGGATGAGGACCTTAGCTGGCCTTCTTGGTTGGCCCAATTTTTTGGTATAAAGGAATATAAAAAATAACTAAGTTTAAAACTAAGTATTCAAAAATATAAAATTCCAAACCACCATTTTGATTTTATTCTTATTACATTCTCTTTTTAATGATAATTCCAAAGATCTTCTCCAAAACATCATTTTTTTCTTCTTAGATAATGAATCCAAAATATCTTTAATGTATTGTTTTGATCCAATCATGGATGATTCTTGGATCGTTTCTTCATTCCTCATGAATTAAGTCATAATGCATGGATTCTGCTTGTTTTGAGGGATGTGTTCTCCATTAACACATATCTTGGACTTTGAGGACTAGCTCAAACAATCATCTGATATTATTCACAACCTCCATCCAATTAGAATCAATTGGATGGATCTTCTTTCTCCTCATGAAATTGAGTATTGAATGGTCTTCTTTATGATGGTGTAAACATGTGTCACTTTGATACAAGACTTTGGAACTTTGGATCAGCTCAAAAATCATCAAAATTGATTCACAACCTCCTTCCATAATCAAAGTGGGATCTTCACTGAATTACTAACATCACTTTAAGCATCACCACTACAATCATTGGCACAACTTCCACCATCACCTTTCCATACACATATTGATAATTTATTGACACTTGACTCTTTCTTTTACTCTTATTGACAAAAAATGCAACATCATTCTCTACAATGTATAAATAATTGATTATCTATGAGGATAATATTATTTCATGAATTTAGATGATGTATGTAATGTGTAATTATATATCTAATATCCTCGGACTACAAAATTGATCGACCCTTTTCATGGTGATCAATGTATTATGTACCATTTTAATAAAATAACCACCAACCCCAAGAAACTAGAGTTGGGGTAATTAAAGTTTCTATCAAAGGATAGTATAGTATAAACCTTGGGAACTGGATTTAGAATAACATAGTTAGAAAAAAATGAACCATGGGAGAAACCCTTAGGATATTCTAGAAATATTTTTAGATTAATAGAAATTATTTTAATTTTTTTGGGGAACATTGATGATAATTTTGGGATAATTATTTATGTAATTAGGTTAAAAGTATAAGAAGACCCAACATAAATATACATAGAATGATCCAAAAGTGATATTTAATGAATTAAATATATACTAGTCTAAAATTTCAGTATATTAGATATTCATAAGATGGATTATTGAAAATATATATACTTTTATTCTCTTTAGATATTGTTGATCACTCACAATTAACAATTTTATTTTTATTTGAAGACTGGAAATAAGAGGTGTCTAATTACAATATAATTAGATGGTGGGTAGTTTATTTTAGGTATTAATTATGTTATTTAAATAGATTAAAGGTATTTAATAAAGATTTAAGTAAGTAAATCTCACAAAACTCTCATATCCTTCAAGGATGATTAAATTACAATCATAACTGAGAAATCTAGTTCTATTTGTCCTGCCACATTTTCTCAAATTCGGATCACTTGTAGGTCACTTTACAAAATATCCAAATCTCCCCATATTATTAGATATTATAGAGGGTATTCCAAATCCTTTATCCATATTTTAAATACACAACTTTCTCAAATTACACAATTTGGGAATTACCAAAGGGGAATTTATCGATTCTTTACAATGTCACAAACCAAAAGAGTTATTACCCACCTTTATGAAGTTATAAAGGAGGGTGATCTCTAGGTATCATATATCTGACATATTTTAAAAATTAAGTAATTTTTTATATATTTTTGAAACCAACCATTTTTTTAACCATTCCACTCAGATCACATCTTAATGTTTTATAGAAAAATGTCTTGAATGACATTTCAAAATTACATGTTCAAAATCCACAAGAATAGAAAATTATTTTTCAATTATCACACTCATTTCATTAAGTATGTCACCTATGTTCTTTTGAATAATTGTTTAGAGAATTAAAAAACCTTATTATGCATTGTGTCAACTCATGGATATGAATTGATGCACTATTGAGCCTCTAAAAACAGCAACAAAATTGGATTACATGGTGATCTTCATTTAAAAAAATGCATAATTCTAGAAACTCCTGTGACTCATAACCATATATGGAATCATATTTGGAATAAATGGTTGAGAATATTAATATATTCCTATTATGAAGGAAAATACATATTACATAATCTTCCATAATACAATGTGGTTTTTATCTATTTATAAGCTATATATTGAGTTATGATCACCTTTTAGATAACCCTAGGTATTGTTATTAGTATGTAATAAATAATATTTTGAGGAAAAAATTCTATAAGGGGGTATAATGTAACATCCTAGATTCCTAATGAACATTTTTATAAATTTTATTTCATAAATATAAATATAAATGGTAAATAAATTTCATTACTTTAATAAATCAAATATTTATACAAATATTTTTCAAGTAAAATCAAAATTTATTTATTATAATGGTTTTAGAGAAATGATGGATCACATGCAGAGTAAAAACCCATCATGTCTAGTATAGCCATGGGGCTCAGACTCATGTCAGAAGGGTGAGAAAGGTGCATTACATTTAGAAAGACTATGTGTTATCCTACTTTTGTCTTCCATATTTTTTATATATATAATTATATATCTTTTATTATATTCATTATTTTTAAAAAAATAAAATTGTATTTTATAATTACATTCCTTTTATTAATAGTTTCATTTTCACATCATCTTGATAATAAATTCATCATAATTTGATAGTTAACAAAGTATAATGCATGTTTTCATTATCATAAAATTATAACACAAAACCATTGGAGGATCTTTCATGTTACATTTTATGTATGGTTAAATATAAATAATAAATTATTATGAATTCCTGATTTATGTTATAGTTCATTTAATTTCTAAATGTTTTTTATCTTATTCTATATATATGTTTTATTAATTTAAAATTTTCATTTCAAATGGTTAAGTAATTTGTTTAATAATAAAAATTCAATTCTTCTTTATTTTATTAATTTAGAAAAATACATTTATTGAATTATCATAGAAAATATAATACCCTCTATTACAATAGAAATACTAATACATTTATTTTCACATCTTGTGTTAATATTGACTAGTAAAAAAAGGAATAATAAAGGGATATAAAAATCAAAGAATAGTAAAATCACTAAAAGGTAATCCATATATGTGAATTCTCCCATGAAGATCATTCCTTTCATAATGAATTTAAACATAAATATAATCATTAAGAAAATTATTGACATTATCAAAGGATTTATAAGAAAATTTACAAGAAACTTTTTGAGTGATGTAGTATAATAGAAAACACATACTAGAAGCCAACAACACTTTATTACATTATTTAAGAATTATAAATTCAATCTATAACTAAACCAAATAAAATGATTAATATTATAATGATAAAAAATATTGGATAAATAATGTAAAATATAAAAATTTAGATCACCTCGATCCCCAAGAATTGTCGCATCCATGAACAACATGATAATAGAGAAATAGAGAGTTAATAATGAAATATTCACTTTAGAAATGATATTGAACCTTTATATAATCTAAGTTAATGAATTATGTATGATAATGGCTGTGTATTATAGGGATATATAGTCATTCAACATTAAGACCATTGGTTAATAAGGTATTTGGACATTATTAGTATTGGTTATATAGGTGTAATAAAGTGACAAATAGGATTATTGTATTTATTGATAAACATATTTTTATAATTAATTTAAAAGTATAAAATAAAAATTATTTTCATGATATAGTATTATAAAAACACTTTATAAATGATAATATAATTTTAAAAAAAATCCTAAGTAATTTTTATAGTGGTCAGAACGTTTATTATGGCATTAAAACGGTTAATTTTTAATAAATAAGGATTTTTATTAAGGATTTTTTCCTATCATGTTTTGGGTTCCCTCTTCACCCATTCCTATTAAAATGGTTCACTTTTTTTATTTTAATAAATCTGTATTGACCCTCAACCTTTAAAAAATATTCTATTGTGTTTATAAGCCTATGTTTAACATTTTGGAACCTATGTTTTATCTCTTCTAAAAGATAAAAAAATTTATGTGTTATACATGTATAATGTTAGGATTAGTTTTTATAAATTTTAGAAATTAAATTGGGTAAAATATATTTCATATTTGGATCTAGAAGTTAAAAATTAGGTAATATGGGTAACTTCATTTTTAAGTACATAAATAAGTTACTGGGGTTAAAAGTTGGTTACTGCAAAAAATGATAAATAATGTAGCAGGTTAAAATTGAATGGTAAAATATTAAAATACATAAAAAATAAAAAATTAAATGAATTTTTTATGCATTTAAATACCTTAACCAGAATTTAAAACATTAATTGTAAACAAAATTCATTGGAATTAATTCCATCCAAAATTTATTAGACATAATAATAAAAGAATCATTATTTTATCCCTTAAACCCACCCATCCTAAAGTATAAATACCCATCCCTTACTCCCTAAATCTCCAATAAAAATACTTTTAGAACTAAATTCCTCTACCAATTCCTCTTTAAATTTTTCTCAAGGAGTCCATTGGCTTTTAAGGTTCACCTATTAAGATTTAAGGATCATCTTCTCAAGGTAAGGGTCCTCCACCCTCCTTTTTCCTTTTCAAGTACAATACTTTATTATAATTCCTTTATAAATTATTTTTAAAATACTAAAATGATTTTATTCCAATGTTATTTTCTTTAATTTAATTTATTAATAATGTGAGTTTAATTTTCCCACCCATTCTAGCCTTTACTTAAGTTGTTATAATTCTCAAATTTTCTCGTAACCTTAAAACCATAATAAATTTTGGTAAGTGATGTGTATGGTTCATATAAGAAAAAAATCCTTATTTTGATACAAAAAAGTGGAATTGGTTCTATATAAAATGAATATAGAGGTTATAAACCCAAAAATAGTTGTTCAAGTATATATTGATCATTATTCTGGTTTATAGTGAGTCATCCTTTACTACACACCTAGTTTGAAACTCTCTGAAGACAAGCTTGGATGATCTATATGATATTTAAAAACCATTAGATTTATCTATAATTGAATTAGCCTCCTACATTTTCAAATTCATGTGTTTGGATACCTAGATGCTTTGATCGCCTTAGTTCTTTTGAACACCCAATAACAAAAATCTTGTATCCTTTACTTGTTAAGGGTGTTTATTTGAACATTGGGAAATCCCTAATTATTTATTTAATAAGATATGAGATTTTACCTAGATATATTTATTGATTTTTTGATTGGGGAAAAATATTTCCATACCATATAATACTTAATTCTATATGTTAAGATAACCTTCATTGAGAAATGATTCTAAGTAGTTCATTCAATGAACATTATGCTATGAAATTATTCAGTTTATGAAGTAACTTTCAAATGAAAGGGGGGCCTAGAATTATATAGCCCTTCAGTGCACCGGTAGGTCTTATGAGATAACTATGATGGGGTTATGGGATCATTCTTACCTTTTATGTAAGAATTATTAGAACAAGGACTTGATGATATGTTTAATATGTCTGACATTATGCAATTCTTGCACTATGTATTTGTCTATTTTTATCGAGGCATCTATTCATTGTTATATTAGCCATGGATTTATTTATACTCTCATTTTAATTTGATATGGAATAAATTATTTTATTTTTTCATTTTATAATGTTTTATTAATAATTTTTTCCATTGTACACTACCCCCTTACTGAGCATATTATCTCACCCCTTTATATTGATTTCCTTTTCCCCAGGGTACTAAGAAGATTGATACTTATGAAAAATGGATTTACCAAGAGGATAATATTGTTTCATGAATTTAAAATATGTATGTGATGTTTAATAATGTATATAGTCTCCTGATACCACTAAACTTCTCAATCCTTTTCAATGTGATCTTTTTATTATGTACCATTGTAACAAAATAACCTTTGGATATGGAAAACTGGAGTTGAGTTCATTACAAGATTGACTTGTAAAATACCTAAGTTTAACCTTGATTTTTTTTTACCAACCAAATTCCAAAATTAACTAAAATTTGATATGATACCAACTATAGTGACTGGAACCTTACATACATTATTATTACATCAATTTATTTTTTGAAAAACATACAAACTATTATAAAGCCTAAAACTGATGGGGTTTATTATCATGGAATACAACATGAATAATATGAAACTTTAAACTTTTTTTAATCACCTCTTCATAATACTTCTAAATGATTTTATAATCTCTTTAGTACATATAATCACCAAGGACATACTTCAATTAAAGGGTGAGATAAAATCCTAGTAAATGGTGGAATAATAGTTAGGAACATGAAACTTAAATCAACATGAGTATGTGGGTGATAATATTCATTATCACCATATCATAAGCATATGATAATAATAATAAGAATTATATGAATATGGATTGAAATGTGGCACATGAATAATGATAAAAAACAATAAATATTATAGAAAATATAATTGAATAATAACCGAAAATAGAATGTGAATAAATCTAGCATCATGTTCATGCATAACATAAACATTACGGAAAAAGAAAACTGTACAATTTTAAAGACCCAAAAATTCCGTATTATTATTTTTTAATTATATGGAATTATTTCGATACTGCTAAATTCAATGGCATGTGATTCTGAGGCCCGGAGATCTCGGAATGTATTTTTGAACTTTTTTTTAGGTACGTTCTGTAAACGTGCGAGCGGGATTTTCTATCTTTTCAACCGATGCTCGAATTAAAAATCTGAGGGCACCGTTGAATTCGCAGCACCAGGATTAACTTGGGAAAATCTTAACTTCGACCAGTAAGGGTCGGACAGAAATGTTAAGTTTTAGAATTTTTTGAAAAAATAATAAAATAAATCTTTTATTTTTTTTATTTTCTTCAACCATTGAGCAACGGTTGGTGAAACTGTAGCATAACGACGTGCATTAAATGGGGTTCATTTAATGAATTGTTTCTTTTGTTCTATAACTGAAACACCCATTTAACAAATTGTTCATTAATTAAGGTTCATTAATGAACCAAATTAATGAACACAACTTCTATATCATTTTATTTTTATTATTAAATCTGTTAGCGAAGGGATTGGAAACTATGGGAAACCATTGAAAAAGTGCCAGCGATGTCACCTTCTAATGAAGAATGATGACCGATCAAAAAACATTGGAGGATTTGATCCGAAGATCGACGAACATCGAAGAACATCCTCAAATGTGAATTATTTCCTTCGTCTGTTGTAGATTACACAGAATCTAGATAGGAGAATTAATTTATTTCTAAGTGTTTAATGTTTCCTCCTTCTCGTTCTTGAATTATATGGAGAATGCGGATCAACCAACTAATGGGTTAATCCGTGATTCATTCTATATTTCAGAAGTTTGATGTGGGATTTCTCTTTGGGATTATTCTTAAACTTTGAGATGATTATTTCCTCCCCTTTGTTAAATCGCTAAAACGGAGGGTGCGAGCTAATCCGAATAAGACCCAGACCCTCCGCTGACCTTGTTTTTTGTGCGTTATTTGAGGTCGACCGAGAAACAAGGCGGAAAGGTGAATCTAAGGGGCTTGTAGAGAAATCAGTGACCCAAGAGGCCTATAGGTGCAGACAGGAATAAAAACGGACCACTGTAGCATCTTTGGTGGCCCAAGGAAGGAATCACTGGTGCAGAACCACCGGCGTGGTGACACCAATGACTGGAGGCAGAAGTTGGCCCATGTTGGCCACGTATAGGAGGTGGCACTCATAGGCGTTGCGGTGGAAAGGGGAGGCCGACTCTCATCAGCTGTGTTGGAAGATGGCAGTGTGCCGCGGTGACATGGTGTCGTGGCCGGATCGTCGTAGTGGATAGGTCAGCGCCGCATAGAATATGAGAGGCTGCTCAGGAGGCACACTATGGCTAGATCCTACCACCCATTTTGGGAGATAGGGAAGTGCCATATTAGCACCTCCAGCTAGGAGAACCTTCCACCCTACGTCTGGTCCAACGCAACCAGCCCGCACCGTGCAGGACAGGTTCTCTAGGTGGGCCAGACCCGCTCCGCACTGGCCGGACCTGGGCCAGCTGGGCCGGACCCTTATTGGACCCTCAGGTCGGGTCGGGTCGGTCCGACTGGACCCAGACCAGACTGGCCCAGTTTCACTAAAATGGTTGTAACTCGCAGACCGGGCGTCCAATTGACACGTCGTCTACTGCATGATAACCCTTTTGATGAGGCGGTCTTTTTGAGAAACTCCACTTGAGTTTTGAAAGAATTTGGAGTACAGACGGGTTGGATCGTACTTGAATCCAACTGGGCCCTATTTATCTTTTTGTCTATATCTTATAGACTGAGCATCCAATTGACGCATCGTGTGTCGTGTTGGAACCCTTACGACCAAACGGTCCTTTGGGTTACTTCTAAGTGGGACTTAGTGGAGGTTGAGATATGAATGGTGGATTGAGGAGCGGATCCTCTATAAATCAATTATGCTAATTGATGGAATCTAATGGTTGGCTGTGATGTGATGAAGGGATAGTGATCCTCTGTGGTTCAGCACTTAGCGATCCTCTGTGGGTTAGAACTTAGCGATCCTCTCTAGGTTAACATGTAGTGATCCTCTATGGTTCAGCACCTATTAATCCTATGTGGGTCATCACGTAGTGATCCTTCGTGGGTCAGCACCTAGCGATTCTCTGTGGTTCATCACGTAGCGATCCTCTATGGGTCATCACCTAGCGATCCATTATGGGTCAGCACCTAGAAAACTTGTGTGGTCCAACAGCAAAAGTCTCTCGATATAATAATATTATCTAGATTTATGACTAATCATATTTATTCCTATTATTTAAGTTGTATACCTAGTGTGAGTTGTCTTTTACTTTGTGCTATGTGATTGAGATCATGCTCTGTAGTTTTTCCTTGTGGAATTACAAGAGACCTTTCGGGGTCTCAGGGTCCCTGCTGAGTATTGTTATACTCACCCCAGCATGGGATTTTCCTACACCTTGTTGTGTCTTGTGAAGACGACGGAAATCTTGACTGAGACTTTGGAGAGTTAGGGCTAGACGGTACACAGAGGTGACTGATTTATGTGGTGAGCCGAAGTGATGAGTTGTACCTACCCTTCAGGTAGGATCCTCAGTAGATGATCTATGGAGCTTGTTTTCCCTTTTTTTGGACTACTCTTTCAGTTGGGATTGTATACTATCCCTTGTCTCTTTTAGTTTTTAATTTTACTCTCAGTGGTGGTTTTTAGTGGTGGTTGTACTACTCCTTTTTCATTTTGTTTTTCTTATGTGCAGTGTACCCTATTTGTGTTTGTACAGGTTTAAAGGTAATTCCTTCCCTTTTTGGGTTTCTCCTTTTCGATGCTAGTCAATAGACCCTAGCCTATGGAATGTGGGATTGCTTTAGTCATGGAATAGGTCTCGGGGGATGGGTTATGAAAAATTGGTATCATAGGGAATTTGGTTCTACCAGAAGAACTAAGATTTAGTATTTTAAATGGGGAAATAGTGTTAAGTGTTTTGGGTTCGGTTTTCAGTTTGGGAAGTCTAGTGTTGGTGTGTAGGCCGATGTATCCATACACCAGGACCCTAAATTATGTTTTCTGACTCGGTAGATGAAAACACTAGTTGCATTTGTTTTGAAAATGTTTTACTCTTGATCTCTGTTGAGTCAGATCACCAGGTATAAATTATTAACTATGGAACATATGTTTCTCTATAGGATGCCTCCACATAGACATCTAGCCAGGATTCTAGTGAGAGATCACAATAATGGCCCACTGAGCGATGAGGCATTGGTATAGGGCCCTCTTACAGCAATAGCACCTTCGGGAGGTGTACCAGTAGTAGCAGCACCCGTAGGGAAGAAGTTTCCACCAGCCCCACCAGTGGACATTGCATGAAAATTGAGCATGTTTCACGAGTTCCAAAGAAATAGGCCTATGAGGTTTCTATGTGAGATAGATCTGCAGACAGCAGAGGACTGGCTGGAGGCTACGACATGAGTTTTACACTTGGTTGAGACATCAGCAAACCAGATAGTGATCCTAGCTGCTAGTCAATTTCAGGGAACAACATGGAGGTGGTGGATTCGGACACTCCATACTCATGAGGAGACGAATCTTTCCTGGTAGGACTTCAAGAGCCTCTTCAGGGTGGAGTTCATACTAGAGACACTACACTTTGTGCATATTCAGGAGCTACTGCACTTACAGAAAGGTAGTCTAACAGTGGCGTAGTACTCGGTGAGATTTATTGACCTCTCCTGCTACTCTACTGACATGGTATGGGACCCTTTATTCAGGGGTTGGAACTTTGAGCAGGGTCTCCAATGAGAGATCAGAGCATTGATGATTTCGCTCAACATTCTGACATAGACTAGAGTGCTAGTGCGATCCCTACTGGTGGAGAGCTTCCAAGATGACCATGCACCAATGGTGAGAGCCACCACCGGATGATAGGTGGCCGAGTCATCTATAGCAGGCAGTAGGGAGATGACTCAAAGGACCAAAAGGGACAGACCTTATGGAGGATGACCACAAGACGCACGGTCAGAGGTGAAGATCGGCCAAGGTAGAGGAGGTAATCTAAGGACTAGAGTTTGTTACTGTTGCGGTGGAGAGGGGCACATGGCTAGTGACTATCTGACTCTCTATATGGATGACCAATATCAGGTTGAGGGACCACTGGTGCAGTGACAGAAGTTCAAGAGAGGAGGTCTGTAGGCCAAAGTACGTGGAAGAGGAGCAAGCTATGCATAAGGCAGTGGGTGATGGTTTGATGTACTACTGCCACCACCTCCAGGTGATCCACCCCGACCTTAGGGAGGAGGTGCACAGGGATGAGATCAAATTCAATTAGTAGAGGCCTATGACCACAGTGATCCAGAGATGATTCGAGTTACGATTTGTGTCTACTCCACCCTATCTGAAATTATTATTGACATAGGTTCCTGTCACTCTTTCATTTCCACAACTCTCATTCAGAGATCAGAGATTCTGGTGGAGCTGTTGGCTCGATCCTTACGATTTGAGACTCTTACGGGAGAGGATTAAACAATTAAACACTGGTACCAACAGTTTAAGCTTCTCTAGAAGGTGAGATATTCGGTTGGGATCTCCTAGTAGTAGTGTCGAGGCCTTACGATGTCATATTGGGTATGGACTAGTTATACATGGTCCATTATCAAATCAGTTGTTTTAGGCACAAAGTGCGGTGTGTCTGTGAGGATGGGACTAGGTTTTCCTTCATTGGCGATAAGGGAACCTTTTTATCATAGGATGGAATTTCTCAGAGGAGGGTGTAGCCAATCACTCATCAGTTGTCTAGCCTCACCCTTAGTGTAGTGCATGAGAGGAGTTCGAGCTATCCTACTGTGGGGGACCAGTATGCAGATGTCTTTCCTGAGGATGTTCTGGGACTACCTCCTTGCAGATAGGTAGACTTCTACATCAACTTGTACCCTGGTATGACACTAATATCTACACCATCATATCGGATGGCTCCCGCAGATCTTCGTGATTTGAGGGTATAGTTGGTGGACTTGCAGAGGAAGGGGTTAGTAAGGCCCAGTGTTTCTCCATGGGCAGCCCCGATTTTGTTTTCCAAGAAGGCAAATGAGATTTTGAGGCTTTGTGTTAATTATCGGTGCCTGAACTAGGTGACCATGAAGAACAAGTATCCTCTACCGAGGATTGATGATCTTTTTGACCAGATGAAGGGAGAATGGTGGTTTTCAAAGATAGACCTCAGATCAGGCTATCATCAGCTTCAGGTGCAGGATGAGGACGTACTGAAGGCATACTTTAGATGACGGTATGGCCACTACGAGTTCTTGGTGATACCTTTTTTCATGAAAAATGCTCCAGTAGTTTTCATGGGACTCATAAACAGGATCTTCCATCCTCACCTCAATCACTTTATGGTGGTTTTCATTGACGAAATCTTTGTGTACTCAGCATCGAAGTAGGATCATGCCACACATCTACAAATAGTTTTGTATACACTCTGAGATCACTAGATTTATAGTAAGATCCAGAATTTCCATTTATGGATACTAGAGGTCCACTTCTTGGGACACTTCATCTCAGAGGCTAGAGTTGCGGTTGATCTGGAAAAGATAGAGGTAGTGCTTTCTTGGGAGCCACCCAGGAGCGTGACTGAGGTGAAGAGTTTCCAGGGGTTGGCTGGGTACTACCGGATATTTGTACCCAACCTTTCCAAAGTAGCATCACCCTTTTCAACTTTGACAAAGAAGGGATAACACTTCATATGGATGGAGAGATTCCAGAAGAGTTTCCAGGAGCTGATCTAGAGACTGACGTGTGCCCCCATCTTGAGGCTACCAGAAGAGGGCATTGGGTATGTAGTCTACTGCGACACATCAGGGACCGTACTGGGATGTGTCCTGATGTAGGATAAAGTGGTGATCACTTACGACTCATGATAGTTGAGGCAGCATGAGTAGAACTATACGACCCATGACATGGAGTTAGCAATAGTAGTCTTTGTGTTGAAGACATGGCAGCACTATTTGATGGGTGAATGGTTTAATGCCTTCTCCGATCAAAATATTCTTAGGTATATCTTCTCACAGAAGGACCTGAACCTGATATAGTAGCGATGGCTGGAGTTCCTCTAGGACTATGACTTTGAGATAGTCTACACTCTTGGGAAGGGGAACGTAGTAGCAGACACAATCAACAGGAGTTCGGGTATAAAGAAACTAAGTGAGGCGACAGAGTAGCTATCCGCATTGCAGATATCATTTGTGGAGAGTGATGGATCAGTATACCTCTAGTCTATGACTGTCACTCCCCCACTCCTTTGATGATTTTGGGAGGCACAACTTGGGGATGTTGACTATGAGGCCCGACGTACTCAGATATCCTCAGGACAGGCTCCTGATGGATTTTTGATAGGTGGGGAGCACATCATCATTTTTAGAGGATGCACCATGGTACTAGTGATGTTATAGGAGGAGGTATTAAGGGAGTTCCATAAATCCCCTTTAGAGGTACATCCTAGAGTGGAAAAGATGTACCAGGACCTCTGACGTCAGTACTGGTGGTCAGGGATAAAGAAAAAAAATGGTAGAGTTCGTTTCACGATGCCTCACTTATTAGGAAGTGAAGGATGAGGATAAGGTTCCAACAGGCTTAGCATTGCCACTAGAGGTACCAGAATGGAAGTGAGATGGTATCTCCATGGACTTAGTGACTGGGTTACCATGCACGTTTAGGAGCCATGACCCTATCTGGGTGATCATTGATTGACTCACCAATTCAGCCCATTTTCTACCCATCCAAAAGCAGAGATCAGTAGAGGGATTGGAACACCTCTATGTTCAGAAGATAGTACAACTTCACAGGGTACCATCGATTATTGTTTCAGATCGTGACTCTTGTTTTACATCCTGGATGTGGAAGGGTTTACAGGAGGTTTTGGGGACTCAAAAACACTTGAGCACCACCTTTCACCCTTAGATAGATGGTCAGACGGAGTGGACCATAGAGACACTTGAGGACATGCTTCGTGCTTGCATCCTTGATTTTGGCCATTGTTGGTAGGACCACCTGCCACTTTTGGAGTTGTAATACAACAACAGCTATCACCCCACCATCGGAATGACACTGTTTGAGGCCTTGTACAGGCGACCATGCAGATCACCTCTATACTGGACAGACCCAGGGGAGTCAGCTCTTATGGGTCCATAGTTGGTACAGGCTACCACTGAGAAGGTTCATATCATCCAGTAGTAGATGAAGACTACACAGAACAGGCATAATTCTTATACTGATAGAAGATGGAGACCCTTGGATTTTGAGGAGGGCGATCATGTGTTCCTTCGGGTCTCACCCCGATGAGGATTGTGAAGATTTGGTTGGGGTGACAAGCTATCTCTGAGATTCATCGGACCTTTCCATATTCTCAGTATAGTTGGTGAGGGGGCGTACCACCTAAATCTTCCCCCACAGATGCACCGAGTGCACGATGTTTTTCATATGTCGCGGTTGAGGAGATACGTGCATGACCCATCACACATCATTTACTGGGGCGATCTGGACATTGAAGATGGGGTGAATTTTGCAGAGTTCTCGGTGGAGATAGAGGATCGATAGGAGTGGGTCCTTCATGGATGGTCGATTCCTATTGTGCGAGTTTAGTGGAATCACGGGAACCTCCAAGAGAGAACATGGGCGCGGGAGGCTCACATTCGTGCTCAGTACTCCCATTTGTTGTCTTAGTTTTTGTTGTGGATTTCAGGGATGTAAATACCTAATGTGGGGAGAATGTAAAGACCCAGAAATTCTGTATTAATTTTTTTTAATTATATAGAATTATTTTGAGACTGTTGAATTTGATGGCATGTGATTCTGAGGCCCAGAGAGCCCAAAATGGATTTTTGAACTTTTTTTAGGTACGTTCAGTAAACATGAAAGAAGGATTTCCTATCTTTTGAACTGGTGCTTAGATTGAAAATCCCAGGGCACTGTTGAATTCTCAGTGTCAGGATTCTCTTAGGTGAAATTTAACTTCGATCGGCAAGGGTTATATGGAAAAGTTAAGTTTTGGACTTTTTGGAAAAAATAATAAAATAACTCTTTGAGTTATTTTATTCTTTTCTCCAACCATTGAGAAACGGTTGGTGAAACTGCAGCATAACGACATGCATTAAATAAGGGTTATTTAATGACTTGTTTCTTTTGTTGTGTAACTGAAAAACCCTTTTAATAAATGGTTTATTAATAAAGGTTCATTAATGAAACATGTTAATGAACACAACGCCAAGATCATTTTCTTTTTATTATTAAATCAGTTGGAAAAGGGATTAGAAATTGCGGGAAACCTCTGACGAAGTGTCGGCAACATCACCCTCCAATGAAGAACAGTGATCAATCGATGACCATTGGAGGATTTGATCCAGAGATCGACGAACGGTTAAGAATGTCTTCTAACGTGGATTCTTTCCTTCATCGGTAGCAGATTCCACCAAATCTAGGTAGGGGAATTAATTTATTTCTAAGTGTTTAATGTTTCCTCCTTCTCATTCTTGAATAATATGGTGAACGGGGATCAACCGACTAACGGGTTGATCTGTGATTCATTCTATATTGCGAGAGGTTGTTGGGGGATTTCTCTTTGGGGTTATTCTTAGACTTTGACATGATTGTTTCCTCTCCTTTTTTAAAATGCTAACATAGAGGGCATGGGCCGATCTGAACAAGTATTGGACCCTCCAACAATCTCAGTTTTTGTTTGTTCTTTGAGGGTGACTGAGCAACGAGGTGAGAAGGAAATTCAAAGGGGATCACAGAGAAGGCAGCGACCCAAGAGGCCCGTAGGCACATACGGGATGGAAAATGGAAAACCGAAGCATCTCCAGTGGCCCGTAGAAGGAGCTGCCGGTGACCGGTGGTGCCGACGACTGGACCATGCCAACCGAATGGAGGAGGCGGTCGCCGCAAGCACCATGGTGTTAAGGGGTGACCGGCTCTCCCCAGCCACGCTGCAAGATGGTGGTGCGCCCATCGATTTTCCATGGCGGCAAGGTGTCATGGCCGGATGACCATAGTAGGTGGAGGACTCGGCGACAACACGCCGCATGGAAGACAAGTAGCCGCTCGGGAGGCACACCAATGGCCAGCTCCTATAGGCCGTTTCGAGAGATGGGGCGGCGCCCCGCATCTAGTCTAGTGGAATCAGCCCGCACTACATAGGTCGGGTTCTCTAGGCGGGCCAGACCCGCCAGCCGGGCTGGACCAGTGTCGGTTGGGCCGGACCCGCACCGGCCGGGCCGGACCCGCGCCGGCCGGGCAGGACCCGCTCCGGTCGGGCTGAACCCCGCCTGCCAGGTTGGACCCACGCCAATCAAACCGGACCCGCAGTCCTAATAGGCCATCTATTCCGGACCCTTACCAGACCCTCGGATCGGGTCGGGTCAGTCTAGTCGGGTCGGACCCGACTCGACCGGCCCCGTTTCACTAAAATGGATATAACTCGCAGATTAGGCATCCAATTGGCACGTCGTCTATGGTGTGAGGACCCTTGAAACAAGGTGATCCTTTTGGGATAATCCACTTGATTTTTGAAAGAATTTTATGTATGGCTAGGTTGGATCAGACTTGAATCCAACTGGGCCCCATTTACCTTTTTGCCTGTATCTTACAGACCGGGCTTCTGATTGATGCGCCATCTATCACATTGGAACCCTTACGAAAATAAGGTCCTTTGGGTTAATTCTAAGTGGGACTTCGTAGTGGTTGAGATACGACTGGTGGATTGAGAGGCGGATCCTCCAGAAATCAAGCATGTTAAGTGAGGGAATCCAGTGGTTGGTTGTAATGTGATAAAGGAATAGTGATCCTCTATGGGTGAGCACTTAGAGATCCTCTCTGGTTCATCACTTAGAGATCCTATGTGGGTCAACACCTAGCGATCCTCTGTGGATCAATACCTAGTGATCCTTCATGGGTCATCACCTAGAAATCCTCTGTGGGTCAGCACGTAGTGATCCTCTTTGGGTCATCACCTAGCGATCCTCTACGGGTCATCACCTAGTGACCCTATGCGGTCCAGTAGAAAAATCCTCTCAATAGAATAATATGATCTAGCTTTATGAATAATAATCTTTATTCATGTTCTTTAATTTGTATACCTAGTGTGAGATGTCTTTTACTGTGTGATTTGTGATTGAGATCATGCTATGTAGTTTTTTCTTGTGGAATTCTGAGAGACCTTTGGGGGTCTCAGGGTCCCTAATGAGTATTGTTATAATCACCCCTGCACAGGGTTCTCCTACACCTTATTGTGTCTTGTGAAGATGACAGAAATCTTGACTGAGATTTTGGAGAGCAAGGGTTGGACGGTATACAGAGCTGACCGATTGATGTGGTGAGCAGCAGTGACGAACTGTACCTACCCTTCAGGTAGAATCCTTGGAGGATGATCTCTAGATCTTTTTTTCCTCTTTCTGTACTACTCTTTCAGTTGGTCTTGTATACTGACCCCTTTTTATTTTAGTGATTACTTTTACTCATAGTGGTGGTTTTTAGTGGTGGTTGTACTAATCCTTTTTTGTTGTGTTTTTCTTGTGTGCAGTGTGCCCTGTCTGTGTGTGTACAGGGTTAAATTAAATGCCTTCCCTATTTGGGTTTCTTCTTTCCGGTGCTAGTCACCAGCCCTTGGCCTATGGAAAGCGGGCTTGGGGTAGTCACGGCATGGGCCCCAGGGGACAGGTCATGACAACCATGCCTACACATAGAATTAGAACAAATATTGCATCATGTTCACACAAAACATATATGTAAAAATATAATCAAATCATTTATAGAAACAATAATTCCATGAGATATAAAATATTACCAAATGTATTGGAGGTCTATATAATTCCAAGACCACATGTCACATCATAATACGCTCATAATCATGCATGCCACATAGAAAGGGAGCATTTATCAATTATAAACATGAAATAAACCCATGATAAAATAATTTATTCCATAATTATGTTATAAGGAACATAATAATTAATAAACATTAAAGTTACCAAAATAATAGGGGAAAACATATTTTCATTATTTAAAGGCGTCATTTATAAATAAAATATTACAGATCATAAATATGAGAGGAATAAACAATAGAATAATAAAAGGGGAGGTTCAAGAATAAATTATTTATTAAAAATCATTATATCATGGATAAGAATTCATCTCAACAAAGTATAAACATTCATATCCACAAAATTAAAGGGAAGATTTGAGAGTCCCCTTACTCTAGGTCCTCTTTTGGTTTTGTCAAATTTTCACCTCCTTTATAACCTATATTTTATTCTTAAAACATTAATCCTAAAGTATACTATATCTATTTATGTTATTCTTGATCAATCATAGTAATTGGAATTTATTTTTAAATATTTAATTGAAAATAAAATGGTTCGATGATATGTTTTTTTGGATTATCTAATGTTCATTTATATTTTAGAGCTTTTATTTTTTTTATTTATCCATTAGTCAAATTTGAAAAATAATAATAATAAATAAAATTATATATTAATTCATTATAAATATTTTACACTAATAATTTTTGAAGAAGGTGATAAGTAAATAATTGATAACGTCCTCGTAGGTGGGTAAACCAACCATTAACGAGACTTTTTCAAAGAGGGAGAGAGAGACAATACCTATACATTATAAATAGTTTATAATGACTATATATTATTATAATAATATATATTGATATATATATATGATATATATTAATCAACCATAAAGGTAGTGATAAATAAAGAATTAACAATGTCCTTTTAGGCGAGTAATTCGACCATTAACGGGACTTTGTCAAAAGAGGGAGAGATAATACACATATTATAAATAGTTAATTAAAATTTTATTGTATAATATTAACTATTATATCATGTTTATAGACTAATTAATTAATTTATATGGATTTTTTAGAAGAGTTATTGGTAATGGAAGAGTATAAGGAGGAAAAATTGAAAGTAGAAAGTGATAAAGGTTGCCTAGTTCCTCGATGTTTCTCCTTTTCTAAGACTTTAATGTCTTGGATAATCTGATTTTGATGAAACCAAAAAGTATCTAAAGATATTAGAAGTATTAGGAAAATATAATTGCTTAGATATTGGTAAATTTTAATAATTTTGGAATTGATTTTCCTTGTTGGGTGAGGGAGTATTAATACTTGAAGGGGAGAAGTATTTTGGGTTCTAATAATGAATAAAATATTATTTCAAGACCAAGTCTTGTAATAGTAGTCTTACTTGAGACTATGGATAATATCAGATTATAAATATAAGCTTTTATGAATTTGAAACCATTCAAACACCAAATTTATTAGTTTATACAAAATAAAGGGAAAAAAATGAAAAATGGGTTTTTAATGGAAAACTTTATCTTTTTAGACTTTGAAAATTACCTTTTAGGTTTGGAAATTAAGTTTATTATTTTTAAATGATTAATTTATCTTATTAAACCTATTTTTGGTTTAGAAAAATATTTTATACTTTATTAGATCATCATTACATCAATATTAGGTCGTGAAATATGTTGTATTGGAAAAATTGAACTTTTACAATTCACCGAGAAATTAATGTTTTTTAGAAAAACACCAAAAAAACTCTTGAAATTTTTTGATATAATAATTAAAAAAATGAAATTTATTCTGACAAAATAATTTTCTAAATAAGTTAATTTTAATATTTAATTATTGGTATAAAAATTATGATTTTTTACAAAATAGTTTATAATAAATTTTAAAAATATACACTTATAATTTATTTAAGTTTCCTAATTTAAATATTTTTTTATAACTTTATAATTATATGTTTAATGAATTTATTAATATTAAATATTATTTAGAAGTCATTTTACAATTCTAATGGTCAAGTAATTATCCTAATGGTCACATTACTATTCTGATAACCATGTTATTATTCCAACAGTCATATTACTATTCCAATAGTCATATTATGTTTATAATTCCTATAAATATATATTATTTACTTTATTCATAATGAACTTATTTTTTTATAAAAACTCTATATATTTTGTTTTGTTATTCCCCTCGGCTTGTTACTTTCAGGTGTCCTAAAGTAAATTTTAAGCCTACTCCTCTATGAGTATAGTGAAAGTATGGGGTTGATCCATCAAGGAATATAGGTGTTTGATAATATGGTCACTTAGTAATTTATTTTAATATTTTATAATTTTTTTCAAAACCATTTCAGTCTTCAATTTACCCAAATAAAATCATATTTATCTTAATGTCACAAAAAATGTATAATTAAAAAATCTGGATTTTTATCTTTATACTAAAAATACATTGAGGTTATTAGAGTAAATGAAAATCATTGAAATTGTGTTTTTCATGTGTGTTCATTTCATTCAAAATGGTTTTATTCACTACTATTAAAATATGTTAAAAACTCCTTGTTCTGGTAGGTTTTGAATTATATTTTTAAAATCAATTTTTTGGTTCATCAAACAATTTAAAAATTTTATAATTAAAAAAACCCTAATGTGATGATGAATACACCCAATGATCATGAAAACATTAATAATAGTTCATTAAAGGATATATAACTATGTCATTATTGGTTTGATATGGAATATATATTGAATATATGAATGTTAATATGATGAAAATATAAAATAAATGTATGAATCACGCTAAACAAAACAAAAACAATTCAATTTCTCACATGAAACTCCATTATCACCTAAAAACCTAATATAATAGAAAATTAGTTATATATATGAAATATGAAATAAAAATTAAAGGACTCATAATATGTTTCCATGAAAAGAAGAATAATAAGAATAACTAGAACAAAAATGAAATAAATCCTCTCCTTGATGCTAATTCGGATCTCCCTAAAGGCCAAAAATTCTCTCTTAGATGTTTTTATCTTCCAAAATTTTCAATAGATCCATTAATTACACACCCTCAGTGTTTTCAGGTGTATAATGGTCTTAATTATATGTTAAAGGGTTGTTAACGGGGTAAATGAGAAGTGGTTCAATAGATATCTAAGATACATGGTTTTGGAACATAATTAGGGAAACTGTACACCAACCATGTGGTTCATTCTATACATATTCTCTTGAGGCACAAAGTTGTTGCATATTTATGGAAACCATATTTCAACCATGCAGTGTATTCTATCCATCATCTCTTAAGTCACAAAGTTTTTGCACAATTTAGGAAACCCTGCACCAACTCTACGAGTGGCTCTGTCTTTCATTTATTGAGCTACACAGTTATAGTACGGTTAGAGAAACCATGTACCAAACATGAAATTGATTTTATATCTTGGATAATTATATTATATAATTCAAGTAAAATCTACATGGTTCTTAGGTTTCATTAGGAACTGCACATAGTTGAAAAAGAGACTGAATGTCTTTGATTTGACTCAAAAACTTCTAATTCATGCTAACTTCAGCCAATTATTCATTTTAGGTCTATTTTTCTCCTATATAAAGAAATTTATACCATTAAAAATGATATTTAAAGATATTAGCTATTTTTATGATTAAAATTAATGTAAAAATTGTTATTCATATTGTTTTATGAGACCCCCACCCACACGTGATCAAGTGCTTATCCTCATCCAATTACATAAATAATCATTCCTAAGAGGCCACCAAAGAAACCAATAAAATGAAACATATTATATTAACCAAATGAACATAAGTATGAATAAGTAGACATTGAATATAATACATACACCCTTTAATACTTACTAATCCCAAAAGAAGTCAAGAAAAGTTGACTAAAGTTTAATTTCCCATGTTTTAATACTTAAATCGTCACTTATTGAATTATGAAATTCACATTATTAATTTAAAATAAGGTATCTCTTTCCATTTCCATCTCATCATATAGCCATGTAGGTTAAAAATGGGTTTAGTTGACTCCAAACGGTGCTCTATCACTTTTATAGGTCATATAATCACATTGAATCACTAATTTGGAGCATAATAGAGGGTTTTCATAATTTTTGGGTGTTATTTTTAATATATCAATTTTCTATTAAATTGAGATATTAGTTAATTGAAGTGCCTAGGTGTTAGTTTCATTTGGTTTTAATTGGAAATTCTATCATGGTGATGAAAAAGCTATCAATATGTGTTGAAGAAATGAAATTGAATATCATAATTGATCATCTATTTAAGTTTATAATTTAGAGAAGTTACTATCATAATATATAGAAAAGAACATCTGATGATTTTTTGAATTTTGTTAAATGCTTATTAAATGTATTGAGGAGTTAACATTGGTCTATGAAAATGATGATGAGATTGTGAAAATGAATTGGGAATAAGATATTTTACAATGCGACACAGTCCTTCCATAAGTATGAGTATGGAATATCAAAAAAACCTTCTATATGAAGAGAATGGTTATTCCATGCATATAAGACTCAACTAGATCCAGGATTCCATGTGGAAAACATGGATATTTCATTTTAACAACATGGATCTTCCGTGATAAGCTTCCACATATATTTTGTGAGTATGATGATCATCCTTGAGTGAAGATGGATCTCTCGTGAGAACCACGTGGACATTCTGTGAGTGAAATTGAGCTACTATGTGGAGGATTGTTGACTGTGAGTAATACATGTAAGTATTTTTCATGCCTTGATTCACATACAACCTAAGTTAAAGAAAATGATTTGAAAATATTTAAAATCTTGATACATGAATGGGTGTGATCAAAATGATGATACATGTATGTAGTTAATACTTTCATGCATGTAAGTAAAATTTGAGGAAGATAAACATGAAATCCATTTGTTGACATATTGATCATTCATGAAAACTATGAGAAAAAATAGGAATCATATGTGATATTAATGCAAACTATTTTTCATGGTTTATACATGCCATATTATTTTATGTGGTTGAAGATATTAGAGAAACCACATACTGATAATGGAGAGTCAAATTATACATAAATAACGAGGCCACGTTAAAAAATGCATACATGTCTCATGTGGATAATGAAGGATAGAGAAAGTTAAAATTATTCTTGAGGTAGTAATGAATGATATTTTAAATAAGGAATTATTCTAGGATATTTAACATCATATATAATATCTATAATAAATAAGGAATTATAATTCAGGATCCATTGATTGAATTAAAATAAAAGAAATAACTCTTTTCAACTATATAAAATTATTAAGAAGAAATCATAGGATACTAGATTCAAATATTTAGTGATTTGAATTCAAATGTTTATAATTATTTTATTATAGTTTTCATATATGGGGATAATTTTATATACAATTGGATTATATATTTCATTAAAGGTAATGAAAGAAAAAAAAGTAATCCTTGATAATATTTTTGAGAGAACTCATAAATAACATTATGATAATTCTGAGATATGATACAACATTTATATCATGGAGTGAGAAGGAAGAGGAGAACCTAGATAACTCAAGATCTAGTGAATAATTTTGATACCATCATTGTTAATGGTGTTCTTGAAGACTCTACATGATGATTCTTTTTTATCCATCCCACTTGTGAAGGAAGATCAAATCACAATTGGTGCAGAATCAACCCAGAGTTTATCAAGGACTTTATATCACTAGATCAAAACTGAAATATATTGTAACTAGAGAATTGCAGTTGAGGTATATAACCAATTATCATTGTTATGGTATTGGGGTGTATAACCAGTTCCCATTGTAACCAATTGGATATTTGGTGTATAACCCATGTTGAGGTGTATAACAAAACATATAAAGGAGAATAATTTTATTCCAAACATTTTAAATATTATTTTTTATATTATCACTTTTTATTACTTCATATGAAGTGATACTGAGAGATAATATTGAGTGGATTTATAACTATAACAGATTCAATAGGTTGAATTCAAAAGCGAAATAATTCACAAAATAAAACCACTGATTCACCCCCCAATGGAAAACCTATCTTGAGGATTTAAAATTGGTATAAAATAGAAGGTCCCCTATAAATATCCAAGATGAATTTGAATACATGGAAAATATTAACTCAGTCAACATTTGAGGTGTTCCCATATTTTATGAAAATAATTATCATAACTAGATGAGTAAGATGATACCTTATCCCTCATTTCTTGGTATGGAGTTCATAGATATATCCACATTTGGGATTACACCCATTAGTGAAGGTGATTTTATAACTCAATATAATAATATAAATATTGATTTATATGGAAAGGATAAATATGGAATATTAATGTCTATATCAAAAAGGGTATTTACCAAGATCATGGGGCTTCAAAATTCACATGAAATCTGGGAAAATTTAAAAATCAATTATGAAGGTAACATCAAAGTAAAAGAATTCAAGATACAAGTTTGGAGGAGTTAATTCATAGATATAAAGATAGATTATTATGAGATTAGAAATGACTACTTTATAAGGGTCAATGAGATTGTGTGAAACATAAAGGGTTTTGTTGAGAATTTTACATATTCTATCATTATTAAAAAGTTTGATGAGGAATTTTATAGGTTTATTAATTTAAAAAATATCATTCAAAAAAAATATAGGATTTAAAACTAGATGAGTTACACAAAAAAACTCGGAGCTTATAATATATGGAAAAATATATACTTAAAGAAGAAAGAAAAATATTAGATGGACATTGAAGAAATGAGGAAATAAAAAGGTAAATAATAATAGATTATTGCAACAAGAGATTCATATATTGTGGGTGATGAAGGGATAAAGGATTTTAAGGGAAAAGTGGAAAGGAAAGGGATAATAGTTACTAAAATTTTGGAAATGTGAAGGAATTTATAATTGTTCCTATGATTATCCAAATAAAAAATATGTTGAATCTAAATCTAATAAATAAGGTGAGAAATTTAAAAAAAAGAAGGATAAGATAAAGAAGAAGAATTATAGTAGAAATAAATGAAATTCTATTAGAAATCATGAGAAACCTAATTCATCGTCAAGTATCTCTTGTGAATATGAGGTTAAATTAATTACTAAATTTTAAAAAGGATTTGAGTCATCAAGTAGTGATAATGATAGAGAAAAAATGACAGTGCTAGAATGTAAAATAAATCATGATTTGTAATCATCAATCGAGGAGATTAAAAATCTCAGAAAATAAAATAAAAAATTATTTAATGATAAAAATAAGGATAGATAAGAAAAGGAAGAGATAATAAAGAAATAAATATCTTATTCTAATGGGATTATATATTTCAACATGAAGTTGGCAGAAAAAGAAAATATGGTGTGGGATCTTAAAGAAAATTTAACTCGAAAGGAAGAAAATTTATTCAGGATAGAATCCATATGTGTGATAGTTCAACATGAGTTTAACAAGGCCATAGAAGACATAAATAAATTAGTAGAGGTTAATGGTGAATATTCTCAAGATAGTTAGATAAACTAATCTAACAATTAGGTAAAATACAGTTCATATGAGTTCTAATATAGATATATTGTAACTGATAATGCAGGTATCAAAAATAAACATGTACAATGTTGGATTAAGAAGTAGGTTGAGAAATTCTCTTCCCCATAAAAGGAATAATAGAGGGAAAGGGGTATTTTGCTCCATGTAAAATAGGTCCTACATTGAAGCAATACATCAACAATATAATAATGGATAGTTATGGAATCAATCTAGTTTTTACAATCTAGAGTCTATAATTAGTGTTGTGGAAGGTATATGCATAAAGCCTATACTTTTTGGTATAATATTTCTTATATAAGAATGAGGCATCACCGAAGGGGGAGTTTTTGTGAGAAAAATGAGATAAAAAACTCAAAGTAATCAATCTTTTAGATCTACACCAAATTTATACACCCAAAACAAAATTGATTCTTTGGAATAGGTGTGTGGAATATGTGGATTGGAGGGTCACTAAGCATAGGTATGAATTAATATACTTCTTGAATAAATTTCCCGTGGTATGATTGTTAAAAATAATTATAAATTAAAGGAAATTAAATTAAGTCATACTAAGGTTACAAATAAGTCAAATGAGATGCGTAAAAATATAATAAAGTCGAGAAAGAATGCTTTATTTTTTCCCTAAACAATTGGTCAAGTCTAAATACATGAAGGAAACACAATCAAGTATTGATTCTAATGGAAACTTGGTGGTGGATGAATAAAAGGTTTAATATCTTGATAAGTCATCAACAAGAAGTGAATTAAAAATATAAAATAGGATATATGAAAGGTGTGAGAAAACTATACATGATATGAACATATGAATGACTATTTTTCCTGGAAAAAACAATTTATGAAAATGTTCTTGAAGGCATAAGAAGGTGAGGTTATATTGATTTATAAGGAAAAAAATATTATCTCTCAAATAAAGAAATATCATGGAGATAAAATAAGTTCAAAATCTATTAATAATGTTGATAATAAAATAAGTGTTGACATTGGAAGGATATAATCACTAGGGTTGAGAGGAAATTATACCTCGAGTTCAACATTTGAATAATTAAAGAGGTCCCTCCTTATTCCCCATTATCTATACTAATGTGTATAGAATTAAAGGAGATGTTTTAGGATGTAACTAATAGAAAAAAAATTCCATGGATTTTATGTCCCATTATGAAATTGAAAAAAAAATAAGTGAATCCCTTGAGGGGGAGCATTCTTGAATAGAATCTATCATTGTACTAAATTATATTGATTCTGGAAATTCTAAAAATATTTAAAAACTCTAGGAATGAGGTATGAAAAACACACTTCCATTCATTAATCATGACTATATTTAATACAAATATCAAGGAAAGTATTATTTGATAAAAGGATAAGTTAAAAGGGTGGTTTATTTTTTTCACATGAATTTTTTTGATGTGTTTTTTGAGTTGTGTGTAGGTTACATGTTTCATTTAAAAGAATCTGTTTTATACATCTACTAAAATGATAATTATTGATGTTTCTAAGCATAATATCAAACATACTAAATTCTATGGACAACATTGATCACCTTAGCTGTAAAATATATTTTTCTACACAATGTTTTCCCATGTAGACTTAGAGTTCTATAGATAAAGGATCTTTTCTATTATGACATGTGATGTCATCCCTCTTTTAAAATAGAATAAAGACAAGGAGAAAGTTTCATTTTGATAATTTGTGATATAAAGTAAGATAAGTAGTATCTTATATTATTCATTTTCATTTGACTATCAATAAGGGGGAGAACAAAGAATTCATGGTGACACACATATTGATATGGATATATATAGTATTGAAATCAAGTACAAAGGATGATATTAAAGTGCCCATGTGTTAGTTGAATTTGTTATTAATTGGAAGATATTTCCTAATGATAAAAATTTTGTTAATATGTTTTGAAGAAATAAAATTTGTTTTTATACTTGATCATCCATTTAATTCCATAAGTTGAATAAGTTATTGTCTTGTTAGATGGAAAATAATATATGAAGTTCCAAGGATTGAATAACAACTAAGAAGGGGGGTTGAATTAGTTGTTCACTTTTTATAAGTTTCAAAAATTTAAGAAACTTAACCCCTATGACCTGTTAAGATTTCTTTCCTTATCAACCTTTAATAAATACTTAAGCATGAAATAATAATAAAACAATTAAGTCATACATGATTTTCAAGGTTCTCCCACAATGTGAGGACCTTTATACTTTCCATAGCCACTCCTGTGGGTCTATATAAATCCAATATAATGAAAAAGTGAATAAAAATTGTGTCAAATCCTATTAGACACATTCTATATTCTGATAGGAAAGATTAAACAGATTGTTATTAGTTTAAAAAGGTTTATTAAATAACAATTGAGCCAAACACAAGAATAAAATCATTGTTGAATCTGCTCCACAAATGCTCAGTCTGAATCATCAGTCCGATTTGGATAAGTCTGACCTTCTCAGTACGATAAGGATGGTTCTGATTTATCCTTTCCTTAAACTCTCAAAGAAAACTTCTTCAATGTGGTGGGAAACCTTCACCTTTAATTCTCTAGTACTCCATCTTTTCTGCATGTGTGAAAGTTAGAAATGAATGAATAATCTGAGCACATATTTATAGGAAACTCAGAAAACAAAGGCGAGAATCTTAAAAAACATCCTCACTTCCTCAAATATCAAAAACTATTAAAATCTCTCACATTTAATCTTCAATCTTTTACTTCATCAAACCTCCTTAAATTTCTCCAAGATTTACACAAAGTTGAAATTTAGGTTTTCCTTTTGGAACTCTTCATATCTTTCTCAAAATGATAATTTTGGATCTTGGTTCCCATTTTCTCAGAAAAATGCTCAGAAATTTTGTTTAGTTTCTCTCAAAAACATACTCAGAAATAAAGTTTCAAATTGTGCAGAAATCAGGTTCTGAATTTTTCAAAAATCAGGTTTTGAATTGTATAGAAATTAGGTTCCGAATTGTTCATAAATCATGTTCCAAATTGTTTAGAAATCAGGTTCTGAATTTCTCAGAAATTAGGTTACAAATTTTGTAGAAATCGGGTTCCAAATTGTACAGAAATCGGGTTCTAAATTTTTCAAAAATTAGGTTCTAAATTGTGAAGAAATCAGGTTCTAAATTGGTTAGAAATCAGGTTCTGAATTGTTCGAAAATTAGGTTTCAAATTATATAGAATACAGGTTCCAAATTGTTCAGAAATCAGGTTCCGAATTGCTCAGAAATCAGGTTCCTAATTTTGAAAAAATAAATTGTTCGGAAATCAGGTTTCGAATTTCTCATAAATAAGGTTCCAAATTGTATAGAAATCAGATTCAGAATTGTGCAGAATTTAGGTTACGATTTTTTCTAGAATGTTGCTCATAATTATAGATCTGATTTTTCTTAGAAGGTTGCTCAGAATTATAGATCCAATTTTTCTTAGAATGTTTCTCAAAATTTTGGATATGATTTTTCCTAGAATGTTACTCATTAAAAGTATTCAAACCTCTTCACCATTTATTCAAAAGATTTTATCATGAAACTTTTCATGATTCGTGAGAAATTTAAGATCATAAAAGCATCATCTGACATTTTTTATAAAGTTTGAGAAACTTTCTAACTTCTGACTCTTCAAAAACATTCTCTTTTAAGAATATTCAACAACAAAAAGGACTTCAAAAACATCTTTAAAACTCCGCAACTTCTTTCAAAATCTGAAACTTCTTTCTTTCTTAGTAAAAAATACAAACGTCCAAAAACTAGAAACTTAAACTTCATGTATGTTAAAATAATTCTTCAACAAAAAAGTTAGTTGTCAAGAAATACAGAACTTTGTTAAAACAAAACACCACAAATTTTCTTCAATATCTCCCTTTGGATTTATTTACAACCCTTGTCAAAAACTTTTCCAACTCTCATATCTTTCCAAAAATAAAGTTTTTAACTTTTACCAAAACATAGCATTTCTCAAAAGAGAGTGTCCTAACACCACACTACTGGATAAATTAATGTTTTTGAAGGATTTCCATCTCTCGGTGGCAATAAAAGATTGCGGCCAGGTAAATAGAAACTCCCCTTTACTTTTATCTTTCTCTTGATCACTTTTCATTTTATCTCTCATTTTTCATGTTCTCTCCCCCATTAAATGATAAATACAACTTCATATTCATAAAAGAAAGCAAAAAAATCTTCATACAAAGTAAAAATTTAATTCTTACTCTCACCCTTTGTCAACATAATCCAAATCATAGTGGGGGAAACTTCCTTATGAGGTTTAAGAAGACATGAGAGGAGGTTGAGTATAATTTTTAAGCCTCAATTCGACAAACCTTTACTTTGAAATTTCTTTTGTATAGACAACAGAAATCTGAAACTTTGTTGATGTGTATTCCAGCAAAACTTCTCCAGCAACTACTTTCTCTTTATGAAGTGAAATTTTATATCAATTTTTTTTATCTTGAGTGTTGGAAAGGCTTTTTAGAAAGATCATTTTCACTCTAATTATCACAAAGTATATTCAATTTTTTAGAAACTTTTACTTTCAAATATTCCAGCTAAACTTCCATCCACATAATTTGAGTACAAGCCTAAGTAGCTGCAACATATTCGGATTCAATTGTGCTCAATGTTACTGAAATTTTTTTCTTACTATGCCAACTAACGCAATATTCACCCAAGAAAAATGTTCCTCCTAAGGTTGATTTTCTATCATTATAATCACTATACCAATCAATATCAATGTAGCCATGAAACTTTAACTCACTATTTATTTTGTATAAAAACCCATATGATGTTGTTCCTTTGACATATCTTAGAATCCTCTTTGCTACCAACATATGTGATTATTTTGGATTACTTTGATATCTGGCACATAAAGTCACAGCATAAACAATATCAGGCCATAAAGCTATAAGGTAAAGAAGTCTTCCTATTAGATTCTGAAAATCTTTCTGATTCACAATTACTCCAGATTCATATTTGATCAACTTTGTACTCACTGAAATAGGAGTTGAAACTTATTTTGATTCTTCCATTCCAAACTTCTTTAGCAATTCTCTAGCATACTTTTATTGAGATAAGAAAATGTATCTTTTTTTGTTGAACTTATAATCCAAGGAAGAAAATTAATTCCCCAAACATTGACATTTCAAAATTCTTCTTCATTTCTTTATAAAACTCTTAAAAAACCTTTTGTTCATCCCTATAAAAAATTATATCATCCACATAAACAATGATAATTAAATTTTTGGAGTCAACATTTTTCACATACAAGTTTCCATCAAATTTTCCTTTAGAAAAGTTTATATTTCTCAAAAAAGTTTCAAGATTTGAATACCAATCACTTGGATATTGTTTCATCCCATACAAATCTTTATTAAATTTAAAAAGTTTGTTTTCATCCTTATCAAGTATAAACCCATAAGTTTTTTCAATGTAAACTTCTTCCTCAATTTCACTATTTAAGAAATATGACTTTACAACCATCTGATAGACTTTATAATTACGATGAACAGCCATTGAAAGAAGAATTCAAATAGTTTCTATCCTTACAAAGAGAAAAAAGGTTTCATAAAAATACACACCTTCCACTTGTGCATATCCTTTACAAACAAGTCTTTATTTGTTTCTTGAAACTTATCCATGCTCATTAAATTTATTTCTGTAAACCCACTTAGTTCTGATAACATTTTTTTGTTGTCCTTGGAACAAGTTCTCATGTTTCATTCTTCTCAATCTGATCCAACTCTTCATTCATAGTATCCACCCATTATTTATGTTGAATAGCCTCTAAAACTAATTCTAGTTCAACTTTTGAGATAAGTGATGTCTGATTTTATAATCTCAACTTCCTTCATGTCTGAACTAGAGCCTTTTGATTTCCAATAATGTTTTCAGATTCAACATGCTTTCATAAGGTAGTAAATTTGACGGTTTCTTCCTCAGTGTCACTTTTTTCACCACATGACTCATCTGAATAATGATGAGGTTGTTTTGGATAACATTCTCTATTGTTGTATTTCTCTAATATTACATCCTCATCATTCTCAACAAATTTTGTAAAGGAACTTTGATCTTTCATTAACTTCACATCATATGATTCCACTAACTTTTATAAACATTTGTTCCAACATTTATAACTTCTACCATTTAGTGAATAACCCATGAAATTTACTTCCTCATCTTTCTCATCAAACTTTCCCAAATCTGGATTTTTTACTTTAATCATACATGGAATTCCAAAGACTTTGAAATATTTAAATGAGGGTTTTTTATGCCACATTTTATAAGGATTCATGTTGGTTTCCAGTCTTAAATAAATCTATTTTGAACATGTACAACAGTACTACCACCTTCTCTCCAAAATAATTTTAAATGTTTATATTCTGCCAACATACTTCTTCCCATTTCCACCAATCTACTATTCTTCCTTTCTGCTACTCAATTTTGTTGTGGAGTATAGGGATAACTATACTGATGTTTGATACCATGATTTCCTAGATAGGATTCAAAATCATTTTTTGTGAATTTAGTACCATTATCTGTTCTCAACTTCTTTATGGAAACCCCCAATTCTTTCTCAACATATTTTCTGAAGAATTTGAACGTTTAAATAGCCTCTAACTTTTCCTTTATGAACATGATGTTTGTCATCCGAGTGAATTCATCAATAAAAGTGATAAAGTATAAATACCCTTTTTTTATTGATGACTCATCAGACCACACAGATCAAAATGAATAATCTCAATTGGTTTTCTAGATTTAATCTCAAGTATTTTATTTACATATTTCCTTTCTGGAAAGTAATACAAACATCCTCATCTCTTATTTTCAAATCTGGAAAATTCTGAACATCATTGACTTTAGAAATCTTATTCATGTTCTTCTGCCCAATGTGGCCAAGTCTTTAGTGCCACAACTTTTTTTCATCTTCAGCACTCAAATAACAAGAGTTATTGGATTCTTCAATTTGAAAGAGATTCCCACTGGTTCATTCTCCTTTTGTAATGACTTTTCCATTTTTCACAATTTTGATGATACAAGAATACTTTCTGAAGATTACTTATTTTTCACCATCACAAAGTTAACTTACACTAAGTAAGTTATGTTATATCCCATCAATAAGCAAGACTTCCTTAGATTTCAATTTCTTTGATTCAATACCTCCCATTCTAATTCCTTTAATTTTTAAAGAACTATCATTTCCAAAAGTAACCGCTCCTCCATGATGACTTTCAACATGTTTCAAGATTTTTATATGAACTTTAATGTGTGAAGAACAACCACAATCAAGAATCCATGGTTTGTTCCTCTTTCTTTCTTTAAAAGTTTTCTCAACATTAAAATCTCTCTCTCCAACCTTCTTATTTTCAGATTTCTTTTCGTTCTTATCATAAGAAACTTGTTCTAGAAGGAGTGGCATACATCTTTTAGCATGATGACCAGACTGATCACATATTCCCAAAAAAATTCTAAACATTCAAATTTATTCTTTTTTGGAATGTTTCTAACATATTGAGAATAAACCTTTTCAACTTTATATGAGTGAGGAAAGTTACTCATTCTTCTTTCACTATTTCTTCCACTTTTCCCAAACCTTCTTCCAAGTAGAGATAAATTGTTCGAACAATTATAAACTTTATTCCCATATATTCTGCAGCACCAATAATAGCCCTAAAATCTTGATTTTCTATTAAAGAATGATCTTTCTCTATAGATACTTTTTTGAGGATGGTAACTTATTTTTCCCTAACATTATTAGGATATAAACTATATTTTTCTTTAAGTGAGGTTTCAACTTTGGAAAATTTGATAGGTTTCTCACAACATTTTTCCACCCAACCTTTCCCAACACTTATTCCAAAACCTGAAATGTTAGAAGAATCATATGAAACATTATTTTTGGTAAGATAAGATTCCACCAGATTATTATAATGATCCTTCTCATAAATTTTAGAGGTCTCAGCTTTTACTTCTGTAACTTTGTTATAGTTTTCATTCATATTCCTCAGGGTATTTTTGGACTCAAGAAGTTTTTGTTACAACTTGTTAACTTCTTCTTCCTTAGATTCCAGCTTCTTTCTAAGATCTTCAATCACCTTTCCTTGTTTATCATTTCTAAGTTTGTAGCTCAGAATCTCCTGAATGTATTCATCCTCTTGCTTGATGAAATATTTTCTTCCATCAACAACTTCACAATATTTCTTCATTACTATAAATTCTTTCTTGAGAGATTTTTTTTATCAAGAGATGTAATAAGTTTAGTTCTGATTTGATACTCTCTATAAGATTCTTCACCACCTTCATCAATATCTGAGGAGTCTTTTGTTTTCTCAACTTTTTCAATGAAGGTTCTAAATTTTCATGAACTTTCATCTTCATAAGAATCATTATCATTTGAGTCTGATTTAACCTTCTTTCTCAACATGATTTTATTCTTTCTGAAAGACTTATTCTTGAATTCTTTTGAAGACTTATATTTTTTATCATTTTTTTCACTTCTTCCATTGAGGTTTTTTATTAGAATCTTCTCGATATTCTCCAACATTCTTCTTGTAAAAATTCATAGAAATGTGCCTAATTCCACCACAATCAAAACATTTGAGAGGAATTTTTCCTACATACTTCACTCTTCCTCTTCGATAGTTCTTAGATATAAGAAACATGATTTTTTCATTTATCTCATCATCTTCCTTATCATCAGATTCACAAGGATGGGCTTTATAAACTTCATGGATTTTCATCTTTTTCGTGGTTTAAAAATCCATTTAATCTTTCATTTTCTTCTTAAATATTAGATCTTTCCTCATTTCATAAGAAACAAGAAATTTATGCAATTCATCAAGAGTTAAATCATCCTTATTTTCTAAGGAATAAATTTTAGAATCGAACCTATCTGGAAAGTTTCTCATAAGTTTCTTCACAATTGTAGAATCTTCCAAGACATCTCTAAATCCTCTGACATTGCACAAAATTTCATTAACTCTAGTTAATTATCCATAAATTCTTTCATCATATCTCATTTTTATATCTTCAAACTTAATATTCCATATTTTTATCTTGGACTCCTTGACTTCTGTATTTCCTTCGAAAACACTTTCCATATTTTCCCACATGATTTTTGATGTTTTGTGACCCATCGCCTTCTGATAAACACTTTCTAATAAGGATATGAGAATTGAATTTCTAGCCTTTCTATCAACTTTTATATTTCTTTTATCAAAAAACATCATAGGAGAATATTTCTTAGGAAGTGGAAAACAAATGGTAGCAGCATCAAAAACTTCAAGGCCAAGAGATAGGAGATAAGGAATCATCCTATTTTTTCATCCATAATAACTATTTCCATCGAATGTAGGAATTATTCTACTATTGATAGAATTGGTATTCTCCATGATAAGGATTAAACAATGGAACTTCCCTATGATACAACTTGAAGTTCCAATGATCAAATAACAACTGAGAAGGGGGGTTGAATCAGTTGTTCACTTTTTATAAGTTTCAAAACTCTAAAAAACTTAACCCCTGTGACCTGTTAAGATTTATTTCTTTATCAACCATTAATAAATATTTAAGCATGGAATAATTTTAAATAAAGTAAGGTACACATGATTTACAATTTTTGGCCTCAATGTGAGAACCTACATCATTTTCATAGCCACTCCCGTGGGTCTATAGAAATCCACTATAATGAAAAAATGAATAAAACTTGTGTCAACTCCTGTTAGACACCTTCTAGCTCTTGATAAGAAATATTATTCTGAATCCCATCAGTTTACAATGTTTTCTTAAAGAACAATTGATCCAAACATAAGAATAAAATATTTTTCAAATCTAATCCACAAATTCTCAGTCTGAATCCTCAGTCCATTTTGGATAATTCTGATCTTATCAGTACGGTAAGGATGGTTCCAATTTATGCTTTCCTTAAAATCTCAAAGAAAAATTATTCAATATAGTGAGAACCCTTTAATTTTAATTCTCCAGCGCTCTGCCTTTTCCACGTGTGAGAAAGTTACAAATGATAGAATGATCTGAGTATATATTTATAGGTAACTTAGAAAACAAAGGCGGGAATCTTGAAAATTTTCCCACTTCCTCAAATCTCAAAAAATATGAAAATCTCTCACATATAATCTTCATTATTTGACTTATTCAAACCTACTTAAATTTATTAGATATTTATAAAAAGTTGAAATTCAGGTTTTCCTTCTTGAACTCTTCATATCTTTCTCAGAATGATAACACTGGATCTTGGTTCCGGTTTTCTCAAAAACATGCTTAGAAATGTTGCTCAGTTTTTCTCAGAAACATGATCAGAAATTAGGTTTTGAATTTTGCAGAAATTAGGTTCGAAATTGTTCAGAAATTAGGTTCTGAATTGTAAAGAACTAATGTTCCCAATTTTTCAAAAATTAGGTTTAAAATTATTTAGAAATTAGGTTCCGAAATTACTCAGAAATCAGGTTCTAAATTGTGTAGAAATTCGGTTCCGAATTGTGCAGAAATCAGGTTCCAAATTGTTCAGAAATCAGGTTCTAAATTGTGCAGAAATAAGGTTCTGAATTGTGCAGAAATCAGGTTCTGAATTGTTCAGAAATTAGGTTCTGAATTTTGTAGAATTCAGGTTCCGAATTGTTCAGAAATCAGGTTCTGAATTACTCAAAAATTAGGTTCCAAATTGTGCAGAATTTGGGTTATGAATTGTTCAGAAATCAGGTTCTGAATTCCTCAGAAATAAGGTTCTGAATTGTGTAGAAATCAGGTTCTAAATTGTGAATAATTTAGGTTCTGATTTTTCCCAGAATGTTTCTCAGAATTCTATATCTGATTTTTCTCAGAATGTTGCTCAGAATTCTGGGTCTGATTTTTATCAGAATTTTGGTTCTGATTTTTCCTAGAATGTTTCTCATTGAAAGTATTCAAACCTCTTCACCATTTCTTTAATAGATTTTATCATGAACTTTTCATGATTTTTGATAACTGTAAGATCATAAAGCCATCATTTGATTTTGTTTAGAATGTTTGAGAAAATTTCAAACTTCTAACTCTTCAACAACATTCTCTTTTAATAATATTCAGTAAAAAAAGACTTTAGAAACATCTTTCAAACTCAGAAAATTCTTTCAAACTCAGCAAATTCTTTCTTTCTCAGTAACAAATAAAATCTTCCATCAACCAACAAATTCAACTTCTTGTATATCAAAAACATTATTCAACCAAAATTTTAGTTGTCAACAAATACAAAACTTTGTTAAAAAACACCACAAAGGTTCTTCAATATCTAATTATTTTTAGACTATTCTTAAATTATTATGACATGTGTTGAGGGGTTCATATTAGTCTAAAATAATGCTGAAGATATTGTGAGAAAGAATTAGGAAGAAGATATTAAACTATCCAAGAATGGAACTTTTGTAAGTTTGAGTATGGACTATCAGCACAAACCTTCCTCATGAAGAGTACGATTCTTCCATGAGTATAAAAATCATACAGAGTGATGGTTCTATATCAACTACACAAATATTCCATTAGAAACCTCTAAGAAATGTTCATTAGTATAGAGATATATTTTGAGTGAATATGGATCTTCCATGAGAACCAAGAAGATATTTTGTGAGTGACATTGAGCTATCGTGAGGAGGATATCTGATCGTGAGGCTCACATATAGGTATTTTTCTTTCCTTGAGTCACATCCAATATGAGTTAAATACGATGATTCGAAAAGATTTAAAATATTTATACATGCATAAATTTGATCAAAATGATGTTATAAGAATGAAGTTAACACTTCCATGCATGTAAGTCAAATTTGAGGAAGAGAAACACAACATCTAGTTATCGAGCTCCCGATCTGCCATGAATGCTATGAGAAGAAATGGGAAGTGTATGTAATATTCACATAGAATATTTTTCATTGTTTATTCATGATAGATTATTTTATGTGGTGGAAGATAATATAGAAACAATTTAATGATAATATAGAATCAAATTCTACATAAATAACAAGTCCATGATTCAAAATACATGCATGTCACATACTGATAATGAAGGACATAGAAGGTAACGATTATTTATAAAACTTGTGAGGCAATAATGAATGAGATTTAAAATTGAGGAATAATTAGGGTATTTTTAACATCATATATAATATCCATAATAAATCATGAATTGTGATTTGGGATCCATTGACTGAATTAAAAGAAAAAAATAACGGCTTTCAATTATGAAGAAGAAATCACGGTAGATCAAATCTGAATATTTCGTGATTTCAATTCAAACATTTATAACTATTTATTATAATTTTAAAATATTAGGATAGATATATATATATAGGTGTATTATATATTTATTAGAGGTAAATAAATAATTTTTAAGTTATATCCTTGATAATAATTTTGAGATAAATCATCAAGCACATTACAAGAATTATGGATGATGATACAAAATTTACATCATGGAGAGAGAAGGAATGGGAGAACCCATATTACTCAATACCTAGTGAAGAGTTTTGAGACTATTATTTTTTATAATGTTCTTGAAGACTATAGATATGTAGACTTATTGATCCATCCTAATTGTGGAGGAAGATCAAATTAAAATTGGTTTAGAATAAAATTAGAGATTATCGAGGCCTTACTATCACTGGATCAAAATTGAAGGAGGTTGTAACTAGGGTGTACAACCAGTTAATATAGAATTGTATTTGGGGTGCATAATAAACCACTAATATTGTGGTATTGGGGTATATAACCAATTAATTTTGTAGCTACTTGGATATTTAGTGGATAATTCATGTTGGGGTGTATAACCAATATGAAAGGGAGTATGATTTTATACCAAACACTTTAAATATCATGTGACATGTTCTATCTTGTTATTAATGCATACGAAGTGAGACTAAGAGACAATATTGAGTGGATATATAACTCTAATTAGTTTAAGAGGTTGAATTCAAATGGGATAGAATTCATAAAATAAGACCACTAATTCACCCCCTCTCAGTGGTCAACTCATCCTAGGGTTTTACAAACAATTATTAAATACCCAAATTTTACAAATGACCAACCTTGATATATTTGAAAATGGGTCAATGATGTAAATAATTTTTAATCATCACTCCCCTATAATTAATAATTAAAACATCCATATATATAGTTTCCTTAATTTTAATTACTCTATCAAAATTATATATTTAAATACAATATTTTAAGATGAAAATTCAAAGAACTTTACTTGATTTTTCATAAACTAACTCATAGAAATGATAAATTTATAAATCTAATAATATTCAAAAACCATAAATGATTCACAAAAATCCATTATCATTTAACTAATATAAATATGTGACATTTATATCATCCCTTAAATGATATTAAAGAAAAACATTTCATCCTAGCTAAGGTGGAGGAAAGTGATCCAAAGGGGTATAGAAGAGTGAGTCTCCCCCACCACTTAAGGCTGAACATGGTCACCCATGGTTATGTAAAGGTAGAAATATAATTTAAGTAAAAATGATATAGGTAATGGGAGTAACAATCAATGAAAATGAGTTTCATATAGAATAATCTCATATGTTCAAAGATGGACTATATGGTGACCAATATGGTGCGTGAGACCTTGATGAACATAAAAGTGTTATTTCAAGGGATCTAATGCATCACACCTGCTATTTAACTCATTGAAAAAATTTAAAAGTGATTTAATAATATTTTCCAAATTATTATGAGTGTAATATTAGTGAACATAATAACACCATGAATTAAAATGAGTAAGATCACATTCAATAGTAAAAGTGATCCAAAACAACCAACAAGGGTATTGAAAACACCCATAGAAGAAACATAAGTTTGGTAGGTGTTGACACTCCTTTATATCATAGAGTCTAACGACTGAAAAATGGGAATAACTTAACATAAATAGATTCATCCTTTGAAAAAAAACATCAAAAATTGACAAAGGCATGAACAAGGATTTGTTTAAGAATGGTCCGTGCAAGTTTCATAATGGTCACGCAAGTATACTTGCACGCCACATATTGGTCGCTCAGGTGACTTGTGAGCCCTATTTTATTTTCACCCAAGGTCTTCAGTAGCCTATAAATACCCCTTGTGGGACCCCCATTTCGGGGACGAAAAATTCCAAAAGTCAGATTTAAGCTCTCGGCGCCCCAGTCTCTACTTGAAGTCTTCCAAACACTTCTAAGGTAATTTATTACATATAATGGAAGATCTAAAGAGGGGGAACAAGGCCTAACTATTGAAATTCATCAACACTTGCGTGCTTAAGTGTCTAACCCTTAAAGGAAATGAAGACACTTGCGTGCTACCTTATCCCTTCAACAAAACTTGCACGCCACACTTTTGGAAGCCTTTAGGGATAATACTAAGGGCTTGAGCCAAGTATCACCCAAGTATTACCCTATGGGTTAACTGTCGCGTAAGTACACATGTGTCGCACAAGTATACTTGCACAACCATTACTTGTGCACCCCAACAGGACTTGCACACCTACCTCTTTTTGGGTTCCCCTCCTTCTTATTCAACTCTTTTCTTCAAATCCACCAATCCTCTTCAAGATTTAGCCTTCAAAAACCTCTTCAAAGAAATTTTTGGCATGTTTCCTTTGTTGGATTCCTTATCTGAAAGTAATTCTGTGGAACATCTCTCAAAACCTAGTGATTTACATATCTTTATGTCACTAAGGTTAGAGATTTCATTCATTCAACCTCATCCTTTAAGATGAGAAGATCTTTAATCTGGGCATCCTCCTTAGGAGTAATCCCCAAGTTCCCTAACCTGGGCCACCTTTTCAGGAGTAATCCCCAGTCCAAGTTCCATTAATATGGGCATCCTCCTCAGGAGTAAGCCCCAATCATAATTTTCCTTAAACTTGGGCATCCTCCTCAGGAGTAATCCCCAATCTCAAATTCCCTTAATATGGGAATCCTCCTTAGAAGTAAGCCCCAAGTTCCCCAATTTGGGCCTCCTTCTTAGGAGTAATCCCCAAAGTCTCAAGTCCTCTTAACCTGGGAATCTTTTTCAGGAGTAATCCCCGGTCATAATTCCCCTTAACCTGGGCCTCCTCTTTAGGAGTAATCCCCAGTCTTAATTTCTCTTGATTTGGGCTTCCTTCTCAGGAATAAAACCCAATCATAAGTCCCATCTAATTTGGGAATCCTCCTCAGGATTAAGTCCAAAGGTAAGTATCAAAATATTAATAAAGCACACATACCTTTATAGACCTTGTTCCCGGGCTTCTTCTCCGAATTAAGTCTCGATCTTCATCTATCTGGGCATTTATACATACATAAGCCCCCCATCATTTCTTATAATTGCATCTTTCGTGGCACAATCGTTGGGTTTTACTGATACCTATTATTTCTCACACCGAGCATGACTCACGTGAGCTTAGAGCATAAAAGTAATTATGACATCTTTCTTTGATCCATAAATCATGCATAAACCTAATACTTATTTACTCAAACTACGTGGGTTCTGATTCCTTTTTCTAAAACAAGGATACGTAGGTAGCCCATCTGTGGGTATGATCCCAACTCTGAAATAATCCATGTCCTTCTGAATGAAAATAAACTTCAAGTGCCCCGTTGAGTGGCTTTAAAACCAGTATGGTTATCATAATGACCAAGATATCTCTATATAATGTATTTAAGGATGTCATTGACTAAGAATCTCTAACAAATATAGATGAATATCTATCAATTAAGAACCTCAAATACGTATAAAAGATTCTCTAAATCTCATACATATTAACCATTGATTGTTATATCTAAAGGAAAACTCATTTTTATACTTGGTAATTTAATAAGGATTCATGAACATAACTCAAATCTATAAAGAGAGTCCCGGAGTAGACAATAATTCCCCCCAAAAAGGTGTGATGAGTCCAACCTCCCATTATCTCGACCAATGAAAATTCTTAAGCCTCATAGATCCACAACTAATGAGCACCTACCTTTGGAAAGTAGGTCCAAATAGATATAGAATCATTGGATGTTTCTGGTTCTACGAACAAACCCGTTAGAAACCGATTGGAATGTTTGAACCTTAAATAAACAAGGTCATCCCCATTTCCAGAGGAAACAAAAAATGGTGAACCCGACGTGAATCCTTAACCAAGTTAAAATGATGTTTTACTTATTTGTTAGGCCCCTATTTAAACTCAATGAGAGGGCCAACAAAACAATAAATAACATATGTGCTCATACAAAAGATTTAGTGGCTGAACTTATCTTGATTGTGTCTGTTATATCAAATAGGCACTCGTTTCCAAGATCTCTATGCGTTACAGAAATGGCTTCTCTAAAGTTCACACCTGTAAATGCATCTGCCGCTACTCCTGCTAGATATTCGTCCGCTCTGAGGATGACATCACCTACACAACATCTTCAACGCTGGGTATCAAATGCACTGGTTAAGGAATACTGTCAACACAGTACCATTCTGACTCTAGAGGCCGCTCGACAAGCCCTCCAAGTCAATAATTCACCCTGTTTGTCCGGACAGCAACGACCAGCGATCAAGAAGCAGGTGGTGCCAACCACCGTATCCAACCGTTTCTGGTCGTTATCCCTGGAACACAATCACTAGTCCCTCCCATATTATGGGGAGGTGAATGAGTAGGTCACTCAAGGCCTTAATTCAAGGAGACAGGATTCCTTCCCGAGGGCTCCCATCAACAATCACTGCCAGACTCATGCGGCAGTGCGCCCTCAACATGATGAGGGTATCGCCTTTAGGGGTTCGGCTCAGGTCCCTCAGACCCGAGCATGCAAGATGAAATTCTAGAGGTGAAATATGGTCAACAGGGAGCAGGTCCTTACTTCTTCCCCCTCTGAAGAAGTCCATCAACCCAACTTGATGGCAAGCAACGAGTGGTCATACACACCCGTCCATCCTGATATTACTGCCCAGTAGACTCATCTGGTAGCAACACGCCAATCCCGCCAGGCAATTCCGGAGGAGTATTATAGGCAGGAATATACACCTATTTATAATTCATCAGCTAGTCATCAGGCTCATATGACTATAAGAAAATAAGCTCACCAATCTAATATGGTGGCAACTGATAAGCAGGGACATACACTTGTTTACAATCAAAAATTATGTTAACAGTCTCATCTGCCAGTATTGAAGGAAAGTCATCAACCATACTTGACGAAGAATACACATCAGGCACACACACCTACCAATATTCATCAATCCTACCAATAGTCTCGTTTTGGTAGCACCCTGAGAAGTTAGTCAGAAAGATCCGATGAAAAATTTGGAGCAGACTCAACTCTCTGCCCCCACACATGAGTACTGTCAGAATTCATTGATAGGAAAAGGAGGACAAGAGCAGGAATACACACCTACTCCAAGCATGGAATGGATGTATATTCTCGTTCCGGCAGCTGAAGTCACCAAGCACATTCTGACGATGGCGAAAGAGCAGAAGCAAATCCCTGCTCATATTCTGGATGTCTGTCAGAATATTATAACAACTTCAGAAACATCACAGGGAAAGAAATGAAAATCTATCCCTACCAGTGGAGTGAAACATCAACATATCACTCTAGAACAGATACACACCTCTATTCCAGTCTAAGATGTTTGTGGGGAATACTCCCCCATGTCATACGAACAATCAATTCAGGAACATACACCTGATTTGAATGGAGATAATCAGCCTAACCTGACTATTTCTCCTGAGTAGGCACATACACTTGCCCATAATAACCACTTTCATCAACAAGTGGTTCCCAAATTGAGTAAGAAGGTGTCTAAGAAAAATACCCGTTCAACATAGTCAATAAATCAAGAGCCAATCTATAATAAGGCCTTGCTCGATGCTGGAGTTCTTGAAACCCTCAGACAATTATCTATTGGAACTCAAGATTCTCCTCTCTCATTTCCCAATAGTGGGAACATTAATTCTGAAGTTCTTCATCAGACACTTCCACATGAAGGCTTGCTTCATGATAGTTCGGTCGATCTTGAAGTATCATCTTCAGATGAGAGCCACGATAACCCTCTGCGTGGCCATAAGATCAAGGAGAAAAAGGTTTCATCTTTTGATGTAACCCACCATGGTGTTCCTCCCCATGATGATAAATTTAGATGCAAAAGTCCTCTCCATAGTAGTAATTTGCATTGCTTGGAAAATTCTTCAAAGGATAATTTAGTAACAAGAAATCCCTCTTATATTGAGGCACTTTCAAATGTGAAGTCAGTCGTTTTTGATGCTTAACTGCTAGCAGGTGAAATACTTTCTCAATCAAAAGATAGCCCGGGATGTAGGTCGTTCTCCAAACCACCCCTGGGTCATTCATATTCTAGTTTGGTAACTGAATTCTCTACCAATCTTGTTGAATCTGATGAACCAACAAGGAAGAACCAGCTCTGGTCTAATCAGGTAGATGAATCTTAATTAAATGATAAAGAGGAAGTGATGAATATGATAAAACAACTGGTGAAAGGTGAAGTGCTAGTCATGTTTTGGCCTTTGGCTGACTCTCAGTATGACATTCCAGAGATGTTGACAGAAGATTGTATTCACGATATTCATCTCAACATGTGGAAAACTCTTTGTCACTTGAAAGAGAAAATATTATCTTATGATGAATATGAAAATCATGTCAAGATAATAGAAGGGTTACAACGCAAAATTGATTTGGCCTCTCTCTCAGTTTCTTGATATCCAAAGGCTGAAAAGCAGCAGAGAGTCCTTCAGCGTTCATGCCTTGGCACACTAAAAAGATTGCGCCAGTTAATTGCTAATGCCCCATTTGGTATTCATATCAGGGGATGGGGTGTTCATGGAGAACTGCATTTAATTGTACTCTCTAGTCAACAAATCCAGCCAAAAATGGTCGCATGCAATGTTATTTCCCATGGCCGGCCACAGCCAATTGGTTTTGTTTGTAATCAAAGGCTTTCTCAGGAACAAGCCTCAACTAGTTCTTCCCAAAGTCAGACATACAAAGAAAAAGTTGTCGAATTACTCTTGCATCAGGAAAATGAGAATATCTAACAGGCTTCTCGTTTAGAGCGGGTGCATCATCAGGTGACAGAAGTATCATAAATCATCCAGCGGTCATTTGAGCCAGGTGATTTGAGTGGATGTAGGTTGATGCATCCAGCCAATTTCCGGACTAAAGACCACAAGATCAGGAGAGCTTTTAAGAAAGTCTCAGATGTAGCAGCTCAAGAACCACCCCATATTTCCAGAATGGGGACTCTTTTAACCCAACCCTTAGAATCAATAAATAGGATTCAAGGAGTTTAGCAGGAACAGCCCCAGTCCACCGGACTGGGGACTTTTTCGAATCCTCAATCTCTTCCACAGAGAAAGTCAGTCTTCTCTCGATTAGGGAAGTATCCACAAGAGGGATGAAGAGCCGAATTATCATAAGATTCCCTCCAAATTACGATTCATCAAGAAGTTCCTGACAGATCAAATCAACAAAAGGAAATGTATCATCAAGGACATAGAAGAAGTCAGTATCGCAAAAATGTCGATAGAAGGGATGAAATGCATTATGAATCAATAAATGTCATCAATGCCATTGTTTCTGATCCTCCAGAACATGAGGATCACTCAGAGTGATCAGATGAAGAAGTTCCTGCTCAAGAAGTTGTACACACAAACACAAATGAAGAATGTGTGCATACACGAAATCAAAGGATTACTCAGAATCTAGGTATTCCTTCAAATAATCAACTTCCCCCTCTCCGAAAGTCATCCAACAAGGGGAAAGGAAAGAATCAGGTTACATACCCTTCCTCTGGAGAAGGCCAATAACTCTCACTAGAGTAAAGGTTTGCACAATAAGAGGAAGAAATGAAGGAATTAAGGAGGTTGAATACAGAACTACTTCAATGTAGTCTTCCTCCTAAGCGTGTTGGAGTCATTCGGCCAAGGGAATTTGTTGCAGCTACTGAGATGGATCAAGAATATCCTCCTTTACCAGTACACCCTCACAGGTCTAATCCTATTGGTCATGCGCAACAACAATCGGTGGTGCTACCATTAGTTGCACTACCAGCCACCACACCTGTCCAAGCTCCAGTTATTGTACCTGCTCAGGTCCAAGATCAATCGAATGTTTCTAAAAAGTTAATAACTACCATTGAGTCATTAACAGCTCGGTTGGAAGCTATAGAGGGAAAACGTGCACAAATTCAACTAGAAAAGAGATCTTACCCTGAATGGGTTGATGCAATTCCTCCCCCATCAAATTTTGCAAGTACTACATTCCCAATCTTTAATGGTTCGGGAGACCCATAGAAACACTTAACACATTTTATTTCTCATTGTGATCCTATGATGGAAACCCCTCAGCAACAAGAAGCGGTTAAGCTCAGGTGTTTTGTATAGTCATTACAAGGGCCTTATTTTGTCTAGTATACAAGCTTGAAATCCCGGTCAATTACCGGATGGGAAGATCTCTGCCAATGATTCCTTCTTCAATTCAGATCAACTTTTCCAAAGACAATAGTTTTTTATCTTAAAAATTGTAAGAAAAGGGAGAATGAAAGGGTTTTAGATTTCATTGCTCGCTGGAAGGGATTAACATATTCCCTAAGATTAGCACTCCCTCAAGAAGAATTGTTTCCAATCTGTGTGGAAAATTTTTATGATGAATTACGCACACCGTTGATCCCTGTGAAATACACAGGAGGGTTTTGAGACCTTACTTCAATCTCTCAACATATTGAAGACTCTCTTACAAAGACTAAGGATAAAAATCATGTAATTCCATCAGTTCCAGGAAGGATAATGGGTAGAGCAGAGATTGCTACAGTTACGCTTAAACAAGCACCTATACCTGCTTCTACTTCAAAACCTTCATCTTATCAAAGGGATCCACCTCCTGAGCATCAACAACAGAGGTTGTTTCATCAATATGATCAAAGAGATCAAATACAGAAACAATTTGAGGAGATTAAGAGCAAATTTTGTTCTTTCCGAAATGAACAAGTTCCTTGTTACTTCATTTCGGATCTGGAAAATAATTTGGTTCAATTTCCAAGGCCTAAAAGGCCGAACAAGGAAGGAGATGAAGACCATCCCAACTATTTCCCATTTCATCAGATGTTGGGGTATCCCATTCAGGAATGTTTTGTCTTCAAAGACCTCCTGCAAAAAATGGTGGACTTGGGACAGGTAAAACTGAAAGTTTCTTCAGCCCAGGTAGCATGTGTTATTGCTACAAATCCAGAGGAAGAAGGTGAGTGGAAAGAATTCAAAATAAAAAATATGCAGAAATATGATGATTGGATGGTCAGTAAAATGATCAACCGAAATCATGCCATTTTATGAATGCAATTGAAGAAACCAATTGTGTCTTATTCTATGAATGCCATAGAAAAACCCCCTTCATCAGAAGGAAAATCCTCAAAGAAACAGCATAATTCAAAGAAATAAGAGTAGTCAAAGGAATATGAGATCATATCAAATCCCAAGTTGTCTTTAACTCTGTCAGATTTTATGTCATCTACTTCAAAGCCACGGGCACCACCCCACCAAACAGCACAGCCTAAATTGGCTAATCAAGTAGAGTATTCATCATATGAAGAGTTGATCTTTGGTTCTGTTAACATGATTCACTTAACAGATCCTTATGCCAGTCACAGTTTCGATCTTGATGAGACTGAGTTCCCTGTATCAAACAGAGGAATTAGAGGGAGTTCCAAGGGTCTGGGATACAGAAGAAGACGTGAATATCCCAGAATCCACTATTCTAATTCCACCCCTGCTAAAACTGTATATGCAGCAGAAACTCATGGTAGATCCCTTCAATAAGCTCAACAAGAACAAGAAAGTTCTTCCATGCATGGGAGATTCAGTCCTGGCATAGTTATTTTGGAAGATCGGTTAGAAGTTACACCGTCTTCCTTTTAGCAAGTAAATAGACCTAGTCAGTCTAATCCTCCAAAGCTAGGAGTATTTCCAACTCCTACCCCGATACAAGAAGTATCTACTTCCAAATCATTAACTTCTAAGTCACCTGCAAAACCACATGTTTTTTTTGGGAAACGCAGACCTTTGGACCAAAAGTATGATTTCTTGAAGCATTTGGCCCAAGTACCGGCCAAGTTATCAATTCTGGATGCTTTAAATCTATCAAATGATCTTTGGGAGGCACTCATTAAGGCTTTATCAAGCCCTCAGGAATTCAAAACGGAAACTGTTCCGGATGAAGTCTATCATGTAGAGAATGATCCTACAGAATTCCATGCAGTGATATCTTTTACAGATGAAGATGAAAATGATGTTGTGCATGGACATATTAGACCTTTGTATTTATTTAGAAAGGTTAATGATGTAGAAATCCAAAGATCTTTCATTGATAATGGTTAAGGAGTCAAACTCATCCCCATTCATACACTTCATCGATTGGGCCTCACCGAATCTGATTTATCTCCTTCTACTTTAATGTTTCAAGGTTATGATAAAAATGAACAAGAACCTATGGGTGAGATCACACTCAAAACTCAGTTTAGAGATCTTGTATCCAATTCATATTTCATGGTTGTTTTTCATGACACAGCTTTCAACATTTTGCTTGGAAGACCTTGGCTACATCAACATGCGGTTATCCCTTCATCATACCATCAATGTCTCAAATATTGTTTCAATGGTTAAATTGGGACATTTTATGGTGATAAATCCCCATTAAAAACATGTGAATCTCAATACATTGAGGCAAAATTCTATCACATGGAGGGAAAGGAGGTATCTAAGACAAGGGAGGTTACCAAATTTAATTCTCCATATGGTTTGGAAAAGATTCCAGTACACCCATTCATACATGTGAGTACAGATTATGTGTTGCCTATTAGTCAAATTGACAGGATAGACCCAAATCCAAATACTCTTATGGAAACTTCCATAATGTCAATTACGGAAATCAAGCCAGACAATATGGGAGAAATTGGTGATTCACCAAGCAATGATGAAAGCTCAAATGGGGATGTCTTCATTTCATCTGTTGAAATCTAGAAATTCTATACTTCATCAACCAGGCCATAAGAAGTTATAGCAATGTCAGAGATGAACAATGATGTCGATTCTCAATCCATTATCTCCTCTTTATTACCCAAGGAAGACCCTTCATCATCAATAGGGTCAGAAATGGTAGCCTCTTCTTCAAGTTGTTCAAATTTTAACATCTCTCCTGATCATGAAAATTATGCTTCATCATCTACTATGCAAGTAGAAACTAAAGAAATAACACATGTTGAATAGGAAGAGGAAGATCTCAGGGATGCTCCTCTAGCTTTTGAAGAGGGTATCTCTACCACTGTGGATGAACTCAGAGAAATAAATCTGGGTACAAAAGAAGATTCACGCCCCACTTTAATTAGTGCGGCCATGACTCTTGAAGACCAGGAAATGTATATTTCATTTTTGAAGCAAAATCAAGATATGTTTTCTTGGAACTATACATAAATTCCAGAGATTGATCCCAATGTTGCTACTCATCATTTGGGTTTTCCAGAAGAACATCGAGGATTCAATCAAGCCGCAAGAAGAACACACCCAACTTATGCTTCCAAAATTAAAGCTGAAGTGGATAATCTTATTAAATCTAACTTCATTAGAGAAGTTTAATATCCTAAATGGTTGGATAATATCATCCCTATAAAGAAGAATAATGGACAAATTAGAGTTTTCATTGATTTCAGAGATCTTAATCAGCATTTTCCCAAGGATGATTTTCCAGTTCCGATCACAGAACTCTTAATTGATGCAACAGTTGGCTGTGAAGAACTTTCCTTAAAGGATGGATATTCTGGGTATAATCAAATCTGAATGGATCTAGAATATGAAGAATCTACATCCTTTAGATCCCCTTAGGGTGTTTTTTTCTATCAGGCAATTCCCTTTCTCCTGAAGAATGCAGGCGCAACATATCAACGTTCCATGCATCGTATCTTCAAACCCTTTTTAGGGAAATTTGTGGAATGTTATGTGGATAATTTGGTGGTTAAATCCAGACAATGTTCTAATCACTTGTCTGATTTGGAAATAATATTCCACAAACTTCGACAACACAATTTGAAGATGAACCCCTTAAAATGTGCTTTTGGGGTAATCTCGAGAAAATTTCTCGGCTTTGTTGTACGCCATCGTGGTACCAAAGTCGATCCTGAGAAGAAAAAGTCAATCCTTGGTATGTCACCTCATCAAAATTTGAAGTAATTGAGATGACTTCAAGGAAACTTAGCCTATATTCATCATTTTATCGCCAATTTTGCAGGAAAAAGTTTACCCTTCACCAAGTTGATGAAGAAGGGAGTCACTTACCAATGGACTGAAGAATGTCAAGAAGCATTCAATATTATCAAGAAATGTATCTTGAGTCCACCAGTATTAATGCCACATGTTGAAGGAAGACCACTTATTCTTTATGTCACATCTTTAGAGTGATAATTGGGTGCCTTTCTTGCCCAGAAGAATGATGCTGGGAATGAAAATATCCTTTACTATCTCAGCCGGACTATGCTTGAAGCAGAAACCCGATATTCAAGTATTAAGAAGTGCTGCCTAGCATTAATCTTTGCAGTTCATAAATTGAGACACTACCTGAAAAATCATGAGGTCCAATTAGTATATCGCAATAACCCACTCAAATTCATCCTTAGTCATCCAATGCTTACTGGACATCTGGAAAGGTGGGCAGTTATTTTGCAGCAATTTGATATCCAGTATGTGTCTCAAAAGGCAATAAAGGGCTGAGCTCTGGCTGATTTCCTTGCTGAACACCCTTCCGTAGAAGATACATCTTTAGATATTAAACTTACTGATGAGTAGGTCTTTTCTATTCAAGATAATATTCAAACATGGGAAATGTACTTTGATGGTGTTTCTAGAAGTCCAACAGGGAAGAAAATAGAAGATCCTAAATTCAACAAAGTTGGGTTAGGAATTGTGCTCATTTCTCTGGAAAAGGCAGTGCTACCCTATTCCTTCTTATTGTGGGAAGGCGGTACAAATAATGAAGTAGAATATCAAACTATCATCGCAGTATTGGATTTGGTGCTTCAATCACAAGTGAATCACTTAAAGGTGAAAGGTGATTCAGACCTGGTAATCAAACAAGTCAATGAGGATTATGCCATCAGAAAAGAAGATTTAATCCCTTTGTATGATTATGTAAGAGAGTTAATGGTGGGATTTCTTTCAGAACCGACATTTTCTTATGTCCCGCGATCACAAAATGCCCAAGCTGATGCACTGGCTAATATAGCCATAGCTCTGTCAGATCCAAATCGGGATGAAACAATCATCATTATTGCCCACCGTCGTACAATTTCACCTTATGTTCAAACCAGAATAGATGAAATTAGTCCCATTTATGAACTATATGGTCATACTACAGGATGTATGACACCTATCAGGGAATACCTTTAAAATGGAACACTTCCACTTGATAGATCCGGGAAAGAACAAATCTGGTGATGTGTGGTAAATTTTACTCTTTATGATAACCCTGATCACCTAGAAAAAATTATATACAAAATAGGTTTTGATGGAGTTCTCTTCAGATGCATTGATGGCGAAGAGACAATGGCTGTCATGAAAGAAGTACATGCAGGAGTCTGTGGTGCCCACCAGTCTGGACATAGACTGTCTGATCAAATTCGAAGGCTTGGATACTTTTAGCCTTCAATGATACAAGATTGTGTTGATTTCACGAAGAAGTGTCATTCATGCCAAGTATGTGCCAAATTCATTCATCAACCCCCAGAGTTTCTTCATATAGCTAAATACTCATGGCTATTTTCCACATGGGGAATGGATGTAGTAAGAACTTATCCTTTGGCTACATCCAAGCAGTTTCAGTATATTCTTACTGCTACTGACTTCTTTTCCAAATGGGCAGAGGCAATACCTCTAAAAGAAGTTAGTTATAAAAGCATTTTTAGCTTCATCAAGTCTAAAATCATTACCAGATTTGGTGTCCCTCATACCATATTGACAGACAATGGCACCAACTTCTGTTTATCCGAGGTAAGGAAGTTTTATCAAGAATACAACATCAAATCCAACCATTCATCTCGGTATCATGCAGCAGACAATGGAAAAATAGAAGCCTTCAATAAGACTCTTTCAAATATACTATAAAAGATGGTGGATAAAGATAAGAAATCATGTCCTGATAAACTCTTTCATGCTTTATGGGCTTATCGAACCACCACCCGCACTGCTACACGGTCAACTCCATATTCATTGGTATATGGAACAGAATCAGTCTTTCCCATTGAGGTTCAATTATCTTCACTCAGAGTAGCCATTTGTGATCAGTCATATACAGATGAACAATCTCAAAATCCATTGGATGAATTGGAATGATTGGATGAAAAAATATTGTGCACCCTACACCACTTGGAAGTCTATCAGAATCGAATAACACAAGCTTTCAACAAAAAAGTTCATCTTAATTCATTCATTCAAGGATAATTGGTATTGTTTCTCATAACTCCAATGATACTAGGAAAGAAACCTCCCAAGCTTGAGCCAAAGTGGGAAGGACCTTACTCAATACATAAGGTCTACTCTAATAGAGCTTATTCTTTAATCTCAATGGAGGGAGAACTCATCACGACTCCAACCAATGCAATATTTTTGAAGAATTATTTTCTGTAACACAAGTACAATACGTCCAGAAATACATTAAACTGCATAACCATCATCCTAGCTATACGACGTTAAATTGTGCACCTCTTTGTCCCACATGATGTTAAACTGTGAAAAAGTCACTAATACGTCCTAGCTACATGATGCTAAACTGTACAGCACTCCATCGTCCAACATGACGTTAAACTATATTGTCCCCCTTCCTTCCAGCATGACGTTAAACTATGTTGTCCTTAATGCATGACATTAAACTGCACAGTCCCCAAATTCCTTACTGCAAGACTTTAAATTGCATAATCTTCTCTTTTGTCCTAGCTATATGACGTTAAACTATACAGCCCCCTCTTTTTTCCTTACTGCATGACATTAAACTGCATAGTCCCCCCCTATGTCCTTACTGCATGACTTTAAACTTCACAGTCACCCCATTGTACAACATGAAGTTAAACTATGTTCAGTCCCTTATACGCCCAACACAACATTAAACTGTGCATTATTAGGGTTGTTGCTACCTCTTGTTTCTCACACAGAGTATGACTCACGTGAGCTTAGAGTGAACTTCAACCATAACACCCTCTCTGGGCCACTAAACATGTGTAAGTCCCAACACCACTTTTTAGGTCGTTTTCCTCAAAAACAACTTGATCACCAATTCATTCTTCAATTGAACTATGCGAACTTTGATCCTTGCCTTCTAGGCTGGGTACGTAGGCAACCTCTCGAGGTTCAAGCCCAAAACCAATCTCTTCACATCAGTTCACCTCCATCTCATACGATGTTGATTCGTGAAGCCACCCCCAGAACAAATATTTTTTACAATGGTTCACCATCGTCCTTGTTATATGATGTTAAACTATTCGCACTTTTGTCCTATATGACAATAAACTATAACATTCTTTGGCACCCTCACCTGAGAGGGAATCATTATTTACATTGATCTCCAATCATGTTATATTCCAAACATTACGCGCATACATGGCAATGCCCGAACCTTTAATCTTGGTTCAAACCATCATTGCACTAAATTCCCCTTTCACCCTTCATATGTACGAACCAAATCTGTACATAGGGTATTTCAAGAACAATGTGCGGCTTGATTCCCATCTTTATGGGATACGTAGGAACGTTCAAGCGTCGCTCGAATCCAGCCCCAAGTCTTTGGGCCTAACCCCAGATTCCACTTTCAGTCCCTTGGCTGAAAAGTCCCCCTGTGAAAACATGAATGTGATATGAAAACCCTATTATTCATTCACATCAGGTTTATAAAACACACACTTTGTATTCATTATTATAGTCTTAGCTCTATGACCCTAAACTAAGATCCCCTACACTCTCGTCCCACATGAGGTTAAATTGTATTTCAAGAACTACGTATGGCTTGATTCCCATCCTTATGGGATATGTAGTGAAGTCCAACACCTCAATTCAGGACCCAACCACAACATGATTATGGTTAGCATTGGTCTGTGTATCTCTACATGCATTGAACAATTCCCATTTTGATGTATCATACTTCTAACCTTAAATACTTCTAGATCTCCATAACCCTTTTCTTGACTTCTGGTCACAAAATGTCTAATACCTGAGAGTTCTTTTTCCTGACTATGCAGCACGTGCCCTTAGGCGGCCTTGCATAAACAGTCTACATAACAGACCTGTCATCCAAACGATGCTATTATTTGACTATGCAGCCAATGCCCTTAGGTGGCCCTGCATAATTTAACCCCCTAATGGGTTTTTCAAATAGTGGTAACTTCATTATTGGTAAGAAAATCTCTTTTGTCCTTATTTGTCTTAAAGACAATATGTAGGGATCCGCAAAAATATCCACCCTTAACATATTTGTCCCATACTCTTTTACATGATCTAAAATTATTTAAGTATATGGTTTCTATTTCCCTTCCCTACGTTTGGGTCAGACCTTCGCAGGAGTGGCATTCATTAAATTATTAGACAATCTTGATTGGAAATATCCTCTCCATATTCAAGTACCTCTCTCCATATAGTAGACTCTATGCTTTGGAAAATTTGAATCCCCATAAACTTTCACTGGATTTTTAGAAATAGAAAAGTAAAATTTCTAAGAGTTCTTTTGCCTGACTATGCAGCATGTTCCCTTAGGCGGCCTTGCATAAGTAGTCTATATAACGGACCTCTCAGCCAAAAGATGCTATTATTTGACTATGCATCCAATGCCCTTAGGTGGACCTGCATAATTCAACCCCCTAATGGGTTTGTTAAATAATGGTAACTTCACTCTTAGGAAATACTTCTTATAATGCCTCTTAGCCCTTTTTTCATATCATTCCTCATATTCAAAATTTCTTAAGTCATAGTTTACATGTTTTACCCCATACTTGAGTGTGATAATATGTTTTCAGATAAATTATCAAGGAATTGAGTCAATTTTAATCCATTTGGTCAAAGCTATTTCAACCTTAAACATTAACCTTTTTATGTCCAACGTGCATGACTTTAAACTTCCCACAAAAGACAAGGGAACTCTAAACAAAAGTCAAGTCCCAGCTCACTAAATATACATTTTTTATAATTTAGGTAATATTGAGCAATAAAAATATTCAAAGTTTGTAGGGTTATTTATAATAATCCTAGCAAAAATACAACTATGCTTACTAGGCCCATTGGATTAGGTAAATATTTTAAGCAGGTAGTAAAAGAATGTTGGCACAAATGATTGAAGATGAAAGTGTTTTTCATTGATGCACAAGAGTTATAAGTACATCCAAAGACTGGAGTCTCTTCTCTTTTTCAATGATTACAAGAAACTTTCAACATAACTCTTTATTTGATCTACGGCATCCCGAGATTCATCAGCAGTCACTTGAAGTTCATGCACTTGACCAGATTCACTCTTTTCAGCTTGATGGAGTGCTTTCTTGGCTTCAGCAATGGATTTCATACCATTTTTTTGAAATCTTTCCAGTGAATTGTTAAGCTGGTCAAGTTCCCCAGTAACAACATCTAACTGTTGTTGAAGGTGCATCTTCTGGACAACTTTCTCCTTGATCTTATGCTTCATCTCCTTCAACTTGGCAGCATGATCATCCTCATCTCAGGACACCGCAACCTCAAATTCATTGATATTGGCCAACATCCTCACTCTGTTTAGGTCTTGGCGGTACCTCTGCTCATGCTCCCTCCTTAAAATAACTTGTTTCTCCACGGCATGGATCTCTTGATATCCAAAATCACCAAGTCCCAACATGATGAATAGGGATTATAGTCGCAGGATCTTTGAAGATAGCTCTTCTAGATTCACTTCAGATATGATATTCCATATGTTCTGTCATGCCTTACATCATGAAAATTGGAGCACCTTTTGTACCTCCGGGTTTGATTCAGCATCACTGTCACAGGGGGGGAATATAATCCTTGATTAATGCACTTAGAGAAGTTACATGTTCTTCTCCTTCCCCAATGAACCTTGTTACTTCACTTTTTATTCCCGTTGTGGCGGAGGATGAGATTTCACCTCCAGATCTAGCCACTGAAATTGATGGCCCTGCACAGTCAATTGAAAGTTTTGGTTAATTTCAAAGGATAAAAAAAGTTGATTAAGTTTTCTTGCAAATTAAGTACAGCCACAAATATTGTTATCTCTTACCCAATGTTAGATCAACAGCATGAGAAGGCTCCTCCCCCTCTTTCCTAGCTTCAACAAGATTTTCAGGATGAGTTTTAGGAAGCTCTACCAGGTTCAGCTCCACTTGACCTAGTGTCTCTACAATAGTAGGGTTGTCCATAACCCCTTCAGGCATTGGCAGTTCAGCAGCTTGCTCAGATAGAACTACGCATTTTAACCAATCATGGTCAGAGATGTAATAAGAAGTTATTTTAACAGGACTAAGGATAACACTCACGTCCAAAATCTTCTAAATTACATGGTAATTTAACATGATCTAAACTTTCTTCAAAAGATGTGCCAAGTTTCATCAATTCATCCAAAGATATCTCAAATTACTGGTTAGTCTCACCAGTGGGAGCATTCGATGTATCTTCTTGGTGACCCTCATCCTGCAGCCTCTGACCCCAGACAGTTTCTTCAGATAAAATTACAGCATCAATTACAGTGGCCGCCAAATGTTCTGGTGCAGGTGTTGAACCTAAAGTATCACAGAATGGAAGTCAGTTGATGTTTTAATTCAATATTTTATGAATCATTGTTAAATTACCAGAAGTAGGCTCTTCTCTCCTTGTAGTAGCAGCAAGAGCAGTACTGGGAACAGATGTTGGCTCTTCTTTAGGAGCAGCCGAGTCAGCATGAATTTTCGACTGTTCACCAGCACCCTCCGTCATTCTCAAAGGAGGGTCAGTCCTCTCCCTCAAAGGGGAAATTGAAGAATCCCCTGCAATCCCAAGAAGTATGAGCAATCTTTTCATTGGTTAAGACTCATGACTATCTGAAGGACTTACCACTACTGATGAAGCATTGAGATGTGTACTTCTTCCTTTGATGTCTTTGTTTCTTCATATTTTTGGGAGTGATGACATCATCATCTCTAAATACAAGAATTTGAGAATGAAGTGCCATGTCTAACTTCTTCTCCATGGCCTGCTGTCCTGGAGATACCTCACCCGACTCGCGAGGAGATTCATTGGCCCCGATAGCAGTACCACCAGGGCTATACTGTGGTGAAGGAACCTCAGCAGTTCCTTTCTTTTCAAGCTGCAGGATGAAGAAAGTAATTTCCTTAAGTAACAAAGCTTTAACTGAAATCAAGTTGCAAAGCAAATAAGGAAAGAGATTTACATCTTCAGGTTCCACATAATCATGCCATTCCTCATCTCTAGAAGCACTAGTCCCCTTAGTGGTGCCACGATCTATGATTTCCTTCACCCACTTGGTGACAGGAATGGAATCATCGGTGGCATATATGAGCATCTCCATCTCTTTAATGTAAGCCCACACTTCATCGGGGTTATCCACAAAACGTATATCGGTAGAGGCCCGAAGATTCCCTATTCCAGGGGTGTGTAGCCCCTCGCCCAGATCCAGCCAGGCAGTTTCAGCATCGCAATATAAACTCCACCATTTTTGGATAGCCTTTGGTCGTAGATATTCAACATGTGTACCAGAAGGCTGCGAGGAGGGTCCTACAATTTTTGACTTCAGCTTCTTTCTAGCTCCTGCAATCATAGATAAAGGTTAAGAAAATAAAACTTGTTGCTCTATAAAAAAATTCAATTAAATTTCCTCAATGAAATAACTCACTAGGAGTCGATGGAGTGGGTCTCTTGATTTTGACAGGAGGATTATATCTAGTACGAGGCCGCTTTGACACATGTCGTGCCTCATCATTCCCATCCTGAGAATCCGACGAGTCAGCCCTGGGTGAGGAACCCGGTGAATCAGCTCTGGGTGTAGAAGTGTCACCTTCCAGATAAAGGGTTTCTTTCTCGACAATTCTCTTCTTCTTCCCCACCCAATGAACTGGATGATTTAGTACCCCTTCAGGATATGATGCTACCCAGTTCTCGGCATACCATGTAGTCAAGTTACTCTCCGCTTTAGCAACTGGTAGATCAAACACTACCCCGGTCTTCTCTATAGATTTCAGCAACCATATTTGTCGAGAAACCATCAAATGCTGCTCTGAACTGAAATGTACAGGAGGGGATACAATAGTCTGTTGCAGACACTTGAATTGGCGTGCAAATCTGTATGGAGCATAGGCCTCACATATAATCTCTCTGTCAATCCTGGTGGCCAATACACCATCTTTGCAAGCCATCATGTATGACCTCAATTCCAGACTGGTTGTTCCATCATCAACAAACCGCCCGGTTGGTGGGTTTCCATAAGGAAAGAAATGGAATTTCTTGAACATGATCAACCTCACATTCATATCATAGGGGTTGAGGGATAATAGAGAAATTCCATAAAATTCCTACACTGATGTCCTGAAAGAACTTCCAAGAACCTGTACTCTGTTCTGTACAGCATATGTTCTGAAATGAGTTGCGATCCATCCCCACAAAACTGTAATGGTCCCACTATTCTCAAAGGAGACTTACCCATAAAGACATGTAGTAAGATCCTATGAATCTTCGCCAAAATGGGGGTGGCCAACCCAACCATTTTCCTCTCAGCCAACTTGGCTGCAATAATGAAGGTCTCTGGCCTGACGCCTCCGTTCGAATCCCTGACTAGCAGAATATAAACAGTGAGCCACAAGTCTAAGAAGCCCGCCAGATGGGTCTTTCCTGGGATTATCTGATCCACTTCGTACCCCCACTTCTTAAATTCTTTCACTTCTAGAGTCGGCCAGAATGTGCCAGAAGCACCCCTCTTCTCTGTTCTAGGGCAGGTAGTAGGACGAGTACATGTGGGCCCCTTCACCTCCTTTCTAGTAAGAAACATATCCATCCACTACTTTGGATGAATATCCTTTCTAGAATGAGTTTTGGAGGTCTTGGAATTCTTGATCTTGTAGAAAATTTTCAATAATTCCCAAGCCAAAGCCAGAGTCTTCTCCAAATCATTCCAATTCGCCTTGGGAGGGATGAATTCATCATACATATCACCTAAAATTGGAGCCCACGATATCTTGAAGACATCCCAAAAAATGATTCCTACTTCTCCATGTGTCAGATGGAAAGAATTGGTTTCTCAGCTCCAGCGGCTGATTAGCTCCGGCACAAAGTTATCATTCCTATAAACTTATGTCTTCCAAACCCAGATGGATTCATATATTTAAGCTCCTTTCAGATCCTCAACAAATTCTATGTAGGTTTGTCTCACCCAATATGCCCACATCCAAGTTGGCTTCACACCTCCTCCATGACGGAAGTCCCAAATCTTCTTCCAGTCTTTGGATTGATCCATCTGAGAATTTTGGAATATTGAAGGATAACAATGTGGTTGCAGCTTAGGATTGTGAGGTTTTAGATCTGGGGCACAAGGGTTATGATGCATTATGTAGGCCTTCTCCACTGTTCCAATATTTACAAATGATCATCCAATTGAGAATTTTTTTTGAAGAATAAATGGTGTAAGTCTGAAACCAAGAATGCGGGAGATAGTTCTCTGGCTCTAGAATGTTGAATTCTTGTAGATAACCATGCCCATACAGAGGCAAGTAAATACTTTGTGGGAAATTAAGATGATAATTCTTCAAATAATTGGCAAGATTTGGGAGAGTGTTGTCACAGATATTATAGTAATCATGGCTAACAACATTCATCATATCATCAATCTGCTTGCTATCCAGATCATCAGTCGTTCCAATTCTTCTAGGAGCCATTTAATCTGCACAAAGGTCGAATAATTAACTCTTAAGTACGTTGATTTTTCATAAAATTTGTGAAGAAAAGTGAAAAAAATGGATAAGGCATTAAGACGCGCAAGTCCAATGTTGGCGCACAAGTGTAATTATGTCGCACAAGTTTAGCCGCGTAGGTATCACCACGCAAGTCAAACTACCTCTCCATAAGTGTGACATGAACAAAAGCAATGAACCGCGGAAAATCAAGACACTTGCATGATGAGAGAAACCTACATGGCGAGAGCAGGAAGGTTTGAAAGCCGGTTGCTTTTTGCGATAATGGCCTCATATTTATAGGCTAAGGTTGTACCCAGCGCACCGTACCTTGCGCGGCTCTCACCTGCACACCTCCACTTGTGCGCTCAAAACTTGCGCGCCGCAGTTCCTTGGTTTTATCCTTCACCTCAGAGTCAAATCCTCCTTCCTTTCAGATCCAACTCTGAGGGGGGATTTTTTTTGACGCTCCTTTCCATCACAAAGTCTAACAACTGAAAAGGGGGAATACCTTAGTATAAAGAGATTCATCCTTTGAAGAAACATCAAAAATTAACAAAGGCATGAACAAAGATTTGTTTAAGAATGGGCCATGCAAGTTTCATCATGGTCACGCAAGTATACGTGCGCTCCACATATTGGCCGCGTAGGTGACTTGTTAGGATGGTATGACTGAGTATGATATAATCTATAATACCAAACGTAGGATCGAATAAGTACAATGAGATACAAATACAAGAGAGTGTCTGAATTGTATTCTTTAAAAATTACCTTAGGAAATTTTTGATAACCAAAATTCACAACACCTCTAAGTTCTAAAGACTTGCTTGATTCCGGAAAAGTGATTCCAGAAAATAAACTTAACAAAAGTTTACAATAACTAATATTTTACCTTAAAGCGTATAGAATCTAACTAAAATAGAGTACATATAATGAAGTATAAGAAAGTTATACTTTCCTTAAAAAAACAAAATGCAGTGGAAAAACAAAGTAGTAAAAACTACAAGTAACAAACAATAACTCTTTTAACCCAAAGAGAAGGGTATCCAAAAACCCTGGATAAGAGGTCCCTTGATTTATACTTTCAAGAAAGTATGTATTACCCGCACCAGGGTAATCCCTTGATACAAAGATTGGAGTCTATCTTGCTATCCCCGCAATCCCTGAAATATCAGGTAGACGACACCTCTGTCTTCCTCACCAAGGAAGCCCTAGACTTCAAGGTGTTGGAACCTCTGTCTTCCTATCCCCGGAATCCCTCGATTGTAATCAGCAACAATCAGAGTCTCACGAAGAAAATCTGCACAAGGTAAAGTTTGAACAAGCTGTTCAAACTTTCTGCATGAAGCTTTGAGAGTTGATAAGAGCATCTCTCTCTAGAAATCACTTCAGGAAGTTCTTATCACCAAAATTCCAAAAGTATCGAACACTTTCAAATGAGATCCTATTTATAGGTGAAGATCTAACAGTCGGCTCCCTCCTCCAACGGTCATATTTCTCCTTAAATTTTGAAGGGACCTGTACACATGTCACTCGACCAACGGTTAGTTAATAACTGAAAGCACGAAATCATTTTGTAATGAAACAAGTGTAAGAATAAGTAAAACTGAAGTTCATAATGTAAGCAAATAAAAGTTCGGAGTCTAACTAAAATGGAATTCAGAGTCTATAATAAAGAGATATTCGGATTCTGTTTTGTAGGAATTTGAAACCTGAATTATATAGAAAACCGAAGTCTGAATTTCAAGGAAATTCAGAGTCTAGTTTCACCAGAATTCGGAACCAGAACTTACAAAGTTCGGAGTCAGAGTTCATGGGAATTTGGAGTCATAACTCATAAGAGTTTGGAGTCCGAATTCAGAGAACTCAGATTCAGAACTAAGATACATTTGTAACCAGAATTCGGATTCAAACTACATTAAAATTTGTATCAATAATTCGGAGTGGAACTTCATGAGAGTTTGTATCCAGAATTTGGAGTGGAACTTCATGACAACTTCATGAGATTTCGTATCCAGAATTCAGAGTGGAACTTCATGAGAGTTCGTACTTAGAATTCGGATCCTAAAACAGAATGCTTCATATCTAATTTTTATACGATTCATAGGTTTTATATATGAATCTGATTTTTATACTTAATAAAAATATTGATATTAACAATAAAAACATGGTAGGGGTAAATTACTTTGGGAAGGAAATTTTCCTTATATAAGTAAAATATAGATTTTCTTAAGTATAAGGTGTTTGTGATTTTCAAAACAAGAAGGAATGGAAAAATTCATAAGGAAAACCTTATTGAATTAACATGACTTTTATTCCCTATTTTATTTTTGCCCAAGGTCTTCAGTAGCCTATAAATACCCCTTGTGGGGCCCCCATTTCGGGGACTAAAAATTCCAAAATTCATATTTAAGATCTTGGCACCCTATTCTCTACTTGAAGTCTTCCGAACACTTCTAAGGTAATTTCTTACCTATAATGGAAGATCTAAAGATGGGGAATAAGTCCTAACTGTTGAAATTCATCAACACTTGTGTGCCTGAGTGTCTAACCCTTAAGGGAAATGAAGACACTTGCGCGCCACCTTATCCCTTCAACAAAACTTGTGTGCCACACTTTTGGAAGCCTTTAGGGATAATACTAAGGGCTTGATCCAAGTATCACCCAAGTATTACCCTATGGGTTAACCGTCGTGCAATTACACATGTGTCGTGTAAGTATACTTGCACGACCAGTACTTGCGCGCCCTAATAGGACTTGTGCGCCTACCTCTTTTTGGGTGCCCCTCCTGCTTATTCAACTCTTTTCTTCAAATCCACCTCTCCTCTTTAAGATTTAGCCATCAAAACCCTCTTTAAAGACATTTTTGTCATGGTTCCTTTGTTGGATTTCTTATCTAAAAGGAATTATGTGGAACATATCTCAAAACCTAATGATTTACATATCTTTATGTCACTAAGGTTAGAGATTTCATTCATTCAACCTCATCCTTTAAGATGAGAAGATATTTAATCTGGACATCCTTTTTAGGAGTAATCCCCAAGTTCCCTAACTTGGACCTCCTTTTTAGGAGTAATCCCCAGTCCAAGTTCCCTTAATATGGGCAACCTCCTAAGGAGTAAGCCCCAATCATAATTTTCCTTAAACATGGGCATCCTCCTCAGGAGTAATCCCCAATCTCAAATTCCCTTAATATGGGCATCCTCTTTAGGAGTAAGCCCCAAGTTCCCCAATTTGGGCCTCCTTCTCAAGAGTAATCCCCAAAGTCTCAAGTCCTCTTAACCTGGGCCTCTTTTTCAGGAGTAAGCCCCAGTCATAATTCCCCTTAACCTCAGCCTCATATTTAGGAGTAATCCCCAGTCTTAATTTCTCTTGATCTGGGCTTCCTTCTTAGGAATAAAACCCAATAATAAGTCCCCTCTAATTTGGGCATCATCCTTAGGATTAAGTCCTAAGTTAAGTATCCAAATCTTCATAAAGCACACATACCTTTATGGACCTTGTTGTCGGGCTTCTTCTCCAAAGTAAGTCCCGATCTTCACCTATCTGGGAAGTCATACATACATAAGCCCCACATCATTTCTTATAATTGCATCTTTCGTGGAACAATCATCGGGTTTTACTGATACCTCTTGTTTCTCACACCGATCATGACTCACGTGAGATTAGAGCGTAAAAGTAATTACGACATCTTTCTTTGAGCCATCAATCATGCATAAACCCCATAATTATTTACTCAAACTATGTGGGTTCTGATTCCTTTTTCTAAAAAAAGGATACGTAGGTAGCCCATCTGTGGGTACGATCCCAACTCTGAAATAATCCATGTCCTTCTGAATGACAATAAACTTCAAGTTCCCCATTGAGTGGATTTAAAACCAGTATGGTGATCATAATGACCAAGATATCTCTATATAATGTATTGAAGGATACCATTGACTAAGAATCTCTAACAAATACAGATGATTCTCTATTGATGAAGAACCTAAAATACATATAAAATATTCTCTAAATATCATACATATTAATCATTGATTGTCAGATCTAAAGGAAAACTCATTTTTATACTTGGTAATTTAATAAGGATTCACGAACATAACTCAAATCTATAAAGAGAGTCCGAGATTAGACAATAATTCTCACCAAAAAGGTGTGATGAGTCTGACCTCCCATCCTCTCGACCAATGAAAATTCTTAAGCCTCATCGATCTACAACTAATGAGCAACTACCTTTGGAAAGTAGGTCCAAATTGATATAGAATCATTGGATGTTTCCGGTTCTACGAACAAACCCATTAGAAATCGATTGGAATTTTTGAACCTTAAACAAACAAGGTCATCCCCATTTCCAGAGGAAACAGTAGGTTTAGAAAACAATGCATGTGGGGAAAACAAGTGTGGAAACAAAGACCCTTTTCATCCAAAATGTTACATAATTTTTTTAATATACTCTCAATTCTAGGTTGAAAGATCCTCATCGTCCCTACTAGATCCATCATTATCATTATTTTCACCATCTCTTACTCCCACCTCCTCTTCCCTGATTGTATCCCCTGAATAAGTTCCCTATTTTATTAATTTATAGTAAAATATACCACATAGAAATTGGTATGAAGGTGTATTTAGAGGTAGTGGGTGGTAAAGTTAAGGGGTGTAAAGTTTTGAATATGCAATTCATTTAACCTGTTTTTGACTTATTCTAATTTCTAGTCTAAACAATCATAGAAATATTATTAGAGCTTCAAACAGAGGTTAAAGACATTATAAGGGGTACCCTATAGGTGTGGGTGGGTTGGTTATTGGTTTTAAGGTGGTGGTGGAATGTAAGATCTAGGGATGGGTGGGTGGGTGGGCTGCTATAGTGTGGGGTTGGGTACTGTGAACTTCCTCGAGTGGTTTAGAGTCATTCTCATGTAGGTATGTGCTTAATCAACCTTTTCTTTTGTTACCTCATAGGAACCATAAAAATGGTAATGTTATCTATCAAAAGTGAGCATCCCCATACATAGAACCATGGAAAGATCAAAAGTATGGGGATCCAACTCAGGGAATACCTCAGTATCAAAATCAATCCTCAAGAACTCAACCAAGTGCTTAAATATGGTCCTCCAAAAACTCCCCCCTTTTTATTTTAAAACATTTGTATGAGGTATTGAGTGAATAATAATTATAGGTTTATTTTGTTCCATGTAACAATGGAGTGTAACAAAAACAATTCCTAATGTGATACACTACCCTCTCCATACAATCTTGTGGTGAAACATATAATGAGTGCCCAATGGAGGACCTAGTGAACTGGGTTAAGAATATCAGATTCCTTGGTGGTTATGGGGTTGTAAATGGGCTTATGTTAGGTAACTTATGCCCAAGAATATCAGGTGATAGTGGGTTCCCAAGAAAATACAGATTGGTTATAGGTAGTTCTCTTAACACGTTCATCATAATAAATACCACTAAGGACCCCAAAGTGTGAGAAAGGCATATTGTATCATCTCTTAAGGAGTAAAAATATTACATAACCTACCTTTTAAAATATCTCCATTTAAAAATCAATTTAATACCTTTCATTTTAATGTAAAGGCAAACCAAATTAAAATTCTAACATTTTATAGGTGGGATGAGTTATGGGAAGGGTTTTTGTCAAGTGACCAAACTCAAGTTAATTTTGAAGCTTGTATTTGATGCCTAGTTCAACCAAGATTTTGTGTTCAAAGAAGTGGTGTGGTTAAATTGGTCATGTTTTTAGTGTGTGGTATCATATATTCTCTTATTTATTGGATAAATAGAAGTAAGTACTAGAGATGTTTTCATAACTATAAGTGTAGTATATTTTATATGGGTATTCTATATGATGGATTGGTTTTGGGGGTTAAGATCCCTTTACACAAAAATAAAAAATATTTCACATAATATTCAAGGTAAATTATTTATAAAATAATTAAATCATATAAGTATTAAAACAATTTTATGGTATCCTTATTTCAATTAAACCTAAAAATAATAATTTTTAAAAAAAATGAATGTATGAAGTGTGTGCAGAGTGAATGAGTGAGAAAATACTCCATGAAAAACCCTAGAAAAATTAAGGGAACTTTAAATAAAAATTGAAATATGGAATGAGGAAAATATGGGTGACTTATACCTAATAGAGGAATAGATAAATAGAAAATAGAGAATAGATCTTGAGTGAATGGGGTTGAAATAGGTAAGGGTGAGTGGAAAAGATTGGATGGGAAGATAATATAAAAAAAGAGGAAGGAGAAGGGTGGGAACCCAACTAGGGAGTAGGGGTAGGGGATTTGAGAAATGATTTTGGCATTAAAAGAAAGATAATTAAGGGGTTAAAAAGTCACACAGTTGAACTGCACAGTTAGTTAAACCATATAGTTTCTTCTAAAAATGGCCTTCACATAACCAAGTCAAATGGTTTAGTGAAAAATGAGTTTACCATGTGACTCTATATGTATTTGAAATTTATTCCCAATCATAGTTTTGAAATCAAGTATTTTACCCAAAATTAAAATTTTAGTTCCCCAATAGGTTTAAAAATAATTTAGAATACTATAAATATTTTCTTAATTATTACATTATAAAATTAAATTATAAATCATTTAACTCATATTCACATAATAATTAAAACACAAAAAAAATTAATACACACTAACATGGTTACCTAGAGCACATTTAACATACACAAATAAACAAATAATTATAAATTTTCATGGAATATTGGGTGAGTTTTATATTTAATATCTTAAGATAGACGTACCTAGGCCTCAAGTTAGTTTAAGTGTATGCATGAGACCATTACTGTCATGTTTTCTACCTTAGAATATGGTTCCAGGAGCTAATAATTAACTTTGAAGATCTTTCTACATTCCCCACCAATTTCCATCGCACTATGGTGGGAATATTTGATTACTGTAAAGGTCCTAAACCACTGATACTTTCCTAGAAATATTCTTAACTAAAAATTGAAAATAAATACCCTATATATGGGTTATAAATCCTTTAAATAGATCTTGCAATCATGTACCACCTTTATTCTCTTCTTATCAATCAAGGAATCATTGTATGCCTCCATTCTTAATTCATCCTACTCAGTCAGTTGAAATTTTATTTTCTCCTTGGTGATTTTAAGATCAAAGGAGAGGGACTTCACAAACCAATATTCCTTATGCTCAATGTTAACTAAAAAATGTAATACCTTCCCATAAAACATCCAAAAACGATACATGTATAGATGAGTTTTATGAATTTTCTAATATGATCACTATGCATACTATAACTTCTTGGAATAATCCTTTCTTAAAGATTCAATGGTTTTCTCAAGAATTTTCTTTAACTCATGATTTGAAACATCAACTTTTCTATTGGTTAATGGGTGGTATAGTGTTCTCATATTTTATATCACTCCATAATTTTTCAAAAAAAAACATCTTATCCATGTGTTTTAAAAGTGAGTTCTTCAATCACTGATTAGAACAAGGGCCACACAAAAGTGGATAAAAATGTTTATCTTCAAAAATGGTATGGACACCTTGGTAGTATTATGTGTATTAGTGACTATATCCATCCATTTTTACATGTAGTCTAAAAAAACCAAAATATAAAAATTCTCAAATGATAGAGAAAATGGCCACATGAAATCAATACCCCACACGTCAAAGACTTCAACCAAAAGAATGGTATTTTAAGGTATTTAGGATCTTCTATTTATGTTCCTAGTCTATTGGAATCTATCACATTCCATAATGAAGATCCATATGTCAATATGCATCATGGGACGAAATAATCTAGATTGGAGTACCATTGTGACCCTATATTTTGGCCCATGGTGTCCTCTAGTTGGGTATGGGTGAAAAAAATTCCATCATATGTTGAACCTCTTCCTTTGGTATGCATATTTGTATAATTATATCACCCCAAGACCAAAACAACAAAAAATACTCTAAAAATAGTAATTCACATCAACCAATAACCTTTTATGTTATTAGATAGAGATATTAAGATGAATTGATCCCATTTATAATTATATTACAATGTCCATGAACTGTAGTCTAGGAATGAATTTTGAAAAGAATAAGTGTTCATATAGGAATTCTTCCCAGATATCTCGATATTATTTATTTTCAAGGTGAGTAATTTACAATCTTTATTGATGGTTGATTATGAGGTTATTAATACCCTTATTATCCTAGATTTCCATATTAAATTTTTGAATTAAAAGTACCCATAGAATCAACCACATCTTGGCATCATTATTATTGAAGAGGTACTTAATTAATACATTGTCAGTATAGATAATCACATTTGAAAGTACAAGATATGATTGAAATTTATCAAATGAAAATACTCCCACTAAAATTTTCTTCTATATGGTGGTTTAGTTGATTTGATAATTGTTTAATGCACAAATCACATAATATATCACCCAAAATATATGGTAAACTCACTATACAGGCACTGCACCCATGATATAATCACTTGCATCACACATGAACTTGGATGGATCATTACAATATAGGAAAATCATTATTGTGGATTCCACTAACTATTTCTTAATCATATTATGTGCCTTGATGCACACCTCATAGAATTCAAAGATGACCTCCTTAGTTAATATATTCATCAATGGATAGGAGATTCTTGGGAAATCCCATAAAATATATGATAAAGACTCATATAACCAAAGAAATTTGCATCTCATTGGATAAATTTAGGATCAAAAAACATGTGATATCTTTGATATTTACTAAACTAAATTATATTATATTCCTAGAAATATTATTTTCCAAAACTATTTAATGTTTCACCATAAAGTGGCACTTCTCCAGTTGAGTTCCAAGTAAGATTGCTCACATATTTCCAAAACTAACTCGAAGTTCATCAAGAAAACACCAGATTCATTTTATATACAAAAAATAATAATCCATTAAGACTTCCAATATGTGCTCTACCATGACATGGTATGTAGACAACATGAAACATTGGAATATGGTCAAAGTGTTACACATGATGAATGAAATTTGACGGTAATAAAATGTTTCATAAGGGCATGTAAAAGTGATCTTCTCTTAACCTTTGAGTAAAATAGATATTTAGTTAAATCATGATTAACCATATAAGAATAAATAGAAAACATTTCCCACTAAATGAACCAATATTTAATCCATGAAGGGAAATGGAAAATAGTTTTTTTGGGTGGAATCATTTAACTTATGATATTCTATATATGCTAGATATCCCATGACTATACTTGTGGTAATTATCTCATTATTCTCATCTGAGATCAATGTAATTCTTCCCATTTTTAGAACCAACTATAAAGGGATTAGTTATAGGGTATCTAAGATTGGATATATTATTCCCACATCTAATATCTTGATAACATATTTATTAATAACATCCTTTATGGGAGGGTTCATCCTTCATTTTTGTTTCCTAGATGGCTTATCTCCATCCTAGAAAATAACCTTACGGGTGAAAAAATTAGGGTTGATTCCCTTAAGATATAAAATATTCTAATGGATGGATTTATTCCTTCACTTGAGCACTTGTAATAACTCAGCCTCTTGATCATTGGTGGGGTAAGAGTTGAGGATAATTGGAAATGTACCTAAATCCCCCAAGTATCAATATTTTAGTGATGGTGGGAGGTGATTCAATTCAAGATGAGGTTCCTTTAGGACCAAAGGCTCCAAGGTTTTGGTTTTATAGCTCTCTAACCTATCTAGAATTTCCCCTCTCTACTAATAATGACTATACTAACTGGATTCAAACTACACCTCTTCTTATTCCCTAACATGATGTAATTCTTCATTAACATGTTATTTTAATGAATATAGACATCCCATATCTATTTATATTCCTCCAAAATAGTTTAACAATGTTGATAAAGAATATAATTCTTCATACTTCACAAGTGAGTCTTTCTTCATATCCTTGAGCATATTATACACAACTTTTTCAACAACCACATGAAATATAATCTCACCTTGATACACATCAATAAATACATTTCAAATCATAAGGGATGGACTCTAAAAAATCGAAGGAACCTCAACAACTTTTTTTATATTGAGAATAATGAAGTAACATAAAAAAATAGATTTATTATACTTTACTAATACATATTTCAACAGTCCTTTGGGATACTTGATTGAGTAGTCTACTAGTTAGAGAATCACTCGAGTGGGCTTCAAGTATTATAATCCAAAATTTTAAACACCCTAAAGGTAATATGGCTAAAACTAATTCCAAATAGGCATAAGGCATTTACAAATTCACTTGGGCCTATGATGAATAAGATAAAAAAAACTTTGGGGGTCTTGAAGCTTTAGTGGGATTGTTTGCTGAACCACCATCATGAAATCCTTATTGAGGGTGATTTTTCCTAAGTCTTACATCTTTATTTTATTTGATATAATATCATTCATGAATTTTGCATAGGTGGTAATTTGATCTAATTCCTTATCAAAAGGATTATTATATAAATATTTTAGAATACCTATATAAATTTTCCAAATTGTTGATCAATATTTTTTGGATTCACACATCCAAGAGAATTCAAGGGGGTACATAAGGATTTACTACCTCCTTCCCATTATCCTAAGATACTTATTTCTTATTTTATTGAACTTTATTATATCATGTTTCCACACGATTGACTTATTCTTCACTAAGATTGGAGGATCTATAATTTTTGTTGGATCATAAGAGTGTATTATGGCTATAATATGGGGGTGAATTCTAGTTTAAAAATTTTAAACAATAAAAACACAAAACTTCTTAAGTAAAAAAAGTGGACTCAGGCTTCATCTGATTATCAGAGTATTAAAAGAAAAACTAGAAAACATTTGATACATCAGAGTTGATTATCGATCTCAAAGATAGTATAATAAAACTATTATGTGAAAGATAAATAAAAAACTAAATTTCAAATGTATATGTATAGTAGAAATTAAAACATATATAAAAAATAAATGTGAAGGATTAGAATTGTAAGAATGACTTGTAAGTTTCATAAAATAATTTATTGTTAAACATTAAGATTTAAGGAAGTCCAAAATCCTAACTTAAGATTTCAACTGTTTTAATACCTACTATAAATGACTATATTTACTTACTAGGAAAGCCCTCAACATAATCATTGGAATAACTCTATCTTCCAATCCCCTAGAATCCCTCAATCGGATATATTGGTACAAATTTATCTTTCTTAAACAATAAATACCTTGATATAATGATCTACATATCTATCTTTCTATCCTTGAAAACCCTCAATCTAATGGATCTGATTCTTATGCCTTCTTATCCTCGTAATCCCTTGATCAATACCATGTCCAGACATAATGAATACAAAATAAATGTGTTTACATGAATTAAAAATACACACACGGATTCCTTTAAAACTTCATCTCACAAATAAATTAAAAAGGATTTAGAATGAAATGTTTGAACATAGAAAAAACTTAGAGGATTTGAGTTGTGGATGCATCATCTCTCAGCTCTTAAAATGACCTAATATTTATAGAAAATCCTATAATGGTCATATTTATGAGTTGGTTTCAATGGCCTTAGAAATATTATACTTTGATAGCTCATAATGATTTGTATCTTGATCTTAATAGCTAATCATTATCATTATCTAAATTAATTTAGTTTAGAACCATTACAATGCTATTTTGAATTTTTTCTGATAAATATAATTCTATATACTTTGATTATAAAACTTGTATAGTCTGATGGACCATACTATTTATTTTTAATCTAATAAAATGAAAAAGGGTTAATTTGATGTATCAGTACCAATGTCAATTCGATGGTAATGAATTTTATTAGTCTGACAGAAAAGATATAATTATAACCACTGGTTAGAAAAAATTTGATCTGATGTATCAGATGCACCTTCAGCTCGATGGATCAGATTGAATAAAAAAAAATTATATTCATTTTATATTATAACTATTTCTTCATTTGATATAAAATAATTTTTTCTACAATAACATACTAAAAAACTTGGGATATATAAGGTTAGTAAAATAGTGTTTTAATAAAGTATTTGTGATTTCCAAAACTAACAAAAGGAAAAGTAGAAATTATAACTTTTTACTAAAAAATATCCTGCTTTTTAGAAAGTAAAAAACAAAACACTTAAAATAAAAATATAATAACTTTATATAATTACAATCCTCTGAAATTTTAAAAACTTAAAAGATATACTTCAAATCATAACTCCCCTTAATTTTATGACTTCTTTATGATCTTATAGAAGGTAAATACATTTGGTATTCTCTCCCTTAGTAAAACTATTACTTATAAAGATTAATTATTTAGATAAGAACCCCTCTTAAACAAATTCTTCAAGAATTATTCCCCTAGAATTTTTCTTATCCTTTAAAGAAAACTCTCCTCCTTTGAACAAAACTATACTAAAACTCAATATTTTATCAAAACTTCTCACCCTCTATGATTTTCAAAAAAGAAAGTAGAAAGTATATAACTTCCTGAAATGTTATAAAAGTATAAAATTTGTAACAATTATATGTGAATTAACTATTCATCCAAGATATAAAAGAAATAACATGCATCCAAAAGAATTTTGAATACATTAAGAAATATAGTATATGGATAAAAATTCATTCACATTCAACATTCATTTAAAAAGATTCAATATTACATTAAGAGTTTATTGGATTAGAAATAATTCCTTCTTGTATAAATTATTTAAAAACACCTTAAAATTATTGATGTCTTCATTATATTTTTAAGCTTCTACAATAGAGGTATCAAGCTTCAACATCCTCTAATCCATAACTGAATGTTTTTTTTTCTATACCTATAACTTCACAACCTTCTCACTACTTTCTTATATTATTTCTTTATAATTAATAACTCATATTTACATGTTTTAAGTTTTCTATTTTATAACTCCAACTTATTACCCTTTCTTTCATAACTATAATTTCTTCATTATGACTATCAGTCAAGTATTACTCTTCAAAAAACTTAACATGTTTGAAACATCAGTAGAAAAATTATCAAATGATTCATCCATTTCAAGGGAAATTTTCTTGAATTCTATTAACTGGTCTTCATGTTCTTTAAAATAAAAATCAAATTGTCAAGACCATTTTACCATATAATTATAGCTTATATTTTGATCCATGATTTTTTCCTTTAAAAGATTTAAATCAGCCTCAATGTGAAAAACTAATTCTGTCAAGACTTTCAGTGATTCTAATTTTTCATTAATATAAATTTAAATCGGTTTGAACCTTGATTCAATTTTAGATAGGAATATAATATGATATGTTAAAAGTTTAAAGGATTGAAAAATGTAATTAATGTCCTACTGAGCTTCTATAGACACAGAGTCCGATGAATCTGATGGTACATCTGAAACGTGTGGATTGGAAGGTCCAATTTCTGATTTTCCATTCGTTTCAACATTTACTTCTTCTTCTAATACTTTCATAATATTTACCTCTTTATCTAACCCAACCTTTTTTTACACTTTAGAATGATATTTTTTATCTTCTTACTCTTCTTTTGAAGGTGATTTTTCTACCTCTTTAGATAATGATTTTACTTCCCTTGAAACATATATATCTTCATTATTATAGGACTGAGAAGATATCTTAGTTGTCTTAGATGATGACTTCAATGGAGTTTCATTTTCCTTTGAATAATCCTAAGTCTCTATTTCTTTTTTTTTTCTTCTTCTTTATCTTCTTCTTCCTGTTCTTTTTCTAACTGCATTGTAGTTTTAATAATAACTTTTACAACTTTTTTAACTGATTTTTTTACTTTTCAACTTTCTTTTGAATTTCTACTAGGACTGGTTCTATCACTAACTTTTGAACATGAGTTTCTTCAGAAATCTCTTTCCCTTTACCCTTGTCTCTAACTACTAGTACTACTAGAGGTGAAACTAAAGTTTCTACAAACTACAGACCAGTATTTGGAATTATTTGATCAGTATGAGGCATAGTTCTATACACTTATACCAATTTTACAACTAAAAAAGGAGAAATAGATAATGGTGGTACTTTTGAACCCCTTTATGATCCCTTCATTAAACTTTATACTAACCTTGACTCTTGTAATATTTTATTTTGTTTATTTTTCTTTTCTAATTTCTTCAACTAATTGGATTTATGAATTTTAAAGGCTTTTTTCTCAGCCTTATCAAGACTAAATTCAGGATTCCTGGGTTTCTTCTCGACCTTATGTGCTATGAGTTTATTAAACTCATCATCCGACATCATTTTCAGTTTTTTTCTTTCTTAGGTTGTGGATTCTTATTTAATTTTATACTTAATAGCTTATTTATCTTTTTTATGTCTTATATAATATGTGGTTCTATCCAATCTATCTAGAAATTTTTTCAACTTTGAATCAAGAACATGCTTCATCCTTGACATTATTTCTTCTTCAATTAGTGAAATATATTCCCTCATAGGATAAGTCTGATTCTTTATTTGAAAAACTTCCATGTAATTGACTAATAGTTTGTTTATAATACATGTAGACATCAAAATCATAGATTTAATTAATGCATTATTTATTGATTCCACTATAATAAAAACAAATTTCACAAGGTTGATATGTCTCATATTCATAAGATAACCTAAAAAAAGATATCTAATGCTTTGAGGGTATCCCTATCACCCTTTATTGGTATTAGATAACCCTTAATCCACAAATTAATAACCCTTGTGTCTGGTGTGAGGTGAGAAACCTTTTCAACATTATGAAAATAAATAAACAAAGAGGACTCAACCTTCGACTTAACAAAACATCCATGTTTTTTAGGTAATTTGTGTTAAGGGAGATAATGTTAAACTTGAGAATATACTTCCACCATCTCAGCTACTTGTTCATAATAAATTTTTTATTTTTGACCAAACAGAGTAAAATCCACTTCTTATTTATCCTACTTAGAAAAAAAATTGTCTGAAGCTTAAAATTTTATAACTATCTCAGGATGATATAATTTAAAATCATATTTTTAAACAAAAAATATTTCCCAACATTGAAAATTTATAACCATTTTCAAAATATAATCATATTTATCATACCATGTTTTCTCCATAAGTCTTTCCCTACCCATTTCTCTTTTTGAAAAATCTTCAGTGGAGGCCATCAAACTGAGATTTGTATTAGATATTGGACAAATGTAAAAAGATAGGAAGTAGGACTAAAAAAGGTTGTGAGAGTTGAGAAAAAAATATCTGATAATAGATGTGGGATACATGGTGACCCACACTTATATAGGCATAAGGGGTGAGTATTCATATTCTATATAAACTAATGGCTTTGATTATAATTCATTATCTGATCTGATGTTTGAGATTTAATCAAAAAAGGATTTATATATAAATCCAAACATTTAAAGTTTTTAATGAAAGATATTCATAAGAGTGAAAAAAAAAATTATTATAAATAAAAATATCTATGATTGCAAGAAACAAAGTTTATAAAACTAAAATAATATGTAAAAAAACATAAATAAACTAAAGTAATGAATGAGTGAACAAACTAATAAAATATTAGTACCTTTAGGAGTAGAAATGTTTCATCGGTATGAGTAAACTGTTCTGGTAATAAATTGATTATAATAAAATTTATAATAGAAATATTGTTTGGAAAATTTTTATAATAATTTTTGTGTCTGGATAAATTTTACTTTAGAAAACTTTTTATAATAAAAGAGTTTTCTGGAAAAAAAATTATTGAGTTTTTGAGTTTAGAAATTTTTTATCAAATTTTTTATTTCGAAATATTTTTCTAAAATTTTGAGTCCAAAAATGATATAAAAAATAAAAAAAATTAGAAAACTAAAATTTATAGAGAATTAAAAGTTTTTAGAAAATTAAAGGTTTTAGAAAACTAAAACATATGTACTCCCCCTTTGATAAGGACTTTATTAATGTAATAAGAATTAAAAACAAGAAGTATATTTGAATAATTAATTTATATTGGCTATTCCTATCTTCTATTTATTGTATTAAAATCTATCAGAACTAAGGGGTTTAGTGAAAATATCATCAAGTTGTTCTTTTTTCTGATGAATTGTAAAATGATATCTCCATTTGCATTATATACAAAAATGACTTTTCCACCTTTCATATTTATGATATTATTAAAAAAATATTTGTTTCCAGTAATATTTTTATAGAAAACACTATCCGTGTACAATTTTTTTTTGGTACTTTCTCTATTTTCCTAAAAAATATATATTAGTGTTTCAAATCCAAACCTTCTTGGGTTCAGTATTATCATAAAATAAATTTTTAGACAACCACATTTTTCCAATATTACTATATTGAGAAAATGTTATGTCTTTTGAAAAGTATGCTTTATGAAAACCTAAGGACTTATATTTGTTTAAATAAAATTCATTCTTCCAATGTCCACCACTTTGACATTTTGTGAAAAATAGATTTCTTTTTGGAAAAAATAGTAATAACTAAAAATGTTTTTTTGTTCTCATTTACATGACCAAGACGATGATGCCATAGTTGGGTGTTATATGATTCATGTGAACATGATTTTTTATCAATTGAAAATACTTTTTTTTCATAATTTAATACATAAGGACCCTTATTTAAATGTGTCATACCATAACATATGTTGTCCTTATAAAAGAAAAAAAATAATTCCAAAATTGAAAATAAACCCATATGCATCTGAGAATGATACAGAAATTATGTTATTGGAAAAAAATGGTACATAATAACAATATTTTAAAACCAAAATCATTTTCATTGGAAATGAAAGGTAGTATTCACCAATGGATAGAGTAGCCATCCTCGCACCATTATTATCTCTCAGATCAACCACTTCTCTATAAATCTTTCTAAATCTACTTGGTTCCTATATTTGGATACATATGTGAGCACCAGAAGCTATATCTAATACCCAATGTGTAGATATTGAAATATTACACTTGATAAAAAATTCACCTTTAGCTTCCAATTGATTCTAGGTGGAGTTCCTCTTCCAGTGGCCTGGGTTGACACGTGAAAAACATACTTCCTCCTTTTCCTTTCCTTGCCTCTATATTTTCTTCTTCTTGGAAGGAAAATGCTCAGGAGATTTAGAATTTTAATGATTATTGGGCCCTTTCTCCTTGTTCTTAATTATCTTATTTACTATAAGGACTACGGGTTTATCATGCCCCATGTCATTATCTACTTGGATAATCAAATAAATAAGTTATGAAAGACTCTTCTCATTATTTCCCATATTTTAATAAAAATAAAACTGGAGGAGGTCTTGGACAGTGATGAAAGCATGATATTTGTATCCAAATCATCTGGGAATTTAATACCTAAGATGTATAAGTGTTCAATGTAGCCAATAATATTAGCTAAATGAGGCCCAGCTGGAATATACTCTCCAATATTAGTTGTAAAGAAACCATTGGAGATGTCATACCTCTTTTATCTCACCTTATCTTGATATATATCCCAAATTTAAGATATCATGTTATACACATCCATGTCCTCATGTTGCTTAAAAAGATCATTGGATATCAATGATAACATTAAATATTGAACATCTATAGAATCATTCAAATGTTTCTCATAGAGTGATAAATCTTCATTAATTACCTCATTACTAGGAACATCTAGAATAGGTTCTTCCAGCATATACAATTTCCTTTCATGGTGAAGGATAACAAGTAAGTGCATTTTCTACTCTTGGAAATTTGTGTCAATGATAAGGTTATCCTTATCAAGTATGGATAATAGTGATATGTTTGAAGTCATTTTAATTTTGTTTTTAAAAAATAATATGAGCATAATTTTAGTACTTTATTTGATAAAATTTAGACAAATAAATAAATATTATATTTATTAATCTCCTACTATTTTATCAAAAACCAATATCCCTCACCATTGGCTTCAGAATATCCTGTTTCTTGGACATTATAGTGGTAAGGATCCATATCCCCTTCCCATTACCCCAACATTGTTTGGTCAAGAAACTTGAATGGTTTTAGGTAGGAATTCCAAATACCAACTGCATTAACTCACAGTTTCCTGATCTTCTGAGTGGACTCTCTAATCCTAAAATCCTTAAATTAGATTTCATCAACCATTTCCTCTTAGTTACCACAAGTCCTTTAGCAGTCAACCCTTGATGCGAGCTAAGTTAATTCAACCCAAAACTTCAAGTTAGAATTCCCCAATAATCAAAATCACCCCAACATTGGATGGTCAAGGATGTTGAACTATGGTTCAATTTTAACTGAAGTAGTGGAAGGATATACTGACTTAATATATATAATTCAGTGATTTTATCCTTTTATGTGTAAATTACCAATTATTATCTTTATTATATGCTTGTTAATATTAAGTGGATTTACTTAAGTTATTATCCATGTATTAGATAATATTTATGCATAATCCAATCCATTTTAGTTATATATTTCATGCTCGTTAATTTCATTAATTCATGTGATCATGAAAAAATATCCATAATGAAATAACCATGAATCTTGATAGAAATAAAATAATAAATCAGTATGATTATGAGATTTTACTAATGGTTGGTTTATCTAGTGGTTGATAAACTAACCATTAACCTAGTGGGAAGACACCTTGAACCAATTAAGGTTCATGATATAGCTTTCCACCTATCCACCTATGTATCTCTCTTGGGTTGGTTTCACCTCAGATCCAAACTTAAACCACATTCACTAGAATGGGAGCTCCATCCATTACATATTCTTTTAATCACACACATGTGAGGGAAATAAGGGATTTACATAAAATAAACCATGAACACGCATACCCTTATATAATAAGAGGATAGAAGGCATGTAGGCCAAAATTTTAATTTAATAATAATTTAAATGAATCCAATCACATACAAAGGTCTGGCCTATGCTCATGATCATCCACATGCATGCAACTAATTACGTATTTAATAAAACTAGAATTAAATTATTAATCGTTCTTATTTAAGATAAATCATGATCGAATCAATTAATTATCTTATTTAATCAATCAATTATTTTATCTTAATTCTCATCTAAATTTCCTTGAGATTATCATCCATCATAATTTAAAACAATATATTTAAAATTAATTTTTTAAATAAATTTACCTTGGAGGAAACACAGTGAATACCCGTCCAATTCTACCTAACATGTATTATACATGTATACTATTTACTCTTGTGAAATATTTCATACACGACTTATCATGTACTTTCATGATGTGTACTATTAACTTAATGATTACATGAATTATATGATTTTTTGGTCACATGTTATGCTTCAATGCATGTAGAGTAACGACTATAATATAACGCATACATGATATGTAGATATGAACATTATGCAGATATTAATTAAATATCTATATATATATTAAAATCCCATCACATGGCATGTCCTATCAACTTAATGACCACACAAAAGCTCATGATGATAAGGTTTACATAGTATAATAAATCAATTTTAAATCTATTTAATTTGGTATAAGTATATAAAGTGAACAGTTCAGCTACATGGCATATACATCTCTCTCTATTTATCTGAGGAACACACCTAGGGACTCAACGTGTAAATTGTGCCTCATAAAATTGGAGTACACCACATGTATAAGTGACTACACGGTATGTGATCTTCGTGTTACACATTAACTAGTCAGGTAGGTTGTGTATAGAAATACATTGCCCTTCTGTGACTCAAAAGGACTACACACCATGTACATGAACAACACGATGTGTACTCCAGCTGACCATGCACCAGGCTGGCCCAATCAACACGTGGTGTAAGAAATAAATGCACCTCATTTCATCAATGCACATAGTTTGAATTAATTGTCAAATTAATTATTGATGCATTGAACACAAGTACACATCATGTAACTCTGGTTACACGAAGTATTATCCTATGTTATACATCTAGAATCCTCAACACCTCTAGATGAGTTTTTTCAATTTTATTTCATTCATAAAATTAATCTTTTTGATTATATCTATGAGAAAAAAAGGAAGAGGAATTAGATATCGCAATTTAGATTAAAATAATGATTAAACTTGAATTAAAAACTAAATGAAAATTTTCTAAATTAATCAATGTCTTTAAATAATTATAAATAATTATGTGACCACTCTGATACCGCTTGTAGGTTCCGGGCGCAGTGGAAGCGTGCCATGGGTCATGCCCAACTTTACATTTTGTCATGATCAATGATTAATTTGAGATTTTACACAACATTGAACATCATGATTGATGGAATTAAATCAAAGAATATAGAAAATCGATAAAACACCATAACTAGAGAGAGGATTATCACATATTATTTATATTCAATTTAATTAATTAAAGAATTTCCTTTTTTGAAATTCTTTCTTCGTTGATGGATCTTTCAATAGATATTTGTTGTACCATCATTATGTTGTATGAATCAATAGAATATTCCCTCTAGAAATGATGTACACGTGTTCCAAAAACCTATGAATGTATTCATAGGGATCTTTGGGTGTTAGCACGGTAGATCTTATCACTTATGTCGTCCGCCTTTAATCACCATGAGAACTGATTCCAAATCATTCTCCTTAATATCTCTAGACTTGAGAGTGGGAGGTGGAGGAAGATATCTCTCCATTCTTGGGAGCATTATTGGGGAAGGGAACTCTCTAGGGCTTGAGAGGATTCTCTAAATCCAATGTTCACAACCAAATAAATGAATTGGCTCTCTTAGAAATTAATATAATTGGGTTTATATACCGCTAGGTTTAAAATAAATTAATTTCACAAGTTCCCTTTATTATTTATTTAATCTCTATGGATCACCATGTAAAATAATATTATTATTATTATTATTTCTCAACATGTGCTTACCATGCTAATTAAATTAAATATTATTTAATCAAATAATATTCAATATTTATTATTTCTCACTGGACCATTAAGCTCGATCCGCCATTCCTCTACAATATTTATCAATCCTTGAATGATGAATATTTATTTATTAAATAAATATCACTGCATTATTCACCAATAAATAAATATATATTATATTCAGTAAATAGAAAATAAGTATTTATTAAATATTCTGCTAACATTATATTCTCTCGAATAACTCATGACGGTGTATATGAAATCAATAAAACAAAAATAATTATTAAACCATGTGTAGGAGTAATATTTACTCAACTTGTTAAATAATAAATAATAATGTATTATTTAACTGAGATTTTGGATACACTTAGTGTGTGACCCTATAGGCGTCTTTCTCAGTGTCATTAGTCGAAGTAGTCTAAAGTCCAAGGTTAGCATCTAGCAACACACCAAGGTACCCATAGAGAAAGAATTTAATGTTTCAGTGACATAATACCTCATACAGACACTTACTGTGTAATATAATCCCTTTATCACAATATCTCTAATCAACCATGTTACATGCTGGTGCCATCAACCTATGTGCTTGATGTCTCTTTCTTTGAATTCCTAGAAATTGAACTTTCCTATAGAACACCATGGACATTTCCATCAAAGGGCCTGAGATATCAACTTTTTTTAAAGAATATAAGGGAAAAATTATTTATCACAATATTCATTAATGTAATATTACTTGTGACACACCCAACATATCCTACCTCACCGTGAACACATATAATCATGATTTTTTTCAATACATCAAAGTACATAACTCATAATACTAATTAATAATAATATTGAAGTTTAAGGATCAATACACACACCCAAATATAGTAACATCCAATGACACATATAAATATGGATTTCTTACTGGTGGGTCTCATTCTCATAATATCCTGCACTAGATATTACCAAGGGCGTACACCATGAGAAGGTTCCTCAAAGTCCTATGAGACTCCACCCATGATATCCTATATAATTTATGTCCCTCAAATGATATCATCTGACTATAGAATATACATTTAAGAATAGTATCGTAGCACTTATGATTTCTCATCATAATAGGGAACTGTTATGAACTTTTAGTGAAAAAGATACTCTTGGGACATTTATCACATACTATGTTACATAGAAGAACAATCGTGATGTGATGAGAGGTTTGTTAATATTCAAAATTTTGTTTTAGGGAACAAACTCCAATAATTACCAACCATTATTAAGGGAACAAAAAAATCCCATAAGAGCCTATGTTAAGAAATAGATCATGGATAACTTAGAATGAAGCCTATAAATTCATAAGTTAAAGAAATACATGTCATTTTTAAATTACCCCATTAATGTTATTGAACTCCTATTTATGTGTTTAATAGATTAAAAATTAGCATCCCTAAGTATTTTTGGATAATGTAAATGGTTTGCATCAGAATCAAAAAAGTTAAAGGTAGGGTTTTCATCCATAGTTCTATGAATTCCTTCATATTATTCAAGTTTATTAGAACTATTCAAACCCCACCATAAATCATGGAAGTAGAAATGTCAGTGAAAATGAAAAATGGGGAAATTATTGAATCCCAAGTATATAACTCCTCCCCCATCAAAATTTGTGGGTTGAACACCCCATAAAACCTTATGATACTCTCTTTAGTATAAGTTTAAGTAATTATGGGTATGGATTGAATTTTCTTATATAGATCCAACATAAATTTATGCAATAAGTAAATCACTCTTCATATCATGAATCGTCACCTGATTATATATAAGTGCAAGGAAGAAGAATCTTCTTTAGCACCAACATCTCAAGCATGGATATTATTTCCATATGAAAAATCACATATATCTCAAATGATTGATTTGAAGCAGAAGATCATCCTTAAAGACATACCCATTGTGAGGGAATACACTGAAGTGTTCCTGAACAATTTTCTAGTCTTCCACCTAGATGAGAGGTTAAATTTTCAATTGATCTTATACTTGGGGATTTTCTAATATACAAAACTTTGTATAGAATGTCTATTGTGGAACTTAAGGAGATGAAGAAACAAATATAGGAGAATCTTGATAAAGGGTTCATACACCCAAGTACTTCACCATGGGGTGCACTATTCCTCTTCATCAAGAAGAAGTATAAGTCAATGCATCTTTGCATTGATTATCATGAGCTCAAAAATATTATGATAAATAACAAGTATATTATTCCATAGATTGATGAATTTTTCAATTATCTATGTGAATCCCAAAAATTATCCAAGGAGTATCTTCGGTTGAGGTATTATCAAGTAAGGGTGAAGAAGGATAATATCCTCAATATTTCTTTCAATATAAGGTATGGGCACTATGAGTTTATAATAATGTCATTTAGACTCACTAATTATCTATAAATATTCATGGACTTGATGAATAGATTCCATAGATATTACCATAATAAAACTATTATAGTATTTATATGTGATATTCTAATATACTTCAAAGGAAAGTAGGAACATGAGGATAATCTGAGCACTGTGTTAAAGACCTTATGAAAGGAGAAGATTTATTAAAATTATAGTAAATGTGAGTTATAGTTGAATGAATTCTCATTCTTGGGGAATATTATCATAAGTAAATGGATATTTATGTACCATTCAAATACATATCCAATTAAAGGATGGATGAGGCCAAAATCTATGAAAAATATCCATAGTTTCCTTGGACTGGATGGGTATTATCAAAGATTTGTGAGAAATTTATCATGATTTTCAAACCCTTTAACCAAGATATCTCATAATAGATTTATGTTTGTTTGTAATAATGAATGTGAATAAAGCTTTAAGGATTTGAAAACGAGGCTTATCACTGGACTTGTACTTATGCTACCCACAAGTGGATAACTTTTCATCGTATATAGTGATGCCTCAAAGAAGGTCTTGGGATGTATACTAATGTACAATGAAAAAGTGATAGCCTACGACTCAAGTAAATTAAAAATTCATGAATATAACTACCCAATTCATGATATGGATCTAGATATATTAATCTTGACATTGAAAATCTGGCGATATTATCGGGTTGGGGAGATGTGTGAAATATATATGGATCATAAGATCCTCAAGTATATATTAAAATAAAAAGAACTGAATATGAACTAGTGAAGATGGTTAGATATGATTAAGGACTATAACTACTTAATCCACTACCATATCGAGAAAGAAAATAAAGTGGCAGACACTCTAAGTAGAAAGGATATGGAAATTTTATCATTGATAATACATGAGAAGGATCTGATATTCTTAGACTTGAAAATGATGGACATGAGAATCATGGGAACATCATCAATCCTTTCACAAATTATTTCTCAGACATCCATTCAAGAGAATATAAAGTATTATCAAAGAGATGATTTAGAAATTTAGAAGGAAGTAGAAGCTATAAGAAAATGGAAATCTTATAAGTTCAAAGTTAATGAAGGAGTTGTAAGATTTAGATCATGACTATGTGTACCATCAAATACTGAGTTAAAGAAGGAGGTGTTGGATGATGTACATAGCTCGAACTTCTCCATCCACCGAGGGAGCACAAAGATGTATCGAGATCTCCGAGAGCACTATTGGTGGGACAATATGAAGAAGGAGATTGTGGGATATACATCAAGGAATATTGTATGTGGGAAATTTAAGGTTGAAGGGAAAAATATAAGGGAATGATGAAACCATTACCCATACCTATATAGAAATGGGAAAACATAACCATAGACTTTTTCACTAGTCTTCCAGAGACATTAAGGGGAAATAATTATATATAGGTTGTGGTGGATCATATTTCAAAGACTTCTCACTTCATTTTAATCTGACGAGACTTCTCACTCGATCAACTAGCAAGGACATACTTTAGATAAGTGGTGAGGCTTCATGGAACACCACTATCGATTGTATTTGATCGATACCCAAGAATTACATTCAAGTTATAAAAGAGTCTCCAACATGCTCTAAATACTAAGTTGAAACTTAGTACGACTTATCACCCTCAGACTAATTTTCAATCTAAGCGGACTATCTAGAAGCATGAGGATATGTTGAGAGAATACTAAATGGACTTCAAAGGATGATGGGATCAATATATTTCTTCTGTTGAAGTTCTCATACAATAATAGTTTCCAATCAAGTATCCAAATGGATCCCTATGAATCCCTTTATGGGAAGAGGTGCAAAACACATGTATGTTGGGATGAAGTCGGTGCACTTAAACTAAAGGATCCTAAAATGGTTGAGGAAATGGTAGAAAAGGTCAAAACCATTCAGCAATACATTAGGGCTACTTAGAGTCGACATAAGAGCTATGTTGATAATCATCAATGGTACCTAGAGTTTGAGGTTATAGATTAGGTATTTCTCTACATATCTCCATTGAATAAATTCATGAGATTTGGGAAGAAGGGAAAGCCTAGTCCAAGATATATCTATCCCTTTAAGATCCTTGATCGCATCAGAGCAGTAGCCTATCGACTAACACTCCCACCTAACTTATATCAAGTACATGATGTGTTCTATGTATCCCTCTTTAGGAAGTACAAACTAAAACCCTTACATGTACTGAATCCAGAGGTGGTACCATTGGAGAATGATCTTTCGTATGAAGATCATCCAGTGAAGATCTCATATTATAGTGAAAAAGTTCTATGAAATAAGAAAATGCACTTGGTCAAAGTGATATAGAGAAACCACAAGTTTAAAGAAGTGATGTGGGAACCAGAGGATGTAGTGAAACAGAATTACCCTCATCTTTTTTGTGTGTAATGAAAATTTCAAGGGTGAAATTTTTGAATGGGGGATATTGTAACGAATTGAACATTTATAAATAAAATTCCCTTTATGATTGAATTAAATTCCCTATTATGTTTATAGAAAATACATTCACTTATTTGGTTTTATTATATCCCATAAGATTTAAAAGACCATTAAGCATCACAACCACTGATAATATAACCATTGAACAGTGATCATATGAATAGTATAAATATTAGGTTTTGATAAATCCAATTGACATAGACAAAGGAAGAGATGGTCTCGACCAGTTAGATCATACCCTATAAAGATCATTTATCAGAGATCTTGAGGAATATTTCATCACTGGGATTTTCCCTTGACCAATACCAATATAATATACAATGACTAAATCACAATTGAAACCGTTTATGGGAGAGATTCAAGCTCATCGAGATCATGGACCAAACCATGTACGTTGAACCACCCCATCAAAATCTTACCATTACACACCTTACAAATTCAAAAATATTTTTAGGGTTCAAAAACTATATTGTCAAAGACTCAGTATTTCTCAATAAATGTCAATTCTTATTTTGAAAGTGAAAATTCAAATATTTAGAAAATTATTTGGATAAAATAAATATTATTTTTAGAATCAGAATGTCTAAATTATCCAATGGTTAATTTTTTTATAATTTTCCAAGACAGCCGAATTTTTGGGTAAAAATTAAATACGGTATAAATACACTGTGTGTATTATGACATCATAATGGCCAAAAAGTGATATAATAAATTCTATAAAAGGAATACATGACTAAATATATTTTTCCCCTTTAAAATAATGTGATTTTGAGGTTATTTGATTAATTTTATAAAGCCTTTATGAATCCACCAAAACCTATATTATATTTTAAGGTTTAAAAATCATATCTTTAAGAACATTACTCACTTCCACATCACTAAGGATAATATTTTAATGAATTCGGCCATTGGAATTATAAAATAATGAGAAAAAACCTCTTTGGTTGAAACCATGGGAAAAAATCATGGTAAGGTTTGCGGGTTTGATTACTTTATTATATAGAGTCCCAAACATAAATTTGAGAAATAATAAAGAACTCTCCTCTCTTTTCCCATATAAAACAACCCAAGACCCCCTTCATATTCACTCATAATCCTTGAATCATGTCCTTACTCTGCCCTCCCCTCTCTAGATTCCTCCCAAGGTGCCCCAAGATCTCAAAAATTTCTTCCCAATATGTTGGAATCACCCTCTCAAGGTAAGGGACCTCTCACTATTCTTTTCGATTCTAGAACCATCTTTTCATTTAGCCTTTAGAACCTCAATTTGTTATGTTTTAACTACTATATAAATATCCCTCTACTATAAAATTTATTTCCTAATAACGATAGACCATTTATCTCCTTATAGCATTTACCTAAGTTGTTACTATACCGAAATTTAGTAAGGGATAATTTCCTTCTTCTCTTTATTCAATTGTATTATTAATTTTATACCTTTAATTTTCAATTCCTAATATTGATATATGTTTTACCACATCTGTCGTACTGTCCATTTTATTTAAAATTTATGAGAGACTCATTTCTCTATCATTAAACCATTTTATAAATCCTTAAATATTGTTGTTATCTACCAAAATTTTATTGTGATTATTTATATGCAAAACCTTTGTATTATGAATACCGTCGCTATTTCCGCTCAAGGGCAATCACTTAGACATACTTATACTCCTTTTATTGGTGACTTCCATGTATTTATTCCTAGCTCCTTGATCATGGAATTAAATGTGATGAAATATGATCCTATGTTGAATGATATGTGTGGCACACCTATGCATGTACATGATATAAAAGAAACAAGTGCACCCAAAATTATATAGTGCTCCAATGTAGTGGGTAATGTTGTAGTATCAAAAGATTTCATGAAAGGTATTATGGAGTGAACCTAATATGTCATGATACTTTTTCAACCATGTTATGTTGTCTTGATAGTTAGCCTTGACCTATGTTTATAACATTATATTTAAAATTATTATCACTTTCCCATGTTTCCTTTATATTATCATGTTATATCATGCCTCTTTATCCATGTTTATGATTCTAACCCATTTTATGTCCCATTTAAATACCTATTTTCTAACTTGTAATTCTTTCTTCATGTTATGCTGGGTTTATTCCCTTAGTGGGATTCATATATCACCCTTTTCTTAGGTATGTCCCCAAGTTATCCCATGTTGTATTAAGAACGATAGAATATTATGAGCATGTTTAAGGAAGTTTTCAATAATGTTGATGTACCACCTATTTTTAAGTTGTAATGTAATGTACCTAATTACCCAAAGAAACTGAACTTCTTGATCTTCTAGGTTGTAATATGTGTGTTCTTATGTAATAAATCATTAATTAATGTGTAATAAAGATAAGGGTTTTCATAATTGGTATCAAAGGGAGGTTTAGTTATTTTTGGGGATTGGGATTAGAAAACTCTAGAAAAATACTTAGGGATAAAACTAAACATAATAATATGTCACTAAATTTTGGTAAAGTATAGAGTAAGAGGTTTCTAAGAAAATGCATCCCTATCTGGATACTACAAGTGGATGCGGTTGTGGCATAGATGTACCTAGGGTTAACACCTGAAAGACTGTATTGTGTTAGACTCGGTCGGGAACTGATGCATGATAATGATCTTTACTACACACTTAGTTTGACACTCCCGAGGGATATGATTTGGTAAATTAACAATCTCATTACAAACCATTATTAAGGGAACAAAAAATTCCCAAAGATTCTATGTTAGGAAATAGATCATGGATAGCTTAAAATGGAGCTTATAAATTCATAAGTTAAAGAAATACATATCATTTATAATTTATTCCTTTAATGTTATTGAATTCCCATTTACGCGTTTAATAGGTTGAAAATTATCATCCCTAAGTCTATTTTGGATAATGTAAATGGTTATAACCAGAATCAAAAAGTAAAAGGTAGGGTTATCATCCATATTTCTACACATTCTTTCATGTCATGCAAGTTTAGTAGAACAATTCAAAATTTTCAATGAAAACAACCAATGGGGGAATTATTTCATTTCAAGTATATAACTCCTCCCCTTTCAAATTTTAGGTCTTATCTCATAGTTCTTAACCATAATTTACCCTTACCAAGGTAAAAAAACTTTACTATGATTACTATTGATAATGAAAAAAAAATAGGGACCTATTTACCAAATTTAAAAAACTTGATTCCAAATAAGGAATCTATTTTTTAAATTTTAATTTCTAGAAGTGGAAGAAATCAATTTTAATATAAATTCTTAAAATACAATGAAAAATAATTTTTTGAAAAATGTGTTTTTAAACCTAAAAATGAACTTATATCAAAATCAAGTATAATATCGATTACTATGTAATTAATTAGGTTATATCTAATTAGATAATAATTATTTTACTTTAATATAAGATTCAAAATATAACAGGACTATTAAATTACTCAATTTAGTGAATAGAAATGACAATTTTACAGAAATAAATATTTTTCACTGTTCACTTAAAAAAAATTATTTTAGAAAAATCATAAAAAATCACCCTAAAATAATATTGACATACTGATTTCAAAAATTATATTCATTTCCTCAAATATACTTTCTAAAAATGATAGAAATTAATTATAATGTTCATGCATTAAGTGCAATAAAAACCATTTTTGAAGAAAACATATTTTTGAAGCATAACATTTTTTTACTAAAAATTGAGTAGTGTTTATGAATTAATCGATACATTATATAAAAATTGTATACATATTTTTCATAATGTAGTTATTACTATTGATATCATTAATTTAATGACTATGTTATAATGATCACATTTAAATATTAACATTTTTACAGTACATCACAATTCGCTTAAAGCTTGGTGTCACATATTAAGAAATTTATCGAGCATAGTATTCTTTTAAACTAAATTTTCAAGGTGTTACATTTTACTCCCATAAAGAAATTGTATCCTTGTAATTTTATCTCGTTCCTAATAAAAAGGGGTTTAAAACATTTTTTAAAATCTATTCCACTGAGAGGAGGATAAAATGAAAGATCATACAAGCAAAAACATTTTTAATATTTAAAAATACCTTATTGAAATCCCACATTATAAAAAGGGATAATAAAATATCTTTTTGAAAAGTGGAAAAGGGAAATATGAAGGTCATTTGGAATAACATATAAGTAGGTTCCTAAATAAGGAGAACATTGGTGGGAAGTAAAAAATATGGACATGGACACTACTAAAAAATGAGTCTATACCAACGCATCCATTCCAATGGTTTTGATAAACTGTTGGAATAGATTTTCTATACCTATGGTTTTAATAAAAATGTAGGTATATCCTCCCTCAAATATAATTCTATCAGGCTCATCCTGCAAACCCTCCTCTCCCCCGAAAACCCTCTCCACCGAAAATTGTCGCCCCCACCAATCCATACTCAATTATCCATCACGCTAATCCCCGACACCAAATCTCTTCTCCCCCACCAACCCTCTTCTCCCATGATTCCTCTCTCATTCATTGCAATCGTCCCACTCAAAGCTGAAATCCTACCTCGATGCTTCGGTTCCTTATGATTCTATCATTCCATCTTGGGCTTTTTTGCTCATCCCACTCAAAGTTGAAACCCTACCTCGATGCTCTGATTCCTTCTAATTTCGCCATTCCATCTTGGGATTTTGTCCTCCCTGTTAACGCTCAAATCCCGGTTTATGGTGTAATCTTCATGGTTTATGGTTAGATCACCAAGGTTTGGTCTCCAATTTATTTTTCCTTGTTTCCTTATAGGTTTATCCTTCCCTATTGTGGTTTTGTTGAACCCTAATTCAAGGTGTTGAACAGATTTTTGTGGTTTCATTGGTGTTTAGGGTTCATGGCAGTTTCTTATTAGTTATTTGGCCATCCACCAACAGATGGGATGCATTCTGGATCATTTGTCAGTGGTTTGTATAGATGTATGCACTATTCCTTGACTAAACTCCCTGTCACCCAAAATGTGGCATGTCTTTTGGATGCAATTTCAGTTATCTATCTCAAACCCATATGCTAGTGTTTAAGATGATATAGTGGATTCTTCAATAAACGGTACACATTTTTCAGGATTTCTTCATTTCAGTTTCTTATACATTTTTCATATTTTTATCAATGGTAGATAATCAATATGGGATTTTATATGCCTCTCTAGGATCTAATAATTATTATTAAAATTATTTAAACCCCAACAGTGGTATCATAGTCATACCATGAACTTGATTTATGAATAATTGCATGAGATGAAGAAGAAAACAAAATGAGAACATTATTTTTAGTTTTATGGAAAGTTCAATTTACCTTTATTTATTTTGGATCTACCTAATGGTTATCGGTTTTACCCAGACATTGAATGGTCTAAATAAGTTAAATCTCCACTTAGCCATTTATAATGTAGTCTATGTAAGGATAACCCAATATTATCCTTACACAGAACAATCTGTATAAGGATCATTTTATTTTACCCTTGTTAAGATAAATGCAGTTAACCTTATGTATAATGTTTTTTCATAAAGTTAAATGAAATTACCCTTAAGCAGAATGGTTCTATGTAAAATTAACTTTTATATTACCTTTTCACTGAAAGCTGAATTTTATTGAGTTTGAAACATTAATCGTAATTCACTAAGTGTTGGATGGCACGTATTCTACAACCAATAACACATACTATATTCTTGATGAATCATTCAAAAACTCAATTCACTCTTACACTCAACATAAAACGACATACACTAGTCCTCATTCACACAAACACTCAGAATTAGTGTGACCTTTACATATGATTGATAGACCTCCATACAGATCAGAGATGACCATTACAAAATGTACTAAATCAGATAATAACTCTAATAAAACTCTCTAATATTCTAGATTATCTTTTGGTGGAGTGTAGTGACCCTAACGTAGCTTTGAAACTTCAATGTTAGCTTTACACGACACACTGGTTTACTATTACATGGACACTAGATGAAAATTAAACATGTCCTTGATTTTATATTTTCTCTCATGCACCTCTTGATTGCCTCTACAAAAGTAGTAATTTACTGCTATGAAAATAGTAAATTATCTTCACACATGTATTTTCTAGCCCAACTTATTTATATGTATCCGCTACTTTTATCCTTATGCAACTACTATAATTCTAGACTTCATCAATTTAGCATCTAGAACCTTTTCAAATCAACTCGAGGAATTATCTAACACTCTAAATACTCTCAAAACATCATGATATATACTTAAGAGAAAGTTTGTACCCCTAAAATATTTGTATTTAATTATTTAAATTCTACCTCACTAACAATTATCAAAATTACAAAGAATGCTACATTAAGGCTATCCAACCAAGGTCTTTAAGAAACAATACTGTCTCCTTTCCATTTATGATGGAATCAAACTCAGAAACTCTAGAACATCTTCACAAACATGTTGAAAGATTCTTATATCTTCCATAATGACAAAAAATATAATCATACATGGGAACTTAAATCTACCCCTTTTTAATTGTTTTCAATACCACAACACACCTCTAAATTCAATATGTGTTCTCATTTATTTCACATCTCAACAAGAACATCAAAAATATATTATGTAAGGTATAAAACTCCCCCTTTATTCTTGGTATTGACAATATCCCCTTTATAAACACATTTATTATAATAAAAAAGGGGTAAAATTTTTTATTGGAATACCTAATCTTTCATATTTTTAATGATGTTTTGATAATTATAGATTTTATGATTTTGAACAATTTGAAATACTTTTAACATGTTTTCCTCACTCAAAAGGGATGAACCCACTTTATCATTATCATGGTAGTTTATATACTAAATGATAAGAATATTCTCTTATTATACAGTAGTGATAGCTTCTTCCAACTTGACCAATATTTGATTCTTTCAATTCCATACATGTTAGTAAACATCAAATGAAAGGGGATAGGGAGGGGTACTTTTCTCTTTAATTAGTCCTGGAATGTTGATAGATTTATCTCTACTGAGATCTTCCATACTTCCCAACTTTACCATTGGGATAATCCTTAATCTTCTTTTCCTAATTGTATCATAATTTATCTTTGTAGACAACTTGATTTTCTCACTTTTCTCAATAGGATTATTATGTGGGACCACTTTTATTGAATGTGTAACAAAGTGAAATGCAACCTTATATGCTAGCTTATTCTTCTTCCTATTTTCATTTTTTCTTGGTAGGAATTTTATACTTCCCTCTGCAACATGACCAGTTACCATCCATTATCTTAAACATTAGGTTTTCCTTGTTTCATTTCCTCATAAACAACAATTTTTCTTTAATTAGATCTCTTTTTTTTCTCCTATAATTCTGAATAGATTTTATACTTCTTATTTGACTCTTCTATATTGAGCAAGTGTTGTTTTCAACAATACTATGTCTTTTTATAATGATTTTGATGTTCAAAAATACCCTTATTTGTTATTCTAATGATTTTAATTTGAGTATATTTTAGGAAATTAATATTATTTATTTCTCTATTTTGAAATAATATTTAAGTGTTTTAATCTGCGTGGAATATTTCTCAATGTGTTCAGAAATCACTTTAGCATGTTCTGGAAACATTGTTCATACCCTACGTTGAGGAGCATAGCGTAAGGATGAAAACTAATTCTTATGGGTTATCATTAAAGTATGGTTAAGCAACCATACGTTGTTAGAAAAGTATGAAAGAGAGAACCCTACGTTTAAAAGGAACCTTACATTTGGAATCTCAGAAAAGTATGGAAAAAGAATCCTACGTTAATATGGAACTTCATGTTTTTTTCTCAAAAGTATGGTTCATCAACCTTTTGTGAAAAACCTTACATTGGATCATTTACCTTTTGTTTTGAAGCTGATAAAAGTATGAATTATATATTTTTCATTTGAGAGATGAAGAGAAAAGTATGGATGATCAACCTTATGCTTGTGATCAACCTTACATTTGTGATCAACCTTATGTTTGTGATAAATCTTACATTGTGAACCTTACGTTCAGAGAATTTATGCTATACATTTCAACCCTACGTTTGGCGTTGGAGATTTAAATTATTACTTTATTAAAGCAATGGTCTTTATGCTGATTATTAGGCTGATTTAAAGGCAGATTAAAATCCTGAATCTAAAGCGTGCCTTTGACTAATTCAAAGTTGTTTATTTATGATTCAAAGGATTGATTTAAGAGGAGCTTTTCATGGTGAATTTTAAGGGGAGTTACGACTTCTCTGGTTATTCAAATATTTGAATATCGTGTTTCTAAAGGTGACTTTTATGGATATAAATTTAAAAGGAGAACGCTCGTATTCATTCTTTATATACCTATATTATTTTGTATTATAGATACAGACATGAATCATTGAAAAGAAAAATATATATCAAGATCTTGAGTTTTTTCACTGCTATAGTTTAAAAAAACAATCGAGACTTACAGATCTTCTGTTACGAAGAGAGACAAAGTTCAGTTTTCTGAAGAAGAATAAAATCGATTGAAGATTCATCGATTCTACATCGAATATCTTTTGTGAATCAACTACTATTAAATTTGTGAATTATATTTCAATATCTACTGCAACTGGATCGACTCATAACTACTCTTTACCTGAATAACATCATTTTTGAAATTGATGATCCATCGACTGTCAATTGTGTGATGTTTTAATTGTGAAGAACAACTAAAAATTATTTCAAAGATAAAATAATATTTTACTTTGAGTGATCGGATTCTCATACTAAGTTGTGTGGTTGGTTCTATGTATGAACTAGAAGGATATGTTTTGCCTTAAAGTTATAAAGGTGTCAACTGCCTGCACTAAATTGTGTAACGGTCTGTTGATAAGAGGACCAGATAGTGAAAATCATCAAGCTCGTAGAGTAGAGCGTTGGTGGAGTGGACTAGGGGCCTTCTGTTTCCCAAACCACTATACATCATGAATCCTTTGCTATTTATTTTCCACTGCTTAATATTTCTAATAAAGTTAAAAGGACATATCATGATCTTTCAAAGAAATTGTAAAAGACACAATTCACCCCTCCTCTTGTGTATATTTGGTATCACCCGATCCAATAATTGGTATCAAAGGAGGATCTTTTGTCAAAGCTACAACAAGGTGAAAGTTTTTGGATTATACAGAGCACAATGTCTAATACATGAGAGGTTATATCAATGGTTCAATCTCCCTACTTCAACGGTGATAATTATGGATGCTGGAAATCAAGGATGATCATTTATTTAAAGAACCTTGGATACAGAGTCTACTCAAAAATTATAACTCCATATGTGATTCCAGAGAAACCTGAAACATGGAGTGCTGATACAGAAGCAGAGTACGACATAAACTCGAAATCTATGAATGTTATCATCTATTGTCTTGGAACAGATGAATTCAATAGAGTATCCCAGTGCCCGACGGCTTATGAAATGTGGTAGATAATTGTAGTTTCTTATTAAGGAACTAACAATGTTATATAGATGAGGTATGCTACTACTAAACTAAAATTCAATACATTCAGGATGTTTGAAGGATAAAGCATCACCCAAATGAATGGAAGGTTGACAGAGATTGTCAACAATATCACTGCCTTGGTAGATCCGATCAAACAAGCTGATCAAGACCTGAAAGTACTAAGAGTACTACCACCAAGATGGAATAGAATTTATGATGCTATCAGACAATATGCACCTGTAAAAGATTTAACAATTAGAGAGTTAATTGGAACTCTAATGATGTATAAGGATGAGATGTAGGATGAAGCAAATGATCATAAGGTTCTGATCAAGAGAGAAGAAACTTCCTTAAAGGTGTCATCTCAAAGAAAAAGCTGAAAGATGAAGAAAAAGGAAATAAACGTGAAATAAGAAAGTTTTGATACATCCAATTCAGATGTGGAACTGGCTTAGATAGCCCGAAAATTCAGTAAGTTTTATCGAAAGAAAAATTGTTTTAGAAAGTCTTTTAAAAATGATGAGAAGGAAGTTAGATGTTATGAGTGTAAGAAACTTGGTTATATCAGACCTGACTGTCCACAATTAAAGGAAGACAAGAAAAAGAAATTCTTCAAGAGAAATGACTATGAGAAGAAAGAAAAAAAGGAAATGAAAGGTACATGGAGTGTTTCTAAAGACTCCAGCAGCTCATCAGAGCTTGATTCAAAAAAAGAGGAATCGAACCTGAAAGCCAATATGTGCTTTATAGTAGAAACTGGTGAGGTGCAATCCTATTACTCATCTGACTCTAATTATGACTCTAATTCTGATTCAATCTATTCAAATGAAAAACTTGAAGCCTACTGTAATATGCTTGAAGAAAAATATTAATCTTTATTTAAGAAACACAAGTACTTAAAGAATATTCATAATGCTATTTTAGGAGAGAGAGACACTCTAATAAAGAAACATCAGGAATTACTGAAAAAATATAACTTAATTAACACTAACTGTGCAGATAATGAAATTAAAATAAAAACACTATAAACAGAAGTAGAAAAATATAAAATTTCAGCTCTTATTTTTACAAAAGGTTAAAATACACTAAATTAAATACTTGAAAAAATGTGATTAAAAAGGAAAGATATGGAATAGGAAGTAAAGGTGAAAAACCTAAACTATATAAAAATTATTTTGTTCTAAGTATTAGAAAAGTAATCTATAATTATTGTGGAACAAGAGGACACATATCTAAAAAAATTATATAAGGAAATCTCAAATAATTAGGATTAAGAAAGCCTTTGTTGCAAGCAGTTTATATGATTCTATTGATTATAGAAAAACAAAGCAAGTCTTGATTCCTAGATCTCTGCTAACTAACACTACTAGACCCAGCAGAATATGGGTACCAAAACAAATCCTTTTTTAAATGTAATTGTATGAAGTAGGTCACAGAAGCCAAAATGAAATATGGTATATGGACAGTGGCTGCTCCAGGAATATGAGTGGAAACTCATCAAATTTCAGAACTCTAACTCAAAAGGATGGTGGTCTAATCACATTTGGTGACAATGCCAAAGGTAAGATTATTGACATCAGAAAAGTTAGAGATCTAGAAGCAGTATCAATTAATAGAGTACTCTATGTACAAGGATTGAAAGACAACCTGATAAGTATCTCTCAACTCTGTGATGATGGTTTTTTTTTTGATTTTTCTAATAACTGTTGTTCTGTTTTTAAAGATAAATTGATTAAATTTAGAGTACCAAGAACTGATAATGTTTACACACTGGACTTAAATTCCTTGTCTAAACAAAAATTAAAATTCTTAACTGCTAAGATAAATGAATCTTGGATCTAGGATAGAAGAATTAGACATTGAAATATATATACTTTACATGATTTATCTAAGAAACAATTAGTTTCTAGTTTTCCAAGTCTAAAATTTGAAAGTGATAGATTCTGTGATGCATGTCAACTTGGCAAGCAGCACAAATCATCCTTCAAATCTGTTAACAAAATTGCTATATCTAAACCTCTAGAACTTATCCATATGGATTTGTTTGGACCTTCAAGAATAGAAAGCTTGGTTGGTAAATTATATGTATATGTTTTAGTTGATGACTATTCTATATTTACTTGGATTTATTTTCTAAAATATAAAAATGAAGCTTTTACTATATTTGAAAGTTTTCGCAAAGCTATTCAAAATGAAAAAGATTCTAAAATAATTTCATTAAGAAGTGATCATGGTGGAGAGTTTGAGAATCTAGAATTTAATTCCTTCTGCTCAAATATGGGTATTAAACACACATTCTCTGCACCAAGAACACCTCAAAAAAATGAAATTGTTGAAAGAAGAAATAGGACTATTCAAGAAATGGCTAGGACTATGCTAAATGAATACAGTCTTCCTACCTATTTCTGGGCAGAAGCTGTAAGCACAACCTGTTATATAATGAATAGATTTTTAATCAGACCTATTTTCAAAAAGACACCCTATGAATTCTAGAATAATAGAAAACCTAAAGTAAATTATTTTAAAGTTTTTGGATGTAAGGTTTACACCTTAAACACCAAGGAAAATCTTGGTAAGTTTGATCCAAAATCTGATAAAGGAATTTTCTTGGAATATTTTTCTACTTCCAAAGCTTATAGAGTCTTTAATAAAAAGTCAAAGATTGTTGAGGAATCAGTTAATGTGAAATTTGATGAATCTAATCCCTTTGAAAAAAAGGAAAGACCAAATTGATGAATCTGACTCTAATGATAACATGAGACTTGATAACTTAAAAGATGATTTTGAAAAAGATATAAATAAAATTCAGTCCAGCTCAAAAGAGCATGATAGTGAAGAACCTAATAGTGTACTACCTAGACAATCTAGAACCCTAAAGAATCACTCTTTAGAAACTATTATAGGATACCTAGACACTGAAATAAAAACTAGAAGAAATTTAGGAAATCTTATTGAATTCTCTACCTTTATATCCCAATTAGAACCTAATACATTTGAATAAGCCTTAGTTGATTAAAGCTAGGTGATAGAAATGTAAGAAGAACTAAACTAGTTCAAGAGAAATGAAGTTTGGAATTTAGTTGAAAGAACTCAGAACTATCCAGTTATAGGAACCAAATGGGTCTTTAGAAATAAGCAAGATGATCAAGGAATAATAACTATAAATAAAGAAATACTTATAGCTAAAGGTTATATTCAGGAAGAAGGTATAGATTATGATGAGACCTTTTCACCTGTAGTTAGATTAGAAGCCATTAGAATCCTTTTATCCTATTCATATCATATGAACTTTAAAAGATTTCATATGGATGTTAAGTTTACCTTTTTAAATGGTTATTTAATAGAGGAAGTTTATGTTGAGCAACCTCTTGGTTTTGAAAATTCACAAAAACTAGATTATGTTTTTAAACTTACTAAAGCTCTTTATGGTCATAAGCAAGTACCTAGAGCTTGGTATGAAAGATTAAGTTCTTTTCTATTAGAAAATTATTTTTCTGTTGGAATTGAAGATCCAACACTTTTTAAGAAAACTATAGATTCTAATGTTTTACTTGTTCAAATTTATGTTGATGGTGTAATTTTTGGTTCAACAAACAAAAATCTTTGTCATGATTTTTCAAATTTAATGCAGAAATAATTTGAAATGAATATGATGGGAGAATTAAATTTATTTTTAGGACTTCAAATTTATCAAAAAGATTTTGGAAATGTTTTGAATCAAAGAAAATTCATTACTGATTTACTTAAGAAATTTGGACTTGAAAACAGCAAGACATATGAAACTCCTATGTGTACTAATATAAAACTTGACTTGGATGAAACTAAAAAATCAGTTGAAAAAAAGTTATATAGAGGTATGATTGGAAGTTTATTATATATTACTACTAGCAGGTGAGATATAATGTACTCAGTATGTCTTTGTGCTAGATTTCAATCTGATCCAAAATAATCTCATTTAAATGCTATCAAAAGAATCTTTAGATATTTAAAAGGAACTGTTTTTCAATCTCTTTTATATCCAAAAAATTATAATTTTAATTTAATTTCATATTCAAATACATACTTTGGAAGTGGTATATTAGATAGAAAAATCACCTCAGGGACTTGTCACTTTTTAGGAAAATCCTTAGTGTCATGGTCTAGTAAGAAACAACACTCAGTTGCTCTGTCAACAGCTGAAGTAGAATATGTATCTATTGGCATTTTTTGTACACAAGTTTTGTGGATGAAAAACACTCTTATGGATTTCAGACTAAATTTTAATAATACACCTATTTTATGTGATAATACTAGTGCTATAAATATTTCTAAAAATCCTATTAATCATTCTAGAACTAAGCATATTGATATCATACATCACTTTCTAAAAGATCATGTTCTTAAAAAGGATATATTCTTAGAATTTGTAAGCACTGAAATTCAATTAGCTGGTATTTTTACTAAACCAATTCCCATTGAAAGTTTTGATTTTATTAAGGGGGGCCTATGTTTATTTATTTTTTAAAAGAATTTATTTTTAATTTTTAATTTTTTTTTCTTGTCTTTATTAATTTAAAATTTTCGTCAGTTCTGTTTTAAACTTTTGTCACGTAATTTTTTACTTTTAAATAATGTAATAATTACTATGTGCGTAATGACATGAGAATCAAGAATGTCAGAAACTATTTCCTATTCCAAAACCGTTCATTTTCTCAAAACCATTCAAAACTCTGAGAACTTCTACCGCTCTTCTCTATCCGCACCTGAACCTTTGAAACCCTAGCTTTTCGAACCTTCAGAAATATGTGGTAGAAATGACCAAAATAAAAAGGACCGATGAGCCAGAAACCAGCAATGCCAAGTGGAAACGCTCGTCAAGATGAAAAATTTGCAAGGAAAGGTGATCGATCTAGAATGGTTGTACCCGACGGATATGATGCTGATGAAAGCCCTAGCATTTCAGAAACTTGAGAAAACCTTCAATGGGGACTATACGGAGTTTCAATATGAGGTAAAACTTCGTCATTTTTTTAAATCGGTTCATTTCAGTTTGGGAGAAGATGAAAATTCAATAATAGCTAAGATCGAGGATAGAGATTTTTTTATTTTGTCTGTAGAGATAGCCAAAATTTTTCACTTCCCTCATGAGGGAGTATTTCACTTTTATTTGAAGAATATTGGTGATAATTTCCATAAGTCTGAGGATATTATGTATTTTATATTTGACTCTACAAATATAAGAAAGATTATAGTGAAAGATTTAGAGTCTGACCAGAAGATTTTAGTTAAATTTGTGCAAACAGGTATTGCACCGAGAATGTCAAAGATGGAGAAAATAGTTTACCCTGATATGTACATAATGTTTCTATTTATGAGTGATATAAAGTTAAATTTTTCAATATTTATGATTAGATATATCAACTATTGCTGCCAACCAGAAGCGAGGATGACCTTTTATCCCTTTGGAAGGTTCATTTCAAAGATCTTATTTAAGATAGATATGATAAGGTTGATGGATGCCTGAGTGAAATGTCACTATAGTAACATTTTCAATGCTAGCACACTAAGGAAAATTGGTTTCTTTTAGAGCACAATAAAAGGAAAACTCATGCCTGTTGGAGTAGAAGAAGAACAAGAGAGTGCTCAAGAACTACCTACAAAATCAAATGAAGGAGTAGCTGAATCAAGAAATAGTGGAGTATCAAGAAGGATACGGTTTGAGACAGTTGATACACCTGCTGATGAGTAAATTAAATAAGGACTTCAGAGGAAAGGGTCAAGAGTAGCTCAAGCTAATGAGGAACCTGTTCAAGAAAATATTGGAACAACTGAACCTCTTCTAAGCTACAGCTTTATTATAGAATCTACAGTACAAAAATTTGATCAACTGACAGTTTCTTAGATTGAGGTGACTCCTCAAGTAGAAAAAGAAATTGTGCATCCAACTGTTTAAAAGCCTGGAGAAGTTGAAGTGGATAGATCTGAAAATGTACAGCTTACTGAAATTTTCCAAGAAGAATTAGCTCATGAGGAACCTATATTAGAGGAACCTGTCTTGGAGGAAATCAATGAAGAAGATGCTCAGGATGAGCAATAATCTAACCCAGAAGAGAACCCTTATGAAATTCACACTAAAATTATTGGTGAGGATTTTTTTGTGGATGATTCAGGAAAGGACTCAAAGGAAAAATCAGTGGAGAAGTCGTTACAAAGGAACGATGAGGAAAAGTCATATGTTGAATCCCTACCTCTAGCACTAATAAATCCAGTGGAAGCTCATATTGAGAATAAAACCCAAGGTTCCTCTGATTCTGATAATGATTATGTGGAGGAATTGATCTGCAAATTTAATAAAGTTCAACCTGAAAATGCTTCTTTAAGAAGAGCATTAGAAAAGTAGAATCTAAAATTTCAGAGACTGAAATCCAGTTTTGTTTCTAAGAAAGAAGTTGAAAATTTTAAGAAGGAAATGTTGGCTGAAGTTGAAAATCTTAAATCTGAAATGGTGATGAAGTCAGATTTACTAGAGTTTAAATCTTTCATGGAGCAACAATTCACAGTTGTCAAAAATTGTGAAGCCAGTACATCAGGTACTTCCCCTGATTTGATTAGAATATTTCAATCCATTACAGTAGCTATGAGAAATATGAATGACAGACTGTAGGATCGTTAATGTAATAGTAATCCTTTATCTATGTTGTTGGACAATCATAAATTTCTTATTGACCAGTTGACTTCGAATGAACCTGGAATTAGAGTTTTCCTGAATCAGTTCACTGATAAGTTAAATATTTTTATGGAAAAGGAAGAGAGGTTACATGAGTTTTTCAGAGTCAATTTGATTGAATACATTCATCTGAATCTAGAAGGAATAGATCTCATAGTCCAGTTAGGCGATGGACTGATGAAAAGGTTAAGACTACAGCTATCAGAGGTCAAGGAAATCATTCAGATGCACTAAAACTTGTTTTCCAAACCTTTATAGACCAACCTTGATTCTCATTATCATTACTGTACTTGTAATTATGTTTTCTATAATATATATTTGATTCACATGTTTATGCGTCATTAATTTATTTTACTATACTATCTCTGTTCGAATGCCAGTAATCCAAATTCAAATATTGTTAACTAGTTTACTATAGAATTTACTTAAGTTCATTGATACATTAAAATGTTTTATATTCCTTCTTCTATAATTATTTTTGATATCACAAAAAGGGGGAAAAATACGGATAAACACAACATATTCTTTTGGGAGAATTCTTTGTTTATAAAGGAGGAGATATTATTTTACTTTCTAGAATTTTACTTTATAAAGAGGGAGAAAATGTAAAAATTAGGAAATAATATTGTTAAAATAAAATATTGTTTTTATCTTTGCAAAATTCTAATTTTTATGCAATTAATTTTGTAAGATAATTTTATTGGTTATTTCATGGGTTTTGTGATTATAAAAAAAGGGGGAGATTTTTGAGCAAATGTTGTTTTCAACAATACTCTATCTTTTTATGATGATTTTTATGTTTACAAATACCCTTATTTGTTATTCTAATGATTTTAATTTGAGTATATTTTAGGAAATTAATATTATTTATTTCTCTATTTTGAAATAATATTTAAGCATTTTAATCCACGTGGAATATTTCTCAATGTGTTCGGAAATAACTTTAGCATGTTCTATAAATACTGTTCATACCCTACGTTGAAGAGCGTATCGTAAGGATGAAAAATGTCACTTACGGGTTATCAATAAAGTATGGTTAAGTAACCATACTTTGTTTGAAAGGTATGAAAGAAAGAACCCTACGTTTGGAAGGAACCTTACATTTGGAATGTCAGAAAAGTATGGAAGAAGAATCCTACGTTTATATGGAATGTCATGTTTATTTCTCAAAAGTATGGTTCATCAACCTTACTTTTGTGAACAAACTTACGTTGGATCATTTACCTTTCGTTTTGAAGCTGATAAAAGTATGGATTATATATTGTTCATTTGAGAGCTAAAGAGAAAAGTATGGATGATAAACCTTACATTTGTGATAAACCTTACGTTTTTGATCAACCTTGCGTTTGTGATCAATCTTACATTGTGAACCTTACGTTCAGAGAATGTATGCTATGCAGTTCAACCCTAGATTTGGCGTCGGAGATTTAAATTACGACTTTATTAAAGCAATGGTCTTTATGCTGATTATTAGGCTGATTTAAAGGAAGATTAAAAGCCCAAATATAAAGTGCATCTTTGACTGATTCAAATATATTTATTTATGATTCAAAGGATTGATTTAAGAGGAGGTTTTCATGGTGAATTTTAAGGGGAGTTGTGACTGCTCTGGTAATTAAAATATTTGAATATCATGTTTCTAAAGGCGACTTTTGTGGATCTAAATTTAAAAGGAGAACGCTCATATTTATTATTTATATACCTATATTATTTTTTATTACATATATAGAGGTGAATCATTGAAAATAAAAATATATATCAAGTTCTTGAGTTTTTTCACTGCTATAGTTTACAGAGACAATCGAGACTTACAGATCTTTTGTTACGAAGAGAGACAAATCTCTATTTTCTAAAGAAGAATAAAATCAATTGAAGATTCACCAATTCTACATCGAATATCTTTTATGAATCGACTACTGTTAAAGTTGAGAATTATATTTCAAGATCTACTACAACCGTATCGACTCAGAACTACTCTCTACCTGAAGAACATCATTTCTGAAATCGATAATCCATCGATTGTCAATTGCGTGTTGTTGCAATTGTGAAGAACAACTAGAAATTATTTCAAAGATAAAATACTCTTTTACTTTGAGTGATTGGATTATCATACTAAGTTGTGTGGTTGGTTATATGTATGAACCAGAAGGCTCTATTTTTTCCTTGAAGTTGTAAAGGTGTCAACTGCCTGCACTCAGTTGTGGAACGGTCTGTTGATAAGAGGACCAGATAGTGAAAATCACCAAGATTGTGGAGTAGAGAATTGGTGGAGTGGACTAGAGGCCTTCTGTTCCCCAAACCACTATACATCGTGCGTCCTTTGCTATTTATTTTCCACTGCTTAATCTTTCTGATAAATTTAAAATGACAAATCACAATCTTGCGAAGAAATTGTAAAAGACACAATTCACCCCCCTCTTGTGTATATTTGGTATAACCCGATCCAACATTCTAATGTTTAGAAATCATTTGAGACTTTTTTTAGACTTCTCACTTGTATATTTCTACATTCTAGTATTATTTCTATTTCTCACATAATTTATTCTTCTTTTTCTTATATTTATCCTATAGATTCATTCTAGTTTTATGTTAATCACATGTTATTATAATAATTAAAGTATTTGTGCCAAAATATCCCACAACACCAATAGTTACCCTTGAAACTTTGATCTTAGAACATATTGGTGATTCTATATAAGTAATTATACTTTCTATATAGGCATCATGAAACCTTTATTTATCCTTATCCCAAGGCAGTATTCTTGGTTTTCTTTCACTTGAATTTTCCTTTATGTTGGAGTAACCTTATCACATATTCCTTTAGCCCAAACACCATTTGTTTTGTCTTTAGAATCAATAATTTCAGAGAAAACAGAATTAGTGTGATTTTAAAAATTAAGAGTTTCGTGCCTTTCCCTTTGGGCTATTCCTGAATGTATTTTTAGAATTAATCCATCAATATTTTTCTTCATTCAATTCTTTCTCTTTTAAAAAAGATTATCATTATGTTCATTCATGATTTTGTCATTCTCTACAATTTTTAGCATGGATGTTATGATCTATTTAAAGAGATCACTCTTATTTACATCCACCTTTATTTCTTATTTATCATTCCTTTTAATCTAATTCTTATGTTGGGTATTTTTCTCAAGGAACAATTCCAATTTTTTTCTTGGCATGTACCCATTATAGGGATTTTCTCCTCTATCATCATTACTTGAAGAATATATATGTTTTTAAACTTGAGAAATGTATTCTTTATGTTTGTGAGATAAACCTTAATAATTAGATTCACTCAATGAAAATGATTTATCAACTGTTTTTCTACTCATAATATTTTTATTGTCCATTATTGATGATCACTTCTTCATCATTGAATAGCCACTTCTGGATTTTTTTTCATATCTTCTTCAAGATGATTATTCACTACTTGAATAATTTTATTCTAGTATATCTAACTCAAATTCAATGTTCTTATTTTCATATTTTGAGGTGAAATGAACAGCACATTTACATTTATAACACCATAAATAGTGTTTTCCTTTATATATTCCTTGTCCCTTTTTGAACAACGCTATTACAAGAGTTTTATCCCTCTTAACATGAAATCATTCAAACTGAATTGAATCAAATTGAATCAGCCTAACCTAATTCAAATCAAAACAAACCAAATTAAATAAGATTATGAAGAGTAAACCCAAAATTATTTGAACTAAATAAAGTGACACCATGAAAACCCACAATGGATAGAATAAAACCAAATAAAAAATAGAATGAAATTTTTTAAAAAGAAAATTCACAAACTAACCGAACTTTACTAGTATAAATCAAAATTTGATCAACCAAAATAGATCTAGAATGATAAAAATCAAGAAAATATAATTCAAATAGAAAAAAATTGAATGAAACTAAATTGGATCAAGTCATACTAATCTAACTTGAACTAATTTGATATTACAAATGATGAATCAAATTGGACGAAATATAATGAGTTCAAACCTATATGATCGCAACCAACATAAACTAAACTGAACTAAACCAAACTGAGATAAACTAAATGTAATAAAACTAAATCAATTAGAACTCAAATGAATGAAATTACCCAAGCTAATATAAACAAAAACAAGATGAACTAAATCTAATGAAAATTTCCCAAACTAACTTGTATCAAACAAAACCAAACTAAGTTGAAACATGATCCAAACTTATTATATACCATTAAAATGAAGATTAATTTTTAATTAATAGGAATGTACTATTTGATAACATCATTTTGAAACTTTGATCTATTTCCCCCTTGCTTGCAGGAGCATGATTTGACCCATGGGGAGTTGTGGTTCTTATATGTGGGGGTGGTGACTTGTATAGTCATAGGAGACAGGTCTATTATAGTTTAGTTTTTATTTTATTTTCTTTATCGCATCATCCAATTATTCCTTTTATCGTTTTCTATGGATGGAGGGTATTTATATTCTGTGAAGGGGGGAAGAAGGGCACTGAAGGCAGCTTCACGGTTTTCTTTACAAGGGAGGGAGATCGGGGTAGTGGAGAGATTAATTAGTCTATTTCATTTTTTTCTACTTTTATACCGTGTTTATTTTTTTTTATTTTCCTTCGGCATGGACACCCGATGTACGGATGGTTCATGACAAAGATTGTTTATTTAACTGGCCCTATTATATCTACTGAATATTTTCCATTCATGTCCGGTGAAGGATTATGTTGGCATGAATCTGGATGTCCCATAAAAAACATGTATTATCTCCATCTTGATTTCACAAGCATAAAATTAAGTGACTTATTATCTAGATATTTCAATATTTACCTAATTATAGTTACCACAATGAAAAACAATCAATCACCAACTTTAGATTTTTTTTGTAAGTCAATTCCAAAAATCCACCACTTGAAGAAAATTTTTATTCATTCTCCATAGTGCCATCAGTCAGCTAGTGGAAATCTCACCTAAAATATATTTCAAAACAACCATCAATACATAACCTCTCATATAACGGACCATCATACAATCCACTTCATCATTCATGTATCATCTTGACAAAGGTTTTGATGTTCCTTAGATTTGTGGTTTCAGGGACAAAACCTATACCGGTGTGCCACTTTTTTTAAACAATGTAATTACTTGTTCAATGGATCTTGTGAGAACCCCTAACATGTACATGTTTTGATTATCCCTTCACTCTTACATACCCACATGAAAACCATGCCACTAACTCCATCTTATGGTAATATGCTTTTACAACATGGTATCGCCCTTCTGAATCCTTCTTCCATATCTAGAAACCTTTTCCACATTAAACCATAATTATGAATGTAATGCCCCAACCCCAGTTACCCAAAGTCAGTGCATTATTTTAATACATTGGAATGATTACAAGGAATCAAGTCCTGAAGGACCAATTGGTTTAGCAGTCTTGGAAAATAGATTGCATACATGAATGTTACATTACACTTTATAACATACAACACAACATAAACAATCCTTTGAGAACACCATTATTCCCTTAGATTAACCCTGCATATCAATCATAATACACTTCTTGGAATACTGGGAAAATAAAACATAAGAAATGGGTGAGCTCAGATGCTCAGTAAGGGTAAACAATACAGCAAAAGTTAACATAAATATTAGGCGTGGTGAATAACTGAAAACACATGCCTTTACAAATAATAAACATGAGCACTTTATGGAAGGAATATGAGCTGAGTAAATAATGCCATAATAAAACATAGTCATGGGTATTCTACTAGTAGAATAACCACATGAACCATCAATATTATTTTCATAATGAGGGAATGTATAATTCGGGACATTCTGAAACATTTTTTCAAGGCCTCGGCCAAGACGTCTAAAAATGATTAAGGCCTCGGCCAAAACCATATATCAGATTGGGAAAGGACTTGGCCAATTCCACGTCTAATTGTCTCATGAGACCTACCGATGCATCGAGGAGCTATAGCGAGCTCCACCTGTCACTTACTAAGTCCAATACATTCCTCATATGAAAAGGTTGAAACATAACATAAACATTTTTATTAAAACTAGCATACGAAATGTCAATACTTTAACCATAAAACATGAATGGTATAAAAATAACACATCCACAGTCAAACATATCACAAAACCTTAAATATAATATGGAAGATTTGTATCATAATAAATCAACTTCAAACAAGTGTAAATTTATCAAAGGATGTTGACATAGATGAAATCAAAACTATTTGAGAGAAATATCTCTTTCTATTTTGAAATCATTTAAGAGTCACATAATTATAAAAGAAAACATTTATTTTCAAAATATTCTTATAATATTGTAAGGGAATCTTCTACGATTTTATAATGGCGGAAAATAGCTGCACTCATCGTATAAGTTAAAAAAGGAATTCTTACCTTAATTTTGTCGAAAAGGTCATAAAATACCTTGTTTGGAAAACAACGAAAAGATTCATTTCAAAACATATAGGGTCAAATAAGGGTATAAATTAATTTAAATCATAGTCTAGTAAATAGTAAAAATGTTTTGAAATACATTTTTAAGAAAACATGGATGTGGATGATAAAGAGGTCACAGTAGATACTTACGTATTAACAACCTCAGATAAGTAAAGAGATTGTAAAATTAACCCTTACCTTGTACTTTTCCTTATTTGACGGTATGTTAACATCCTGTATAATAGTTAAAACATTTTTATTAAATTATACAAGAACTATATACATAAATATGATATCGTATATGATCCTCTAATATTTCTTTGTTAATAATATTTCAGTAGTATCATCGTTTCGGGTGTTAACTGATTCGTTTTCCTTTATATGCCTGGTTACATAAGCCATGTTATGGATAGGATGTATTTTATTCATATCCATAATGATATTAAGTTCTTAAACATTATTTTTAATCATAAAATAAAAATTATTCTTGAATGATTACGATGGGGAATGAATCGTATAGCGTTCGTGGAGATGGTAATCCGTACATACGCACGAGCGACAATATCATTATATTGATGATAAAATCGTATGTAATTGGATGGTATATCATATATAAAGAATAATTAACATGTTATATTTATTATTTACATCAGTTATACTCATTATTATACCCATCCAAATAATGAAGTGTTTGAATAACAAACTACACCATGATGTGGAGACGGTAAGCTGTATGTTCGCACGTATGGTGACTTTGTCATTTATAGGATGGATAGAATAAAGAATATAGTCGTACAATATTTATAACAACAGTATAGTATTTATAAGGTAATGGAGTTATTATTTTGGTTTGGAAACAACAAATAAAGATAAAGTGGAAGAAGAAAAAAACTTGAAAGATGGTGGTGAAATTATTACCTCTTCTTCGGGTCTTTCCTTTTGAGTTGATCAAAACGACTCCTTAGATTGGATTTCTGATCAAAGTAAGGACTCTAGGTCTAATTTAGGGTAGTTAGGAGGATATTTGATCAGGGTTTGGCCGAGCCAAATAGCTTTGGAGGTGTGATTTTAAGATAAGGAGAAGTACCCTTTTATAATAGAGGTGATGGTCACTTTAGGAAAACCTTAAAATATTATTTTATTATACAATCATATTCAGTTTAAAATGGCTTAAAAATGATTTATTTCGAGGATAAGGTGGGTATGGGTTGAAATCCTCTCAACCAATAGGGTTTAGATAGGTTTAGGTCACCATATTAACCTTATCTTTTAGATTTAACTCTTAGTTAAATAGTTTAACTTTTACCATGTATTCTTGTATTATCATAATAAATGGTTAATAAACATACAATAAAAAACCAAGTGAACCCCAAGTGGTTAATTATTGATATATATAACCTTATATAAGTCCTTTGGCTGAATATTATATTTTTAGGAATATTATATCAATTAATAATACAGTATTTGTTTTAAAAACTAATTTATGTCAATTTTGACACTATTTGGTATTTTGTTTTTGTTAAAGTTATAACAGCATGATTACTTAGAAAAAATTCATTGAATCAATACTAACAAGTCATATTAACCTATAAAATTATTTTAATTCATAAAAAGTCTCAAATTACATTTATTTGGATATTTATAATATCAATTATTTTAATCTTTCATTAATAAGTTAATTACTACATCATCATTGTTTCATAAATAAATTAAATTATATAATGTTTAAAAATTATAAATAAAATAACATTATGTAGGAAATCTTTTTATCTTTCTAATTAATATTTATAGTTGAAAATATAACTTATATAATCTCTTTTAAAAATTGTTTTACTAAAAGATATATGTTTATGTTATTTTTGTCTTTACTTTAAATTAATTAATATAAAGTGTCATTATCACTCTCAAGTGGCTCCATGGGGTCCCAAAATCGACCCAAGGATGCCCATGATCAGACATGTATCAACCAATAGAAATAGGACACATGTTAGGGTAATTTAATATTATTATAATATTATTTGTTTACCCTTATTTACCGGATTTACCCTTTAACCATGGTAAATAAAATATTTACTGAAGTAATTATTCATAATGTCTAAAAATAAAAGTTACCTATTTACACAATTTGGACCTTATGATTTCAAATATGAAATCTATTTTTCTAAATTCAAAACACAAAAGTTTCATAAATTAATTTAAAATTAATTCCCGTTGTCGAAACCAAAAGCGGGTTTTTAAGAAGTAAAAATTATCAAAAGATTGACATATGTTTATGTACTATTTAAATGTAAAATTACTTCCAATGACCTAAATTATATTAAATGATAAAACAAATAATCTAATGATACTTTAAAAAAACCCAAATTTATAATTTAACACTATAAATTATTTCGATTTAAAAAGTTATTTTTAATTAAAATTTAGTATTTATCACTATTCATCAAAATATGAAAGTTATCAGAAAAGTACCAAAAATTTATCCAAACTAAATTTTTATGTCCTGATTCTAAAGAAGAATTTAATTTTATTAAATTGAATATATAAAAGTTTCAAATATTGGTTTTAAAAAGGGTTCGCCATTAGAAGGCAGTAAAATTGCTTTTTTTGAAAAATACTTCTTTTATCTAAAAAAATGAATTTGTTCTTATATTATGTCTAAAAAAATATAATATGGATTCTAAAATTATATGGAGTATATAAAATTCAAAATTCAGTTAATATTATTCATAACCTCTTTTTGAACGGCTGGTTTGGTAAGTCGTGGTATGCTTGAACTCGGTGTTGCGTGTAGCACAAATTATTGAATTACTTTGAAAACATAACGTACTGTGAAATCTTGGGGTTTTACAATGAATCCCATAACATGAGTCCCATGATTTATGACACATCATTCAAGCCAACGGGTGATTTTATTCACAAAACACATATGGTCCTAGAGCACTCTCAGGGTTAAGTCCCAACATCGCCTCATGTATTTCTTTCTTGTTGGAAATTTCTTCAAAGAACACATTGTATTGTTTGGATACAGTGCGTGGTACCACGTCCAGAATCACTACATGGCCTCTCGGGTAGCCTTTAAAAATAGGGGGATTAGGTCCTGCAAGAAGCGCCATGAACTAAGACTCAGCCATGACACCAACCACACCCCTATCTTCAGTATAGGTGTCTCCCTCCAATAGTATATTAAGTATTATGATGCATCGTTTCTCCCACATACATGCATGGAAGTATTCTGTATTCCGATCACCTTCCCAGAGCCACTTTATTCTTGATTGTTCACGCACTAATCGTTCTTGCCTAAGAATCATGTCCTCCAGGGTGTCCTTGCAAGTGAGTTCACCGAACAATGTGTCATTGCAGTAGTCTTTGAGACTAGATTTCAGTTGGTCAATATCTATCTTGAATACACATTCATATCCTAAGAACGGGGGGGGGGGGCTTACTGATCCATTCCTGGAGATCATATTTGAGAAGTCTTAGCCTATTGTGAATCCCAATCCATGCACTTCCCTTCCATGATTCACTCGTGACATGATGATATCCTGGAGTGTTGGTCCATAGATTAGAGAAGGTGTACCACTTGTGTCTGTCCTTCCTGGGGGACAAAGAAACCAGAAGTGGTGAATGATCAGATATGCTTTGTACCAGGTGAGTTACCTTTGCATTATGATAGGTAGAGATGTCATGACATTCGAAAGTCATTGATCAAGAAAACTCTAAGTTTGAATACCCCCTATCTAGTTATTGCACCATGTGAACTGATCCCGGTGTACCCCATATCCATAAGCCCATTGCTAGCCATGAGCTAGACAAATTCCATGCTGGACTTTCGAAGGAATACTCCTCTCCCTTCATTTTCATTCGGATCTGAAAAGATATTAAAGTCTCCAGCAACAATCCACATGAATTCCCCTGGATCAAATGATCCTAGCCCATGCCACATGGATTCTCTTATCCGAGAATCACAACTTCTATAAACAAAGGAAAAAAACAAGCTACTACTACCTATAGCTACTTTCATAGTGATAAACTAGTCTACCAAATGTATCATTTACACTGAGATATAGGGATACCAAAAGACCCATTTAAACAGGTTTTGAGGGTTGGCATGAATGGATGCACGCATTATTATTCTACGCGCATACTCGTTGTTTTTGGAAGAGCATTGCTTTGGATTGAGCATAGAAACAATGGAAGCCTTACTATTCTGAATTTCAGTAGTGATAAAATCTATTTTTACCCAAGCACCTAGGCCTCAGGTGTTCGGATTGGGATCATTGATCTTGTTGTCGCCTAACTTTGGCCCTAGGCATCTTAGCCCCTTCCATCTAACAAGAACAAGACTCTTGAGTGCGTTTGGATTGAGATCTCAAACACACTCCATTATGCTGAGGCGAAGAGATTTTTGTAGGAGTTGAGAGAACTTTTGCTTGAAATTTAGCCCCCTTTGACACACTAGACAAAGCTTGTGGAGACGGGCTGGGAACACTACACATTGGGGCGGACTTGGTACACACACCTGCATGTATGAGGGGTTGGGAAACTCCCATATGAGGATATTCCACTTGTGAGGCCTGGGCTAGAAGGATATATGAGTATTCTTGAGCATTCTGTACATATGATTACACACTGTAGGGGGATCTTAGGGAGGTGGGGAAGTTGTAGTGGAGTGGGGGATGGGGGATGCTGAAGTGGGGTGGGGGATGCTGTAGAGAAGTGGAGATGCTGCAATGGAGTGGGCAGTGGGGTAGTGGGGCAGTGGAGTGGGGGATGCTGCAGTGGAGTGGGGAGTGCTGCAGTGGATGTGTAAGTTTTTTACAAGTTCTGGCTGGAAGGTTCTCTGTTTTACCTGTTGTTTTTTTAAAGATGATATACCAATGGTTCTCAGAACCGTTGGTATACAGAGGAGTGAATACATATATCCCAACAGTTTTAATAAAATCGTTGGAATAGAGCAGTGTCGCTGGGCAGTATGTACACCAGCGGTTCTTGAACCGTTGGTATACATATATTCCAACGGTTTCATTGAAACTGTTGGAATAGATCAGCTCGCTGGGCAGTATGTATACCAACGGTTCAAAAACCGTTGGTATACATATATCCCAACGGTTTCCTAGAAATCGTTGGAATAGAGTAAATTTAGATAGCCCTATACCAACGGTTTCATAGAAACCATTGGTATAAGGCTATTGCAATGCCCAACATCGCAACGGTTCCCAAAACCGTTGGGATAGGTAAAATTTTCAATAGTGGGAGAGAAAAAAACAACATTCAAGGAATAATGGAATGATAGATAACATGATTATGAGAAAGTTAACAACCACAAAATCACAAAAGAGCACATCCTCTTCTCCTTTATTCACAAAGTTTGAGACTTCTAGCTCAACCAAGTCTTGCCATAATATCATCCTAACTTCTTTCCCCATATCCTGGAGCTTCTGATATTGCCAAAATATCATCCTTATAAGGCTTACGGTGTAACCCAAATGAGTTTTTCAACAAAGATAAAACTATCCTCTCCAGTTAACTTGGGAAACTAGACTGTCCAATCCATTTTTCCAGGGTAACTGGAGACAATTCCAGTATAACACTTAACCAAGTAATTTCAGTTATATTTCTTCTTCCACTTCCTCTAAATCTATGTTATTCATTATAATATAATGAATTCAGTATCTTCAATATACTGAATTGTTATTATGATGATGGAACAACCATTATCCATCTCCATTGCATCTCTTGGTGCTTCTAGTGAATTGTCTAACATTTTTTTTAAAAAAATATCTTTAAAAGTGTTGTTTTATATTTAAGGAATAAACAAGTTTTACAGTGTTAAAGTCGTACACAACTTATTTTTTATATCAATATATCAATTTTTATGATTTTTTTGTATTTTTTTTAAATATAAATATAAATTATTTTTTTAAAAGTTTTCTAAAATTGCTACTTAGCTATAAATATAAAAACTGTTATTTATAGCGAAAACAAATCTATTTTTTTAAAAATGATTTAAAATTGTTATTTTTTGAATATTTTTTTATATTTTAAAGAATTGAGTTAAAAAATAATTTTTTAATATAAATACAAATTAATTTTTCTTAAAGCATACTTAATTGTAAACATAAAAAAATTACGTTGATAACAAATTTAATATTTTTTAAGTGATTTAAAGTTGTTGTTTTTTATAAAGCAATTCCCCCTTATTTTAATGAATTGAGTTAAAAATTATTTTTTAAGAAATATAAACTTAAAATATTTTTTAAAGTGATAATAAATTTATTTTTTTAATTATTTTTTGCTATTTCTGCGAACCGCGTTAAAAGTAGTTTTTTAATATATCTATATATTATTTTAGAAACCTTTTCAAAAAAAATCCTTGAACCGTGCACATTAAAAATACTTTGTGGAGCCAAAAACTCCTTCTGTAAACATAAAAGTAATATTTCCTCAACTGTAAACATAAAAAATTTCCTGACTGTCCGAGATCCTTCGTTCAACAGTAGTCTTACCGATAAAAAGAACCCAAAACTCCCTTCCGTCATCCAAAACCATCAGGATGTAGCCGAGGAGTATTCTGTGGGCCGCCAATCGGATTTCTGGGCACTAAGAATTCCTTCGCGGTCTTTCGAGAAAGTTAAACGCACCTCCCAGTGCAGAGATTTCAACAATTTCTCAACTTCCCCGACGACGGCGGATTCATCTCGGACGATCAACTTCCCGCCGGGCCTCAGTATTCTGTCCATCTCCGCCATCACCGGTTCGAGCTTGCACCTGCAGGACTCACGGTTAGGTTTCTCGTCATTCATTCAGCATAAAAAGCTGTAATGGCGCAGAACCTCTTTTTCAGCCGGGAGAAGAGATGATCCGAGTGCAAGAGATCGTAGGTGCGAGGATAGGTGCTGAAGGATTCGCACCAGTCATGGTACATCCCGAACAGGCCCCTCTCGAAGATTATGGGCAGCGTGTCCGGGGAGTTCACGTTCACCACGTTGAACACCCATATCTTGAGCTCCTTCATCGCCGCACCAAACCTGAACCGCGCACCTCTGATCAATGATCATAAGAACAGAACCAGAGGAAGAAGCGCCGAAATATTACCCGCCATACACGGCTCTCATGTCCATTACATTGCGGACGTCTGACCAGCTGATGCCCAGCCCCTTGAGGTACAGCCTGCTCACCACTCGTTTCCAGTGCTCGGAATCCCTTTGGAAATCATCCGGCGCCGGCTTTCCGTAGATCCCCATCTGGGAGCTGTTGAGCCAGTACGGCGGCGCCTGCAGCCGCCGTGGCCACTCCTCCGGCCAGTGGGTTCCTCTGTCGCCGTCGCCGTCGGGGACCCGGTGCATGCACGCCTGGAGGGGCACGTACCAAGCAGCGTTCGGGTCGTCGTCGGTTTGACACATGGGAGGGCGGTTCAGCTTTCTCCTGTCATAGCACTCGTTCGTGGTGGGCTTGCGGTATATAGCCGCCCCGATTGAATTCACCTTGTCCCTCTGGATCGTCACCACGTCCCAGCAAATGGACGCCGTCAACGCCGCCATTTCTGGATTAAGATAACCGTTCAGCTGATCTGAAAAAACTTTAAATTAATGGAGGTTTCACCTTTCCAGATTTGAACATCTTCCCCCCGCTTCTGATACACCGGCGTGGCCGACCACACGAAATACCCCCCCGGCCGCAGCATCCGGTTCAGCTCCAGCAGCAGCAGTCCACCCTGAGCGTGCCATGGGACCCTGCAGCGGGCGCAGTGCACCAGGTCGAACACCCTGCCGGGGAACGGCAGCCGCTGCGAGCCCATCACGGCGGAGATGGCCGGGATTCCTCTCTCCAGGGCGAACTGGACCTGGGCTTCGTGTTCGTCCTTGGGCGCGAACGACATCGTCAGCGCGCCCCTCTCGAACAAGTAACCCCCGAAGCTCGCCACCCCGCACCCCACGTCCAGCACCACTCGAGTGTGCTTCCCCCATGCAATCGCCGGCACCGACTGCACACACACCCACAGCCATATGTTTTGCTTGTCCATAATTCCAGTAAGGGATTCGACTTTTTGATCAACGTGATTAACTCTGCAATTACCCTCTGGATGAAATCGATATAGTGAAGCGCCCCGTGCACGAACTGCGTCCCACCCCCGGGGAATGTCAAGAACTCCCCCGTCACCTTCACCCAGTTCTGGTGCCCCTTCACCTCCGCGAGCAACGTGTGTGGCACGTTGTGATACCATATCTGAGACACCAAACACAAAACACGTCAATCTAATGGACTTTGATTTATTCAATCCACGGAGCTTGTGGCGTGCCTTGTCTCTGCTGGAGGGCCAAGGGATGGGCTTCTTGTAGCCGTCGGGGAGGGGGACGAGGCACGCGGGGCTCTCCCCCGGGCAGTGCCGCTCGCGGTGCTCGAAGTGCCTTCGGCTGCGCAGCTGGCGGATGGCCTTCTCGTTGTCCAAACAGGGGATGTAATCCGGCCCCGCTGTCACGTTGCACAGCCGCCATGTGTAGCCGTAGAGGCTGCCGTCCGTGCCCTCCACGTCATCCCTGCGCCGCTCTTTCTGGTTCTCCGACTGATCCGCCTGGGTCGACCACGACCTCTGCGAGTCCTTCGACTCCTTGGGGATGCCGGAGCTGTCACCGCCGCCGCCGCCGCCCGGGAACGGGTCCCCCGAACCCGACTCATCCGCCTTCACGTCCTTCCCGGGCTCCGGGGTCGGGCCTCGGGGGCTCTGTCCGCTCCCTTCAGAACTTTGAGCCACCTGCGATGACTCTCTGTTTTCGTCCTTGCCCGACGTTTCCTGCTGCTTCGGCGTCGATTCTTGGGCTCGCTCACTGATTCGAGGCCCATTGTCCCGTTGCCCCTCGTCTTTGGTTTCGTCGGCACCCAGCTTCGCTGTCGGTTCTTTGGTCTCCTTGTCGGGAAGAGTTTCTGATTTGCTCTGCTCAGAAACGCCCGGCTGCTCTGGTTTCGGCTCTTGGGCTTGCTCAAGCTCCTTCGACTCCGGCTGCCCGGACGCGTCTCGCTGCTTTGCCGGCAGTTCTTCGGTTTGATCGCCCTTGCGAACCTCGTTCGGATCCTGCTGCTTTTCCGGCAATTCTTGGGTTTGCTCCTTAGAATCCTGCTGCTCCGAAACGCCGGAATGGCTGCCTTCTTTTTCTTGGGTCTGCTCCTTCGAATCCTGCTGCCGCGAAACGGATTCCTCTGTTCGCTCGTCCGCATGATTCTGTTCTTTATCTTCTTCATCTTTCTTTTGCTGAGATTTCTCGGATCCAGGGTCATTCCCAGTCTTGGGATTCTTGTCAGCATTGGCATCCTGGGCTCCCGACTCGGTGCTTTCATGAATCTTGTTCCCCGACGTCTCTTCTTCCACCTCCTGGTGTTTCGCATGCGAACTTTCTTCTGAAATTTGATCCTCACCGGGATCCCGTCTCCCCCCTTCAGCAGCGCCGACCTCTGGTTTGGTTTCGTCCTCACGATCACCGCTGCTTCGACCGTCGCCGTCGTTGAAGGTAGTCGCCGCTGATTCGTCCGTCTTGTGGTTCGCGTTCGCCGATTGCTGATCACGGGAATCCAGAGGGGGTTTCAGATCAGAGTCGCCGTTTTCGCGTTTCATCCCTCCGTCCGGGAGATCGCCGGCTGTGGGTTTATTGTGAGCGCCCGTGGGCTGGAGGGTGGTTGTGCGGGCGGCGGTTCTGGCGGTGGTCTGCGGAGGAACTACGGAGTCGGAGGTCAGCATCCAAACGCCGAGGACGCAGAGCGCTATGAATGCGAGCATTGCTACGGTGGAGGCGTATGAAGTGGGGGAGGCGGAGGATGAAGCCCTCTTACTGGTACGCACCTTCCCGGGCGCCATTTCTGTGTTGGGGAGGAAATGTGTCTGAATCTTTCAGAGTGTGGTTTTGTGTCGCCTGTGGAAGGTGCAATGGCGTGGCGGGGAAGAGGATGGGTAATGGGGGGAGAAGACGAGATGCAACATTCCAGATTGGAATGTCTCAAAGATCCAAAATAGTCGGAGGGAGGAGGAAGAATGCTTGGGCAGGAGACACTTGCAGTGTCTAGCGGAAGGGAAGCTGCCTCCCATGCACATGGATCGGCGCATCATCGCTTGAGTTTATTTGTCAAGAGAAACAGTCAAATTTTGCCCAATTGTCTTTTAAGCAAAATTTTGAGGCACCCAAAACACGGCACAATGCATGTTCTTTCATTTCTGTATGAAATTAGTTTATTTATGTCATTTATACATTGTAATACATGCATGTACAGGTGAATTTCAATTCACCTTTTTTTTTTTATGAGTCTTAGGGTATTACCACTACACATGGTGTTTTGGCTACTCTCATGCGAGACTCTCTCTACATTCAGGCCCGACCCGAGGGCAAGCCCAACGAGCCCCCAGACTACGGCAACAACCTGTAAAGGGGCAACTGGCTGCCCTCAATCGCAACCAGCACCGACCTCTCCTCAGCCTGCCTTCACTGTCGCAATTCCCTACCTCTCCCTACAATCTCGTCTACTCCGCCAACCTTCAATGTCCTTCAACCCTTGCCACACACCCAAAATCACCTCACGCTAGTGCCCCCCCCCCTCATCGGAGTTTTCTGGCGATGGTGGAGTGACGTTTGTTGTCAGCAGTTGTTTTTGTCTTCGACGAATACGTCTACTTTGTTAATCTATGCATTCTCGATGCCCTGACTTCAGATCCCAGTTGGTCGTGGTGACGCCGTCTCTGGGATGCGCAATGCAGGTTTAGGGTTAACGGTCGGTCAACAACGGTGGTGTGTGGGTCCTCTTGCTTCTTCGCACCTACTCGCCCTTGTATTTCACCGATTCTCTATAGGCCCGACCGGAGGGCAAGCCCCGTGAGCCCCCAAGCTAGGGCAACAACCTATAATGGGGCAACCGACCACCCCTCTCCACAATTGCAACCAACACCGGCCGCTCCTCGCCTTGCCTCCATTATCACGATTCCCCGCCTCTCCCTACAACCTCATTTGCTCCACTAGCCCTCAACGTCCTCCGACCCTTGCCACACACCCAGAATCGACTCACGTTCATGCCCCCTCGGCTTTTTCTGGCGATGATGGAGCGATGTTTGTCGTCAGCAGTTGTTTCTTGGTGCCTTGGCTTCAAATCCCAGTTGTTGGTGCTGACGCCATCATTGGGATGCGCGATGCGGGTTTAGGGTCAGCGGTCAGTCAACGACTGTGGTGCGTGGGTCCTCTTGCTTCTTCGCACCTGCTCTCCCCTTCACTTTTCCAAATCTCTATCTGCAACACAATCTCTCTACATACCTGCCCACATTCTCACCTCGCTTTCTCCTTACCAACACAAGTCCTCATTGTAACACCCCAAGCTTCCACGGTACGTTTCCCTTCGAATAATGCAATAGCGTGTGTTGTACGCAACCTCGAGCTCTAACACACACCACAACTAATTAAACTAGCCGTTGTGAATAGTAATACCTACTTTTTGAAATTTTATAAATTTTATTTATCAAAATGGACTTCATTTTTGGATCCGGAATATCGAAATTAGCCTATGTTGAATTTTTGGTATTTTTCTGAGAACTTCTAATTTTTTATGAATAATGAAAAATACTTAAAAACAATTTTTTTAATCAAAATAATTTATAGTGATAAATTATACTATTTAGTAGTTTTAAAGTATAATTAGAATATATTTTTACCATTTTATCCAATGGTGGTCATTAGAATTAATTTAACATTGAAATTGGACATAAACAATTGCCAATCTTTTGATATAAATTGTTTCTTAAAAACACGCTATCTGTTGTAACAGCGAGAATTAATTATAAAATTAATTAATGCAACTTATATGTTTGTAATTTTGTAAAATAGACATCATTTTTGAATTCGGAATATCAATTATAGCTTAGGGTAAAATTTTGGCCTTATTCTGAAAAACTTCAATTTTTGATGAATAGTGAAACCACTAAGTGGTTGTTAAAAACTGATTTTTCGTTAAAATGAAATATTACCACTTCTGTGATTTGATTTTCAAAAATCCGACATACATGGTTGTCATTAAGAAGTAAAATGTGGTTCAATGAGATTAAAATAATTTTTTGGTGAATAGTAACTTTTAAGTTACTAATCGCGATTAGAGGTAATTAGTGTAGTTTAAGGTAAAAATAATGTTTTAATAATATGAGATGAGCTTGACACTTGTCCTACTCTTATTGGATGAGTCATGGCCAACCAAGACAACCCATGGGTCAACTTGGGGACCCCATGGAGCCACTTTGGTTGGAAAATGACATTAATATATATTTATTTAATGTTAAAATTAAATTGACACAAACATGAGTTGTTTTACTAAAACAGTTTTTAAGTGGGGTTACACAAGTCCAAATTTTGACTATAAATATTCATTAGAAATCTAAAAAGATTTCCTACATCATAGTATTTTTTTATAATTTTTAGACATTAAATAAATTAAATTATTTATGACATGATTATGATGCAGCGATGACCTCATTATTTAACGATTTTAATAAAATGAAAAGATAATGTAAAATCCAAGGCTTACACTTGTCCAAAGACTATTGGATGGGTATATTTCGAACCCTTATCACCTTAGCCACGAATTATATAAGTGTGAGATCTTTAGAATCCGAAAAGCATTGTATAATAATGTAACATTTCAATCTTTCCAAAAGAGCCCCTCCTCTCCTCTTATAAAAGGCCCCCACCTCTACCACCTTATTCACACTTTCAAGACTTTTGGTTCGGCCAAACTCTGCCCAAATACTCTCCCAACTTCTCTCCCTTCATCCTAGAAGCTTTACTTTAGTCAGAAAGTCATCCTAAGGAGTCCTTTTGATCAAATCAAAAGGAAGAACCCGAAGAAGAGGTAACGTTTTCATCACCCTCTTTCAAGTTTCTTTCTTCTTCCACTCCCTCTTTGTTTATTATTTCAATTCTAAAATTATAACTCCAGTATCTTCTATATACTGTGATGTTATTATAAATATGGAACAACCATATTCAGTATTCTACCCATCATTTGAATGACATGTCACCATACGTGCGTACGTACGGCTTACTGTCTCCACGTCGTGGTGTAATTGTTATTCAATATATTATTATTTAGATGGGTATAATAATGATATGTAATTCATGTAAATAATAAATATAACATGATAATGATTCTGTATATATGATATACTATCCAATTATATATTATTTTAATATCAAAATAATGATATTGTCGCTCGTGCGTACGTACGGACTACCGTCTCCACGAACGCGATGAAATTCATTCTCCGTCGTATCCATTCAAGTATAATTATCATTTGATGATTTAAAAATAATGTTTAAGGACATGATATCATTCTGGATATGAATAAGATACAACCTATCCATGAAAAACACGACTTACATAACAAAACATATAAAAGAAAACGAGTAAGTTAACACCCGAAACAACGATAAATCTAAGATATTGTTAACAAAGCAATGTTAAAAGATTATATATGATATCATATGAATGTATATGATTCTTGTATAATTTAATAAAAATTATTTCACCATTATACAAGAGGTTAACCTACCCCAACCAAGGAAAAGTACAAGGTAAGGGTTTACTTCACAACCTCTTCATTATCCAAGGTTGTTTATACATAATTATCTACTGAGACCTCGTTATCATCCATATCCATGTTTCTTAAAAATGTCTTTCAAAACATTTTTACTATTAAATGGAAAATGGGTTAAAGTCATTTATACCCTTATACGTTTTTGAAAGGAATCTTACCGTCATTTTCCAAACAATGTACTTTTTGACCTTTTTGACAAATTTAAGGTAAGAATGTTTTTTTAACTTATACGGCGGGTGCGGCTATTTTCCGCCATTATAACTTCGTCGAAGCTTCCCTTACAATCTTATAATAATATTTTCAAAGTAAATGTATTATTTTATAATTATGGTATTTTTAAATGATTTAAAAAAAGATAGATATTTCTCTCAAATAGCTTTGATTTCATCCATGTCAACATCCTTTGATGGGTTTTAAGTTTATTTGAAATTGATTTATGATACAAAACTTCCATTGATCATTTTGTGAAACATTTGACTGCGGATGTGTTATTTTTATACCATCCATAGTTTATGGAGAAACTGTTGACATTTCGTATGCTAGTTTTAATACGAATATTTATGTTATGTTTAAACCTATTCATATGAGGAATGTATTGGACTTAATAAGTGACGGGTGGAGCCCGCTATAGCTCCTCGATGCATTGGTAGGTCTCATGAGACAACTAGACGTGGAATTGGCCGAGGCCCTTTCCCAATTTGATTTATGGTTTTGGCCGAGGCCTTAATCATTTTAGACGTCTTGGCCGAGGCCTTGACAAAATGTTTCAGAATGTCTGGCATTATACATTCCCTCATTATGAAAGTGGTTATTGATATTTCATGTGATTATTCGTCTAGTAGAATATCCATGTGAGTACGTAATGACATTATTTTATTTTACTTTTTCCATATTATGCTGAAGTTCAAGTTCAATAAGGCTTTTGTTTTAGTTATACATTGCCTTAAATGCTTGTGTTTTCTTATGAAAGTTTCCGCTATATTGTTATCCTTACGGAGCATTTGAGCTCACCCCTTTCAATGTTTTATTTTTCCCAGGATGTGAAGAAGTGTATTATGACTGACTTGCAAGAATAGTCAGTGAGGATATGAGTGTGGACTAGGGAGACCATGTTATTGTAGTTTTCATTTTTATGATGTAATGTAATGTTTATGAATGTATCTAGTGTTTCCAAGTCTACTAAACTAATCGGTCTTTCGAGACTTGATCTTTTGTGATCATGCCAATGTTACGAAGTAATGCACCGACTCTGGGTAGCTGGGGTCGGGGCATTACAGTTGGTATCAGAGGCAGTTTAGTACTAACCTTGGAAGCTAGATTTAGACAAACTCTGATTAGAGAACGTAGACCTAAGATGAACTTTGAGGATTAGTATAGAAGAACTTCCTAAAAATTTTGGTATTGTAGAGATTTTGTGAGTTTTCTGAGCAATACATCCTTGTCTGGATACGAGCAGGTAGAGGCGGCTCTGGCACAGATGTACCTAGGGGTAAAACCCAAAAACACCGCTTTGAGCTAGACTCGAACGGGAACTGGTGCACGACAACGGGCTTTGCTGCACTCTTGGTTACGACACTCCCGGGGGATATGCTTAGGATATTTCCCATTTTCTTTACAAACCACTATGAAGGGTTACGAGTATATACTTCCTCAAAGAAAACATTTTTATAATTATGGATTATATCCATAATTAGTTCAATTTATGTTAAGTGTTTTACAAGTATGGAATTATGTATTTTGATTCATAAACTAATCCAGTTTATGCAATTATTTAGAAATGGCGCCTAGTGGAAGGAATAGAAACCGTATCAATGCACGCACTCCGTGTAGGGATTGCCCTCCTGCTCAAGATAATTATGGTGGAGCTAGTGATGCAACTGGTGCTGATCAGCTTCTCACCGTACTGGGACAACTCACACAGGTTATGAATAACAACCTTACTCGTATGGAGCACCCTGATCCGCAACATGGAGGATCAATGCTAGACTGTTTCATGAGGCAACAACCACCAACCTTCAATGGGAGTACAAATCCTATAGTAGCTGAGCAATGGATAAATTCCTTAGAGAAAATATTCCATGCCTTGGGGAGTAGTGAAAGGGAGAAAGTTGTCATGGCAGTTTACCGCCTCACTGGAGATGCCGATCAATGGTGGTCACTAATTCAAAACACAAAGGAAGATGATGAATTAACAAACATGGAATGGCATGAGTTCAAAGAGATGTTCTTAGAAAAATACTTTCCTCGAGACCATCGAGCGGATATGGAAAGACAATTTCTGAGTCTGAGGCAGAAGGAGGATGAGAATGTCGCAAAGTATGAGGCTAACTTTACAAGGTTAGCGAGGTATGCTGCAGATTACATACGTAACCCAAGAAGTAAGACTGATCGTTTCTTTGATGGGTTAAAACCATTTCTCCGTCGAGCTTTAGTATCACAAACCTTCTCTTCATACGAAGGTATTGTCTCGTGCGCTATCAAGACGGAAAATGAATTCTCTAAGTCTTATGACTTTAAATCAAAGCAAGATAAGAAGAGATCCACTGAAAACTCTGGGAAAGGAAATAAGGAAACAGGGAAGAAGGGTAGAAATGAATTTCCACCCTGTGATAATTGTGGTAGGAAGCACCCTGGTGCCTGTCTAAAAGGAAAAGGAGTATGTTACAAGTGTGGTGAAAAAGGCCACCAAGCTCATGAATGCAAGGGAAAGAAAGCGGTTGTCAACGTGGAATGTTATAATTGTAGAGAGAAGGGACATTATGCAAATGAATGTCCTAAGCATCAGGGGAACTTACCTCAGAAGAGGCCAAGGGATCAAGGCCAGGCTTATGCTATCACTACTACTGAGGTGGAAGCTCCGAAAGATGTGGTGGCAGGTAATTTAATGGTTTCCTCAAGTTTAGAAAATGCATTATTTGATTCTGGATCATCGCATTGTTTCATATCTTCCCAGTTTGCTAAGAAAATTATATATTTCCAATTTGACTTAACAAGGGAGTTGTTGGTCAAAACCCCTAAGGGAAGTATTGTTGCAACAAAGTTTTGTCGATTAGTTCCCATTAGAGCACCTAAATGTTCTTTACCTGCTGATCTTATCTTCATACCCATGATTGAATTTGATATAATCCTCGGTATGGATTGGCTTTCGGACCATGATGCAAAAATTTATTGTAAGAGTAAAGAGGTTACGATTCTTGATGATGATGATAAGGAACACCTTATCTATAGAGCAGAATCGTCGCCACACAATTCTTATCTAGATCCACCCCCAGTAGCTCAACTAAATTCAATTATTGGGGAGGAAGAGAAGGAAATTACTGAGGGTGAGGAAAGGAATATTCAAATAGAGGATGTACCTATTGTGAGAGAATATGTTGATGTGTTTCCGGAAGATTTACCTGGACATCCTCCAGAACGAGAAGTTGAGTTTTCCATTGATTTAATTCCTGGATCAAGGCCCATATCGAAGACCCCTTATAGAATGGCCACTGTGGAATTAGTTGAACTAAAGAAACAACTAGAGGAATTGAGTAATAAGGGATTTATTCGCCCTAGTGTTTCTCCTTGGGGAGCCCCTGTTCTTTTTGTTAAGAAGAAAGATGGATCTATGAGGTTGTGCATTGACTATAGGGAGATCAATGCTATAACAATAAATAACAAGTATCCCCTACCTCGCATTGATGATTTGTTTGACCAACAACATGGAGCTCAATACTTTTCAAAGATTGACCTTCGGTCTGGATACCATCAGTTGTGTGTGAAGAAGGAAGACGTTGCAAAGACAGCATTTCGAACAAGGTACGGGCATTACGAGTTTACAGTAATGCCTTTTGGATTGACTAATGCACCCTCTGTTTTCATGGATCTAATGAATAGAGTTTTCAAGGAATATCTTGATAACTTTGTAGTGGTATTTATTGATGATATCTTGGTATACTCCAAAAGCCACGAAGATCATGAAAATCACTTACGCATTATCCTGAAGACTCTTAGAAGACATGAATTATATGGGAAATTTAGCAAGTGTGAATTCTGGCTTCATGAGATTTCTTTTCTTGGCCATATTGTCTCTAAGGATGGAATTTCCGTTGATCCTTCTAAAACCAAGGCAATCCAAGAATGGCCAGCACCGACAAGTATAACTAAGGTACGCAATTTTATTGGTTTAGCAGGTTATTATCGACGTTTCGTCCAGAATTTTGCCAGATTGGCTAACCCATTGACAAAGCTCACACGTAAAGGGATTAAATTTGTCTGGACAAAAGAGTGTGAAGAATGTTTTGAAGAACTAAATAGAAGATTAGTCAATGCCCCTGTATTGACTCTACCATCGGGGAATGATGGGTTTGTTATTTATAGTGATGCATCGAAGAAAGGACTTGGTTGTGTCCTTATGCAGAATGATAAGGTCATTGCCTATGCATCACGACAGCTAAAAATTCATGAGAAAAACTATCCTACTCATGATCTTGAGTTAGCAGATGTGATCTTTGCTTTAAAGATATGGAGACATTACCTCTATGGTGAAAAATGTGAGATTTATACTGATCACAAGAGTTTGAAGTATATTTTCACACAAAAAGAACTCAACATGAGGCAAAGGCGATGACTTGAACTACTCAAGGATTATGATTGCACGATACATTACCACCCGGGGAAGGCAAACAAGGTGGCAGATGCTTTGAGCAGAAAAGACCATGGAGTTTTGAATGTGATGAGAATTGAAAGGGATCCAATTTTCTTGGATCTAGTGAAGATGGACATGGGAATAACTAGGGAAGGTAAAACATCAATGCTTTTTCAAATGGTTGCCAAACCATCATTACTAGAAAGGATTAAGAGTTCTCAGACCAATGATGAAGAATTTCAGAAGAAGATTAAAGATGTGAATGATGGAAGATTGAGGGACTTTGTGTATAAGGATGGAATTTTGAAATTCGGGAAGAGACTTTGTGTTCCCGATATACCTGATATAAAAAGGGAATTGCTGGATGATGCTCATAGTTCCAACTTCTCTATACACCCTGGGAGCACCAAAATGTATAGAGATTTGAAGGAACATTTTTGGTGGGACAATATGAAGAGGGAGATTGCTGATTTTGTGTCGAGGTGTATGGTTTTTCAACAAGTGAAAGCTGGAAGGCAACATCCTGGTGGAGTATTGCAACCTCTTCTCATACCTGAGTGGAAATGGGATAATATTACGATGGACTTTGTCATGGGACTACCAAAGACTCCTAGAAGGAATGATGCAATATGGGTCATTGTTGATCGACTTACTAAGTCAGCACATTTTCTGGCTATACGGGAGGATCTACCACTTGAACGTCTAGCAAGACTATATATTAATGAAGTTGTAAGACTTCATGGAGTACCCCTATCGATTGTTTCTGATCGTGATCCTCGTTTTACTTCAAGATTTTGGAAAAGTCTTCAAAAGGCCTTGGATACTGAACTTCGTTTGAGTACTGCCTATCACCCTCAAACAGATGGACAATCAGAACGGACTATTCAAACCTTAGAAGACATGTTGAGATCATGCTCTCTTGACTTTCAGGGTATGTGGGATCAATATTTACCACTGGTAGAATTTTCCTATAACAATAGCTTTCATTCAAGCATTCAGATGGCACCTTATGAAGCGCTATACGGAAAGAGATGTCGTACACCAACCTGTTGGGATGACGTTGGTGAAAGAAAACTTGTGGGACCAGAACTGGTGGAAGAAACAATGGAAAAGGTGAAGGTAATCCAAAACCACATCAAATCAGCTCAGAGTAGGCAGAAGAGCTATGCCGATAACAGAAGAAAGGTTTTGGAATTTCAGGTGGGAGATCATGTTTTCCTAAAGGTATCTCCATGGAAGGGAGTTATACGTTTTGGTAAGAAGGGTAAGTTGAGTCCCAGGTACATTGGACCTTTCGAAATTCTAGATCGTATTGGGGCTATAGCTTATCGTTTGGCGATGCCGCCAAATCTCTCCAAAGTTCACGATGTTTTCTACATATCGCTATTGAGAAAATACATGCCCGACCCAACACATGTACTTACCTATGAGGAATTAGAAATGGAACCCGATCTATCTTATTGCGAAGAGCCCATCAGAATTCTTGATGTGAGGGAGCAGGTGCTGAGAAACCGGACAACTCGTCTGGTAAAGGTTTTGTGGAGGAATCATAAAATGGAAGAGGCAACGTGGGAACCTAAGGAACTTATGATGAAGAACCACCCGAGTCTTTTTATGCAGTAATACCCTAGAAATTGCGAGGACGCAATTATTTGAAGGAGGGGAGAATGTAACACCCCAAGCTTCCACGGTACGTTTCCCTTCGAAAAATGCAATAGCGTGTGTTGTACGCAACCTCGAGCTCTAACACACACCACAACTAATTAAACTAGCCGTTGTGAATAGTAATATCTACTTTTTGAAATTTTATAAATTTTATTTATCAAAATGGACTTCATTTTTGGATCCGGAATATCGAAATTAGCCTATGTTGAATTTTTGGTATTTTTCTGAGAACTTCTAATTTTTTATGAATAGTGAAAAATACTTAAAAACAACTTTTTTAATCAAAATAATTTATAGTGATAAATTATACTATTTAGTGGTTTTAAAGTAAAATTAGAATATATTTTTACCATTTTATCCAATGGTGGTCATTAGAATTAATTTAACATTGAAATTGGACATAAACAATTGCCAATCTTTTGATATAAATTGTTTCTTAAAAACACGCTATCTGTTGTAACAGCGGGAATTAATTATAAAATTAATTAATGCAACTTATATGTTTGTAATTTTGTAAAATAGACATAATTTTTTAATTCATAATATCAATTATATCTTAGGGTGAAATTTTGGCCTTATTCTGAAAAACTTCAATTTTTGATGAATAGTGAAACCACTAAGTGGTTGTTAAAAACTGATTTTTCGTTAAAATGAAATATTACCACTTCTGTGATTTGATTTTCAAAAATCCGACATACATGGTTGTCATTAAGAAGTAAAATGTGGTTCAATGAGATTAAAATAATTTTTTGGTGAATAGTAACTTTTAAGTTCTTAATCGCGATTAGAGGTAATTAGTGTAGTTTAAGGTAAAAATAATGTTTTAATAATATGAGATGAGCTTGAAACTTGTCCTACTCCTATTGGATGAGTCATGGCCGACCAAGACAACTCATGGGTCAACTTGGGGACCCCATGGAGCCACTTTGGTTGGAAAATGACATTAATATATATTTATTTAATGTTAAAATTAAATTGACACAAACATGAGTTGTTTTACTAAAATAGTTTTTAAGTGAGGTTACAAAAGTCCAAATTTTGACTATAAATATTCATTAGAAAGATAAAAAGATTTCCTACATCATAGTATTTTTTTTATAATTTTTAGACATTAAATAAATTAAATTATTTATGACATCATTATGATGCAGCGATGACCTCATTATTTAACGATTTTAATAAAATGAAAAGATAATGTAAAATCCAAGGCTTACACTTGTCCAAAGACTATTGTATGGGTATATTTCGAACCCTTATCACCTTATCCACGAATTATATAAGTGTGGGACCTTTAGAATCCTAAAATCATTGTATAATAATGTAACATTTCAATCTTTCCAAAAGAGCCCCTCCTCTCTTATAAAAGGCCCCCACCTCTACCACCTTATTCACACTTTCAAGACTTTTTGTTCGGCCAACCTCTGCCCAAATACTCTCCAAACTTCTCTCCCTTCATCCTAGAAGCTTTACTTTAGTCATAAAGCCATCCAAAGAGTCCTTTTGATCAAATCAAAAGGAAGAACCCGAAGAAGAGGTAACGTTTTCATCACCCTCTTTCAAGTTTCTTTCTTCTTCCACTCCCTCTTTGTTTATTATTTCAATTATAAAATTATAACTCCAGTATCTTCTATATACTGTGATGTTATTATAAATATGGAACAACCATATTCATTATTCTACCCATCATTTGAATGACATGTCACCATATGTGCGTACGTACGGCTTAACGTCTCCACGTCGTGGTGTAATTGTTATTCAATATATTATTATTTAGATGGGTATAATAATGATATGTAATTCATGTAAATAATAAATATAACATGATAATTATTCTGTATATATTATATACTATCCAATTATATATTATTTTAATATCAAAATAATGATATTGTCGCTCGTGCGTACGTACGGACTACCGTCTCCACGAACGCGATGAGATTCATTCTCCGTCGTATCCATTCAAGTATAATTATCATTTGATGATTTAAAAATAATGTTTAAGGACATGATATCATTCTTGATATGAATAAGATACAACCTATCCATGAAAAACATGTAACAAAACATATAAAAGAAAACGAGTAAGTTAACACCCGAAACAACGATAAATCTAAGATATTGTTAACAAAGCAATGTTAAAAGATCATATATGATATCATATGAATGTATATGATTCTTGTATAATTTAATAACAATTATTTCACCATTATACAGGAGGTTAACCTACCCCAACCAAGGAAAAGTATAAGGTAAGGTTTTACTTCACAACCTCTTCATTATCCAAGGTTGTTTATACATAATTATCTACTGGGACCTCGTTATCATCCACATCCATGTTTCTTAAAAATGTATTTCAAATCATTTTTACTATTAAATGGAAAATGGGTTAAAGTCATTTATACCCTTATACGTTTTTGAAAGCAATCTTACCGTCGTTTTCCAAACAATGTACTTTTTGACCTTTTTGACAAATTTAAGGTAAGAATGTTTTTTTAACTTATACGGAGGGTGCGGCTATTTTCCACCATTATAACTTCGTCGAAGCTTCCATTACAAGCTTATAATAATATTTTCAAAGTAAATGTATTATTTTATAATTATGGGACTTTTAAATGATTTCAAAAAAGAGAGATATTTCTCTCAAATAGCTTTGATTTCATCCATGTCAACATCCTTTGATGGGTTTTAAGTTTATTAGAAATTGATTTATGATACAAAACTTCCATTGAGAATTTTGTGAAACATTTGACTGTGGATGTGTTATTTTTATACCATCCATAGTTTATGGAGAAACTGTTGACATTTCGTATGCTAGTTTTAATACGAATATTTATGTTATGTTTAAAACTATTCATATGAGGAATGTATTGGACTTAATAAGTGACGGGTGGAGCCCGCTATAGCTCCTCGATGCATCGATAGGTCTCATGAGACAACTAGACGTGGAATTGGCCGAAGCCCTTTCCCAATTTGATTTATGTTTTTGGCCGAGGCCTTAATCATTTTAGACGTCTTGGACGAGGCCTTGACAAAATGTTTCAGAATGTCTGGCATTATACATTCCCTCATTATGAAAGTAGTTATTGATATTTCATGTGATTATTCGTCTAGTATAATATCCAAGTGAGTACGTAATGGCATTATTTTATTTTACTTTTGCCATATTACGCTGAAGTTCATGTTCAATAAGGCTTTTGTTTTAGTTATACATTGCCTTAAATGCTTATGTTTTCTTATGAAAGTTTCCACTATAATGTTATCCTTACGGAGCATTTGATCTCACCCCTTTCAATGTTTTATTTTTCCTAGGATGTGAAGAAGTGTATTATGACTAACTTGCAAGAATAGTCAGTGAGGATATGAGTGTGGACTAGGGAGACCATGTTATTGTAGTTTTCATTTTTATGATGTAATGTAATGTTTATGAATGTATCTAGTGTTTCCAAGGCTACTAAACTAATCAGTCTTTCAAGACTTGATCTTTTGTGATCATGCCAATGTTACGAAGTAATGCACCGACTCTGGGTAGCTGGGGTCGGGGCGTTACACTCATCGTGCCACCCCACCTCCCTTTTCCCTCCGCCACACATCTTCCCTGATGTCGTTTGTCTACATCACTCTGTTGATGCCTCCCTGGCTGTACCTCACTTGATGTATATGTGAAAAGGTGATTGAAATGGGTTCATTCACCAAGCAACTAGTGAATGGGTTCGTTCGTTAAGTAGCATGTGATTTTATTGATATCATTATTGATTTATATTTTATATTAATATGCACATGGTAAAGGGAAAAGTTTTGAAGACCCGTCTTGGGAAATAACATTGCCCGAGTTGACCCTGTCTACCTTTATATGGTTTTCAGCTTACCCTTATGCAAGGCTCCTGAGGACCTTTACGTGAGTTTTACCCTTACGAGAGTGGGGTGTTAGCCTTACACAACAGGTCTTACCCTTATACAGTTGGGTGATAACCCATACACAACGGGTTTGCACCCTTATGAGAGGTTGTATGTACCCTTAAACTGCGGGTGTTTGACCTTTATGTAGAACTTTAGGGTTTCCCTTACATCGCAAACTTATAGCTTACGCAACATGGGTTCAAAATTTACATAGTGTGGTTTACCTTTACACGCGCCTCTCTATACCCTCATGTGGGTGTCTCTTACCTTCACATAGTGCAACCCACTTTTTGAGTGTTGTTGTGCGGTTTATTTTTTGTTTGGCAAGAGTCCTGTGGTAACCTATGATTGGATGAGCGGTTAGGCTAGCCTGTGGGGTTGCCCTACAACCTCATATTTTGAAGAATAAATTCTTTCGATCTAGCTCAATCCTTCCTCATAGTTCTTGGCTCTCATTTGGAGAAACCCTGGCTCGCCCTACCGATCTTTGCTTCTTATGAGAGCTTTGTCAGCATGCCATCCTCCTCGACAACTCCTTTTATGCTGCTCATGGTGGAGTGTTGGTGGTGTCCTTCAAGATGAAGAAGTGGCCATTTTCACAATCCAGAAGCTCCCTAAGAAGTGTGAACCAATAGATCCAGTGGCGTTCCAACATCAAAAAGTGATCAAGACCACCAGAGAGCTACCCACTCTGGACTGTAAGTATTCTTTAAAATAGAAGCATGTTTTCTTGTTGATCGTACGATTGGTTTGTTATTTGTACCCCCTTTTTTTAGTATAATAAAATGTGTGTGTGTGTGTGGGGGGGGGGGTGTTCTTGTCGTGCACATAGGATCTCAAAGGATTCGAAGCACATTATATCTGATGTCCATTTCTTGCTTTTTGATTTCTTTTCTTTATTGTGCTTTTGCGTTTGATCTCGTCTTAACTCACCAAATTGCTCTCTGTTTCATTGTTCTCAACTTCATCTATTCAAACTCAATCTGTTGAACATATTAAGTAAAAATTAATTCTCAATTCGGTGATCATTGATTATTATTGGGGGCGTATCCTTAAGATTTTCCCTAACAACTTGGTATCAGAGCCACCGAATAACAAGATGACATCCACTAAATATGAGATAGAAAGGTTTGCTAGTGAGAATGACTTCAAACTTTGGTGAATCGAGATGAGAGTCTTGCTTGTATAGCATAGACTTATCAATGCTTTACATGGACCTAGAAAACCTATAGTTTCCCAATCTAATGATGGACACAATAGAATTACTTATCAAGATGTCCCTCTTGACACCTTGCAAATGGTCCATAGCTCGATTCTTTCATCCTTATGTGATAAAGTGCTTAGAGAAGTTTCTTACGAAACAACTACTTTTTGTATATGGTTAAAACTTGAAAAACTATATATGAATTCCTCACTTGTTGGTCGCTTATATTAGAAACATTGAATGTTTACCTTTATAATACACACGGGAACTCCAATTCGAGCTCACCTTAATGAATTTAACAAAATTCTATTAGATCTTTCTAACACTAATGTTGAAATTGAGTCTAAGGACCAAGATATTATCCTTTTAATTTCACTTGATAGTTACTATAATACATTTATAGAGACCATTATGTATGGTCGAGACTCTTTAGAATTAGAAGTCAACTCGACCCACCTTTCTAAATAATTGCATGCTAAACCCAAAGTGAAGTCTGAGGTAGAAAGCCTTTTTTACAAGGGGTAGATCTGAGAATAAGAATAAAAAGAAAGACAATAATAAGGGAAGTGGAAAGAACACCAAACAATATAAACATAAACCAAAGTTTAAGGACAAGCAGGTTACCTTCTATAATTGTGGAAAGTTTGGACACATTTCTCTAGAGTGCTACAAGCCCAAGAAAAATCGAAGATTTGGACATGACTAATCTGCTAATCAATATTTGATAATTTATGCCAGTTATGACACTGATGAGGTGTTAAATGTTACTATTAATAATCTGTCTAATGAATGGGTTCTAGACTTAGGATGTTCCTTTTATATGTTCCCTGTTAAAGATTCCTTCCTTGATCTATCCGAGAGAGTTGCGGGAGAAATCGTGTTAGATAACAACAAGAGGTGTAGAGTTCAAGGTAGAGTCTTAATTATGTTAGAGTTTAATGATCATATAGGATCAAAATAATTCATGTAGATGCTCAATTATAAGAGGGGGGGGGGGTAAATTGTAAGTTTAAAAACTTACATTTTTAACCTTAAGGAAAAACTATGTTTAACAAAGTTAAATAAGGTAAATTCACAAACCCTAAAATAGTTCTATGAGACAAAATTTCTTAGGTTATGAAAATATGGTTCCAGAAATGAAACTTAAGAAAATTTTACTTAGGAAAAGATTCTACCTTAAAGTGTATAGAATCTTACTTACCAGAGTAAATAAAAGTATAAGAAATTATAAGAAAGTTAAACTTTCTTCTTTTATCAAAATGCAGCGGAAATAAAACTTGAAACAAAAACAAGTAACAAGTAGAAAATATTCTAACCCAAAGAATAGGGTATCCAACAACCATGGATAAAGGTCCCTTGATTTATAATTTCAAGAAAGTCTGTCTTTCCCATACCAGGGTAAGCCCTCGATAAGAATATTGGACTCTGACTTGGTATCCCCGCAAGCCCTCGAAATTTAAGATAGTTGGAACCTCTGTCTTCCTATCCCCAGAAGCCCTCGAACTTTAAGATAGTCAGAACCTCTGTCTTCCTATCTCTAGAAGCCCTCAATTGTACTCAGCAACAATCGGAGTCGCACAAATCAATCTGAACAAAATGTTCAGATCCGAAAAAATCATGAGAGTCTCTCTCTCTAGAAATCACTTCACAACATGTAATCTCTAGGTCGATTGACATATGTGTATGAGCTCATTCAAATGAGATCCTATTTATAGGAAAAACTCCAACGGTCGACTCCCTACTCCAACAATTATATTTTTCCTTGAATCTCGAAGGGACCTGTAGACATGTCAATCAACCAACGGTTAGTTAGAAACAGATTTCACAACATCGTTTCATAATAATAGCATGTGTAAGGGAAAATGAAGTTATTTAACCAAATAAATTTGTCAGAGTCTAAGGAAAAATAGAATTCAGAGTCTAACCAAATAAACATTCAGAGTCTATAGGTCATGGATATTCAGTTTTTGTTTTACAAGGAATTTGGAATCTGAATTCTACAGATTCCGAAGTCTGAATTATGAGGAATTCAGAGTCGAAATTATAAGGAATTCAGAGTCTGAATTCTGAGAAATTCGAAGTCTGATTTCTGAGGAATTCAGAGTTGGAATTATGAGGAATTCAGAGAATGAATTCTAAGTAATTCAGAATCTGAATTTCAAGGAATTCAGAGTCAGAATTTCAGAGAATTCAGAATCTGAATTTTAAAGAATTCGGAATCTGAATTTCAGAGAATTCAGAATCTGAATTTCAGAGAATTCAGAGTCTAAATTTCAGAGAATTTGGAGTCTGAATTTCAGATAATTCTGAATCTGAATTTCAGAGAATTCAGAGTCTGAATTTCAGAGAATTAAGAATATGAATTTTAGATAATTCAGAATCTAAATTTTAGAGAATTAGGAATCTAAATTTCATAGAATTCAGAATCTGAAAATAGAGCACTCTCTATCCATGTAATTATAAGATTCTGAGGTTTTTCATAAGAATCCAAATTTTAGACTTTAGTAATAAAATGATTTTTATTTAGAGAGATTATAAAATGAAACAATGAAAACAAAGGTAAGGATAAACATTTCCTTAGAGAAAGGAAAATTTCCTTATGAAAATAATTCTTAGGGAAAAAAATAATTTGCCTTAAAATTAAGTGTTTGTTATTTTCGAAACACAGAGGAATGAAAAAGTTATAAGGAAACCTTATTGACTCAACAATCTCCTCCTTTTTGGAAAGCACAAACATCCTTATGAAAAAGAATATAAGAACTACGAATTTTCCTTTATGAACTTAAAAGAAAAACTTATCTCCCCTTACTTAGGAATCATGGTGAATTCGACTAACTCCCCCTTAGGTTTTGAAATCCCTAAGAATCATATTCTTGACTTCCTTAAAGATATTTTTCTTTTTCTTTCATAATGAAATCTTCTTTGAGTAAAACCCCCCTTAGTTAAACTCCCCCTTACTTAGGGAATTCTCTTCATTACTTAGTATTATTTTTTTATCATTACTTTCTCCCCCTTTGTGATTTTAAAAAAGAAATAGAGAGAATGGAAAAAAATATGGTATCTAAAAGATTATAACTATATACAACAACCAAATGAAGCACAACAAGAATTTTCATTAAGACAAGAAATATTGATTCAAGGAAGGTACAACAAAAGACCGGATTTGAAAAAAAAAATCATCCTTACTTTTTTCCTTCAGCATGAACTTTTTCACAATGGTCTTCAGCTTCTTAATCTCCTTATAATCTTCTTCAAAGCGCTTGAACAACTATTCCTGATCCTCGTTTTTCTTCTCCAGATCTTTGATCTTTTCATCCTAAGACATTAGGATTTCTTCCTGAGACTTCAAAAGATATTCTTACTTACTAAACTTTTCCTAAAACTCTATTATGAGATTTCTTTCCCTCTTTAAATTCAAAGAAACTAAATTTAGCTTCCCATTCAGATCTTTTAATTCTTTCTTCTAGGATGCTTGTTCTAGATTCATCTTTTCTAAAAAACTTTTCATAAGCTCCTTCATCCTCACATATTCTCTATCAAAGTCATCCTTCATAGAATCTTGAAAGTCATCAAGAATTATCAGATCTTCAATTATCTTCTTGTACCACTTAGTGATTTCCTTAAAAGACCTTCTGTGAGCATCATACTCGATGTAGAAAGTTTTGAAGTCAACCTCAAGCCTAATGAATTTCTCCATAAGCATGATAACATAATTCGATTTCTGATTGAATGAACGCTGAAGCATCTGACACCTTGAGTCAATACTCAGTAACAAAGGGATAGTGTCAACTAATTTCTTCAATGATTAAACCACAAAGTCTTGACCCATGGAGGATGATTCCGAATCAGATTCCATTATTGGTGAGGATTCTTTATCTATCTCAACAACCTTTCTTTTTGATGAACCACCAACATGTTTCTTAGCTACCACAACTTTCTTAGGTGTATCAACTATCACATGTTTTCCTTTATTAGCTCTAGAAATGGTCTCTATATATTTTTGGGATTTATGTTCACTATCTAATACTTGAACAATTCTATCTTCATCAACCTTTTCCTTCTCATCATCTTCCTTAAGATCATCTGGTTGAACAAGATCATGATTGCTGCTTTTCTCATTAGATGATTTATTAACTTCTTCCTGAACCTCGTCTTCTTTTCTTGGGGAAGCAAGTTTTGTAGATTCAGCCTGGGAAGTCCAGATCAAAAAAATTTTAGAAGGGCTTTCCTTCTCATGAAATTATTCAAATTTCCTTATCACATCATCAGTGTCATCTCCTTCTTCCTCTTCCCCTCCTTCCACTTATTCTTCTTGAACAATTTCTTCTTCTTCTTCTTCTTCTTCTTCAGGTTTCAGAATTACCATCTTATTTCCAAGAGTCACAAGAACCAATTCTTGTAAAAATAATTTTAGTACCTGAATTTGTTCAAAAGCTTTCTTAGTATCCTTGAGAAGAGCTTGAAAAATTTCTACCTCAAACATTTTATTCTTTTTCTTATTCTGCTTTACATGCCTTTCAAATTCCTCAACATCCTTAATTTTCAAAGATTTTTCCTCAGTAGGATCTAAGACAAAGCTAGGATCTCCTTACTTCCTATTATTTTTCTCTTCCCTCCACTTGGAAATCACTTCATTAGGGTATATTTTTTTACTTCTTTGATGTTGGGGGTGCTGATTGAGTTTCTTGAACTGAGGGTTTTTCAACGACTATTGGTTACTTCAACTTTCTCTTCTTCTGAACCTTCTTGGAAGTCTCTACTACTTCCAGCTTCTTAGATTAGGTTTCAATTTCACATTCAGATAAGTTATAAAATTATATGGATTTTCTATTAAAGAAAACCTTCATCCTCCTCAGGGTATCATCACTCAGCAAAAAAACCTTTAAAGTTCTTGGCTTAGAACTGCATGAGATTTTGAACGAATCTAGTAAAAGGACTATAATATTGGATAAGATTTTCGAATATATGATAATTTGAGATTTGAGAGTCCCATTCTTTATATTGGAAATATTCAACAACATATATTGTACCAAATTTATCTTCTTCAAGTTTACCAAAAAATCCATAACATAGATATCACTTTTCTTCAAGGTGTCCTTATCATCTTTTCTTAGAATGAGAAATCCCTGAACCCATAATTCTAGGATCCTGAGATTTATAGAGAGATGATTTATTTTTTGTTTCTTCACACCTGTCAAACCAAGGCACTCTATATCCTTCTCCTTCTGAAAACTTCCTGATTCATCAGGAAATTTATGGGTACAGAAAATAGCTTCACCCTCATACAGAATTCCAATGATGCTTAAAACCATACTAAAGTAAAGGGAATAGGTTTTCCCATAAATTTTGAAGGAAAACTTATCTCTACCACATTCATTAAAAAAACTCACTGTCTCATAAAAATCAACAAGCAACTGATGGTAAACCGAATCCTGTACTTTCGGTTTGGCTACGCACAAGCTTTCTCATAAATTCAACTTTATATTTTTTGTAATGAGGGAATTATACTTTTCAAAGAACATTGAATATACTAAAATTTATCTGTATATTTTCCTCTCTATGATTTCCTTGGCTAAAGACATTTGTTTCTAAGGAGATTCTTCTAAAGACATCTATAGTTAAGAAAACTAGAAATGCAGAATGACACTTTTGAATAGAGGAAGAGCTTCGGCACACAAATGCTTGAAAACCGATGTGGTAAAAATAATAGGGGGAACTTTATATAGGCATTGAAGAAATGGTTTATATTCCTGAATTGATCCAACAGTCGAAACAAGCACGATTTGATCTGACGGCTGAGATGAAATTTGAAGAAGGATTTGTTAGGTTCTGATCTTTTGAGGCTTTTAAAGTAAAAATTCGGATTTAAGAAACATGAATCCCAAAAAATTTCTCAAAACAAGATAAAAAATACCAAAATGTAAAAAATTCAATTATGAAAACCTAATCAAGGAAACATACCTTCCGGATTGCTAGAAAACTATTAGTAAAGAAAAATATTCTTCTTGAGAAATTTTAGATTCCAGAAATGTTTATTAAGAAAGGAAAATTTTTAGATTCCAGAATTTTGTTAAGGAAAGGAAAATTTTGAAACTGGAAAAAAATTTAAGTAGAGGAAGAAGAAAAAAATCGAGTTCTGGAATTTTAGTTCTAGAAAAATTTGATTACGAAAAAAAATTTTGATTGATTTTTTTAAAAAGGTTACAAGAAAATGTACTTCCCCTATGAAAAGGAGTTTCTTAATGTAAGGAGATAGGTTTAAATAAGAAGTTAATATGCAATATTACCTTATGGTTATCATTCCTAACTTTTGTTTAATGTATTAAAATCTATTAGAGGGTAAAGATTTTGTAAAAATATCAGCAAGTTGATCTTGCATTCTGATAAATTGAAGAATGATATCTTCTTTAAGTGTGTGATCCCTAAGAAAGGATGCCTAATATCTATGTGTTTTTTATGGGAGTAATGTGCAAGGTTTTTTCTCAGGGAAATAGAACTAGTATTATCACACAATATCTGTGTTTTGGTAAAACTCATGAATGGTCTGTGAGTGTCTGTTGCATCCACAACACTTGGGCACAACAAATTCCAGCTGCTACATATTCAACTTCAGCAGTGGAAAGTGCTACCGAGTGTTGATTTTTTAATGACCAAGAAACTAATGAATATCCCAAGAAATGGAAATTTCTTGATGTGCCTATTCTATCCATTCCACATCCACCAAAATCAGTATTCGATTTTTTTAAAACAAAATCATTTCTAGAAGTATAGAAAAGTCCTAAATCCATGGTTCCCTTTAAATAACAAAAAATTATTTTCACTACTTTTAAATGAGATTCCTTTGGATTAGATTGATATCTTGCACATAAAAATATTGAAAACATTAAGTCTGGATGACTATCTATCAAGTATATTAAACTTCCTATCATACCTCTAAATGATGTTTGATCTACTAGTTTCCAAACTTCATCAAGATGAAGAGAATTTGAGGTACCGATTGGAGTACTTATACTTTTAGTGTTTTTATATCCATAATTTTTAAGAATATATTTAATATAATTATGTTGTGATATATAAGTTCCTTATGGTTTTTGAGAAATTTGGAAACCTAAGAAAAATGTTAACTCACCCATCATACTTATTTCAAACTCGTATTTCATTAGATTCGCAAATGAATCTGTTAAATATTGTTGAGTTGAATCAAATATAATGTCATCAACATAAATTTGAACAATCAAAACATTTTTCTTATCTTTCTTTATAAAAGGGTTGGATTAACAGTTCCCTTAATATAATTGTTTTACAATAAAAATACTTTAAGTCTATCATAATAGGATCTAGGGGCTTGTTTAAGTCCATATAAAGCTTTGGTAAGTTTGAAAACATGTTCAGGATATTTTGTGTCTTCAAAACCAGGAGGTTTTTTAACATAAAATTCCTCTTGAACATATCCGTTAAGGAAAGAACACTTTACATCTATTTGAAAAAGTTTGAAATTAAAGAATGCTGCAAAGGCAAGTAAAATGGGAATAGATTCAAGTATAGCCACTGAAGCATAGGTTTCTAAGGTTAAAATGTCCTAACCTTGTATTCCATAACCAAAATTGATCTTCCATTATACTAAGGAAAGGTATATCTTGGCTCTTAAGGTCTTCTAAGTTTAGTGTGTATATATTCTCTTTCCTATGGGTATAAATAATAAAATCTTCCTTGCAATTGTGTACTAAGCATTTATTACTCCTAAAATTCACAAGGTAACCTTCATCACATAATTGACTTATACTAATGAGGTTGTTATTAAGAACCTTAACAAATAAAACATTTAAAATCAAAGTTTTTACAAGAAGAACAATGTTACCTATACCAACAATTTCTCCATAAGCATTATCTCCGAAAGTTACTTTTCCTCCTTTAATATTGATAATCTTTTCAAAGAGGTTTTTGTTACCAATCATATACTGGGAACATATACTATCCATGTACCATGTATTTCTGTTGGTACTTTTTTATTTTCCTGAAAATAAAAGAGTTAGAATTTCAGATCCAAACTTTCTTGGATCCGGAAATTTTAGAAAGTATGATTTTAGGAATCCACATTTTCTTAGAAAAATAAGCTTTATGAAAACCTAAATATTGGGGTTTGTTTAAAGAACAATTTTTTTACCAATGTCCACCACATTGAAATTTGGTACAAAATGGAGCACTTTGGAGAACAAAATAATTATTGCTAAAAATTGGTTTTGAATGAGTATAACCAAATCCAGAACTATTCCTTAAAGGATAAATTTGGGAATACATATTGTCAAAATTTTTCCTTACCCGAGGTAAAATTTGATAGTAATTTTCTTAAGGAAAATATTTCTAACTTTAGTTTAATAACAAAGTTCTTATCCTCAAGGATATTAGTTTTAGAACTAGAGTTAGACTCTAAAATATTTTTCTTAGAAACGAAATTTTTAAGATCCTTAGAAAGTTTATCCTTCTTAGAATTAACTTCCTTAAGATTTTTTGAAACATTTTAAAAATCAATTTTTTTTGATCGAGATATCTAGAAATATATGATACTTCTTTAGTTAAAATATAAATTCTGTAATTTTCCTTCTCAAGTTTTTTCTTGAGTTTAGAATTCTCATTTTCAAGAAGTTTGGAAAACCTAGACACTTCTTCATAAGAAGGTAAAGAGTTATCTTCATCAGAAGAAGATTCTTCATCTAAAGATTTATAATATTTATCATCAATATAATTTGAATTAAAAGATACATTGGAAATATATTCAACATTGTGTACCTTTTCCATTAGAAAATTATTTTCAATAGGTAGTTTGGCTTGTAAACCAATATTCTTCTGACTAGAAGTTTCATACTCTGAAGATTCATCAAATGAGTCACCACCACTAGAACTCTAAGTATCATTATCCTTCAAGAATTTATTAGCCTCAGTCTTGTAATACTTCTTCCTGTTTCTCTCAGAATTATTTTATTTTCTATCTTTTTTCTTAAGTATAGAACAATCAGGTCTGATATGTCTATCCCTTTTACATTCATAACAAGTGACTTTCAAATATTTCTTGTCCTTTCTTTATTTATTCTTATATCTATACTGAAACATTTCTTTCCCACTATCTTGTTCATCATTCAAGAAAGATTATCTAATTCATTCTTAGACTGTTCACTTTTACTAGACTCAGATAGAACAACGACTTTCTTAGACTTAGATCTTGTAACCCTTTCTGAAGTCTTGGATTTAGTAGTAGTAAAGGCTACACTTCCATTTCCATTCTTCTTCATATTCATATCCACATCTCTTTTCATTCTTGTCTCATATTTATGAAGGTTTCCAAAAATTTCATCAAGAGTGATATTGGAAAATTTCATGTTTTCATCAATGGATGTTCTCTTAGATTTCTACTCGTTAGACATAATATCAATTATCTTGTTCAAAAGAGATTCATCATCAAGACCTTTCTCTCCCATAGATTGAAGACTATTGAAAATGGTCATAAAACTTTTTTTCACCTTGTAAACTAGTTCTCCATAAGGAAATAGAAATCCATGATATTATTCTCTAATCATAGCTCTCTTAGTTTCTATAAGTTTGGATGTACCAAAATGTGTAACTTCTAATTTATTCTAGATACAATTTTCAGCTTCACATGATGATATCCAACTATATATATTCCTATTCATAGAACAAAACAAATCATTACATACCATGTAATTTAGTTGATATTCTGATTTTTCTTGATCGGTGAAGGTTTTGAATTCCTTGTCAGAAATTTTGTAGTCACTAGTAAGCATAACAAAACTATCTGCTCAAGTATTGATAAAAAACTCTTTATTCTATCTCTCCATTACTCATAATCATTACCATCAAAAACAGGTGGTCTGGTAGGATTAAGGTTATCAATGGAACCAACATTCCTTCCTTCCATTCTATAAAAAAATATTTTTTTCCACAAAACATGTTATTAGAAAAAGTTTATAAAAAAGATAAAAATATCTAAGAAAAAATTGAACAAGAAAAGTTAATCAAGAAAATTTAGAAAAAGTAAAAATTGAGCAAGAAAACTTATATGTGAATATAAGTATTTTAGAGACCTCCTATGATACCAATTGTAGGATTGAAATAATGTATGTAGATGTTCAATTACAAGAGGGGGGGGGGTGAATTGTAAGTTTAAAAACTTACATTTTTAACCTTAAGGAAAAACAATATTTAACAATGTTAAACAAGGTAAATTCAAAAACCCTAAAATAGTTCTACGAAACAAACTTGCATAGGTTCTAAAAATATGGTTTCGGAAATGAAACTTAAGAAAATTTTACTTTAGAAAAGATTCTACCTTAAAGCGTATAAAATATTACTTATCAGAGTAAATAAAAGTACAAGAAAGTATAAGAAATTTATACTTTCTTCCTTTATCAAAATGAAGTAGAAATAAAATATGAAACAAAAACAAGTAAAAAGAAGGAAATATTTTAACCCAAAGAGTAGGGTATCCAACAACCTTAGATAAAGGTCCCTTGATTTATACTTTCAAGAAAGTCTGTCTTACCCACACTAGGGTAAGCCCTCGATAGGAATATCAGACTCTGTCTTGCTATCTCCACAAGCCCTAGAACTTTAAGGTAGTCAGCACCTCTATCTTCCTACCTTCAGAATCCCTCAAACTTTAAGTTAGTCAGCACCTCTATCTTCCTATCCCTGGAAGCCCTCGATTTTACTCATCAACAATAGGAGTCGCATGAAGCACACTGAACAAGATGTTCAGATCCACACAAAGCATGAGAGTCTCTCTCTATAGAAGTCACTTCACAACATGTAATATCTAGGTAGACCGATAGATGTGTATGAGCTCGTTAAAATGAGATCCTATTTATAGGAAAAGCTCCAACAGTCGGCTTCCTCCTCCAACAGTTATATTTTTCATTAAATCTCAGAGGGACCTGTATATGTTTAACTCAACCAAAGGTTAGTTAGAAATAGATTGCACGACATAGTTTCATAACAATAGCATGTTTAAGGAAAAATGAAGTTACTTAACCAAATATATTTTTTGGATTCTAAGGAAAAATAGAATTCGGAGTCTAACCAAATAAACATTCAGAGTCTATAAGACATGGATATTCAGTTTCTTTTTTACAAGGAATTCGGAATTTGAATTCTATAGATTGTGGAGTCTAAATTACAATGAATTATGAGTCGAAATTATAAGGAATTCGGAGTCTGAATTCTGAGGAATTCAGAGTCCTAATTCTGAGGAATTTGGAGTCTGAATTCTAAGGAATTTGGAATCTGAATTTCAGAGAATTCAGAGTCTGAATTTTAGAGAATTTTGAATCTGAATTTTATAGAATTAAGTATATGAATTTTATAGAATTTGGAATCTGAATTTCAAAGAATTTGGAGTCTAAATTTCAGAGAATTTGGACTCTGAATTTCAGAGAATTTGGAGTCTGAATTTCAGAGAATTCAGAGTCTGAATTTCAGAGAATTTGGAATCTGAATTTTATAGAATTAAGTATATGAATTTTATAGAATTTGGAATCTGAATTTCAGAGAATTTGGAGTCTAAATTTCAGAGAATTTGGACTCTGAATTTCAGAGAATTTGGAGTCTGAATTTCAGAAAATTCGGAGTCTGAATTTCAGAGAATTCAGAGTCTGAATTTCAGAGAATTCTGAATCTGAATTTCAGAGAATTCATAGTCTGAATTTCAGAGAATTCAAAATCTAAATTTCAGAGAATTTAGATTCTGATTTTTAAAGAATTCAGAATCTGAATTTTAGAGAATTCAGAGTCTGAATTTCAAAGAATTTGAATCTGAATTTTAGAGAATTTGTAGTTTTAATTTCATATAATTCAAAATCTGAAAACAAAACAATCTATATCCAAGGAATTATAAGATTCCAAGGTTTTTCATAAGAATATTAATTTTAGACTTTAGTAATAAAATGAGTTTGATTTAGAGATATTATAAAATGAAACAATGGAAAAAAAAGTTAAGGATAAAAATTTCCTTAGAGAAAGGAAGTTTTCCTTATGAAAATAATCCTTAGGGAAAAAATAATTTTCCTTAAAATAAAGTTTTTGTGATTTTCAAAACATATAGGAATGAAAAGGTCATAAGGAAACCTTATTGACTCAAAAAATCACTCTTTAGTAACCTTATTGGATGTAAGGTGGGTCCCCAATCTACATTTAAAACTCATTTCCTTAGTTGTATTGGACCTGAAAGGGTACACTTTCAAGTATGATGTTAGCTATCTAAGGATCTCTAAGGGCTCTGGGATAATAATCAAAGGAATCCTTGTAAATGGGATGTGTGTTTTAGATGAAAGGAAACACTATATATAACTAGGTGGTACATATGTCATCAATTTAGACAGTACTATGCTTTGGCATAGAATATTGAGACATGTAACTTCCAAAGGTCTAGAGGAGTTAGTAAACAAAGATTTTTGACTAGTTAACACCAACCAACCTTCCATTATGTGAAGACCATATTCTAGGAAAGTCTATGAGATTCATATTTAATAGGTCTTTGATAATCTTAATTAATATATACAATTTAGATTCAATTCATTATGTTTCATACATGTTTTATACTATTTTACTTTGATTTATGGTTGGATTTTGTAGAAAATTGACCTATGGTTGGAAAAGGGAGTTGCTGCTAAAAATTTGATTTTCAGAAATTTTACACCATAAAAATCCATTTATAGTGTAAATAAACTGTGAAAAACTAATTATAGACTAGGTTGTAAAATTAGTTTATGCCATAAAAAGTTTCCAGAAGAAGAAGACTTACGACGTAAGATCACACCATAAAATAATCAGGGCATGAAGACTCCACAATTTTCATGCAAGATGAAAATCATGGAAGTCATAAAATCCCAGAGACTGCAAATCTTTCATTTACGGTGTAAATATGAAACTTACAGTGTAAGAACTCAAGAAGAGGGAAATTAATTAATACTTACCACGTAAAACCTATTTACACCATAGGGTAATGTGGCCTATTTAGGTTTCAGCGGCTGAACTTTTCAGAGTAGATGATTTTTCATTCTTTCTTCAAAGGGTTTTAGAGAGTTGTCTTTAAGAGTTTTCTTTTCTACTCATTCTTTATTTATTTTTTCCATTCTCTCCTTTTTTTGTTTCATTTTCATTCGATATTGTTGCTATGATTTATTTTAATCAAGAAGTTCTTAATCCTTTTTTTCGTTCAACAAACCTACCATTCTGCTTTGCCTGTCATTCAAGTATTTTGATTCTTTGTAGTAATTGTGCTATCTTATTCTTCATTATACTACTGTGACTTGATTGATTTCATTGAATTAAATTGAAACTGCATGCTTTAAATACCATTATGATGAATCTTGATTCAACTGTATTAATTGTTTGGATGCTTCATATTTATTTTTCTTTGCGCGACTAACCTACCTAGGGTTAGGGGTCGAGAGTAGGGATAAAAAGAATTTAATGAATTTATAAATAAAAACTTGGGTAATTCGTTGGATAAGAATTTAGGTTGAAAATAAATTCCAATCTTGTTACTTTACATGATCCATACTGTGATATTTCAAGGGAAATAACCCAATATAAGTGGAATGGACCGAACTAGGACCAATAGTTTGATCTGTTTACAACTATTGTAGTTGCACTTAATTCATCTTGTTTGTAAACCACATTAGGACTAAAGAGTGGTTTCAAACCAAATATAAATTGTTATTTATTTAATAGTTATCTGGTCTAAGCTAATATACAAACCCTTGCTAGATTTAAGAATATCCTACATATAGTTTTCTCAAAATTGACCCTGATCCATTCTCTTTCTTATGAAGTAAGATCATCCGACTTAGCCTTAGATTTCCAACCTTTGAGATTCATGTGAGGAATCTATTTGTGAGGTTCCATTTTCTTAGTAACAAACTTTTCTAGCTATTCACTATGGGTTCAACCCCATAAATTCACTATGGAGTTCCTTTGTAACTAGCATAGTTTGAGATAATATAAATTTCTAATTTGATCAAACCCATGCAGAATCAATGATGCTACACAGGCACATAAATTTTGACGATGTTGTCGGGGACTAGGTTGTTGCTTAGACATAGTGACCTTTAATGAAAATTTGAGATTTACTCACACCATATTTTCCCTCCCTTTACTTTTATTCATTTTTAAAACCTTCTCCACTACTATATATTTCCAATTATCTATCACTAACCTTTATCATCACTTGAAAAAGCACTCATAAAGGGTACCTATTATCATCTCTAACAAAGTGCTGATAAAAGTCTCTGATAATTCTTTTATTGAATATTTTATTGATAATAAATGATATAATTTCCTCACATTTTGATAAATGTGTTCATTTATGGAATATTTGGGAATACATTATTCATTTTCAAATTGAATGTAAATTCCAGTTTTATCCTTACAAAATTTACTGTAGTATTTTGGATATAAATATTTTAATTTGACTTATTTGAACTTAAAATTTTGTAAACATGTACCTCACTTAATTGGATACAAATTTTATTCAGGATAATAGAGATAAATCATGAATTTGGGTGGAGTAAATGGGCCATTAAATCAAAGGTGGGCTGGACATGTCAGATTGGACAATGCTTCAGTATTTTGGACATAACTTATTCATAAGTGCTTATATTGGGTTAAAATTTGGAAAGAATCTTGAGAAAAAAGTTTCTCACAAATAATCCTTCTAGAAGGATAGCTGGTTCACACATTTTGGTAGTCAATCAGGCGGTGCAATTTGGCTTAATTTATTTGGACGAATTTCCCCATTCACACTTGAAACCTCCTAACCTAGCATCCCCTCCACTCTATAAATTAGTTTTTTTTCTCATTTTGAGGGATTGGGAAGTTCATTAGAAGATTTAAGGTAGAGGATAATTTTTTTCACTCCATTTATCTAGAAATTTTAAAAAGGATAGCTCTTGAAGCTAGGATCCTTTCATCAAAGTCTTCTTCTTCTTCTTCTTCACTTTATAATGTTTTGTTCTTGTAATAAAATTCTTTTTTCCTCTTCTATTAATTATATTTTTTTATGTTTTACTCTATTTTATTCTTCTTTACTCATACTATTTGTTCTGGAATCAATATTAGAAATAATATTGGGTTATACCCTTTCTAAAAATTTTCACATGCAAAATGTTTCAACAATGACTACACCGCCCATGAAAGGGTAGTTTTTTTTGTAATCGATCTAACTATTACCTTATTCATTAAGTAATTTTTAATAAATGAGATAATTTAATTAAATTAATATGACATATCAATTGATTTTTTAATTTAAATGAAACTAATCAAGCAATTGAACAATTAACACAAAACATGTGAGGTCGAGAATTGTGTGAATCGTGAGAGCGTGATCTTAATCGGTAATAAAAAACCACTCAGGATCAATTTTTAGAGTTAAAATATAACCCATAAACTCAATTAATACTCATTTAGAGATTGGATATGAGACCTAATGTACCACTTACCATAATCTAGCCTTAAAACATCAATCAAAGCAGGGTGCTGCAATTGCATGTTCTGAAGCTAGCCTAGGGTTTAATTAATTTCATCTTGGTGGTTAAGTTAATTCTCATAGGCTTCATGAGTTAAAAAATTAGGGGATCATAATTAAGTGGATATTAATTTAAATTATAATTAATAATAATTAAATTAATAGGTATAGTAAGATAGATGATGCCTTTTATAAATATTAAAAAAAAAATCTTCTCACTGCGTCTTATTAATTGAATTTCATTTCAAAAATAAAAACAAAAAAAATTCAATCTTCTTCCAGAATACTTATTATTATTTTATAAATGATAAAAAACCCCCATCATTTTAATTAGCGTGTTTATATCATTTTATTTTATTTTAAAAATACCTTTAACAAATTGTTTTAATTACCGACTTTTTGAGAGATGACCTTGGTCAACCACTCTACTGTACCTAAGTTCCCAAAAACCATAAATCATTTGAAAGAACCCACTAAATCACCTTTAATTTTTTTTCCATTTCTATGGAGGAAAGTAATTATTTTAACCAATTATAGATATTTATTTTATTTTTTCATTTTATTCTCTTCTTCTCTTCTTTCTTCATTCTTTACCCAATCTGAATTTTTTATTCTTCTTTTCTTTTCTTCTTATTCTTATTCTTATTTTTGAACCATCAAATCAAAATTATCATTTTTATTTTATTAGGGTCAAATTTTCTTATTTTCATTTTATTTATTACATGAACTAATCCCAAGGATCTTTTAGATATTGATCCTGATTTTGAATGTAGCATTCGAGCTTGAATTAGACAATCTCAGTCTACAGGATGTTTCAACATTCAACTAGTTGGAAAATTCATCCATTTTGGGAACAATGAAATTAGAAACACTTCTAAATCAAACACAAAACAAGAAAAAATGTCTGAAAAAATTATAATTAACTTAATATAATTATTTAAGAATTAGATACACCCGGTATTAACTATCAACCAAATTGTATTGCATACCCAAACCTCGAATCAGACTTTGAATTGAATTATGGGTTAATTCAACTTCTTCCAAAGTTTCATGGATTATCAAGTGAGGATCCAAACAAATATTTAAAATAATTTAATGTGATTTTCTCAACCCTTAAACAAATAAATGCATCTGAAGATAAAATCAAACTAAGATCATTCCCATTCTAACTTGATAGAACTAAAAAAGATTGGATGTATTATTTACAACCTGAAGATGTAATATCCTGGAATGATTTAAAATTTATTTTCTTGCAGAGATTTTTTCCAGCATCGAGGACCACTTCTATTTGCATGGAGATCCCAGGGATCAAACAGGCACAAGGGGATTCAATGTATGACTATTAGGAGAAATTCAAGAAGTTTTGAGCAAGCTTTCCACATCAACAATTCAGTGAGAAACTACTAATCTATTACTTCTATAAAGGACTCATGCCTATGGAGAGAAGCATGGTGGATGTTGTAGCTGGAGGGGAATTGGTAGAAAAAACACTAGTAGCCACACCTACATTGATCAAAAAGATGACACAAAACTCCCATTAATTTGGAGATCAAGGTATACCACATGTTAGGGGAGTACATCAGGTAAGTCCATATTCTCTTGAAAACTATTTTTATTGATACTAAGTAACAAGAATTGACCATTGTGGTGAGGTAGATTTCTTTGGCTCAAAAGACATCCCAACCCACTCCTATTATGCCTTATGCCTTTTGCACTGAAACAGACCACCCAACCGATTATTTCCCCCAACTACAAGAGATAGAATATTGCACAGCCGTATTCCCTGGGAGACCATATCAGCAGCAACAACAAACATATCCCCAAAATAAGTACTATTCATTTTCACCAACATACAACCAAGGGTGGAAGGATCAATCAGACATGGGGTATGGATCTGGAAAAAAACAAAGGCCCCCTTTTCAAAAAAACATCCAGCAGCCTCCGCCTTACCAACAAGGTTTATAACAACCCCAAATGAGATGTGAATCTCAAGCATCAACAAGTAAACAACAAGGGAGTTCTCAACCAAAGGTAGATTCTAACACTGATGGACTTTTGAAACAAACTTTTCTTAATCAACAAAATGAGCTGATGAGTCAAGGTTCTGAGTTGAGGGAGTTGGAGACACAAATGAGCCATATTGCTACTACCCTCCATGAATTGGTAAGTAATAACTTTTGGAATCTTACTTCTAAACCTACTACAAATCCTAAGGGGAATTTCAGTGCCATCACATTGAGAAGTGGGAAGTAAATGATAGATACATCTGCACCTACCATTCCACCGGGATTCACCTCAACCCAGAGAAGCCCCATTCCATACCAACTAATGAGAAACCCAAGGTGAAAGATAAAAGTAAGATATTTTTGATGATTTTCCTCCTAAACCCCTTTATTTTCCTAATAGATTTGTTCAATCCAAGAAGATGGCTAAACAGGTAATGAAAAAAGAGGTTTTGGACACATTTTAGCGTGTGGAGATTAACATCCCTCTTATTAAATCCATTAAGAAAATACTACGGTATTCCAAATTCTTAAAAGAAAATTTTACCAATCGAAGATGGATCAAGGTAAATTAGAAGATTGATCTTGAAAGGAATGTGTCAGCACTCATTACACCAACTCAAGCAATTCCAACAGAGTGAAAGGATTTAGGGACATTCAACATCCCATGCACCATAGGGGAGTTACACTTTTCTGATGATTTATGTGATTTATGAGTACCTATAAATTTGATGTCTCAATTTATATTCTCTTCTTTATAGGTTAGTGAGTTGAATCCGATGAGAGTAGTGGTGTAATTGGTGAATAGAGCTATAACATATCCAGTGGGAGTCCTGGAGGATGTACATGTTCGGGAAAGAGACGTGATCTTTCTATTAGATTTATACATGATTAATATGGAGGATGATTAGGTAAGTTCTCATAATCCCATTATCTTAGGCAGTCACTTCCTCAAAAATGAAAAAACTATCATAAATTTCCATAAGGGTACACTTTCCATGGAGTTTGGAGATGAATTTGTGATATTTAATGTTATGGAATCCATGAAGTACCCATTAAAGGACCATTATGCTTTTTTTTATCTCCAATTTTGAGCCACCAAATAAAAATACCATATAATTTAATTGTCCTATGATTAGGGATATTATGAGTATAGGTTCTAGTTTGATGTCTAAGAGAACTTCCACACCATTTCTAATGCATAAACCTCTCTTAGATTTGATTTTTAAATGGATTCATATTCTAATTTTGATCATGGTCACTCTAATTATGACTTTTATGTTGAGTATTCTGATGGATTTGATGCATTATTCTCCAATTTTGAGAATTTCTATTCTGATACTAATGTTCATTGTGCACATATTTCAATTCCTTCAATGTATCCATCTATACAACACCCCCCTTCATTAGAACTCAAGCCATTGCCACCAAATCTCTAATATTCATACTTGTTAAGTGGTGAGAGATTACCTGTTATCATTTATAATAATATCCCTTTTTAATATAAAGAAAAACTTTTAAAACTTTTGAGGGATAAAATTAGGGCAATCGGGTGGACCTTGGATGACATATTAGGTATTAGCCCCTCTATTTGCATGCACATGATTCTTTTGGAGGATGAAGCTAAACTGATTAGGCAACCACAAAGGAAAATTAATCCAAATATTTTGGAAGTTGTTAAAAAATAAGTTGAAAAATTGCTCAAGGTTCCTATAGCTTTGGAGGATCAGGAGAAGACAACATTCACTTACCCATTCAGTATATTTTCCTACTGAAGGATTCCATTTGGAATTTGCAATGCCCCGAGTACCTTCCAGAGATGCATTATGATTATTTTTTTAGATTTCATTGAGACCTGCATGGAGGTATTTATGGATGATTTTATAGTGTATGTATCTTCATTTGATGAATGTATCATTAAATTGGGAAAGGTGTTGAATCTTTTTATTGAGAAGAATCTGATTTTAAACTTTGAAAAGTGTCATTTCATGGTAGAGCATGGAATCATATTAGGGCATGTAGTGTCAAAACATGGGATAGAGGTTGATAGATCCAAGGTAGATATTATTTCATACTTACCCTATCCTTTATATGTGCATGATGTTAGATCTTTCTTAGGCAACACAAGATTTTATCAGCGCTTCATAAAATATTTAAATAAGATTGCTCTTCCTATGTCTTGATTACTTCAAAAGGATTCTGATTTTCTGTTTGAAAATTCTTGTAGGATTTCCATTGATGATCTAAAGAAGCTTCTGAACACTCCACCAATCATACAAACCCTATAGCGGGACCTTCCATTTGAGATTATGTGTGATGCGTCTAACTTCGTAGTTGGAGTTGTCTTATCACAGAGGGTGGAGGGGAGATCCCAAGTGATTTCACATGAATTGAGGACATTGTATTTATCCCAATAAAACTAAAAAAACGAGGTAAAGGGAGTTTCTTTCTGTCACATTTTATTTAGATAAATTACGTTCATATTTATTGGGCTCTAATGTAGTTGTTTTTTCTGACCATGAAGCTCTGAGGTACCTTTTGAAGAAACCAAATGCAAATCCGAGACTTATACAATGGATGCTCATTATTCAAGAATTTGATATTGAGATAAAGGATAAGAAGGGTTCAAAAAATTTAGTGGAGGACCACATGAGTAGGATTACTCATACACTAGAGGATGGCACCATGGACCAATTAGCAATTCAGGACACTTTTCTTGATGAGTATATTTATGCACTATTAGGTACACATCCTTAGTATAATGAATTTGTTAACTACCTTGTTTCCACTGAAATTCCTACAAATTTAAATAAACACCAAGTTTAAAAATTAAAGAGTGAGTGTAGGTTCTATGTTTGGGATGATGCCTACCTATGACACATGTGTAGTGATCAAGTTATTATGAGGTGTGTTTCTGATCATGAGTTTGAGTCCATTTTGAATTTTAGCTATAAAATTTCATATGGAGGACACTTTGGACCCCAAAGGATAGCTAGTAAAGTCTTATCATCTATATTTTATTGTCATAGATTATTCCATGATACTCTAGTGTTTTGTAAGTTGTGTTCACACTACCAACACACTGGAAAAATTTTGAGGATACACGAGATGCCCAAACAACCCATATTATTCTGTGAGATTTTTGATGTTTGGGGAATTGATTTTATGGGTCCTTTTCATTTGTTTTTTTGTATATTTTGGTTGATTTTTATTATGCTAGAAAATGGATGGAGGCCAAATCCACCAGGACTGATGATTCTCATGTTGAAGTCAATTTTGTCAAGGAAAATTTGTTTTTGCAAGTTTGGAGCACCAAAGGTTCTCATCAGTGATCAGGGGACACACTTATACAATTGAAATTTGGATCCCCTCCTTTGGAAGTATGGGGTGACACAAAAAACATCAAAACTATACCACCCCAAAACAAATACCTAGGATGATGTTTTAAATTGGGAGTTAAAACAAATTTTAGAGAAAACTGTGTAGCTAAATAGAAAGGTTTGGAGAAAGCACTTGGATGATGCGCTATGGGCCAATAGGATAGCACACAAGGCCACAATTGGCATGTCCCCATTTCAGATTGTTTTTGGTAAAGTTTTTCATCTCATAGTGGAAGTTTAGCATCAGGATTATTGGGCTATAAAGAAATACAACATGGATTTAGACCCAATTGGAATTCAAAGGAAGCTACAAATTCAAGATATTGAGGAGATTTGATTATCATAATATGAGAACTCAAGGCTCTATAAGGAAAGATCAAAATCAACTCATGATAGAATGATCCAAAAAAGAGAGTTTCATGTTGGAGAGAAAGTCTTTCTCTATAGTTCATGACTGAAGCTGATGTCTGGTAAGTTTCATTCTAGATGGTTAGGTCCCTATGTTGTGTCTAATGTTTTCCCTTATGGTGAAGTTGATATTACACAATAGGACACAAGAAGAAGATTTATAGTCAATGAGAAACATTTGAAGAAATAAATTAAAGGACTTCCTACTGATGCAGTTGATTTCATCACACTGCATGCCCCCCTTATCACTTGAGAATATCAGGATATTCCTAAACATTTCACTTTTATATTATTTTTCCTATTTAAAATTTTACATTTCATGTGAACATATCATCTCATGGGTTCAAATTGAAGAAAATGAAATATTTTAAGTGTGGGGGAGGGGACAACATTTTGGGGTAGATATTTAGAAATTTCATTTGTGTGTTTTGTTTGTGTTTTTTGTTAAGTTTTCAGTTAAATATTTCAAAAAAACAAACATATAATGTAGCATTATCATTTAAATATAGAATATATAGAAAATTTATGTTTTCAAAATACATCGGTGGCATGATAAGCATTAAAAAGATATCATTTTTAAGTGTTGATGTTTATAAAAATGGAAGTCATCAATGATATGATTGGTTGTGTCATTATAATTCTTTTTATATTTTGACACCATTATTTGTGATATTTATTCACAGTAAATTATGTCATTGATTTCTCCACACAATGTTTTACACAACCACAACTTTTAAAATGTTTCCTACTGAATTTAAGGTATAGCCAAGTTAGGTAAAAAAAATCATCTTATATCAATGGTTGGTTCATATGTTCATTTCTCTTCTGATATAATTTCATTACTTTACCAAATTGGCATATGCATGTGTACTTGATATTCGAGATTTGTATTCCCTAGAAAAAACAAAAATTTAAAAATAAAATAAAAAATTATTAACAGAGAGGGGAGTGATGAAATGTACATCACATGGGGATGTCTAAGTTGGGAGCTTAAGGTTTGACTTTCGAGAATGCTTAAGTGAGTGAGTATTGAAATTTAATTGCAAAGGAATATAGAATAAGTTTGTTGAATTAATCTAGGTAAGAATATTTGTTTTACTTTACTTGAGTATACTTAATAAAGGGTGGAGATATGAGCATGAAATGGCTAACACACACACACATAGGGAATTAATAGCATGGTGGACCCATAAATTTTTTCACTATGATTAGTTTCATTAATATCATTGGATTTTATTATGATATAATTTATGAGACATTTAATTTCAAATTTATTGATATTTAATCTTGATTTGATTCTTACTTTTCCTATATTTCCACTGTGGATTGAGAAATATAAACATGTATATCCTGTCACAATTTTCTGGATCACATGATACGAGGTTATTCCTAGGAGTGAAAAAGGGTAAGTGTGGGGGAGTTTATAAGACTCATTTTTATTGAATATTTTATTAATAATAAATGATATAATTTCTTCACCTTTTGGTAAATGTGTTCATTTATGTAATATTTTGGATTAGATCATGCAATTGCAAATTGGATGAAAATTCCAGTTTTATACTTTTAAAATTCACTGTAGTATTTCAGACATAAATATTTTAATTTGAATAATTGGAACTTATAATTTTATAAACATTTTCCTCACGTAATTGGATACAACTTTTATTCAGGACAATGAAGCTAAATCATGAATTTGGTTGAAGTAAATGGGCCATTAAGTCAAAGGTGGGCTGGACACGCCAGATTAGACATCACTTCAGTATTTGGGCCATAAATTCATCATCCATGCTTGGATTGAGCCCAAATTTTGAGAGAATCTAGAAGAACCATTTTATCACAAATAATACTTCTGGAAAGGCATCTGTTTCACATGTTTTTGTGGTCTAACGGGCATTAATAGTTGGATTAATTTATTTGGTTGAATTTCCCCATTCACACTTGAAATCTCTTAAAACCTAGCCTCCACTCCACTCTATAAATTGGTGTTTTTTCTCATTTGGAGGGTTTGGGACGTACATTAGAATATTAAAGGTAGAGGATAATTGGTTTCACTCCATTTATCTAGGTATTTCAAAAGTGACAGCTCTTTAAGCTAGGATCCTTTAATCAAATCCTTCTTCTTCTTATTCACTTTGTAATGTTTTTGTTCTTAAAATAAAATTATTTGTTCCTCTTATATTTATTATATTTTGTTCAATTTTCCTTTGTTTTATTCTTCTTTACTCATTATATTTGGGTTGGAATAAATAGTAGAAATGAGATTGGGTTATACCCTTTCTAAAACTTTTCACATGAAAAATATTTCTATGATGACTACACCACCCATGGAAGAGTAGTTTTTTAGTAATCGACCTACATTTTACCATATTCATTCATTTATTTTAAATAAATGAGCTAATATAATTAAATTAATATGATATATTAATTGTTTTTTTTGATTTAAATTAAACTAATAAAGCAATTAAACAATTAACACAAAACACATGAGGTCGAGAATTGTGTTAATTGTGAGAGCGCGATCTTAATCAGTAATACAAAACCACACGGGATCAATTTTTAGAGTTAAAATATAATACATAAACTCAATTAATACTAATTTATAGAGTGGATATGTGACCTAATGTACCAATTACTATAAGCTAGACTTATAACATCAATCAAAGCAGGGTTCTGCGATTGCATGTTTCGAAGCTAGCATGGGGTTTAATTAATTTCATCTTGGTTGTTAAGTTAATTATCGTAGGATTAGATGGTTAAAAAATCAGGGGATCAAAATTAAGTGGATATTAATTTAAATGATAATGATTAATAATTAAATGATAAGGTAGAGTAATATCGATTACTACCTCTAAAAATATTTTCTAAAAAACCACTTCTTGTTGTGTCTTATTAATCGACTTTAATTTAAAAAAAAACAAAAAGAAATGAAATATTATTCCAGAATACTAATTATTATTTTATAAATGATAAAAACCCCCCATCCTTTTAATTAGTGTGTTTATATTATATTATTTTATTTTCAAAATACCTTTAATAAGTTGTTTTAATTACTGCCTCTTTAAGAGATGATCTTGATTAGCCACTCTAATGCACCTAAATACCCAAAACCATATATCATTTGAAAGTACCCATGATAGCACCTTTAAGACCCTCTTTATCAATGTTAAAAAAAGTGTTGATAAAATCCACCTTTATCAGTACTTTTTTCTATCATAGATAAAATTAGCCTTTATCAATGCTAAAAAATCACTGATAAATAGTACTTTTATCAGCGTTAACAAAAATCACTGATAGAGGGTACCTTTTATCAGTACTAAAAAAAATCACTGATAAAAGCTACCCTTTATCAGTGCTTTTATTTTAGTGCTGATTAAAGTTACCCTTTATCAGCTTTTTTTTTCTAGCATTGATAAAATGTATATTTAATAAAAAAGTATATATCATTTAAAATCATATATTAATATAGAAATATATTTATATTGATATAAATATAATATATTTTGTTAAATATTATTTATAGAAGACAAAATATGAATTTACACTTAATATATAAGATATTTAGTGAAAATGGCATATAAATTTATTAAAAAATAATATTCATTAATAATTTTCTAATTATTATCGATTAATAGTCATTTAATAATAATTGGATTACATACAAATTCAATAAATGAATGAATGATCAAAGATAAGTTGAAAAAATGACTTGAAATTAAAATGACAATAAATTTTGATCTGGGTATTTGTTTGAGATCTACTACATATCAAATCAAATCCCACAAAGAGATTTACACTGTGTTGAACCGAGGGGGACCCCGATCACTATTTTTGAGGTAAAAAAAGGCCCACAAGACCTCCAAAATTGAGTTTTTAGTTGGGATATCCTTATTTTTTCATATTCGATGAGATTTAAACTACATTTAAGATGATATTTTAGTCCTTTTTCAGTGGATAATGAATTTATTCCTAAGTCTTACATTAATATTGATATTAAAGTTTTGAAATTTTATCATTTTTCATATTTAAATTTTATTTATAATTAAATATATGCATATTTTCTTATATTTACATGTAATAAATCAATTATACAAATACATATTTAAACATATTTACATAAAATGTATTTTTAAATATATAAACCATATGAAATAAATATTTATTATTCTTTTTATTTAAAATAAAAAATTATCCATTTTATTTACCTTATAAAATGCATTAACACACACACACACATATACCATACAAGTAATGTTTATATATAAATATATTTGTATCAATAAAAAAAATATATTTCTGTGTATATTCTAATATATTTAAAAAGATACATATATTTAATTATTTGTGCATGTATGTGAAAAATATAAATGTGTACATGTGTGTGTAAATATGTGTGTATGTGTGTGTGTATTAGTATTGTGTAATATATATAATATATAAATGTATTTTTATAAATAAACCATTACTATTATCATTAAATATAGTATAAAAAAATATTTAAAGAAAATATTTATAAATACATTATAAAAACTTTATATCTAAATATACAATTATATGTGAATATGTATAAATATATATATGTAAATATAAATACATATAAATATATATGTAATATATAAAATTTATATCTAAATATACAATATATAGACATATTTTAAAATAGTATTTAAAAATATTTTTATAAATAATATGGAATTAATTATTATCCTTTTTATTTAAAATAATATCTAACCCTTTTTTACATTACTAAAATATATGAATATATATATATACTAATAAAAATGTATATATAATGTTTATATATACATATGTTTGTGTATTAATAAACAAATATATATATATTTTAATATATTTAAATATATATTAATATATAATAAATTTAAATAATTATAAGTATATATATCACAAACACACACAAACATATATTTTATAAATGTATTTAAAAATAATTATATAAATACATGAATAGAAATATGCATGTAAATATATAAATAAGTAAATAGAAATATAAAAAATGATAAAATAAAATAATCTTAGTGTAGTGGTAAAGAGGTTAAAATTGAAAAAGGGAGGTCCAATGATCGAATCCGGACGCGTGCGCGGATGAACAAGAGGATGGGAAATGGAAAATCATTGATAAGGGGGGGGGGGCACTGATAAAGTGAGGGGGTGTGGAAGCATGGGTTTCAGGAGGGTGTGGGGTGGGTGGCTGAAAAGCACAGACAAAGGCGGAGAAAAGTGTTGACAATGAGGATGGAAAGCGCTTAAAAAAATATATATTTTTTTTAAGAAAAAATTATTAGTGATAAAAAAAGTATTGATAAAGACCCCCTTTATCATTACTTTTTTTAGCACTAATAAAAGCTGTGTTTTAATAATTCCTAGATTAACAATGATTTTTAGTACCGTTAAATCCAATTTATGGAACTTTTAAAAGAGCAATATGTAGTAGTGCATGCATGGATTACCCTCTCCACCCATGCCCCTTTGGCTAGTATATGTGCTTGGGCCCTTTTACTCATTCGAGGAGCTTGGATACTCAAGAACTACTCTCGTTAAACCATCAAATCGAAAGATACATTTCTACATGCTGATGTTCAATGGTTGATCATAACAACGTGCACCGCCTAATCATGAAAATGTTCAATGTGTGCGACCTGAACTCTAGGGATAACAACCACAACTTCAAGAGAGCACCATCATAAATTATGTCTTTCCATCCATTATTGGTGCTACACCCAATAATGTTTATCCTTCTATCCAGACACATACTTTTGAAATCAAACCTGGACTCATTAATATGATCCAAAACATGGGGTAATTCAGTGGACTTCAGAGATAATATCCACATGGGCATATATCCAATTTCCTAGAATTCTGATACATATTTGGAAATCAAGGTGTATCTTCATACACAATCAAACTTAGAGTTTTCCCCTTCTCCTTGCACAAAAAATCCTAGAATTAACTTAAAAGTCATGCTCATGAGTCTATTACAACTTGGGATGATTTAGCTAAGAAATTTTTAAACAAGTACTATCCACCCATTCAAACATGGAATATGTAGAATGATAATCAAAACATTGCTCAAGTAGATGGAAAATAAACCAGGGAAGCTTGGGACCACTTCAAATAATTAAATTGAAAGTGTCCACAACACAGAATTGATGTGTGGCTATAAATTCAAACTTTTACTAGGGCCTGAAACCAGTTGCATTCATAGTAGTAAACATCCCCGCTGATGAAGGAATTATTCTAAATACACTACAAGTTAGTTGAGAACTTCTGGATGAGGATTCACACAATGAAAGTCCTTGGAAGAGAAATCGAGGACCTCTTCATCATGAAATTCACTAAGTAGAAGATAACACACACCTAGAAACCCAAGTTAAATCCCTCAAAAAAAATCTAGAAACTTTCAAGCTACCATCTCCACCACTGCCACCTCCTTCTCCTATTATAGAGGTATAAGCATGCGAAATGTGTGGAGTCTTGAACTAATCAATTGGAACTTAAAATAGTTATGTTTTCCTTGAATATGTAAATACATTAACATCTCAGTGATAGATTTGTGGTATTCCCTGATCATAATATTCAAAAAGTATTTTTTATAGAAATACCTCAATTTAAGGAAGATATGATGGTTGGATTTCTTGTAGGACTGTAATTTTGAGATAGTCTATACTCCAGGGAAGGGAAATATTGTAGCTGGTGCCCTTAGTAGAAAATCACATGCTTAGCTATTAGAGGATATTTTTGAGCAGTTTGAATAATTTCAATTAGTTAACATGGAAGAAGGAACAACCTACTACCTTTAGTCTATGGTGTTGAACCATACAATTGTTCACCGATTAAGTGAGGCCTAACTTAGAAAAATCAACTATGATGCTTTTTAGGACCAGATTCCTCCTATATATACAGCTGATGGATTATAATAATGTGAAAACATGCCATCATATTCTAAGGATAGACCATGTTTCTGGAATCAATGTATGAGGAGGTGTTGGGGGAGTTCCATACCTCCCATTTGGTAGTAAAACCTGGCATGAAAAATATGTACTTAGATATTAAGCATAATTTTTAGTGTCCAATCATGAATTAGAGTGTGGATGAGTTTGATTCATGGTGCCTCACCTATCATAAGGTAAATGATAAGCACTGGGTTCCTGAATGTCTTAGATAACCCCTTGAGGTTCCCATGTGAAAGTGAGATAATATCTCAATAGAATTCATGATTTCAATTTAGTATTCAACTAAGGTCATTATACTGTCTGGTTGATTCTTGACCAACTAACTAAGTCAAATCACTTAATTCCCATACTGAAGCAGAAATCAGTGGAGATGTTGGGACATCTATACACATTTTAGATTGTGGAACTTCATAGAGTACATTCATTGATTATCTCTGACCACAATTCTCATCTCACATCCTGGTTTTAGAAGAATTTGTTGGAGGATTTTAGGACCCATATGTGTTTGAGTATGGATTTTTACCCCTAGATAAATGGTCAGGATGAGAGGAAAATCCATGTTCTTTAGGATATGTTGTGATCTTTTGTGTTGTATTTTTTAAAAACATAGTCTAATCACCCACCCTTAGTTGAGTTTACATACAATAATAATTATCACTATACTATTGGAAAGACACCATCAAAAACTTGTATGTAATACCCTACTGGTCACCCCTTTATTGAATATACATTAGAGATTAATCTCTTATTGGGCCTGATTTGGTGTGATTGAAAAAAAAGATTCAAGTGATATAGGAGAATAATAGAAAAACCTAGATCCATTAGAAGTCCTATAAGGATAGAAGATATAGACCCTTGGAGTTTAATAAGGGAGACTATGTATTCTTGAAGGATTCATCTTAGTGTGGTTTGAGAAGTTTTTATGGGGTATTAAACTTTATCCAAGGTTTATTTGAACACTAAATATTTTTTATTAGAGTTATAAATGTTACCTCTATTAATGGACCATGTGCACAATTTATTCTATGAATGTTTCAGGTGAAATAGAAGTATATGGTGGGAAAATTACCCTAAAGGTTATTTTTGGATTTTATGGATCATTATCCAATTGTGTAAGATGTAAACATTATGAACAATGAATTTTTTTCATCAAATATTTTCATATAAAAGCTCATAACCTAGAGAAGATATTTTTCATGTTAAATTTATAATTAATTTAAATAGATCTAAAGAAATAATACATCATATTAGGATTTTTTTGTTGATGTTATTGATCTTTGGAAAAACCCTTTTCGCATTACCATTTTTCATAGGGAGATCCCAAATAATATCCCCTCTAGTGGTGATCCACACATGGTCCTTTGATCTACAAAAAATCACCAATGGAACACCGTGTACTAGCACAATGGATCGATCATCTTGTGTTGTTCATCTTGATAGCTATAAGATCCTTAAGGATTGAAGTATTCTCTATTTTTCTTCTTATTCTTGAGAGGAAGGGGGAGGATGAATCTAGAGATAATTCTATTGTGTGCAACGATTCTCAATTCTTGATTAACCCTACATAATAGACACAAAAATCTATTTATAGAGTTAGGCTTTTGGTTAAAATATCATTTAATTTCACAATATCCTTAAATAATATATTAAACCTTTATCTTACACCATTCCATAATAATAATAATAATAATAATAATAATAATAATAATAATAATAATAATATTTAATGTCTTTCACTAATTGGTGCAATGATAAATATTATTTTACCAGATTTTAAATTGATATTTATCACTAGACACAATCCCAATCCACTCACCCTCCTTGGAATTTATTGAATATCCAAATAAATATTTAATTAAATATTTATTCATAAATAAATAATTTATTCACATTCCAGAGAATAAATATTTATTAAATATTAAATAAAAAATAATTATTCTATTCATATCTTGTGTAATAAGGATTTATTTAATATTTTAGATCAATAAAACTTGAATAAAATTATTCATTGTCCTTGAGAACAATATTTTTTTCTTCTAATTATTAAATTAAAATAGAATTTAACTGAGATTAATAAAAACACTTACCGTGTGACCCTCTATAATTTTTTTTATTAGGTGGTCTTATATAAAGTCCATTATTACTATATATAAATGGGTCAAGGAACCCAAAAGAAATAATTAAATGTCATAAAATCGGCAACCAGATATGAGTGATTTCTATGAAATATAATCCATTTGTCATAATATCTCATCAAACAGGTCGCGCACATGTTTCATCAACCTATGTGCTTGATACATCTTTCTTTGAATATATGAAATAAACTCATTATTACACCATGTCCCTAGAATTTAATGTGATGGTTCCATTTCAATAAAAGGGTAAAGATATCAACTTCCACAAAGATGGAAGTGACAAATCCTTCCTTGAATTATTACTAATAACTTTTCATTCATGATGCACCCAATATACCCTACTTCCCATAATCATATGGAATCACAGTTTTGGTCAGTAAATCTAACTGCATGAGTCATGACATGTATTAATAATAATATTAAATTCTAAGGACCATTACACACACTAATAGATAAGAATATCTAATGACACATAAACATATAGAGTTTTAATTGGAGGGTATGTTCTCATAATATCCCATCTACTAGATTACCAAGTGTGAACTTTATGGGATGAAGTCTCATCCTCTTATGAGTACTCACACTTTACAACCAACATAATATGTGCGCTATCATAGAATGTTATCTAACTATAGAAATATATTTAATATATATCATCATATAATCTCAAGGTTTTCATCATAACATGGAACTACTATGACCAATTTTTATGTGACATATACTCTATAACATTACCATATAAATGTTATGTAGAAGAACAATCAATATTTAATAAGGTACTTATATTAATTTTAGTTCTTTGAATATATGTGTAATATAAAGTAAAAAATAGTTGATTCTAGGGCACTAAATCCAACAGACTCCCACTTTTAATAGGTCCAACTTCTAATGATTAGTTAGTTATCAAATGTTAAACATGATTCTACTGAGTATGGCTATAGATGTTGGAACTATCACGTTTCTATGACTAGATTTAGGAAATCCCTATGTTTGTGTGATAAATATGCTTACTGAAACATTACTACCTTGAGAAAAACACTCATGTAGTGATATAACAGAGTGTCCATATTTTTTCCAATGTCAAAATCTTTCCATCCAGACTAAGTCCATAGTAAAAGATTATCATAATAATGATAAGACTCTTTCTTTTCGTATAACCTAAAATCAGAACATGATGTTTCTAAACTGCTCTTTAAGCTACATAATAAGACACAACATTATCAGATATTATAGATATGGAAACTACTATCTATAATAATATTTTCTTTCATATTACCTTAGTCTTTTTTTTAAATACTAGATCAAATTTAACCAAGCGAAGACAAGTGTTCTATTCCCTTGATCACTAGTCTTCCCAATTCTCTAGACACCAAGAATTCATCTAGTTATTATTTTCAAAGTAATTTCAGATACTTATAACCACAATTCGATGAAATTATATTGGATCTATTTAATATCCACCCACTATGATTTATGCATCAAGAATATTAAACATTACTACATATCATGGAATATGAGATGAATTACTAGAACTTAAGATTTTGAAATTATTTTAATCTATATAATCTCTTCCTATGATCATGCATATTCTAATAGAGGGATTAAATGCTAATAAAAATTTGGACTTGAATTTATTCAACTTGTATTTTCCAATAAATTTATAATACATGCAATGTGACTAGATTTAGAAAACCCATGGATCTATTTTGTAAATACTGTTCCCAAGAACACAATTGTTAATTTATATCATAAATGGATAAATTTCATTCCTTAGTCTTAAAAAACTAGTGAGACACAAATTTTTTTTTCTATATGTTATTAATATACCTAGCTTGTAAATTTATCACCCTCCCACTAACTAGTACAAGACACATGTCACTAGTTCGTTTCCAAATGAATATTATATGATCATTATGCATGATTTATTCAAGCATGAATTTATGTAATCTATATATATCATTTTAATTTATTTATGTCACTGAACCTTTCTAGATATTCATTAGAAAATATAGTTTTTATATGACTAGATTTTGTACTTTTATTTGTAAAACATGTCTTGGAAAAAATAATGGAATATTTGTAATATATATGAATCATCATTGATCTTCCTTTTATTTCCATCATGATATTGATGTATATAATAAAATATGAGTTTGGGAATACCTTTAATCCACATGTATGATCAATGAATACTTAGATAATATGTTATCCAATAATACATATTGAATATTATTCAATCTTTACCAAGTGTACTCATTTAATTCACCGAATATTTCTAAATTTCTTAAAGGAATCTCATGAAGTATTTTAAATTACCTTCAGATTTAGAACAGTTTACATAGACATGTTGAACTAACTCTAAAATTTATGTGGAATACATTTATTTTAAAAGGATTATTTACCTAAAACATGATAAGTAGTTTGTTTATAAACCAAGTATCTTAGATAAATTGAGACTAAAACACTTTTATGGGTATAAAAATTTCAATTACTTTCAATTTTATTTTACAAATAATTATCTTTCCATATTTGGGTAAGAGTATTATATTTTATATTCATCATTAACTACAATGTATATTTGTGATTCAAGAGTTATTGAACCATTAGTTTAGTTCTAAATCACAATAAAAAAATTTATTCCAAAGGTGATATAATGTCTCATTGAGTCTATCTGAACACCAAGATAAATGTTTTGGTAACACTTATTGCAAACTTGAATCAATCCATCTAGAAATGAGAAGTAGTGAGATCCCATTAGCTAATGTAGGAATCTTCCTTTATCAGCTCCTTTATAGTTCACTATATAACCACTATATTACTTCCCATTTATTTTATTTAAATAAATTTATGTGGTAAGAATATTTAATTTAATAAAAAATTGGTGAATATAAATTTGATGAATATACTTGAAACAGATACATATTCTCAATTCTTCAATTCATTGCAATTTCTTTTCTAGTGTATATTATTTATATATAAGGAGAAAATAACCTCTTGTTCATTATTATTCCTTTGAATATTTTTACTATTTTAAAGTCATTGTAAAAGATATTTTAGTTTTATATTAGCCATGGGATCTTTAGCCTTTTATTTCAAACTTTTCACCACAAGGGGTGTGGAAATATTTTTCAACCAATCCTTACTTGCTTGGTGAAGAAAGGAAAAATTTTCTTGAGCGAATTATCCATTTAGTTTATAAAATATTGGAAAAATAAGGATTATATTAATACTAAGGATAATAATATAATATTAATGAATAATTTTTTATCTAACTAGAATCCCAATTTTTCTAACTGATCAATATACCCCAACATTTTAAAAGCATGGTCAGTATCTATATTGATTTCTTCCAGTTTAAGATAATATAGTGCATTGAAAATTTTATTTATTTATTTCCTTTCCTTATCTTTCTCAATAAAATTAAGATGAGATATTACAGTATAAAAATCCATGTCTTTATGTTGAATCATCAACTCTACATACATAGTTGATAATATAATATAATGGACATAGGAAGCATCCTCTAAATATCTCTAGCATGAATATTTTTTACCTTTTCTCACTTATTGGGGAGACATAACATGAATAGGGGATTCCAACTAAAGAATGAGTGAAACCGTTTATGGGAAAAGATCATGATCATCAAGATCATGACCCAAATCATGTTCGTTGAACCACCCATTAAAAATATCACCATCGAACACTTACCCTTAGGGAATTCACTAGTGTAATAGAGGGATATGTATCTTGACCATAATAGTATGAATTTGTATATTTTATTTCAAATAAAACAATTATTATATTTATCCATTTTTAATATTTCTTTTTAAATGATTAAATAACGAGTTTGATAAAAATTATATTTTAATATGATGAAACACGAATTGATTTTTTTGGGAAATACATAGTTTCAATCAAGAGAATATTTTTTTTTGAATTCAAGAAAATGTTAAAATAAATGATATTTAAATAAAAAATTATTAGTAAATAGTATGTATTAAATATAAATGATAATATAATTTTATGAAATAAAATATAATTTTTATAAGGGTTAGAAAACTGTTATTATCAAACGACCAGTATTTTTTAATAAATGGAGATTTTTGATTTAAAATTGTAAATTCTCATATTTAGAGAATTATTTTGATAAAAGAAAATTTATTTTTTAAATTAGTTCATTTAAATTATATAATGGTGTTTTTTCACAATTTTCCAAGGCAGCCAAATTTTTGGGTAAAAATTAAATATGATATAATTAAATGATATGTATTACGACATCATAAAAGCCCAAAAGCGATGTAATAAATACTATAAAGAGTATAAATGACCGAAATTATGTTTAACCTTTATAAAAATATTTTTTTGAAGTTATTTGATTAATTTTATAAATTCTTAATGAATCCTCCAAAACCTATAATATATTTTAATGTTTTCAAATGAATTCTTTATAAACATGACTCACTTAAAAAAAGGGAATAATTTAAATGTATTCAGTTTATAGCCTTATGAAATATTGAAAACCTCACTTATTTGATAGAAAATATGGTCAAAAACCGTGTGAAGGTTTTGGCTTTGGATTACTTTATCATATAAAGTCCAAAACCTATGTCTACAAATTAAAAAATATTTATCCTCCATTTTGATATGTAACTCACCCAAAATCACATTAATCTTTGCTCAAAACTCTTAAATTATTAATTTACTCTTCCCTTTTTTCTTTATATTCCTCCCAAGGTTCCCCAATCTCTTAATAGGATCCTACCAAGCTTTTAGAAGTGTCCTCTCAAGGTAAGGGATCATCTCTATGTCCTCTTTATTCAGAAACCTTATTTATGTCATGAATTTTTTTATTTGTAATTATTAAAGGTGGGATATGTATTTACACACCCCTATTACTATAATTAGGATTCAAAAGTAAAGTGATACCCTTTAAATCTCATTCATCCCTTATATAAACCTCTATGTACACCCTCTATGCTACTAAAATTATCCTATGATTTTCCATTCCAAACATTTGTGTAGTGAATACCAATCTCTATTTCCACTCAAGGGTGTTAACCTAGTTGTATCTACCATTAATTGATCAGGTTTTTACATGAATATAGCCCAAAATATTTAATTTTGGGGTTAAAATTGATGAAATACATCCTTATATTGTATGATCTATGTGACACACTTATGCATGTACAAGATATAAAAGTGAAGGGTGTTCTTGAAATTTTATATCCCTCCAATGCATTGGAAAATGATTTAATCTCATGAGATTCCATGTATAGTTCATGATATATTATCTTAATAACAATATGTTAGGTTTTCTTGGCAGTTATACTTGACTTATATTTATAATGTCATGTTTTATGTTGTTTCCACATTCCAATTTTGCCTTTATGTTATCATGTTATATCATGCCTCATTGTTCCATATTATGATTATCACCCCTATTATGTTACCTTGATATGCCTCTTGTCTCACATATAATACTTTACCTTATGATATGTTATGTTTATTCCCTTACCGGTCTTTATATCTCACCCCTTTCTTATGTATGTCCCTAGGTTATCCCATGTAGTTTTTGAAGATCCAAGGAAAATAAGGGCATATTTACGAGTTTTTAATTAATTATGTTGTATTTATTTTTCAATTTTTTATAATATGTACCTAATTTACCAAATACACTAGGTGTTATGATATTTTGGGGGTATATTAAGTGTATCTTTGCGAAATTAAATCATGAAATAAGGTGTATTCAAGATATGGGTTGTATTAGTTGGTATTTGATGAAAGTATAGTTATTTTTGGGACTGAGATTAGAAAACTACAGAGAAAGACTTATAGATAAGACTAATCATAGGAAAACATCACTAAATTTTTGTAATTTATAGAGTAATTGGTTTCCAAGAAAATACATCCTTGTCTAGATACTATAAGTGGATGTGACTTTAACATAGATGTACCTAGGGGTAATAACCCCGAAAAGGGAACATTAACCTAGACTCAATCATCACATCGTGCATAAAAATGGGCCTTACTGCACACCTAGGTTGATACTCCTTGGGGGATATTCTTTGGTAATTTAACAAACTCTTAATGAACCATTATTAATGGAATAGAAATTCCCATAATATTTTATGTAAGGAAATAGATCATGGATAAATTAGATTGAAACCAATAAATTCATAGGTTAATGAATATATGTCAATTATGAATTATCCATTCAATGATCATAGTTTACATTTTATGTTTTTAATTGTTTACAAATAATCATCCATAATTTTCTATTTAATTTCAGTCAATGGCTGGAAATAGAAGAAACCAAGTCAACAATCAATGTGAGGGGAAATGTGATGACTAACCAATTGAGATACCCAACCCAATGGGACCATGAATCATGAACTTTGCGATAATACTTTCTCAGTTAACTCAAGTTTTGAACCAAAACTTGAATCAGGAGGAACAACCAAATCCCCCTAAGAAATAGAAAGTTTCAATTGAGTACTTTATGTAACAAATTCCCCTGATTTTTAGTGAATCTTATGATCCCTTAATCGCAGAGTAATGGATCAACTCCATTGAAAAGATATTATCCATCCTATGCTATCAAAAATAGAAGGCCATGTTGGATATTTATCTTATGGAAGGAAAAGATGATTAATGGTTAAATTTTTTCAAAAAATATGAAGCCTAAAGAGGTGATTGAAGCGATGGAGTGGAAGGAATTCCAAAAAATGTATTTTGAAAAAAACTTTCCTCGCACCCTTTGACTTAAAACAGAGAGGGATTTCATTCACCTTAAGTAAAAGTATGATGAATCCATCAGGATGTATGGGGAAAACATCAAAAGACTTAAACGACACACCTCCAACTTTATCATTACATATAAAAGTAAAGTTAACCTCTTCTTTGGTGGGATAAAGACTATTATATGGAGAGAATTATCCATTCAAGACTTTGAAAACTATGAGGAAATTGTATGATGTTACATCAAATTCAAAATGGATATCTTTGAATCTCAAAGTTCTCATGAGGATAAGAAGTAGAAAATGGAGTTTAATTATGGTGGTATAATGGAGAAATATAACTGTGGAAAGAAATTCCAACATCCCACTTTTTGAAATTATGGTAAGAAACAACTCATAAATTTCCTGAGGGGGATGAGTAAATTATTTAGGTGTGGGAAGGAAGGGAACCTAGTGTAACAGCCCGAGATTTTATGAAAAATATTCTTTTTAATTTTATTAATGTCTTGTGTTGTACACTACACCAAAATGAGCTTGCACAACACGCATCTTTGACTTGACTTGTATTACACGCAATCGCAACCTTCCTCGATAGCGTGTGTAGTACGCAATACTAAGTTTCACGAAACAACGATATGCTATTAAAATATTATTAAAACTAGCCGTTATGAATAGTATTAACCACTTTTTAAATTTTAGAAATTTTATCTCTCAAAATGGACTTCATTTTTGGATTCGGAGTATCGAATTTAGCCTAAGGTGAAATTTTGGTACTTTTCGGATAACTTTCATATTCTGATGAATAGTGAAAATTACTAAATTATAATTAAAAACAACTTTTTTAATCGAAATAATTAATAGTGATAAATCATTAATTTGAGTGGTTTTAAAGTATATTTAGAATATATTTTTACAATTTAATACAATGTTGGTCATTGGATGTAATTTCACATTTAAACCAGACATAATCAAGTGTCAATCTTTTGATAGATTTTGTTTCTTAAAAACACGCTATTTGTTTTAACAGCGGGATTTAATTTTAAAATTAATTAATGCAAATTTTATGTTATGAATTTGGTAAAATAGACTTCATTTTTGAATTCGGAATATGAAATATAGCTTAGGATGAAATTTTGGCATTTTTCTGAAAACCTTCAATTTTTGATGAATAGTGAAACTACTAAGTGGTAGTTAAAAAAACTGAATTTTTCATAAAACTTAATTTTACCGCTTCTGTGAATGGAATTTCAAAAATCCGAGAGACACGGTTGATGTCAGTAAGTAAAATGTGGTTCAATGACATGAAAATAATTTTTGGTGAATAGTAACTTTTTACTTTTATTTACCACGGTTAAAAGTAAATAGGGTAATTAAGGGTAAGAATGATATTAATATTACCCTAACACATGTCCTAATTCTATTGGACAAGTGTATCTCGACCAAAAACAACATTAAGTGTAAAATATTATCATTTAGGCCCACTTGGATTAGATTAGGACATTTATTATTATTTAATTCAAAGAAGAGTTAAAAGAGTTAAAATCAAAGTTTATTTACTAAAACATTTTTAATATAGGGTTATACATAAGATAAATTCGATTGTAAATATTCATTAGAAAGATAAAAAGATTTCCCACATAATGGTATTTTATTTGTAATTTTTAGACATCAAATAAGTTAATTTATTTATGACACAAATATGATGCAGTAATTATCTTATTAATGAAATATTGACATAATTGATGTTATAAACATCAAACGAAATATAATTTGAGACTTTTTATGAATTCCACTAATTTTCTAGGTTACTATAATATATTAGTGTTGATTTAATCAACTTGGTTCGAACATATAATTCTTTTATGACTTTCACAAAAATCATATATCAAATAGTGTCAAAATTGACATAAAATAGTTTTTAAATCAAATATTATATTATTAATTGTTATTTTATTCCTAAAAATCTAAGGTTCGGCCAAATGACTTAGATAAGGATATATATATTAATAATAAACAATTTGGGGTTCGTTTGGCATTTTATAGTAAGTGTATTAACCATATAGTGAAAGAAAACAAAAAGACACGGTAAAAGTTAAATTATTTAACTTAGAGTTAAATCTAATTGATAAGGTTAAAATAATACCCTAAACTTGTCTAAATCCTATTGGTTGATAGGATTTCGACCCATCCCCACTTTAGCTTCGAAATAAGACCCTTTGGAACCATTATAAACCGATTTTGACTTTAATATAAAATAATATTTTGAGATATTCCTAAGGTGCCCCTCTCCTCCATTATAAAAGGACACCTCCTCCCCCTCCTCCTCACACCAATTTGAGCACTCAAGCTCATCCAACCCCTGCCAAAATCTCTTCTCCACTTCCCTAGAAACATCCTAGAGGTTCTGGTCTTCCTCAAAGACCAATTTTAGTGCCCTAAGAGGAGGTCTCAAAGAGGCGCTTCAAAGAAGAGGAGGTTCGGACACTTACAAAGCAAGTCGGACCTAAGGATATAAAGAAAGGTTTTAGGTAAAAAAAAGGAGATCTTTATGGGAGATATTGAAGATCTTTCACCACGATTAGAAGATTACGTTCCGAGTTTCCAAAGACACTAAACTATTACGATCCTTGTGTGTGTGTTTTCGTTATGTACTAAGTATTCCGCAAATGTAATGTAATGTCCATGTACGTCAAGATACGGGTCTCTACAGTTGGTATCAGAGGAAAGGTTTAGTCAACCTTTGGAAACTAGGATGCGAAAACGTTAGTGAGATGCCTAGAGATATTTCTAAGGTATGTCTAGGGATGCCCCTAAGGATAAGTATACGTATATGATATAGTCCTAGAACTATGGTAACGATATTAGATTAAACCAAAGATGATAGATATTTAAGTTACTCCCCCTTTATTATGATTTTTGCATCTAACACTATTCTGTTTGGGTTTTAGAAAATGGCTGGAAACAAGATGATTCACAATAATGGAGGATATGATGGACAATGGAATGATATTCTTCATGAGAAACCAAATGAAATGGGATTTGGATGTCCAAACATCATTATTATGCCGAATCAGCAATCTCACAACATGATCAATAAAGTAAAATTTGGTAAGTTTCCTGACTCGACTAATAAGAGAAAGATGGAGTTCCATGATGATCATATAGGAAAGAAAGTTCAATTTCCCCTATGTAAATCCTGTGGGAAGAGGCATCAAGGAGAATGTTTCAAGGGAACTGGAAGATGCTTTGGGTGTGGAAAAGAAGGACACAAAGCAAGTAAGTGCAAAGGAAAAGGGTCGGTTAACACCATGGATGAGGATAATGGTATTGCTACGACATCAAAAATGGTTAAGTGTTTTAAATGTGGAATGTATGGGCATTATGCAAACAAATTCCCTAAGGGAAAGACTCATGAAGAGAATCAGTATGGTCATATGGGTAGTATTTATGTGGATGATGATGAAGAGACTACAAATGATATGTGAGATGAAAGAATTTTTGAAGCTCGGTCAATGGTTTGAGAATGTAGTGGAATGATTACATGTTTATCATGTGTAATTTTGGAATAAAGAGACATCTATGGATTGTTACACTGTTGTCTTTCCTTGTGTTTTGAAAGTGTATGATTAATGTTACCAGTATCCATGAAAGGTTATTCAGATATTTTTGGAATGTAGATGATATGCGCATAATGAAGGGATAAGGAGAAAATTAAATGTTTGATAGTATTCATGAGCTCATGATTGATATAAGGACTAAGTGATATCATGGTTTGAGTATATAGAATTTTAAGGATTTCGGTATGTGAAATGTGTTAACTTTTAACTGCATTCAAGTTTTCACTAAGGTTCAATGGGTATTCAAGAGAGTACAAGATTAAGGCCTTTGAATGTTTGGAATGTGACCAACAAGATATATCTTATGATATATGGGGATCAACGATGGTATTAAATCTCTGGAAATCGTTTTCACTATGTTATGAGAATGGACTGCAGTATTATGGATAAGCCTAAAGATTGGAATGGATTATGTTGGACATAAGTTAGTATTGTTTAAGGATAGAAGTTTTTTCGATATTATTGATGGGATGTTATAGTAATATAGTTTTATAAAAAGGACAACCTGCAGGACGGGCGACAGCCCATCGCTTTGGACAAGGCTGTGGGAATCGAACCCACAACCGAAGTGCGACTGGCCTTTATCGCCTACCACTGGCCTACAGGAAGTCCCTGTTTAGTAGAAACTAGTTTTATTATATTAAGCAGTATGATATATGAAGTATAAGTCCATTTTAGGAACCATATATGATTAATCTCACTATAGAATGACTTATGTATATTTAATAACTTTTGCTAACCTTTTGTTTGAGACAGATGGAATGAACAGTCATTCTATCACATGATCTGCTAACACTTCACGAATAACAAATTCAACTTCATTTATTTAAGAGATGAAGTGGAAATTGTTCAAGGCACGAACAATAGTGAGATTGTACCAAAATAAAGTAAGTATTTATTCTAATTCAAATTTTCAACTTTAGGGAAATGATCTTGAAAACCAAAAATGTTGTCCTAGTGATCTTATACCTGATGAATCAGATGGTACCTTATATCATCACAAATCTATGGATTTGTGATTACTGGATTTTCCATAGCCATGTTCTCTACCACTCTCCATCAGAACATGATGGTTAGATTTCTCTTTCATATCCATATTTTCACCTATGTGGAAACCCAGTGATTAGCTTATTTGGGTAATCGTTACATTTCATACTTTAGTTTTTAAAGCCAAGTTTTGGTATTCCTTTTTACGATGTGGGTTTCTATTAAAGAAACTTATAAATAGTAAACCATTTATAACCCCGACGAATTTCGAGGGCGAAATTCATTTTAAGGGGGGTAGAATGTAACAGCCCGAGATTTTATGAAAAATATTCTTTTTAATTTTATTAATGTCTTGTGTTGTACGCTACACCAAAATGATCTTGCACAACACGCATATTTGAATTGACTTGTATTACACGCAATCGCAACCTTCCTCGATAGCGTGTGTAATACGCAATACTAAGTTTCACGAAACAACGATATGCTATTAAAATATTATTAAAACTAGCCGTTATGAATACTATTAACCACTTTTTAAATTTTAGAAATTTTATCTCTCAAAATGGACTTCATTTTTGGATTCGGAGTATCGAATTTAGCCTAAGGTGAAATTTTGGTACTTTTCGGATAACTTTCATATTCTGATGAATAGTGAAAATTACTAAATTATAATTAAAAACAACTTTTTTAATCGAAATAATTAATAGTGATAAATCATTAATTTGAGTGGTTTTAAAGTATATTTAGAATATATTTTTACAATTTAATACAATTTTGGTCATTGGATGTAATTTCACATTTAAACCAGACATAATCAAGTGTCAATCTTTTGATAGATTTTGTTTCTTAAAAACACGCTATTTGTTTTAACAGCGGGATTTAATTTTAAAATTAATTAATGCAACTTTTATGTTATGAATTTGGTAAAATAGACCTCATTTTTGAATTCGGAATATGAAATATAGCTTAGGATGAAATTTTGGCATTTTTCTGAAAACCTTCAATTTTTGATGAATAGTGAAACTACTAAGTGGTAGTTAAAAAAACTGAATTTTTCATAAAACTTAATTTTACCGCTTCTGTGAATGGAATTTCAAAAATCCGAGAGACACGGTTGATGTCAGTAAGTAAAATGTGGTTCAATGACATGAAAATAATTTTTGGTGAATAGTAACTTTTTACTTTTATTTACCACGGTTAAAAGTAAATAGGGTAATTAAGGGTAAGAATGATATTAATATTACCCTAACACATGTCCTAATTCTATTGGACAAGTGTATCTCGACCAAAAACAACATTAAGTGTAAAATATTATCATTTAGGCCCACTTGGATTAGATTAGGACATTTATTATTATTTAATTCAAAGAAGAGTTAAAAGAGTTAAAATCAAAGTTTATTTACTAAAACATTTTTAATATAGGGTTATACATAAGATAAATTCGATTGTAAATATTCATTAGAAAGATAAAAAGATTTCCCACATAATGGTATTTTATTTGTAATTTTTAGACATCAAATAAGTTAATTTATTTATGACACAAATATGATGCAGTAATTATCTTATTAATGAAATATTGACATAATTGATGTTATAAACATCAAACGAAATATAATTTGAGACTTTTTATGAATTCCACTAATTTTCTAGGTTACTATAATATATTAGTGTTGATTTAATCAACTTGGTTCGAACATATAATTCTTTTATGACTTTCACAAAAATCATATATCAAATAGTGTCAAAATTGACATAAAATAGTTTTTAAATCAAATATTATATTATTAATTGTTATTTTATTCCTAAAAATCTAAGGTTCGGCCAAATGACTTAGATAAGGATATATATATTAATAATAAACAATTTGGGGTTCGTTTGGCATTTTATAGTAAGTGTATTAACCATATAGTGAAAGAAAACAAAAAGACACGGTAAAAGTTAAATTATTTAACTTAGAGTTAAATCTAATTGATAAGGTTAAAATAATACCCTAAACTTGTCTAAATCCTATTGGTTGATAGGATTTCGACCCATCCCCACTTTAGCTTCGAAATAAGACCCTTTGGAACCATTATAAACCGATTTTGACTTTAATATAAAATAATATTTTGAGATATTCCTAAGGTGCCCCTCTCCTCCATTATAAAAGGACACCTCCTCCCCCTCCTCCTCACACCAATTTGAGCACTCAAGCTCATCCAACCCCTGCCAAAATCTCTTCTCCACTTCCCTAGAAACATCCTAGAGGTTCTGGTCTTCCTCAAAGACCAATTTTAGTGCCCTAAGAGGAGGTCTCAAAGAGGCGCTTCAAAGAAGAGGAGGTTCGGACACTTACAAAGCAAGTCGGACCTAAGGATATAAAGAAAGGTTTTAGGTAAAAAAAAGGAGATCTTTATGGGAGATATTGAAGATCTTTCACCACGATTAGAAGATTACGTTCCGAGTTTCCAAAGACACTAAACTATTACGATCCTTGTGTGTGTGTTTTCGTTATGTACTAAGTATTCCGCAAATGTAATGTAATGTCCATGTACGTCAAGATACGGGTCTCTACAGTTGGTATCAGAGGAAAGGTTTAGTCAACCTTTGGAAACTAGGATGCGAAAACGTTAGTGAGATGCCTAGAGATATTTCTAAGGTATGTCTAGGGATGCCCCTAAGGATAAGTATACGTATATGATATAGTCCTAGAACTATGGTAACGATATTAGATTAAACCAAAGATGATAGATATTTAAGTTACTCCCCCTTTATTATGATTTTTGCATCTAACACTATTCTGTTTGGGTTTTAGAAAATGGCTGGAAACAAGATGATTCACAATAATGGAGGATATGATGGACAATGGAATGATATTCTTCATGAGAAACCAAATGAAATGGGATTTGGATGTCCAAACATCATTATTATGCCGAATCAGCAATCTCACAACATGATCAATAAAGTAAAATTTGGTAAGTTTCCTGACTCGACTAATAAGAGAAAGATGGAGTTCCATGATGATCATATAGGAAAGAAAGTTCAATTTCCCCTATGTAAATCCTGTGGGAAGAGGCATCAAGGAGAATGTTTCAAGGGAACTGGAAGATGCTTTGGGTGTGGAAAAGAAGGACACAAAGCAAGTAAGTGCAAAGGAAAAGGGTCGGTTAACACCATGGATGAGGATAATGGTATTGCTACGACATCAAAAATGGTTAAGTGTTTTAAATGTGGAATGTATGGGCATTATGAAAACAAATTCCCTAAGGGAAAGACTCATGAAGAGAATCAGTATGGTCATATGGGTAGTATTTATGTGGATGATGATGAAGAGACTACAAATGATATGTGAGATGAAAGAATTTTTGAAGCTCGGTCAATGGTTTGAGAATGTAGTGGAATGATTACATGTTTATCATGTGTAATTTTGGAATAAAGAGACATCTATGGATTGTTACACTGTTGTCTTTCCTTGTGTTTTGAAAGTGTATGATTAATGTTACCAGTATCCATGAAAGGTTATTCAGATATTTTTGGAATGTAGATGATATGCTCATAATGAAGGGATAAGGAGAAAATTAAATGTTTGATAGTATTCATGAGCTCATGATTGATATAAGGACTAAGTGATATCATGGTTTGAGTATATAGAATTTTAAGGATTTCGGTATGTGAAATGTGTTAACTTTTAACTGCATTCAAGTTTTCACTAAGGTTCAATGGGTATTCAAGAGAGTACAAGATTAAGGCCTTTGAATGTTTGGAATGTGACCAACAAGATATATCTTATGATATATGGGGATCAACGATGGTATTAAATCTCTGGAAATCGTTTTCACTATGTTATGAGAATGGACTGCAGTATTATGGATAAGCCTAAAGATTGGAATGGATTATGTTGGACATAAGTTAGTATTGTTTAAGGATAGAAGTTTTTTCGATATTATTGATGGGATGTTATAGTAATATAGTTTTATAAAAAGGACAACCTGCAGGACGGGCGACAGCCCATCGCTTTGGACAAGGCTGTGGGAATCGAACCCACAACCGAAGTGCGACTGGCCTTTATCGCCTACCACTGGCCTACAGGAAGTCCCTGTTTAGTAGAAACTAGTTTTATTATATTAAGCAGTATGATATATGAAGTATAAGTCCATTTTAGGAACCATATATGATTAATCTCACTATAGAATGACTTATGTATATTTAATAACTTTTGCTAACCTTTTGTTTGAGACAGATGGAATGAACAGTCATTCTATCACATGATCTGCTAACACTTCACGAATAACAAATTCAACTTCATTTATTTAAGAGATGAAGTGGAAATTGTTCAAGGCACGAACAATAGTGAGATTGTACCAAAATAAAGTAAGTATTTATTCTAATTCAAATTTTCAACTTTAGGGAAATGATCTTGAAAACCAAAAATGTTGTCCTAGTGATCTTATACCTGATGAATCAGATGGTACCTTATATCATCACAAATCTATGGATTTGTGATTACTGGCTTTTCCATAGCCATGTTCTCTACCACTCTCCATCAGAACATGATGGTTAGATTTCTCTTTCATATCCATATTTTCACCTATGTGGAAACCCAGTGATTAGCTTATTTGGGTAATCGTTACATTTCATACTTTAGTTTTTAAAGCCAAGTTTTGGTATTCCTTTTTACGATGTGGGTTTCTATTAAAGAAACTTATAAATAGTAAACCATTTATAACCCCGACGAATTTCGAGGGCGAAATTCATTTTAAGGGGGGTAGAATGTAACAGCCCGAGATTTTATGAAAAATATTCTTTTTAATTTTATTAATGTCTTGTGTTGTACGCTACACCAAAATGAGCTTGCACAACACGCATATTTGAATTGACTTGTATTACACGCAATCGCAACCTTCCTCGATAGCGTGTGTAATACGCAATACTAAGTTTCACGAAACAACGATATGCTATTAAAATATTATTAAAACTAGCCGTTATGAATACTATTAACCACTTTTTAAATTTTAGAAATTTTATCTCTCAAAATGGACTTCATTTTTGGATTCGGAGTATCGAATTTAGCCTAAGGTGAAATTTTGGTACTTTTCGGATAACTTTCATATTCTGATGAATAGTGAAAATTACTAAATTATAATTAAAAACAACTTTTTTAATCGAAATAATTAATAGTGATAAATCATTAATTTGAGTGGTTTTAAAGTATATTTAGAATATATTTTTACAATTTAATACAATTTTGGTCATTGGATGTAATTTCACATTTAAACCAGACATAATCAAGTGTCAATCTTTTGATAGATTTTGTTTCTTAAAAACACGCTATTTGTTTTAACAGCGGGATTTAATTTTAAAATTAATTAATGCAACTTTTATGTTATGAATTTGGTAAAATAGACTTCATTTTTGAATTCGGAATATGAAATATAGCTTAGGATGAAATTTTGGCATTTTTCTGAAAACCTTCAATTTTTGATGAATAGTGAAACTACTAAGTGGTAGTTAAAAAAACTGAATTTTTCATAAAACTTAATTTTACCGCTTCTGTGAATGGAATTTCAAAAATCCGAGAGACACGGTTGATGTCAGTAAGTAAAATGTGGTTCAATGACATGAAAATAATTTTTGGTGAATAGTAACTTTTTACTTTTATTTACCACGGTTAAAAGTAAATAGGGTAATTAAGGGTAAGAATGATATTAATATTACCCTAACACATGTCCTAATTCTATTGGACAAGTGTATCTCGACCAAAAACAACCTTAAGTATAAAATATTATCATTTAGTCCCACTTGGATTAGATTAGGACATTTATTATTATTTAATTCAAAGAAGAGTTAAAAGAGTTAAAATCAAAGTTTATTTAATAAAACATTTTTAATATAGGGTTATACATAAGATAAATTCGATTGTAAATATTAATTAGAAAGATAAAAAGATTTCCCACATAATGGTATTTTATTTGTAATTTTTAGACATCAAATAAGTTAATTTATTTATGACACAAAGATGATGCAGTAATTATCTTATTAATGAAATATTGACATAATTGATGTTATAAACATCAAACGAAATATAATTTGAGACTTTTTATGAATTACACTAATTTTCTAGGTTAATATGATATATTAGTGTTGATTTAATCAACTTGGTTCGAACATATAATTCTATTATGACTTTCAAAAAAATCATATATCAAATAGTGTCAAAATTGACATAAAATAGTTTTTAAATCAAATATTATATTATTAATTGTTATTTTATTCCTAAAAATCTAAGGTTCGGCCAAATGACTTAGATAAGGATATATATATTAATAATAAACAATTTGGGGTTCGTTTGACATTTTATAGTAAGTTTATTAACCATATAGTGAAAGAAAACAAAAAGACACGGTAAAAGTTAAATTATTTAACTTAGAGTTAAATCTAATTGATAAGGTTAAAATAATACCCTAAACTTGTCTAAATCCTATTGGTTGATAGGATTTAGACCCATCCCCACTTTAGCTTCGAAATAAGACCCTTTGGAACCATTATAAACCGATTTTGACTTTAATATAAAATAATATTTTGAGATATTCCTAAGGTGCCCCTCTCCTCCCTTATAAAAGGACACCTCCTCCCCCTCCTCCTCACACCAATTTGAGCACTAAAGCTCATCCAACCCCTGCCAAAATCTCTTCTCCACTTCCCTAGCAACATCCTAGAGGTTCTGGTCTTCCTCAAAGACCAATTTTAGTGCCCTAAGAGGAGGTCTCAAAGAGGCGCTTCAAAGAAGAGGAGGTTCGAACACTTACAAAGCAAGTCGGACCTAAGGATATAAAGAAAGGTTTTAGGTAAAAAAAAGGAGATCTTTATGGGAGATATTGAAGATCTTTCACCACGATTAGAAGATTACGTTCCGAGTTTCCAAAGACACTAAACTATTACGATCCTTGTGTGTGTGTTTTCGTTATGTACTAAGTATTCCGCAAATGTAATGTAATGTCCATGTACGTCAAGATACGGGTCTCTACACCTAGCTAGCGATTACTGACAAAAGAAACCCACTAATGTGATGTAAGGAAGGAATGATATGGTCAAAATTCAACCTATTGTGCAATGTTTCAACTTCAAGGAATAATGAAAATATCTAAATCAATTCCCTCAGGCAAGGGTGATCAATGAAAACTAGTGAAAATAACCTACAAGGTCTAGAGAGAAAGGAAGAACTTATGCCATTACAACTGTTGAGGTGAATCATGACAATGAAGTGGTAACAAGTACACTAGTTATTAATTCAAGAATAGAAAATTTACTTTTTGATACTATTTCTACAAAATATTTCATAACATTAATGTTTAGTAGAACAATTCAAACACCACCTCAAAACATGGAAGTTGAGTTATCAGTGAAGATGTAAAATGGGCCAATTATTGTATCACTAGAATATAACTCATCCCATGTCCAAATTTATGGGGTGATTTTTTTGGATAACCTTATGAGATTTACCTTAGAGAAATACAATACTATTATAGTAAATGGATAGTAATTCCTTGTATTGAACCAATTTAAATTTTCAAGAGAAGTAAATAGCTCTCCATATCACAAACCACCCTATGATTCAATAAAAGTGAAAGGAGGAGGATGAATCTTATTCAGTACCAATATATCAAGAAGGAAATAACTCTCTATATCACAAACCACCCTATAATTCTCTAATGTGTTTCCTGAAGAATTTCCTGGTCTTCTTCCCAATGGTGAGGTTGAGTTCTCAATCGATCTCATACCTAGAGCTTTACTGATATCCAAGGATCCATATAGAATGACCATTGTTGAAGATTAAGATTTGAATAAACAATTATATGAGAATATGGATAAAGGGTTTATACACCTAAGTGCTTATCCATGAGGTACACTAGTCCTCTTCATTAAGAAGAAGGGTGTGTCAATATCCCTCTACATTTATTATCATGAGATAAAAAGATCATGATAAATAAAAAGTATCCTCTTCTATAGGTAGATGACTTGTTCAACGAGCTATGTGGATCCCAATACTTGTCCAAGGTGTATCTATGGTTAGGATATTATAATATTAAGGTAAATAAGGAGGATATCCCCAAGATTGATTTTTGTACAAGGTATAGACACTATTAGTTCACAGTGATGACATTTGGACTCACTAATTACCCATAAATCTTAATGGACTTGATGAATAGAGACTGTAGGTATTTCCCTAAAATTTTTTTGTAGCCTTTATAGATAATATTTTTATATACTCTAAAATCAAGGGGGAACATGAGGATAAATTAAATACTATATTGAAAAATTTTAGGAAGTAAAATTTTTATGAAAAGTATAGTAAATGTGAGTTTTTTTTGGATAAAGTAACTTTCTTTGGGTATGTTATCACCAACAAAGGGATATCTATGTATAAATAAAAAACAGAGGCAATCAAAGGATGGCCCAGATCAACATATGTGATGAAAATCTATAGTTTCCTTAGATTAGTTGGGTACGATCTTTTATTTGTTTGAAACTTCTCATGATTTTCAATCCCACTAACCAATATTACTTAAAAGGGGGTGAAGTTTGTTTGGAATGATGAATGATACGAAAGATTTAAAGTAATAAAGAAGTGGATAATAACTACACCTATTCTCACATTAACCACCAATAGGTAAGGATTTTTGATCTATAATGATGTGTCAAAATAGGGATTAGGTTGTTTACTCATAAAATAAGAATAAGTGATAGATTATACCTCCTTAAAATTAATGATCCATGATAATAACTACCAAACACATGATTTATAACCAACAGTAGTAATCTTCACATTGAAGATTTGGTGACATTATCTCTATAGAGAAAATTGTGACATATATACGGACCATAAAATCCTTAAGTATATATTCACACAAAATGATATTAATATGTGACATTAAATGTGATTAGATCTAATAAAGGATTATGATTTTTCAATGAATTACCATATTGGGAAGGTAAACAAAGTGGAAGATGTTGTGATGAGTAAGGATCCCACAACCTTATCCATGATGAGGGGTTAAAGGGATCCAATATTATTAGAGATTAATAGGATGGATATGTGAATAATATAAGGATATTCATCCTAAATTTCTCAAATAACTACTAAACCATATATTCCTTAGAGTATCAAGGTGGCCAAGAAAGATGACGAGTTTCTATAGAAGAAGGTAGTGAATATTCTAAAGTTTAAGTTTTATGAAGATGGAGTTATAAGGTTTAGAACATTGATATGTTTACCATCAAAAATAAAATTTAAGAGGTAAATTTTAGATGATGTGTATATATCATCCTTCTCTATTCATTTAGGAAGCACTAATATGTATAGATATTTGAAGAAAAACTTCTGGTAGGATAACATGAAGAGGGAGATTGTAGAGTTTGTATCTCGATGCTTGGTATGACAACAAGTCAAGGTATAATGATAGAAAACTAAGATTATTATTCATACATTTCCCATATCAGTATGGAAATGGAAAAAATAAACATTAATTTCATCATATGACTCCCCAGGACACCTAAAGGTAATAATGCCATTTTGTTGGTAGTTGATCACTTTACCAATTCATCACATTTTGAAGCTATAATAGAAGATTTCTCTTTTAAAAAAATCTCCAAGATATACATAAGATAAGTGGTAAGATTATATAGATTTTCACTATCTATTATATCTAATCAAGATCCAAGGTTTACCTTGAGGTTTTCAAGAAGCCTTCATAAAAAAATGGATACTAAAATGAGATTCAACACTACTTATCATTCTCATATAGATAGTTAGTCTGAAAGGACTATTCAAACTCTAGAGGATATGATGAGATAATGTTCAATGGATTTCCTAGGATGTTGGGAGTAAAACCTTCCCTTAGTGGAGTTTTCATATAGCAATAATTTCCATCCTAGCATTAAAATGGAACTTTATGAGGATTTTTATAGAAATATGTGTTATACTTGGATATTATAGGTTGGATTTGGAGATTGGAAGTTGATGTGACATGATATTATCTAAGAGGTGATAAATAAGGTTCAAACAATTTAGATTCATATGAAATCTACACAAAGTTGAAAAAAAAATCAATTTAGACAATCATTGATGATACCTAGAGTTTGAGGTTAGAGATAAAGTGTTCCTTTGTATATAAATAGGGAATGAAGTCATGAGTTTTGGGAATAAGGGAAATATTAGTTTGAGATACATCATCCCCTTTGAGATCCCCAATCACATCAGAGTGGTAGCTTATCGACTAACACTTCCACCTAACCTAAATCAAGTACATGATGTGTTATATGTATGCCTCTTAAGGAAATACATAATAGACCCATCACATATACTAAATCTAGATGTGGTATCACTATAAAATGATATTTTATATGAGGAGAAGCCAATGAAGATCTTAGATCATAGAGACAAAGTTCTAAGAAACAAGGCAACTCACCTGGTCAAAGTGTTGTGGAAAAACCATATGTTTTAAGAAGTGACATGGGAATCAGAAGAGGCGATGAAGTATAAGTACCCTCATATATTTTAGTGTAATAAATGAAAATTTATAGGGTGAAATTTATGAATAGGGAAGAATGTAACTACCCAAACTTTTATAAATGAAACTCACTTTTTGAATGAATAAATTCATTATCAAGTAATTTAGTTATAGAAAACACATGCACTTACTTTGGTTATTTCAGAATGATATAATTTATATAATTGAAAATACCATTAATCATCATAATAATTTATGATATTTCCATTGTACAATGACCATTGAGATGAGTATATTAAGGGTTATGATAAAGCCTAATTGAAAGATATGAAATAAGCGATGGCCTCAACCAATTGGATGGTACCATATGAATACCATTTATTGGATCTTCCAAGGGATATGGAATCATTGGTATTTTCCCTTGACCAATACCAATCCAATATTTAACAACTAAAGAATGAGTGAAATCATTTAATATAGAAGATTAATCTCATTGATCTCATGGCCAAAACCATATTCACCGAACAACCCCTTGAAAATATCACCATCACACATCTTATCCTTAGAGAGATCGCTGGGGTAATAATAGAATATGTATCTAGACCCTAATAATATGAATTTTTATATTTTATTACTATTGAAATAATGATTTTATTTATTCCTTATTTATATTACTTTTAAATTATTAAATAAAAAGTTTGATAAAAATTATATTTTGATACGATGAAATATACATTTTATTTTTGGGAAATATATAGTTTCAATCAGAACACTCATTTTTATGAATTCAAGAAATTTTAAAATAAATGATATTTTAATATAAAATTATTATTAAAATATAATTATTAAATATAAATGGTAATATAATTTTATGAAATCAAATATAATTTTTATAAGGGTTAGAAAACCGTTATTATTAAAAAACCCATTATTTTTCAATAAATGGGAATCTTTGATTTTAAAATGTAAATTCACATATTTAGAGAAGTATTTTGATAAAATAAATATTATTTTTAATTATCATGTCAGAAATATATAATGGTGTTTTTTTTCATAAATTTTTAAGACATTAAAATTTTTGGGTAAAAATTAAATATGGAATAATTATACGGTATGTTATATGAAATCATAAAATCCCAAAAATGATGTAATAAGTATTATAAAGAGTATACATGACCAAAATTATGTTTCCCCTTTAAAATAATTTATTTTTTAAATTTATTTGATTAATTTTACAAAACCTTAATGAATCCTCCAAAACCTATATTATATTTTAAGGTTTTAAAATTAGTTCTTTATAAACATGAATAACTTTCAAATCACCAAGGGAATTATTTTAATATGTTTTGTTCATAGAATTATAAAATAATTAAAACCAATCCCCTTTTTTATAAACCATGGGAAAGAACTGTGGTAAGGTTTTTGGTTTTGATTACTTTATTATATAGAGTCTAAAACCCATGTTTGTAAATTAATAATGAATTATCCACTCTTTTTATATATAAACCCACCCAACCTCCCATTCCCCTTCTCTAAATACTCTTTGTAGAAATAATTTACTCTTACATTACCTCTATATATCCCTCATAATGTTCCCCAAATATATTAAGATGATCCTCCCAATCTTTTAGTAGCGTCATCTCATGGTAAGGGATCCTCTTCGTCTCCCCTTTATTCAAGCACCTTCTTTACATCATGCCTTTTGATTTCCAATTTTTCATGTTAGGATATGTTTTTACATATCTATATCACTATTATTATGATTTAAAAGTAATTATATACCCATTTCACCATCATTCACCCCTTTTATAAACATTTATATACACCCATTATGCTACTATAATTATCCTGTGATTTTTTATGCCAACCATTTATGTAGTGAATACATATATCCATTTCCAATAAAGGGTATTAACATAGTTTTACATACCCTTCACTTAATTTATTGGGTATTTATATTTCTATAAACCAAACTCCTTAATATTTGGGATAAAAATGATGAAATATATTCTTATACTGTATGATCTATGTGGAACACTTATGGATGTATATGATATGAAAGTAATAGGTGGGCCTAAAATAATATCTCCCTCCAATGAATTGGGTAATGTTTTAATTTCATGAGATTCCATGTATAGTGCACAAGAGTTTATCCTAATCACACTATGTTATATTTTCTTGGTGGTTATCCTCAACTTATGTTTATGATGTCATGTTTTATGTTGTTTCCATATTCCCATATTACCTTTAGGTTATCATGTTATATCATGACTTATTGTTCAAGATTATGATTATCAACCATCTTATGTTAACTTTATATATATCTTGGATCACATGTATACATTTATGTTATGCTATGATTTTTTTATTCCTTTACTATGCTTTATAGATCACCTATTTTTTATGTACATCCTCAGGTTATCCCATGCAGTTTTAGACGATCTAAGGAAAATAAGGTAACGTTTCAGTGTTTTTAATTAATGACGTTGTGTTTGTTTTTCATGTTATTATGTAATGTACCAAATTTCATAAAGAAAATAGTCCTCATGATCTTTTGTGGTCGTATTAAGTGTATATTTATGAAATAAATCATGAAATTAGGTGTATTAAAGATATGGGTTGTCATATATCTCGAGTTAAGAAATGATCATAGTGGTTTTGTGGGTTTTCTTGACATTTTTTCTAAAATAATTAAAATAGTTGATTGTTACTTTACATGATTACAATTTACAAGTGAGATAATGAATTTAATTTTATTAATTCTCCCATTATTTTATCATTTCACAATAGCCCCCACCATTGAACTCTGAATGTATAGTTTCTTAGAAATTCTAGTGATTAGGATACATACACCCCTTATAATAACCCAAGCATGGGATCAATCACTTACTCAAAGGTATTTAGGTAGGTGGGTCTTTTCTAATTGTGGGCTTACATCTCCTTAATCCATTGAGTGAACTCACCAATCTAGAAATCCTGACTTGGATTTCTTCAACACTTGCCTCCAAGTTACATCAAGTCTAGAATGGGATACTCTTCTTGATTTAAGTTGGTTAAGTCAACCTGAAATGTTAATAAGAACTCAATGATAAAATCTAGTGTCTCAACTTGGGTTGGTCAAACACTTAGTTCTATATATTTCATTCATAATCAAGTAATGGATGGATTAGTCTGACTTATTATTAAGTTTGAGGGATTTTATTTATTATGTGTACATATTTATTATTTTATCCTTTACATTTATTTTTAATATAAAGTGGATTTTAATTAAGTGATTAACCTTGATTTGATAAAACATTTATGCACAATAAATTTATTTTAATTCCATATTTACATAATAATCCATTTATTTATGAGATCAATGTCTTACATACATAAAATAAATAATTAGTAAGAAAAAAATAAAAAAATAAAAAACTAAATAAATAAATAAATGAAATTATCATGATCTTATCTAATTGTTTATTTATTGAGTGGATAATAAATAAACATTTGACCCTAGGGAAAAATTCACTATTCCAATCTTGTCACTAGCTACAACAATCCTCTTGTCCACCTATATATCACCTGGGTTTGAATCATCTCAGTTCTGTAGTGAAATTCCCTATATTCCTTGGGATACTCCTTTTATGAAATGTATTTATAACTCACACAAAGGTAAACAAAACCAAATTACTGGTTAAGGGGAATTATATAAATCACCTTGGACATGCAGGTTATACATAATAAATTAAGGGGGGGGGGTGAATTGTAGGACATCATATTAAATTTAATATTAAATATTTCAAGACCTGATCCAACAAGGCTTGAGATATAACTACCCCAAGCCCGCCTCCATAGGCTAGGGGATGACAAAAAACACCAAAAGGCATAACTAATATGGGGGGCCTTTTTTTAATGTACCTATAAGTAAACACCCAACCATATCCATGCATAAGTATAGAGGAATAAATATAAAAATACAACAACATCTAGAGTAACAACCATGCATGTAACAACCTCTAGGGAATATAAGAGTACAAAGGTGTAATCTGAAAAGAAAAGGAAAAAATACACACCCAACTAGAAAGATATCCCAACCCAATAATAACTAGAAATGTAAAATGATGAGAGAGCCCGACTCCAGATCTCCAAGCCCCATACACCATATGTAGTAAAATGTGCTTGGGTATCCCTATGCTTTTATATAATTGATGCCGACCTTTCCATAATCTTCATAAGACATGACACATACGAGAAAATCCCATATAGGGGTGAGTATATACATACCTAGTAAGATACCTTGAAAGATGAAGGGAAAGAAATAAAAGACACGATAGATGTAGACATATCAAGACATAGAAAGAGAGAATAAAATCCAAAAACATGGATATATATATACTCAACAAAATAATCCCAAATGAGAGAAAAAGGGTATCTCTATATCATAGCCCATCCCTAGTAAAGAGTCTTCCATTAGTTCTAAGAGGTCCATCAATGATTCCCAACATCTACTGCATCCGTTTGAAGAAATATCCATGTCAAGCCACACCTCACCACTGTGACACATAGTTGAGGAGACATAAACTCTAGGTAGAGGAACCATGCCCTAATATTATAGGAGGGTTCCAATTATTAGATAGATAGAGGACCCATACCCTGACCTAGTAGGAGGGTTCCTCTATGATGGTAGAAGACCCATACATTGACTTCGAAAGAGGGTTCCACTCCAATGGTAGAGGACCCATTCCTTGAATCCACAGCAGGGTTCCACTCTAATGGTAAAGTACCTATTCCTTAACTCCATAGGAGGGTTCCACTCTAATGGTAGAGGACCCATGCCCCAACTCCATAGTAGGGTTCCAATCAAATTGTAGAGGACCCAGGTCATGACTCCATAGAAGGGTTCCTCTTTAATGGTAGATAGATAGAGGAACAATGCCCTGAATCCATTGGAGAGTTTCACTCTATGGGAAGATAGATAGTAGACCCATGCCCTTACTCTGTAATTGGGTTATACTATATGGGTAGATAGATAGAGGACCCATTCCCTGAATTCCCAAGAAGGTTCCACTATATGGGTAGAGGACCCATTCCCTGAATTCCCAAGAAGGTTCCACTATATGGGTAGAGGACCCATTCCCTAACTCCACAGGAAGGTTCCAATCTAATGGTATATAGATAAAGGACCAATGCCTTATCCCATAAGGAGGGTTCCATTTTATGGGTAGAGTTCCCATGCTTGAACTTTGTAGGATGGTTCCACTCTAATGATATCATTTAATAACTATCATCATCGAATGCCACCCATAGAAGAATCATGTTCATAATGTCTTTCATTATATCCTAAAATCCACTACAAAGGCCTACATCATATTATTTGTGTAAAAAAACTTTTCATAGAATACTCATGGTCCAAAATTTGTGTTCAAATGAAGAATATATGGGAGGTACAAATTTCCTAAAAAAGGAGGGTACATGGCATGTAAGGGGACCCATACGACATGTGGTCCCACCTTGTTTCTTGGCTGTGTCTCTACCAGCTCATAGATCACTATCCATATAGATGTATACTGTGTGTACGAGTCCCACATAACATATATCAGACACCTAGGCCTCTCCCATGTGCTCTTGGTCATGTCGTGTAATCTTTCCCATGCTAGTGTACTCAAATACTTGGTGTGTCCTCCCACATGGGGTCCTAACCATGTGCTTTTATCACATAGCTTGTCTCCTTGGGGATGGTCACACAGAATGTGGCCTAGATTCATATAAATTCACTCTTTAATTTTCCAAAACCCTAGTGCCACAACTATAGGGGTACTACACAACGTGTGTTTATCCCAGTACATGATGTCTAGTGACGATTTTCCAAGAAATTTTAGATCTTCTATAAACATTCCAAATTAGCACCCACCATTTCGAATACTATCATTTTAACACCCAAAATCAGTGGTAATTTTCTCCATTCATCATTTCTAGCCATCCGTTGGCCGAAAAATGAAATCTGGCTTGCCCATACAAACTCGCCATGCGTTTCTGCATCTACAACCATCACTTGTCATCTAACTAAATTCTTGATCAATGATGGAATAAACCACATACCAAAATCTATACAAATCCATCATTAATTCATCAATATTTTTATCACACATAAATATCCCATGAATCCAAGGGTTTGATCGTGCTCTTACCCACCCGAAAATGATGAAACTTGGTCTCGTAGGCCAATGATGAAGAACACAGAGTATGATTGGGAGAAAAGCCCAAGAACAAAGGTGAAACAATATTTTGTCACAAATTCTTATCTAATGAGTTAGATTTTGGATTTCTAGTGTGAGAAATCATGGCACAATGGGGAGATAAAAAATTGAATAACAAATTAAATCCTATGTGCGGGCGCATGCAAAGGCACAATTTAACACAGATTAAAGAGAATAAATAGACCATTCTTAATATTTTAATCATAAAGGGATGAACCCAAAAATGATGATACCTACCTTGATTCATATTGATAATTGATGAAGACAACTATCACCAATAAATGAGGAAGACCATCGCGTTCACTACACCTTGATTCAGTTTGTTGATTGTCATCCGATCTCAATAAGCCAATGAAAAATGGTGGATCCTCCTCTAAATAGTCCTAGGGTTATGAGGCTAACCTTGGAGATATTATATAATAGAATATTTATATAGGTAATTATGTTTTTAGGTCATTAATGAATTAAATAAATAAATAATTAATTAATCCACTGGATGAACCTTGCAATAGTTTTATTATCTGAATACCCCATGTCAACCCACTTTAGCTCACACCTAGGGGAAACATCATGTTATATATTTAACTCTGGTCTCATATTCCAATTTTGATAATTTTTTGGTAGATATTACATTATTTTTAAAAATCCATGCATGCATGATATATAATATATATAATATTTTTATAAAATTAATTATGGGAACACTGGGCCTCGGAATTTCATGTCATCTTAGTGCCTAGATTTGAAAATATTAATTAATATATTTCAAAGTATTATAAGGAAAAGGATCTCTACATTATTCCCTCCTTAAACAATTTCATCCTTGAAAAGTAAAAACTAAAAAAAAGATGAGAATACTGAGTTTGCATCTGGATCTCCCTCTCCCAATAGCTCTCCTGCATGCTCCCGTGTTTCCAAAACACACAAACCAAGAGAATGGTCCATCCATACAGGATCCTATCCTACCAATCCAAGATCTCCATCGAGTGCTCTATGAATGTAGATATATCATCAATTTCTAGCTCACCCCATTTAATAAGTTGTGTGGGATCATGGATGTATCTCCTCAGCTATGACACATGGAAGACTTCATGCAATCGCTCCAACTGTGGGGGTAGGGTATCACAATCAGCAACCTCTCCAATTTTCTGCAAGATCTTGAACGACCCAATGAACCTCATGGATAGCTTTCCTCCTCGATAAATCCTTAAAATTCTCATTGTGGGGAGATTCTCAAGAAAATAATATCTCCCTGATCAAACTCCAAGGGATTAAAACATCAGTCTGCATAATATTTCTTCCTGATATGAGTTGTCCTCATCCAATTGCAGATCACATGGAACGTATCCATTATTTTCTGCACTATCTATGGCCTGAAAAGAGATGTATTTCTGATCTCAGTCTAGAATTAGGTTGACCTACATAGTCTCCTGTATAGGGCCTTGAAAGGTTCCATTCCAATATTATAATGGTAGATATTATTGTATGAAAAATATAACAATAGAAAGTGATCATTCAAGATTCATCCAATGTCTAACACCTATGCCCTAAAATTATCCTCTAACACTTGGAAAATGCACTCAGTCTACCCATATGTCTAGGGGTGAAAGGATGTACTCATCCTTATCTAGGTTCTAAATTCACCCTGAAGGAATCTACACAACTATGATCTAAACCACACATCACAGTTAGGGACAATCATTGAGGGAACCCCATGAAGGCGGATGATCTCTCGTACGTACAACTGCCCCAAAATCTTCACAAAACTCTACTCCCTAATAAAAAAATAGTTCACCAAATTCATAATTTAGTCAACTATCACCCAGTTTCATTCATGGAATATCACTGTTGTGAGAATCATTTCCATGAAGTGTATGGATATGACATCCCATTTCTACCTTGAGATCTCAAGGGGCTATAAAAAAACTACTAGAACCTGGTGCTCAACCTTCACCTTTTGACATGTGAGGCACCGGGAGATGAACTCAACTATGCTATGAATCATGCCAACCTACTAAAACTACCACTGAAGGTCTCTTTACCACAATGAGATGTACAACTAAAGGAGATGTATGAAACTCTATCATCACCTCCTCCAATATTTTTACTAAGACCACTGTCCATCATTGAAAAATGATGACATGATTCCCTACTTTATAAAATATATTTGGTGAATCTTCTAAAGATATATGGTCACACAAGACCTCATAGTTGATGAATCCCAACTAGGACTCTCTCACACATTAGATGAGTGGAGGAGTCAACACCATCAACTGAAGAAAAGATTCACCCTCCTCCTCAACTAGAGTCAGTTTCCAGGAAGCCAATTGCTTAGATGCCTCTTCTACTAAGCGAGACTAAGAATTTATACTAAGGGAATCTGCCACCATGTTTCCCTTCCTTGGAGTATATAATATCTCAAAGTCATAGTCCTATAGTAACTCCAACCAATGCCTCTATCTCAATTCCAAGTCTCTCTATGTGAGGAAATTCCCGAGCCTCTAATGATATGAGTGCTCTCCTCGAAGATAATGCCTCCACATCCTCAAAGAAAAGACTACCGCTGCTAGCTCCAGGTTTTGAGTCACATAGTTATGATCATGGGGTCTCAACTACCTCAACCCATATGAAATAACTGCCTATCTATACATCAATACATAACCGGACCTGAAACTAGAGTCATTACAATATACTATGTACTCCACGCCCTCATCTGATAGTCTCAAAATAGGATCAATCATCAGCCTCAACCTCAAATCCTCAAATGATCTTTGGAACTATTCAGTTCTGGTAAAAGGATTCCCTTTCCATGTTAGGGTGGTCAAAGGGGATTCAATCCAAGTTAAGTCTTATAAAAAACTTATGTAGTACCCCACCAAGCTAAGAAAACTTGACACCTATGAAACACTCTTGGGTGGATTGCAAGAAATCACTACCTCGATCTTCACTGAGTCCACAGATAACTCATTCTTAGAAATGACATTCCCTAGGAAGTAAAACTCAAGGATATAGAACCAGAACTTTAATATATTACCATAAATATGGTGATCCCGAAGAAATTATAGGAACATACTCAAGTTCTCTACATTCTCCTTATATAACACAGAGTATATTAGTATGTCATCAATGAAGACAACAACAAATCGGTAAAAGTATGAATAAAAGATCTGATTCATAAAATTCATAAACACAGGGAGGGGATTTATTATACTGAAATGAATCATAAGGAACTCATAGTGTCTATAGAAAACTCATAATTCTAGCTTCAAAATATCATCCTCATGAACTCTCAATTAGTGGTATCTAGACCTGAGATCAGTCTTTGAGAATCATCACATGCCTCACAACTAATAAAAGAGTTAAAAAATCCTCATAAAGGGGTACTTGTTATTTATTGTGGCTTAGTTTAGTCGATGATAATCCACACATAGACATAAGACCCCATATGACTTTTTCATGAACAACACTGGAGCTTCCTAGGGGGACACACTGGGTTTAATAAAACCCTTTTCTTGAAGATCCTCCAAATGTAACCACAACTTGGTAGGGACTATCTAATATGACACATAAGAAATTAGAGCATTCCTAGGGTGTAATTTGATGAAAAACTGCATATCCTTCCTCATAGGTAGTATTATAATGTCCTCAGGTAATAAGTACATATAATCCTCCACAAATGAAGGAAACTAGATTCCTAAGGAGCCTACTTTGCCAAGGGCCACATTCTTCAAATGATGGGTGATGGGTTTCAGCTACCATCTCACAAAACCCACTCATCCTGCCATGATATATCTCTTTCTCATAAAGGAGAATCCCATCACATCATTGAAAAGGCATCCGAATCATCTATGATGACAAAAAATATGGGCTCGAATAGTATACAACCAGTCCATACCCAAGATGATGTCATAAAGTCTCATCATGATGACCAAAAGATCCCATAAAAAACTCTCTCCACCAAGTGATAGCTTGCACTTCCATGAGAAAAAAGAGATCAAATAATTATTCCCCATATCTTACTCAAGGAAAAGGTCTAATGCCTTAATCAGGAGCTCTAAATCTCATACTAGGATTAAATATATTAAGTAATGACTCACACCTATTTCTACTGGTAATAAAGAAAGATTAGAATAAACATAAATCATACCACTAATAATCTCATGAGTCGTTAGGTCATATGCCTACATTTTCTACAATTGCTAATGACCCCAAATTTAATCTCCATGATCATAACGTTGGACAACTAGTGGTGGTGGTGGAAGGAGTTCATAACATTTTCCACCACCCATAGCTCCTCCTCTTAAAGACCCACATTTTTATTGTCCAAATCCCCCTCCCCGAGGGCCACCCTACCTGGACCTGGGAGATCAATCACTACGCTACCTATTTCATGGAAGTCCATACACTATCTACTTGCCCTTTTCATCATGTTGGGTCAAGAAATCAAATTCCATGTGACCTATCCCATGACATGCATAACACTGCCCCTATCTGGGCTACCCTAATCCCTTGTGTGATCCCTATTCCACACGACCACATGTATGAGTCTGTTCATAAAAATATCTCCTGTACCAAGACCCTACCGACTGGTGCCTACTAGCTACATAGAAGACTCATCCCCATGACACCCACTACCATCTCTAGCTACACAATGTCCCTCTAATAGGATGCTCTCCATATCTAGAGCCTCATCAAACACTCCAACATAAGTGGGGATGCATAGGGGTACCAAACTAGCATAGATGTCTCTATGGAGACCTTGAGAAAACTTCCATGCCCAAAGTATCCATATAGAATCATGTCAAGGGATTATCACATAAGGTATATAAACCTCAAAATATACTTAGAAACTGTCATCCCTCCCCTCTTCAACTACAGAAGCTTCTAAATCCGAACTGAGTATAATCATGAGGGGTAATAATCCTCAAGAAACAACTAATAGAAGTCATTATATGAGAGTTTCAACTCATCATACATCTATGTAAATAGAATCCACTAACTCCTAGCTACTCCATGGATAAGGCTGGATACCAGTGCAACCACATGACCAGTTAGTGTCTTGATAAGCCTAAAAACACAAATCACTGACTCTAGCCAATCCTCCACCACCTGGGGATCTGAATCACCATGGAATTTCAATAGACTATGATGATAAAACATTCATATTATACTAATACTATACATATCATCAGCCTCCTATATTGGTATGATATTCTTCTCGATAGGTGGGGGTGCTACTAATTATCAACCTGGAGGAAGGACCTCACAAGATGACTCTTGAACTGAGGCCTCACCACTCATCGAATCATCATCACGATCCAAAATCTATAACTTGGTTGTCTTTCTTTGCAGATACATAATGAAAATTTAATCAAGATGTACCACAATCATATTATCATATATATGGGGAGCTAACTCAAGAAGGATAGTCAAAAGACTCAGTATTATATGATAAATGTACCAAATTTACCTACAATCGATGTCTCGGTATACCAAGTTGATAAGAAGGTGGTCGAATTGCTAATGTATGGATACATTGGTCACCACACCAATAATGGGTTCCCTATCCTAAAATCCATAGTTGAGATACTTTAACACCGTTTCCCTAAGTCCCAACCAAATCCTCAGAAGGGGACAACTCCAAACACCGTCCCATGGAATGAACCACCTCTTATACCAATCTATTATAACCTGAACCAAGAGGGATCAATCCATAACTACCCAATCCTACCTCTATATACCAGGGTATTGTGGAAAGAGACAAAAGGCATAAATAATATGGCATGAATTTGTCTAATTTACCTATATTCACACACTCAACTATCTCCATATAGAATTTTAAGTGAAAAAATATAAAAATAAAACAACATTTAGAGTAACAACCATGCATATAACAACTTCTAGGGAATAAAAGATCAAAAAAACATGAAAAGTAAAGGAAAAAAATATATTCCCCAATAGAAAGATATACCAACCTAACAATAACTAGAAAATTAAAATGTTGAGAGAGATTAACTCTAGATATCCATGCCTCGACCCCCATACATGGTCAAATTCACCTGGATATCACTACGATCCTCTGTAATCACCACTGACCTATCTGTCATTTTCATAAGACACAATATGTGTTGGAAAATTCCAAGTAGGGGTGAGTATATACATACCCAGTAGGATGCCCTAAAATCTGAAGGGAAAGAAATAAGAGACAAGATAGAAGTAGACAACTCAACCCATAGAAAGAGAGAAATGAATCATACAACAAGAATATATATATATATATATATATATATATATATATATATTATAAATAGAATAAGCCTAAACAATAAAGAAAGGGGATATCCATATCATAGCCCAACCTAGGTAACAAGTCTTCCATCAGTTCTGAGAGGTCTATTAATGATGCCCAACATATCGTGTGTCTTCTAAAGAAATATCCATGTCAAGACACACCTCACAATTGTGACACATAGTCGAGTAAACATAAACTCTTGGTAGAGGACCCATGCCCTGAATCCATAGTAGGGTTCTACTCTAATGGTATAGGACACATGCCCTGAATCTACGGGAGGGTTCCACTCTAATTGTATAAAACCCATTCCTTGACTCTGTAGGAGGGTTCCACTCTAATGGTAGAGGAACCATTCCCTGACTCTTTTGGAGGGTTCCACTCTAATGGTAGATAGATATAGAACCCATTCACTAACTCCATAAGAGGGTTCCACTCTATGGGTAGATAGATAGAGGACCCGTTCCCTAACTCTACTGGAGGGTTCCAATCTATGGGTAGAGGAACCATTCCATGACTCCATAGGAGGGTTCCATTGTAATGGTAGATAGATAGAGGGCCCATGACCTGACTCTACAAGAGAGTTCCACTATAATGATCCCACTTGATCACTGTCATCATCGAACACTACTTAAAGAAGTGTCATGCTCAGAACATCTCTCATCATATCCCAAAAGACACTATGAAGTCCAATATCACATTCTACATGGAAAAAATAATTATAGGCCACTTTAAGGCCAAAATCCAAGTCCAAATGAAGGAGAAATAATAGGTATAAATTTAATCAAAAAAGAGGTTACATAGCCTGTAAGGGGACACACCCAACGTGTAGTCACTCCCTACTTCCTGGTCATTTTCTTACTATCACATTGATCTCTATCCATGTATATGTTCACAATGTGTATGAGTCTTACACAACATGTCTCAGCCACTTGGAGCATACTCGAGTGCTCTTGGTCATGCCGTGTAATCTTTCCCATGCTTGTATACTCAGATACACATTGTGTCCTCTTTCATGGGGTCCTTCCCATGTGATTCTATCACACAACTTTCCTACCTAGGGATGGTCACATGGATTGAGTCCCAGACACATAGTATGTCATCCTTAACTTTTACAAAACCCTATAACCACAACCACAGGGGTACTACATAGTGTGTGCTCATCCCAGTACATGCCGTGTAGTTGGGATGTTCCCAGAAAGTCCAAATCTGCTCAATATGTTCCAAATTCGCACCCTCTTCTACAAATCCTACAATTTTATCACCCAAAATTAGTTTTAATCATCTATAGTCATTATTTTCATCCATCTATTGGCTGGAAAATGGAATTTGGATCACCTGTACAAACCCAGTGTGCGCCGATGCATCTCCCGTCATCACCCCTCACCTCACCAGATTCCCAATCAATGGTGGAATCACTTATATCCTGCAATATATCCAAATCCATCCCCAATTTATCAATATTTTCATTTCATGTGAATCCACCTTGAATTGGGGGGTTTGATTGTGCTCGTACCCACCCGAAAATGTTGAACCATGGCCCTCTAGGCCAATGATGAAAAATGCGAAGAATGATTGGGAGAAAAGAATAATAACTAAGGTGAAACTATCATTTTCTAAGTGTTCTTGGCCAATTAGTTATATTGGGGATGTCTAGGGGAGAAATCATGACACAATAGGGACATCACCAATTGAATAAATAATTAAATTTGATGCGTGGGTGCATGAAAAAGCTCAATTTAACACAAACCAAAGAGAAGGAATTGATCATGCTTAATCTTTTAATCATAAGGAGAAGAATCTACAAATGGTGAATCTTACCTCGATTCAGATTGATCATTGGTGAATAATTCTACCACCAATGAATGAGGAAGATCTATTGTGTTCTCTGCACCTCGATTCGACATATTGATCATCACCCGATCTTGATCCACCAATGAAGAATGGTGGGTCCTCCTATTAATGGTCACATGGTTATGAAAATAACTCTATCATTCTTCTATAATATCATATTTATATAGGGAATTAGGTTTTTAGGCTGTTAATAAATAAATAAATAAAATAATTAATTAATCCACTGAACGCACCTTCCCTTAGTCATCTTATCTGAACGTCCTGCCCCAACCCACTTTAGGCGCACCCAGGGTAAACCTCACATTCCAGATTCAAACATGGTATCATATTTCCATTTTGATAATCCTTTTAGGAGATATTGCATTATTTCTAAAAAACCATGTGTGCATGATAAAAAAATATATTCAATATTTTTATAAAATAAATTTTGGACACACCGGGCCTTGGAACCACTCATTGTCTCTATGCCTAATTCTAAAATATTCCTTAATATATTTTAAATAATTACAAGAAAAAAGGGTCTCTACAAAATAATTTCAAATCCATGCAATAATTAAATGAAACCAACACATACATAGGTCTTGGTCATTGCTAATGATCGGTCATACACCTACAACGAATATAAAAAAATACACTGGATAACATTCACTTCTATTCATTCTTTATTATTAAGATAAAAAAACTTGTATTAATTAATTTATTAATTCCATTTCATCTTAATAACCATCCAAAGTAACTTGGAGATACCCATCATCAATGAATTTATGGAAAATAAAAATGGAATGACCAATAAATATAGATAATTATAATAAATTAATTGATCATTTTTTATTGTTTAAAATATTTATTACAAAGTAAATCACACATGATTCCAATAGTGTAGTTAGGTTTTAATTTTTTAATTAATTATTTATTATAATTTAATTATGTCTTTCATTGGGAGACTACATGGAATATACTTATGAACTACACTAAGTGTTCCTCGATTATTGTATACCTAGGATAAGTGCCTATGGATTTGGCATGTACCTTGGTTAGATTACATGATATTTACTAACTAGCCAGGCATAGTGTATTCCACTTGTCATGTGTCTATGTACCCACCAAAGGACTAAGCATGTTATTTGGATGTGAAACCACACGAAATGTACTCTTACTACACTTCATGTGTTCCATTAGCTATGTGTCCATGTAATGAGATAATTGACTCTGTGTATACTTCAGATATGGTAATTAATGGGTTATACAACATTAACACTAGATACACACCATGTTTTCCATTAATTATCTAGGATATCAGTACCATGCGGCAAGAAACCATTTATTTTAGCACATAGTTTTCATGAATTTCACCGTTATACTGTGTAGACTACACTATGTGTACACTAGCTACACACCATGTAATATGACAAGACACATGAAAAACTATCCTAGATAACATGCATTGTGAAATAAATGCACCATTTTTTATTAATATTTGTAAAACCATGTATCCTATGACATACATAGATGCAGTTTACTTGGGTGTACAACGTGTGCTCTGTCTACACGTTTTGTAACCCAGTCTACCATCCATAATTCTTGGTACTTTCTAATGGAATATTTGATCATTATTCATCTATTTTTAGGCCTTAAGAAATTATGAATCTTGAAATATAAATATTACAATTTTGAATACACGTTAATTAAGATTCATATTTAAATAATGACTAATCTGTAAATGAAATATCTAACCAAAATTGTACACATATATCAATAATTAAATAAACAATTATAAATTTAAAACATGACCACTCAGATACCACTTTAAGGTTCTAGGCATGATATATGTCTTGGTGGTTGAATTAATTTAAATGTTATTATTTGATTTGATGGATATTTCAACAATTATGAAATACATAAACAACATAAAAAATGAAATTGTTTAAAAAAATAGTGACATAGAAAAGACCAAAACCTAGATATGATATTTTACACATTAAATTTATCATTAATTTAAACATATTTGAAGAAATAAACTTCATATTAATAACCATAGTTTTTGATTTCATTGATCATATGAAAAAATCATTTCATATTACTATCATTGTGTAGGTTGGACCCAAAGTAGATCCCCTCTAGAAGTGATCCACATATGGTCCTTTGATCTCCGAATAATCAACAATAGAATGCCGAGTGCTAGCATGAAGGATCAATTGTCTTGTGTTGTTCATATTGATCACTAAAAGTTCATTTAGTCTTGAAGGATTCTATATTTTCCTTCTCATTCTTGAGATAAAGAGAGGAGGAATCTAGATAGAAGTATATTGTCCACAACGATTCTCAATTCCCAATTTTCTCTACACAATAGATATAGAAATCTATTTATAGTGTTAGGGTTTAGGTTAAAATATTATTTAGTTATAGAAAAACCCTTAAATAATATAATAAAACTATATGTTACCCTATTCCATAATAATAATAATATTATTATTATTATTTTATGTTTTTCACTAACTGACTTAATGATAAATATTATTTTACTGGCTTGTAAATCAATATTTATCACCAGACATGATTCTGGTCTAATGATCCTCCTTGACATTTATTGAATACCCGAATAAATATTTAATTTAATATTTATTAATAAATAAATATTTCATCTACTATCTAGTGAATAAATATTTATTAAATATTCAAAAAATAAAATAAATATTCTATTTATAGTTTAGTGAATCAATATTTATTTAATATTTGTGATCAATAAAACATGAATAAAGTTATTCTTTGGTCTTGAGAACAATATTTATTTAAATAATTAAATTAAAATAGAAATTAATCAAGATCAACAGAAACAATTAGTGTGTGACCCTTTAAGATTCTTTATTGTTTCCATCAGCAGAGCTTTCCTAAAATTCAAGATTATTGTCTAGAAATGGGTCAAGTAACCTAAGAGAAATAATTGAATGTTGTAACATCAAAAACCACACACGAGCTCTCATTGTGTAATATAATCCTTTTTTCATGATATATCATCATAAAGGGCATACACATGTGTCATCACCTATGTTCTTGATACATATTTCTTTGACAATCTGAAATAAACTCATCATTAGACCATGGTCATATAATTTAATGACATAGTTTCATTTTAATCAAATGGGAAATATATAAACTTCTATAAATATGGATGATACAAATTCATCCTTGAATTATTATTAATAACATGTCATTCATGTTGCACCCAACATACCCTACTTCCTGTGAACATATGGTGTTATAGTTTTGGTAAGTAAATCTAAGTGAGTGAGTAATGACATGAATTAATAATAATATTAAAGTATAAATAAGATTACACACACTCACAAACTGGAATATTTGAGGGAACATAAACATGAATAATTCATATTGGTAGGTCTATTATCATAATCTCCCATCTTGAAGACTAAAAAGTGTGAAATTCATAAGATGAAGTCTCATCCACTTACGAGTAATCAAACTTGACACCCAACATACTATATTCCCCATCATATAATGTTATATGACCATAAAACTATATTTAATATATATATATATATTCATAGAATCTCAAGGTTCTCATCATAGTGGGGAACTGCTATGACCTATTTTGATGTGATAAATACCCTAGGACTTTATCACATTAATATTATATAGAATAAAAAATATGTAATAAGGTATTTATATTAATATTCACTTATTTGAATATATATGTAATCTAAAGTACAAATTAGTTGGTTCTATGGAAACATATCCATCATTCCATGTGTCACAACTGAGGTAATATGTGCATGATATATGACACATTATTGACTAGGGTGAACCAGACCTTAAGGATGATATAATATTCATAGAGTACCTAGAGTATATGAAGGACCAAAAGGAGAAAATAATTCATTAGAGAGATCATGGGAACATGAGATCCATATACGAGCTTCGTACCCTTGACTTTTTACATGATTTATTCTTTTTAGGTTGAAAATATTTAATAATTTCTTTAGAGGTGTTTGTGAAGTTTATTTGTTTAATTTTAAAACCACATTATTTTGAAAAAAAAAATATTAAAAATATTATTTTTATATGTGTGCATGAATAATTTTAATAAATCCTAAATTGATTACTGAATTGAAATTTAAAACCCATGATTGTGTCTAGATCATGACTGTTTTTTAGGAGAGTTATAATTTTCATGGAAAGTATTAGAACCCAGAGTATTATAATTCGAAGTTTTAAAACAAAAATAAATCAATATTATTTGTATTTAAATTTTTTCATGAAAATGTAATGGTGACATGTCATTTGAAATAAAAAATGGAGGTTCTAGGTGATGAAAACATGGTATAGAGAATTATAGAAACTCTAATTTTGGAATTCCTTCCCCATTAAGTAAATATAGATCCTTGAATTTATAAGGGAGTTATTTTTGCATTAATAGGAGAGTTAATTGATGGCAATTATATTAATATTGTCTCACTTTCTATAATTCTTCTCTACCAACTGTTGGAAAAAAGAGTTTACCTAATTCTTTTATGGAATGGGAAGAATCTATGGGATAAGAAAATTCAAATCATACACTCCTTTCACAATAATAGAAATTAATTTCATTATATTTGTTATATGTGTTAGTGGAGACATCAAAAATAAAGGATCATTATGTGATCATAAAGATTTAGGAAATCTCCAATGAGGTAAGACTTTGTTATTTATGTTTTCCCTCATTATATTCTATAATAAACTCTCTTATTCTAAAAAGAGAATTATAAATGACAAAAATGTTTTTATGTGAAGACAATTATATTCATAGAAATTGATAAAAAAGTATAATAAATAAATAAATAATTTTTTACCTCAAGCCTTATGCAATGAAATTCTTCATCTTCTCCCAAACAATTGTTGTTGTACAACTCCTACTAGTTGAGGTTTTTTATATAATATAATTTATGATATTTTTGAAGGAAAAAAAATAAATAATTTAATTATATTATTTTCTCAACAAATAAGGAAAATAATTTTTTTTACTTTGATTATATTTTTCCTTAATTCATTCTAGTTTAATTTTTTAAACATTTTATTTCTATCATGGGATGAATGTGGGGATGAAGACTTCATGTTCTTGTGTGAATTTTTGTTTTATGGGTTTTTCCTTGGATTATTTATCTAATGTGGTTTATTCTTGGTGATGACTGTTTGAAATAATAATTATTTATAACAAAATTATTACTTGAAATTTTTTTCTTTATGAAATAATAAGTTATTAAAATAATCAAAACCCATCAAGAAACTTTTTCCCTATGATTAAAATATTATATTTTTATCTCATACTCATGTTATTTGATTAAACATGAACAATAGCCTATCCTTAGTTGGTTGTGTATTCCTATGATGACCATTATCTTGAATATTATCCCATTCTTCATGTTTGAGTTCAATGGTGATTAAAATATTATAAAATGGAGGACAAACATAAAATTTGTGGGTTCAACCACATGGCAGTGACAACATCATGAGTTTCATAAAAAATTTAAAAAACAGATGGATAGTGATAGGATAAACAATGATGGATGGTTGAAATTAATCTCAATAGGGTGTGATGATGAGTTAAAAGTTAATGGTTTCAGTTGGTAGTAGAGGCATGGATATAGGTGAAGGTGGAAGTAACATTTGTGGTGGGGATATTAAGTTAAAGTTCTCAAAAATTTATAACTACACATTGCTTAGTCCTATTTTACACACTGTGTATGTTTCTATATCATGTTTTTGTATGAAAATTAATGTCACACAACATTTATCTTAAAGATATTCATCATGTGACTAATTATTTGAATCAAAAAGTGTTGACGTGATAAATTAAATATTAAATACCTTGTGATTCTGTGTACCAACCCATGTAATTATAGACTATTAATATTGATGTGTACCCCATATACATGTCTATTTTATGTGGTAGGACCAATACACCATGTTCCATGTCACGTTAACTATATACATTGATAAAGATAGCTTAGTGTGTTTAGGCAATACACACCCAGAATCCCTGTAAGTCTTACACGATGAGTATTCCATAGAGACACACACCACGTACATATAGAGAATCTATTTAGTATATGTAATAATAAAACTGAATTCTTTATGTATATGTAAGGTTAATTTATGGAATTATTAGTGATACATGCCATGTACCCATGTAGGAAATTCTGTGTATGTTGAATTCACATGGGTTGAGTTGCAGTAGTATATGACTAGCCTTACCTGAGAGATCTACACATTGTGTACCCTACTAGACATGTCATGTATTAGTCTATTTATAGTAATATTAACTATTTCTCACCCAAATGAAAATCATATTCATATGTTTTTTCTATTATGAGTATCATCTTGTATAGAGAAAAATGATATGACCCCCTTAGCCATTTGTGGCTATACACATTACAGTTTGGGAAGATCAAGGATCTTAGATACTCCCCTTACAACATACCCATGATAGGGTGTGGTCCCCCATATATGGATGAAGTTCACATACTCCGCTATGTGTCGATGTAGGGTCCTCCATTAGTAGAGTTAGTACTCACCAGCGTGTTGGGGAAGGGTCCTCCATTAGTAGATTCAATACTCCCCCTTATATTAGGGCAGGGTACTCCATAAAGGTTTGGTACTCCCTTGATTTATTTTCATATCCCTTGATGAGGTGAATTCTCCCTATTGATGTAGATATGTGTCTTTAAAGTTCTGTAATTTGGTGTGCTTGGGTTGTGGTGATCTGGGTTAATTAGGCCATTTTTTATTAATGTATTTTGAATATATGAACTGTGAGGAATTATGACCTACTAAACTTTGGTTACTTGTTACCCTTTTAGAATATTTGAATACATTGTGTTGAGATGAATTTATTTTGTACTTCCCTCATATGTTTTTAGGGCATCATATTGGGTATGTTTATACTCACCCCTATAGGGGATTATTTCCCACACCTGTTGTGTCTATAAAGATGATGTACAATTTGGAGTTGGACTCAGAGGAGCTGGTGCTTTGTGGATCTCGGTGGTGCTTATTATTATAAATTCTAGTTTTAAGACATGAAGTTATTCTATTACCATTTTTTTGAGGTTGGATAGTTAATTGGATATTTGGATTTGTGTTTTGACCTATTTATGTCTTTTGGGATGTATTATATTGTTGGGATATTTTTCATAGTTAAATGAATGATTTACTTAATTTGGTTACTTTATTTATGGAATTTAATTGATATATATATTCTTCTATGGAGATTTTTGGGTGTTTATAAATTTATAGGATAAGGCCTCCCTATGTTTTTTATGAATTCTTGGTTCTTTCCACCTACCCCTAGTCTATTGAAGGCGGGCTTAGGGTGACACACTTGGTCTAATACTATACATAATGGGGTCTTGGTGGGCTAGTTCATGTCAAGATACCCCTTTTGTGACCACTAATATCAGTGGTCAAGTATTTTTTTTAAATTTTATCCACCTCTATAGGCGACTATCTTTTATTTTTTTTATTTTTCAACAAATTTATTTATTTAAACATTAATTTTTAACCAAATTTAAAAAAAACATAAAAAAATCATGCAAACTAATAAAATACATGAAACATGTAATGAGAAAAAATGAAACTAAAAAATAAATCCCCTAAACTATTAAAAAAAAGACATGATGTTTATATCAGGAAGGTAGAAAAAAACTCGTACATCTCTTGAAAGTACTATAACACTACTGAAAGTCCTAAAAAGGATAAAATACAAAAAAAAACTAAACAAACACATCACCCACACCTTTAAATTATTGTTTACAATAAATACATACCAATATGATAAGATTACAGCTCAATCATGTGACTAAAACTCTACGAAATGTACTATAAAGTAAAAAAATTAATCAATGTTAGAAAAACCATTGATAAAATCTTATAAAATAATAAAAAATATTGAACATATAATTATGAAAAATTAAACTAAAAAATAAACAAAGGATCCAAATTATTAAAAAATTGGTATCATAATAGCTATTCTAGGAATATGTCAAAAAAACCTATATGTCTCTAGAAAGTACTTTCACACTATTAAAAGTACTAAATACACAGAGATACACAAAATAAATAAACAAACATAGTTACCTATACTTTTGAAGGAATTTTTAGAATATATATATACCAATAAGTTAACAATATAACTCAATCATATGGTTTCTCCCTAATGGACTCATTTTTATAGTGTTAATTACTACCCATGTACTGAGACTATAATAATAGTTATATTGAATCACTATAGTATTATTTTTTTTTAAATTTTTTTTATATAATTATAGTTAATAAACTATATACCTGGGAAGATATTTTATGGTTCTCATACTCCAGTTCACTACCCATTCATCCTATTTTTTAACTCCATATGTTGTGTCTAGAGTTAGGTAACTATCATACACATATCTTAAAACTCCTATGTAGTATATATACATGGGTTATATCGATACTCCTTAGCACACCTTATATTTCCATGAGTAATTTCAATTTCATATGCAATCATATAACCATGTTTATTTTCACTTATGATGTATTTAAATTTTGTATAATATCTGGAAGGGCGATCATGTTTTCCCAATGAAAGATTCTACACCTTCTTATCGAGCGAATTCCATTTAAACTGTCAAAAAGATGTATAATATTCTTTTTCAAAATTATAAAAAATAATTACATGGATGGGATAATAAAAAATACTTACAAATATATTATTGACATTAGGATATTCTTCTCGATGAGAGAAAACCCATACTACTATTAAATATATGTTATTTCCATATTTATTCAACTATATGTATATATATATATGAAAATTTAGTCATGAATACATTTATGTAAAACTATGTTAGTATTATTAATAATAAAATTAAATGCACTGAATATCCGATCTAATATTTGTATCAAGATCCAAACCAATGAGGAGGTACCTATAATGTAAGATTATCTGTGTTATACTCAAACTCTTCTTACATAACAATTTTACATAATATATGAGTATTGGATTAGTCTTTAATTAAAATTAATAAATATATGAGTTTACTTACCTTGTTCTTCTCATTTGATTATTAATGAACCAAAATATATTTTTATTATTTCTTCAAAATCCTTCCACAGAATTTTACACCTAGACATACAATCAGGTTGGAACTGATCTAGATAATATATAATAAATTTCATTACAATATATTTATTAAATAAAATCATTTTATTTTTTATCAAATTTATACTTTCATCTCATCCTATAGTGTTTAAATATTCTCCCTTTAGAATATACCTCAATAAAGTGTGGTGATGGGGAATCTATGGTATATCAAGTAATATTTCGCAATTGGATAATTAATGATGTTTCAAGTGACCCAATTAGGTGAAAAATGTCATCAAACCAAACCTATAATAGAGTACCAGTATTCCATACATGAATACCTTTGGATTCTCCCTATGTTTGGTATCATAGATACTCATTGGAGATGAATTTTTATATTAAATATTAGTGGTTATTAAAAAAAATATAAAATATGTTAAGAAACAACACAAAAAATTTAAATGATATAAGTAAATGAGGAGGTCGATGAAAATGTCATAGATAGACCTTGTACAATCAATATAAAAGGAGGTGGTATAGGTATTAGAGAGATATCCAAGAATGATAACTCTCCTATGAAAAGTGAAAATGTAAATACAAATTGGCTAGTGGGAGGGGGTGTCCAAGGGAAGATCTTACTCTCCTACCTCCTGAATGAATATCTATATGAAGAAATAAAACATGTAATGATACATTATTATATAATGAAAGCATTTTTAAATAACTATAAATTCATATTAGCCATATGAAGTGATACTACAGATGATTTACCTAATAAATGATGGGGTTCATAGATGCTAGATTAGGTGCATCATGACTAATAATATTATATATCATTCATGAAAAACTCACTTTATGCATAAATAAAAAACTACATGCATAGAAAAATTAAGAAAATGATACATTATAATTTAACAACATCAAATTAAGGGATAAATAATGAGGATTTAATTGTTAATTAAAATTTACTATACCTCTATAAATTTTATAAAGGATATATTCCCTAAAGAATATATAAATATTATTTATATTGGCCATTTCATATGTGATGACATGGGAATATCATATGGTATAATATCTATGCATATAATATACTATTTGGGCATATCATCCAATATTATATGTAGATATCGTATAACACCTTCTTGGATCGTCATAGTGTATAACAATGGAATTCAGAGTGTAGTGAATTATATTGCATGATCCACATAAACACCCTATGATTGATTAAGAAATAGAATGTTAAATTTTAACATTCAAATAATCTTCCATGTATTCTATTATTTATAACTAATATTTAATAAGATTAAATATATAAGATTTGGATCTGCCAAAGGTTATATGTTTTGTAACCACATATCATTAAATCCTATGTTACAAACATATGAGTAAATGTATGGGCCCCGAAGATCCTCCCTAAATCCTATATAAATTTTTGAGTCCACATAGTGCACGAGTTTTATTTTTTTCAATGATTGTCATTGGTTGTCAAAGGTGGTAAATGAAATAGATTTCATTGATGACTATATATTGAAGAAGTCAGAATGGAAGAAGTTGTTGGAAGTATCCAAGATATATAATCTTAATAGAATATAGCTTGGATGAATGGATGAAGAAGAAATAAATCAAGTCTTATTTAGTTAAGGGAGTTATTTTGAACACTTTGAGTTTATAATTCCAATGTTTTTTGAATTGGTATTAAGTTCAGAAGACACATATAACTAAGTGATTTGACATGAAACATTATTTATAAAAATTAATAATATACAAAGAAGGATGAATTGATGTTGAAGAGTTATTTGAAATTGATATTCCATAAAGAGGAGGAGAGAAATTAAATAAATCCATTAAATTCTTTATTGCATGAGGATTTCATTTGAAGAGCATGAAAATATTAAATTTCATGAAGAAACCAGTAAAGATAAAAAATAATATTTTTAAATGATGAATAATATGTTTGAATTAAAGATACATCCATAAAATATCTTTTTTGTGAATGTGTCTTATTTTGAATTTAAGTAGGTGGATAAATGGATTTTTATATCAATTGGTATACTTATAATTATTTCAAAGTAATATTAGTTCTACTTTTACCAAAAAAATAAGACCAATAATTAGCCATTCAAGAAGGGACCACTGCAGTCACACATGTGAGACCCATTGGTTGACCATGTGGGAGGAAGTCTACCAGAATAGCCATCCATGGTGGTAGAGAAAGTGGGAGAATAACTCCCACATGAAGCACACAAGTCTGGTTGTGCATGGTGTGTAAATATTCATGTGATGTATGGTGATCATGGACCATGAAAAGGTGTGGCACGAGCCATGTGGGCATGACGTGTAGTGTATTTAGGTGTCAACCCTGGTGTCGAATCAAGAAAGTAGTGTGAAATAGATCATTGATATAGTTCCATCCAACCATTCAGAGAATCAATTGGGAATGGATTCTTATGGGTTAATGATCTCGTGTTTAAAAACATGCATATATAAGCATATACATCTGATTCAGTGGAAGAGAGTCATCTGATCAATCCAACACATCATATTTTACCTCCTACTAAACAATTTATTCACCATACATATAAAATGGTTTATAAAAAATCCAATTTTTGATGAATAATACTTTTTTCATCTTCCATGATGATGCAAAAGGGACGAGACATTCTAGATCAATCTTAGGCCATGTATGCAATTAGTTTCTTGCATAAATCAATCATTTGTATAACCTTCTTCTGTCAAGGATAATAGGACGTTACATTAATGTTTTTATGAATCCATACTGTCGGAATGATTTTGTGATTTTAAAATATGATGGAGCATGAGGCTATTACAATATGAACAAGAGTATTTCCTACACGAAATCATGTAAGAAAAGACACCATGAATTTTAGAATCTTTTGAAATGATAAAACGTGTTTAAAGATTATAAACACTAAGATATTCAGGTGTTCAAGATAATGATTTAAATGGTATTATTTTAGTCTTTAAAGTCTATGATAGAAAAAAGGAAGGTAGTGAACTATCTCCTATAATAGGATAACACCTAAGGCCAAATATGTTTTCTTACATTCACAATTTCTTTAAGAGATATTTTGTTTGTCAAAAATAGAGTATCCCCTAGTTTCATTTATTTGTTGAGGAAAACAGAACTGTGAACTTCTAGTCTATATGAAGAGTGCATTTCTATGAAAACTAGTTTGCACGAAGGAAGAGAACCATGAACTCTTTTATAAAGAAGAACAATGAGCCTTCAACTTTTGTTCATCACACTTGAAGAGATTCATGAAGAATAGGTTCTATAAATATCTTAGCTTGTATGAAGATTATTTCCATGAATAAGTGCTTGGTTATTATACCCCCAATTCGTTACATGAAGAGAACACTATTTTTTTACTCTGTTGATACATGACAGACATAAAAAACTCTCACACAATTAAAATTATCATTTGTATGAAGGTATTTGCATGAAGATAGTTTCTTGATATAACCAAGAATATGCACTACTGCACATAAGAGGAAAGTGAATGAATATAGTTCTATGTATTTTAAGACACATAGTGGTGATGGGAAGTCTGTGCATGCGTGTACAACAATTGAATGCACATACAGTGAGAAAAAAGTGCATATATTATACACATACATAAATCATAAGTGATTGAGAAGTGAATTCATATTTAGTTGTGATACTTGAAACATATTGATAAATAGAACATAAAATAATAAATAAATACATATAGGTTGTAGTGTTTATAACTTAGAGAAGACACTTGAAAGTTATATCACACATTCATGAAGATTAAGAAATGCACATGCAATATGATTTTCATAAATATAATACATTGAAATTGATTCTAAAGTCAGAAAGAATATTATAAGAATTCATATATAAGTTTTTAGTGTATTATATTTGTGCAAGATTAATATTTCATGAAATAATATTGAAAGTGCGGTGTGATTTAGTTTCATAAGTATTTTCTGCACCAAGAAGAACAATTATAAACCGATACTATATTCACTGTTGATAATGTACCAAAGAAAAAGATATTATTTGTGATGATGCTAAGATGAAATTTATCATTCTGATAGTCACAAAGTAAGTTTGTGATTATAATAAGAGAATAAGTAAATCTAGTAAAATATATTTTTCACTGAATAATAAAGAATAAAAAAGATAAGAAAAAAATAAAGTACTGTGCATATCTGTTTTCACAATAAAAAAGAACAAGAGTTAGTGACTGGGATGATAGATGCTAATTATCATTTGGGATAAAGAATAATTATTATATATTGAGTCTAAAACATATTCAAATTATTGTGACTGAATTCAGAATAATAATAAGTGCATCTTTCATTTATCTGTTGTGAATAAGAAAAAGAGTTTCTTGCATGCTGGTATGCAAGTAACAAGAGAAGAAGCTAGGGGAAGAGCAAAGCAACATTATTATATCCAAAACAAGTATCATATGGTGGAATACATTCTTGGTGTTACAAAGTACCTTATAAAGTAGGTGAATTGTATATTTAGAGGTAGTATAGAGAACCAATTAGGATCTATACAACATACACTAGTGTTTGATCATAGTGAAACACAAGTGAATGGTTATCCCCTAATTGTTATAACCACATTTAAAGGATCATTTTCTTGTGGCTGTGTGGTTGGATGAATTTTGGACCATTCCAAGGAATAACATCTATTATTGAGTAGTAAACCTTGTAAAAATATCATGTTTCATGTTTAATGATTTTATATACTTTCATTTGATAAAAAATAGAATAAGATAATCAAGATCCTAACATGTATAATAGGTTAAGGTATAAAATGTTATAATTGGTGAAAAATTTCGGAACACTGATTCACCCTCTTCTCACTATTTAGTAGATCCAAAAGTGGTCATCTCAATATCGCTGAAGACGCTTGAGGACTCCGCCAGATCTACGCCGCCAAGTCAATCTCACCACCAACTATGCACAAGACCGTCCTCCATTGCATATCATTCCACTAAATCCTGTCACGCCGGCGACCAGCTCTCCCCTCCATATCAGAAAATCATTCTATTTCCATCCCCTCTCACAAATATTGACACCAACCTTCACCACGCAGCCATGTCGGGACACCACCAGCTCCAGTCAGCCAAATAGATGCACCACCAACCTCCAGGGTCCCGGACAAAAAACCCAGATCCAAAAACTTGATATCGTTCGCCGCCCGACGTGCCAATTCATCATTGGCCTGCACACCAAACACCGCCCTCATTCTGCAGTAATGGTCATCACCCGCATGCCCCGATCATGACCGACATCCTCTCAGAGCACATGCATCATCGCAAGTGTCCGCCATCATCTTCCGAACAGAACCAAATCCTTTCCTTCGTCCCCGCGCATCACCTGCTGCACAGCCTGGGAGACGACTGGCCTCAATTTTGAAAACCATCGAGGGTGAGGATCTGGGTTCAATAACCAGACCCTCCTCAATGGGTGAGATACATTTGGATATGTATTAATATAGTTGGTTTTTTATTTTTTTAGTAACATAAGTAATGTGTTGTGTAAAGAATTAAACATCAATATGGTTTGAACATATTGATTTGGTTGATGGAATAAGATTCCAAATTAAATCACCACTATCACGCACACATGAAAAGTGAAAACATGTGATACAATGGTGAGATAAATATCTATTTAAAAATATTAAGTGTCAGATTCCTTCTCAAACAACCACTTATGCAAACCATAATCATACAACTGGGTAGGTTCAAGCCAAATCATGGTTCACATGGATTATATTGTGTAAGGAAATCAAGTAATGTGGTGACCCTAAGCGTTACGCACCTAATGTTTAGATTTTTACTAGGGTTAAACTTATATGGGAATCCATAAGAGTTAGGATATTAAAGAAAAAGTGTTCATTTTATCCATATAATGGATTTGGAAAGGATTTGTTTTCACATCCATCCAAGATTCAAATGCAATATGATTAGCATAATGTCCTAACTAAATAGTTAAAGTGATTAGGTTCACATAAAAGTGGGGTCATTGATTAGTGAAATATAGATATTGGATCACTAATGGATATGATTAATTTTAAAAGGAATAATCATTTTTGTGGGATTAAATTTAATATATGTCCTTATTAAATGAATTTAAAACATGATACTCATATGATAAAAGCTTTTATTATATATAAATAGAATGATCATTATAACACCCCAAGATTTTGTGATTTCTTTTCAAATAATGTAATATTGTAGATATTTTTCATTAAACAAAACATAGAGTTTAGCTTTCATTACATACAACACTAATTTTTTTCTTGCATTACATGAAACACTGAGTGTAGATTGCATTATATTCAATATCAAGTTTAAACGAAACATGACATACCATTAAAATATTATTATTTCATATGATAATTATAACTTAGCCATTGGAATGGAGGGTATGAATAAGATTAAATAAATTATGAAAATATATTGTTTATACATGTATATATAATGAATTTTTTTTGTAACCAATTAATTATAAATGAAAATAAAAACCATTTGAAAGCAAAGGAAATGTTCTTATGACTTTTTTATGCGAACAAACACATTTTAACATAATAAATTAAAAAAATATTTTTGGTAAATGATTTTAATTAATTTTATATATTATATATTTAATCAAATGTTTTACATTAATATTATGTGTTTTTATATTCAAGTGATAAGAATAAAACCAATCTTATGCATAAAAAAATGAATTTTTCTAAAAAGAAGTTTTGTTTTCTTTTGCGCACTTATTCTAAAATTAAAATTTTCAACTTTTAGAAAATTTATTGGAAAAAATAAATTTCATTTTTTAAATTACCATGTAAAAAATATCTTAGAGTGAATTTTTTTATAATTTTCTAAGAAGATAAAATTTTCAATGAATAGTGAAAAATACTGGTTGTTATTATAAATTGTCATTTATTTTAAAGAATTTTAAAAAATTAAATTGTTTTATTATGGTTTTTAAATTTAAATTAGTTCAATTATATATATTAACCCAATTTTGTTCATTTTAATCAATTTATTATTGAATTTTGATATAAAAAATTTTCAAACTTTTAAATATTTTCTCTTTGGAAAACTGATTTCTCATTACGTTTGTGAGATTAATTTTAAATTAAAATTTTCAAATTATATAAATGGAGTTTTGAAAAATATATTCCATATTTTGAATCAACATAATTTATATTATCTAATAAGTTCAAATTAATTTTTTACCATAATGAATAGTAAAAATAATAAAAATTATTATCGCGGTTAAGGTAAAAATGGGTTTACCTGGGTGTTAAAATAAAATGATAATGGTTAAAAATGACCCAAAAAATTTCCAAATCCCATTGGATAGAAATATTTAGACCTTATATATTCTAGTATTGATAATGGCTCATTTTGGATTCTTGTGTCTATGGAAAATGTGGAAAAACCTTTTTATTTTAAAAAATTGCAAGTGTACCACTCACCTCACTTATAAAAGGTCCACGCATCTCCTCTCCTATTCACACATCCAAAACCCACTAGTTCATAAAAATACTGAAAAAATAACTTCCTTAATTCTATCATATCATCATATAATCCTTATTTTGGTTATAAATCCAATATATGAATCCTTTTTATGAAAACCAAAAGAAGATGTATGATGAAGAGGTAACATATCTAACTGATCATTTTATTTTATTTCTTTCTCCACCTCCTCAAATTATTATTAAAACATTAACCTAAATCATTCTACACTTCCATAAAATGGGATACAAAATCATCATTTTTGTGTATGATAGATTACCCCCTTGCGAAATGATATTATTCATTTTTCATCACCACCTCCCACAGTTGGATATAATGATTGATTAAATATTTATATTATATATATATATATATATGATATTATTATACTTATAAAATTATTATATCACATATAACTTATTACATTCCATTTTTTGGGAATATTATAACACCACTTGTGTGTACGCTGGACTATCGCCTCACGAAGTGATGTGATTCGTTCACGCTTTACATGGAAGGTAATAAAGATGATTTTAATGAAAATTTGTGATATATATGTCACACCCAAACCTTTTAAATTATTTTTTATTTATTATTTATTGCATTCGGTTAGTCTCTTCAAGGTTCGGGTTGAATGAATGTTTAATTATTTTGATATTTGATGTTTTTGGTGGGTTTTAGACCGGTACACGGGCACCGCACGGTTGGTGGTAACTATGCGGTCAGTTCGGATGACCATGCAGTTATCCATTACTTAAAATAATAAAACATTATGAGAATAAAATAATAAATGTTTAATAAATAATAATAACATTATTGTGTAGATAAAAATGTTTTTTAATTAAAATTGTTAAGGATCTTATTATCATTAAAATGGTTATAAATATGATTTTTATTCGATTGTTATTAATTTTTTTATTATTTAAAAGAAAATGAATAAAATTATTATTATTATTATTATTATGGTTATTATTAATATTATTATTAGAATTTTATTATTATTATTATTTATATTCTATTATTATTAATTTTTTAAAAGGGTTTTAATCTCTTTTTTTATCCACCACGCCTCACCCCTCTCTCCCATTTAATTTCACCCCTTTTTTATCCCTTTGTCCACTAATACCTCTCTCAAATCACGCACCCCTCCCTTTTTATTTACCCATCACGCACCACTCTTATCCCCATTAATTCCTCTATTTTTTTATCTCCCAATTTTTTTATCTCTCTCTCCACTCACCCCTCTCTCCAATCACGCCTCCCCCTTCCCTCTTTTATCCATCACGCCTATCCCCTCTTTTTTTACCCATCAAAAATGTCCCCCATCTCTCCCTATTACTCTTTTTATTGTTTTTTCTATTTTATTCCCTCACAACTCTTTCCATGCACCTCCCTTTCTCCCCAATTATTCCCTCTTTCTTTTTACCAATCACGCTCACCCCCTCTCCCTATACTCTCTTACTCTCATCTATTTTTTTATTTCATCATTAATGCACTCACCCCTCTTCCCCCTTATTACTTCTCACTCACACCTCTCTTCCCCTTACCCCCCTTATGCATGCCACCTCCCATCCGACACTCCTTCCGTCAGTTGATCCTGCCTCCGATGATTCCTTTCGGTGATTTCTATTCCCCATTTTCTATTCTCCTCACTCATTTTTTAGGGTTTTCATATGGGGTTTCTTATTTCCAAAACCCTAAATGTTAGGGTTAATATGTATCTCAGATTTACTTTGGATTTAGGGTGTGAGATTAGTCCATGGGGTGTCATTCTTCCTCTCGTTGAAGTTTCATTCTAATCACACGAAGTTTCGGTAGGCGTTTCCACATTTTTCATTCCTAATGCTTTGCTTTGATGGTTGTAATTTTAAATAAATTTATCAAGTTTATTCACACCTCTATAACACCCTTGTTTAAATTATTATAGAATTTTGAAATTGATTTAATTTTTTTAAAATATATTTTAAATGAGTTTTAGTGTAAATTGACTAGTTTTATGATATCTAGGAAACTTGTTTAAATTTCCTTTGTTTCTTTAAGGAGGAATTGGGCCTTCATGAAATGTATCTCCATTTCTATGTTTCAATTAATTATTTTTATTAATTAACATGGCTTGGTTATTTTGTTTAAACATTTTTGTAAGGGTTTAATGGATTCAATGTTTTTAGTTGGTGTTCCTCTAAAACAATGTGGGGAAGTGGTGATTTTAGGGGTAAGGAATTAAAATATTTTCTTGGTGTGCATTTTATTTAAAAAGAGGATTTGGGTGTGTATGGTTTTATGTTGGTATATAATTCTAAATGTGTTAAATTGATTTGGAAAGGTTTTATGATTTTAAGGCAATGGTTTTGTAGTTTTGAAGTAATGAGTTGTTCTTTATAAATAATGTGTGTGTGGCTGGATTTGATTGAAAGGAAATGGTGGCTTTTATAAATGGTTTCAAATATCTTTTTTTTGAGTCTTGTCATGCTATTGGATGTTATCACACCCATGGGTGCATGAGGTGCACACATGTATGTGCTCTCAAGTGAAGATGGTGCTTGGAAATGATGTTTTCTTAAAACCTTTATTTTTTATGGGTTTAGTTTCCAAACAAAGTTGATTTTCTTGTGGGATTTTGAAATAAAGTTATAGATGAGTTTATAAACTGTTGATTCATACATTTTGAAAATCTTGGGTTTTAAAGGTGCTCCTCAAGGTTGGTATATTTGGCTTGCAAATGTAAAAGTGGTGTTTTATTAATAGTTTGATAGTGTTTTTGGACATGTAGACTTAAAGGCCCGTTTGGCACTTTCAATTCAAAGGTGATATTTGTATGGGATTTTAGAAATGATTTTAGATTGACAAGCGAGTGTGACCAGTTGGAAACCTGAAATGTTTTATGAAATATTTGAATGATTATAAGGTATAACGGCCCAGTTGGAACCTTGTTTTATGATATGATTTTGTATATAAATATGGGGCACCTTTATAAGAGGGATATCCCTTAGGGGTTATCATATATTGGTGTCCATGTGTGAGGCATGTAAGTGTGGTGAGATGAGTCACGCGTGTGAGGGCCTCCTACTTACACAGTATTCCTATAACCACCATGGGTTCCTGGGTGTCTTATAGATTATCAAGTGATGATTACTCACCGATACTAATTAGATGGGTTGGTTCCCCTCGGTAGATAGAGAGGCCATGTGGGATTAAATATTGATTTTATCACGAGGGCGATCAGTGGGTTATAGACTATGGGGCTTCACCATATGCCGAAAGGTGGTTTTGAACTGAGTGCATCCAGGGGTTTTCTAGGGATGTTCAGGATCACCCAT